>OX578136.1:13163427-14363427 GCA_951213105.1 Amaurobius ferox
CAGATCAGCCCGTCACGAAAAGCAGGTTCCTGAAACTGGAAATGTTCAGTTAACCTTTTGCTTTCGGGTGGGACATCGTTCATCCCAACCATCCCAAACGAATAACCTCTCAAAACGACAGGTATTTGATATACCCTATCGCAAACAGTTCGATCCCCCTTTGCAGACATTAGCGGGATGCCAATGGACGCTGTTCCACACTTAAGCAAAAGGTTAAGAGCATGTTCGGTCGTGACGTCACGGCACTGTATGGAGGGAGAATTGGCGTTCATAGGTTTCCATTTCAAATTAAATATAAATTAGTAAAGTAGCCATAAGCACAATGGAAATCAAACATTTAGAGTGCAAGCTCTAACTGAATCTTTTTAAAAAGTAATTTGCGTATTATTAGCACGTAAAATATTTTTAATCGTTTCTTTTGAAAGTTTTTTACCTTATCTTGCCTTATAGCAAGTTGCAATTAACAAATATTTGAAGTGTACTGATAAATGTAAAGAACTTTGCTGCTCCAACCGAGAGATCTTTGTACGAGCCAGCCTTCTACTGTGTTATCCTTAGCTACTTCTACTGTGTTATCCTTAGCTACTTCTACTGTGTTATCCTTAGCTACTTCTACTGTGTTATCCTTAGCACACGTGTATTTTTTTAATTATTTGTCTTATGCTATTATTAACGAAGTATTTCAATTTTAAGATTAGTGTTCGAATTATCTTATGGAGATTTAAATGTAAAAACCTGATGTGAGCAGTACATGACTTTCCCTACAGACTCAAATTCATTTTTTCTTTATTTCATTAATGTTTCATTAAATTGAGTTTAATTGCACAAAATAACACGCATAATTATTTGAAAGTACACTGAATTTACACTTTTATATCAATTTTCGTTTTCATTGGGTAATTGGGCGTATTTTCAAAACTGACGTAGCGAAAATGCGAAACAACTAAAATATCTCGAGAACGGTTAGTCCTAGAGTAATGGGGTTGATTTTATTCTTTTCATTGTCAAAGATTACTTATAAAACTACCATTTAATTAATACATCTGAGCATACTTAATCTTTTATTTTAGATTTTAACGATATTTGAGGGCCATTTCGCAAAAAAAAAAAAAAAAAAAAAGGGCAAGTTCTTCTTCTCCGTATCGTACCAAAATCTAATCAGCACCAGGGTATCCCACAAGTGATTTATTTACCAAATTTTGTAAAATTGGGTCAATTACATTTTTAGCTAGCGTGAATACATGAGATTTTTGAGGGCCATTTCGTAATAAAAGGCGTTTTTTTTTTTATCTCGAATCGTACTTAAAGCTAATCAACACCAGGGTCACACACAAGTGACTTACCTATAAAATTTTATGAAATTGGGTCCATTAGTTTTTGAGTTAAAGTGGATAAATACATTGCACAGACAGACAGACACATAAACAGACGCACAGACAGACACACAAACAGACGTCACACGAAAAATAGTTTTCCGTGTTCTAGAGGTCTCAAAACGTGTAGATCCGTCGAAAACTCGAGTTGTGATTTTAGGTATGATTCCAATACTTACCCTGCAGTACATTACCATGCACTGCAGGGAAAGTAAAAATAAATAAATAAAAATATGTAAGGCGTTTTAAATGCAAACAAAACTCAATTATGAACCGTTGAAGCGCACATAAACCTTGAATTTCAAGTTTACTAATATTTTGTCAGACTCGTGATTGTGCAGTTCGTGTTGAAAGTCCTTTTCAAGAAAAGAGTCTGGCAGTTAAATGTTTGTGAAAAGCGTGTTTAATTCCCCTTTTCCTGCAGGAAATGTCTCACTGTGCCGTAATTAGTCACGCTACAGACCCCTACAGCTTTTCTACAGCCCTCAATGTCCTTTGAATACGTTGAAGAGACAAATGGATTGTAGGAGTCGAAATACATTCTCATTCTTGTAGAAGTAGTTGTTTCTTCCGGAATCCAAGTTTGCACGAAAAAAAGAAAGAACAGAAATTTTATTCTATCGTAAATGAAAATCTTGCTAATTTCATTATGCCCGCAATTCATTGTTGAATTATTTAGTTCTTCACAATACAATTGAGTATAGTATTACTTTCTTTACATACATAGTAGAATGTATACGAAAAGTATTGTGATGGGGTAAGAATACGAACTCAAGTTTTCGACATAAGAGCACGTTTCAAGCATCCCTGAACACAAATCAAACGTTTTTTGGGCGATGTTTGTGCATATGTATGTGCGTGTGTATGTTAGTGTGTGTATGTTTGTGTGCGTGTATGTTAGTGTGTGTGTATGTTAGTGTATGTATGTTTGTGTGCGTGTATGTTAGTGTGTGTGTATGTTATGTGCATGCATGTTAATGTATGTGTATATTAGTTTGTATGTTAGTGTGTGGGTGTTAATGTGTGTGTGTGTATGTTAGTGTGTGTGTGTGTTAGTGTTTGTGTGTATGTTAGTGTGTGTGTGTGTTAGTGTTTGTGTGTATGTTAGTGTGTGTGTATGTTAGTGTGTGTCAGTGAGTCCGTGGAAACGATATCTCACGATCGAATGAAGCGATTCCAAAAATATTTGATGCGATTGTTACAATCAGTGAATACTTGAACCCTATTGATTTTAAACGCCATCTAATGTTCAGAAGACCCCCCCTCCCACATACACACACATTTTCGAATGAAATTTTGAAACATTCATTAAAACACCAAGACGCAATTTAACATCAGATAACGAATGACGCCAACTTTAGAATACTAACACAAACTGTTTTAAAGTCGTCGAATCAAGGTTGACATTGGAGATAAATTTGGCGATATATCGCAAAGTTGGCTACTTTCTGAAAATGTTTTCCAAATTGGCGAAAGTGTTGCCAAAATGGAAGAAAATTCAATATGTTGGGAAATGAAGCTCAATTTCTTTGATAACGCCTGTCGTTTTGGGGGAGTTAATATTCTTAATTCGAAATATAGTGTGTTTCATTGTTTCTAGTACAGGAGCATTTTATTAGAGGTCTAAGGTATCGCAATTAACTGCGTTTTGTAAGGGGTCATATAGTAATTATGTTTCAACAGCGCCATAGATTTTATAAATAAACGCTCTAAATAAACGCCCCATATTTTAATAATACCGATACAGATAACATTATTCAATTTCCAAATCGTTTGTTTTGAACTAAATTTATTTCCGCGTTCCGTTTATTCCATACGCAACCATGCCAGCTGTACGACGTGTTCGTAATTCGTTCCTTTAATATACTTTAAATAATCGTGTCACAAATAGATAAAAACACTTAAAATCGCAAAAAAGTTCCCATACCCCAGAAGTGAAATTCAACAAAATAATTGCTATTTTAGCGAGTTTTCTTCCGATTGGAGTCAAAGTTTCAGAGAACACGTATAATATTGAAGCAATTACGTATTTCAAGTCATGAAAATTTATCTTTAAAATTGACGAATTTGGAAAATATCAAATACAATATCATTCCAAATCATCTTCTGAGATATCGTTCGCAGACCATCTGCGTCATAATATCGTTTACTTCTGAGTCGAATAAAAATGATTTTGAAGTCAAAATTTCAACAGAAATTCTCCAGAGAATGAATCTGCACCTTCCAATGTAAGTGGTAGTGGTAGAATCTTTAATCCTCTATCTCACCTCGGTGGGGTGAGGGACCTCTGACTGCTAGGTTCATTAATAATATCGAAGGTTAGGTTAAAAAAAATATAATTAATCAATGATGGGTTTAAGAAATAATTGTTTCTGGAGTAGTCTGTTATATATTTGGAAGCTGCTGTTAAAATATGAACATTGGATGACATGTCAATTTTAGCATAATGTAATATACAAATCGGAGAGGTTTAAAACGTAGGAAAAGTATATATATTTTAAAAATACATTAAAATTTGCGTATGGACTCTGTTCTAAGTTTGCTTGAAAGACAATTTTTCAATTTTTCCGATGATGTCAAGATGGAAAATCTGCGACAATATTTTAGGTCGCTAAGGGATCGATTTGTGTAAATATCGGCCTAAATCGAGCTAAAACATAAAATAACTAAAAAACTAATTCGAAATTTAAAACAAAAATAACGCCGAGGTGCATCTATTCGGATCCTGAAGAACCTATGTGCCCCATTTCATGGCCGTCCAAAACTTAGATTTAACCCTATAGACTGCACACACAGACAGACTTCTTTCTTTGTAAGAAGTGTAACTTATATACTACAAAGAAAATTCGTAAAATATTGGATATTTTGAGGATAAGTCTGTGGTCGGAGTTTCCATCGGGGCGGAAACTAAAAGCATTGGCTAGCTATAAACAGTTAGCGAGTAACTTGAAACAAATGAGTCTGAGGAAATCGAATCAACTTATTGAACTTAACTGGAGTTTTATTTTACAAAATGTTATTCACGCAAAATCATTTATGCTCCATCGCACTGGAGCCACCGCCGACTCTCACCAAGTGGTTTACTCTCAGGTGTACAGCAAATGAGAGATAAAATACACCAGAGCATAAACACCAGTGGTGCCGACTTTGTGGGTTCGAGACACTTTTTGACCCCCCTAAAATTTTGTTGTGGGTACTTTGAACCTCTAATATTTTTGTGCGTATTTGGCGGGGGAAATATACGCATAAACATATATACACACATTTTGTTTTTGCTATTCATTCCCTGTCTACTATATATATAAAGTGGTGTGTATAGAAATTTACCCCTCAGACTGTTTATGGTATTCTGAATACAAGATTTTAACTCAGAAATGATTTATAGAGAAATGTGTTGACATTTTTAACTTTGGTAAAAAATACTTGAAAATAAATGTTACATTTTTTGCTATTTTTATGAAGATAATTGAGTTGGAAATTCAAGCAGTATCTATATATTGCATATAATAATGCTGTAAAAATAAAAAACAATGCAAAATAAATGAAAATAAATGTAAACAATGCAAAATATATAAAATAAAGGCAAAATAAATGAAATGCGAAATAAATGATGCAAAATAAATGAAATAAATGCAAAATAAATTAAATAAATATCTAGAGGAAATTTTTTTATCTGTACTTAACAACAATTTATTTCATTTTAGCATTTTAAACGTCCTATTATGCCAGATAATTTGACTGAATGAAATTTAAATTAAACTTCAATTCTTTGGGTCATTTGATTTAAAATATTCGGAAACCCCGATAATTTTTTAAGTCAGCGCCTACGGAGAACACAGTGATATGCCCTATCAACGGGTTCTCAAGTAGTATACACGAATACCCTCTTTTAACTTCACTCTATTTGAAGAAGGCTGTGTGTTCAGATGCATTTTTTTCCCGAGTTATTTGTTTAAAGATGCAATGCTTTATTAACCTGCCAACAAATTGTGGAATGCTGTGACTCATTGTAACATGTTCTTGGTTACACACAGTTTGAAGTACATCTCGCTGTAATACATTTCAAAAGACAGGGAGCATGAGGCTGTTACGGTAAGTGTTTTCCCCGCAGTATCAATCAGTAGAGTCCCGGATTATATGCACTTGCATATTTGTATACACAATTGCTTATTTAAGCACTTTTTAGTGATAGCGAATATAAATGCATAAAAACTCAAAATTTATTTGGATTGTATGCAATTGTATATACACAATTGTTTATTTAAGCATTTTTTAGTTATAGCGAATATAAATGCATTAAAGCTCAAAATTTATCCAGATTATATGCAATTGCATACCTGCATACACAATTGCTTATTTAAGCATTTTTTAGTGATAGCGAATATAAATGCATAAAAGTTCAAAATTTATCCAGATTATATGCAATTGTATACCTGCATACACAATTGCTTATTTAAGCATTTTTTTAGTTATAGCGAATATAAATGCATAAAAGCTCGAAATTTATCCGGATTACATGCAATTGTATATACACGATTGCTTATTTAAGCACTTTTTTATAATGAATATAAAGGCATAAAAGCTCGAAATTTCTCCGAATTATATGCAATTGCATATCTGCATACACAATTGTTTATTTAAGCACTTTTTAATTATAGCGAATATAAATGCATAGAAGCTCAAAATTTATCAGGATTATATGTAATTGCATATCTGCATACACAATAGCTTATTTAAGCACTTTTTAGTTATAGTGACTATAAATGCATAAAAGCTCAAAATTTGTCTTTAAAATGCACGTGCTAATTTTTTTTTTCTTTTTGACTTAATATACGTGTATTCTACAAGTTTTGCTTTCTCTACATACATATTATTTCATGATGCATTTTAATTTGAGTTTAATTGCAAAAAATAACATAGATACTTTTCTGATATTATATACAAGATGTAGTTTTAGGGTCATTCCATATGGGGACACCCGATGAGTGTTGCTCTATAGTCACAGATTTTTTTTAATTTTTACCATGGATACATATGGTAATAAAGCCTCCAAATCTGAATTTGTAATGTATATATTTTAATAATGGCCCAGATACAGGCATTTGAAAAATGGTCATTTTTACAAAATGGCGGCCATCTTGGATTTTGCACTAATGTTTAGAAATGTAATAGCTTGAGAACTAATGGCTCAAATTAAATAATTCTGCTACCAATTTAAAGTTATTTATATCAGAAATATAGGTGCCATATCAAAACAGTGAAAAATATATATTTTAATATTGTTATTACATGAAAATTGCAAAAATCACCTCTGGATTGATAGGTAACTTTAATGGGCTATAAAAAAAATGGCCCCTAATATTTTTTTCTGAAACTTGGTACAAATACTAACTAATATGTGCGCTTTAGGTACAAAAAAACTAGAAAGGTAATATTTCTTATTACAGATAAAAATAGCTTTTAAAATATATACATTTAGTTAACATTTGACATGCAATGCTGTTTAATCATTTAAAATATATATATATTTTAAAAACAAATAATGAGCATAAACAAAACACAGGAATTTTTTGCACACTAACTAGTATGTGTGCTTTAAGTAAAAAAAATAAGATGGTAATATTTAATTTAATAACTAAAAAATTTGCTGTTATATGTATAGGAAATCAGTGTAAAAATCTCTGGGATGATGAAAAATTCTAATAAAAATTTTCCTAAAACCATACAGTTATCACTCTTATTTTTATTTTCTTAGTTCAAATTATAAAATGGGCATTTTCTATATTCAGTAAAGCTGTAGATACCCATTTTTTCCTACTGGCCACTGGCACCTAAACCAATTTCATCTAAGAGGCAGTGCAATAACCTTTGGTCTATTTATAAATGCCAACTATCGCATAAAGCTAAAGCTTTTCAGCATACATATAGTTAATTTCACAAAACATAATTTGTAATTAGATAATATAAAGCACTCATTTTCATGAACAGCACTAAAATTAAAAAAAAAAAAATTAAACATAGAACTACAGCATGTCTATCACCAAAAAATATCTTTAAAAATATCACCCTGCCAGCACCAAAGGAAACACTGGGTGATATCCCTATCTAGTTGAAATAAGTACCTAAACATAAACAAACAAGCTGTTGAAGAAGGAAGTGATCCTATAGCACCAATATTGTTTCTGGAACATTTAAAAACACCTGCTTCTGGGTCACATGAGACATCAGCTGCCTATAGCCTCAGAATTTTCAACTCTAATACTCTCACAGTTCTGTTATATAAGTAATAACAATGAACATATATTAGTTTTATATTAGTTGTTCCTGAAATGATTACTTGACCTGCATCATCTGTTTTCTCTTAGGTTGAGTTCAAAATACAATGTTATATTACATTTCTGGGTGACTTATTCCTTTCAGAGCTCATTTTTGTTCAAGTGTTCAGAGCTGAATATGTTCAACAAATAAATCAGTGAAATGTGCTTCTATGATTATTTCTTTTATTTATCTTCCATGATTAGTTCTTGTCTTATTCTATAAAAATTGAATGTTTTGTATGCAAGAAAATCAATGTGTCATTAAATACTGAGTTTATTCCTGTACTTGTGTCCTGAGTGGTAGTGTAGTATCTGCAAGATTCACAAGGATGAATATTTGAAATGGTACAGTTTAAGATAGAAAACTTGTGATTCATTTAATAAACACCTCACCAAAATCAGAGCTGCACCTAATACCAATTTCTCTCAGAGTTTCAATGATAAATCAGGAGTTACTCATTCCAGGAAAAAAACTCTGCACTTCTTGTTATTCTTCCTTGCATTCATCAATTAGTGAGTCAGAGGTTCATACTACTGACATGGAGATGACCTATGATGCAGATTATAGTGAAGTCAGAATAATAATGGAACAATTGAATAAAAGCTGTGAACTTTTGGATTTATCGCCAATAAAGGTCAATAGATTTAGCTCTAAGAGGAAACTCAGTTATATGCAAGTTAAGAAATTAAGTAGCCATGTTGTTACTAAAACTGATACAGTATTGGGTGTTGAAAGTATTAATAAGCCACAAAATTCAAAAGACATTATTTACTCAAATTGCACGTCTATGATGGAAAAATTATTGAATAAGTTTTCTTTAGATGCATCATTTAAAGAAAAGTTGCAAATTTTAAAATTAGTCCAAGATTCATGGATAGTCCAACAAACAAAGGCTTGTTATATTACTACAGATAATTTAGTAAAAAAAGCAAGAAAAATAAAAGAAACAGAAGGGATGTTATCAATGGCTAGTGAAATATGTGTTAAATTAAATTCTGATACTATAAAAAAATTACTAGTTTTTATTAAAACAGTCGTTTGTGTCTAGGAAAAAAAGATTGCATATCTATACCAAGTATAAAAATGGGAAAATATTAAAACAAAAAGGATTACTTTTGCATAATTTAAAGGAATTATACCCTGCATTTAAAGAAAATCAAAATGAAGTAAAAATACTATCTAAATTTTGCACACTACATCCAACAGAATATGTAATTGTTGGAAACAAAGTTATTAATTCTTTATGTGTTTGTATCATTAAAATATTAAACTCATGCTTCATGCCATCCATATCAGTGTGACTATATTACATCATAATTAAAAGAAACAAGTTTATTAAACTGCATCAGAAAAGTATGGTACACAGGTGGGAAAACTGTCCAATGAATTAGAAATTAATATGTGTTTTGTTTGTATAAGTTATGTTTATGCATTCTCATGGCCCAAGTGCATCATATATATGGCCAAAACCTCTAGATGTGTCCCAAAAATTACAATACTGGCTATTAGATGAAATTGGTTTAGGAGCCAGTGGTTACTAGGAAAAAATGGGTATCTTCAGCTCTACTGAAATACCTTTTTATAATTTGAAATAAGAAAATAAAATATAAGAGAAATAACTGTATGGTTTTTAAGAAGATTTTTATTAGAATGACTCAGTACGCCAGAAATTTTTACACCAATTTCCCATACATATAACAGTATTTTAGTTATTAAATTAAATATTACCATCCTAATTTATTTTTGTACTTAAAGCACACATACTAGTTAGTGTGCAAAAAATTCCTGTGTTTTGCTTTTGCTCATTATTTGTTTTTAAAAAATATATTTTTTTAAAATGATTAAATTTTTTAAAATGATTGCATGTCAAATGTTAACTAAATGTATATATTTTAAAAGCTATTTTTCTCTGTAATAAGAAATATTACCTTTCCAATTTTTTTTGTACTTAAAGCACACATATTAGTTAGTATTTGTACCAAGTTTCAGAAAAAAATATTAGGGGCCATTTTTTTTATAGCCCGTTAAAGTTGCCTATCAATCCGAAGGTGATTTTTGCAATTTTCATGTAATAACAATATTAAAATATATATTTTTCACTGTTTTGATATGGCACCTATATTTCTGATATAAATAACTTTAAATTGGTAGCAGAATTATTTAATTTGAGCCATTAGTTCTCAAGCTATTACATTTCTAAACATTAGTGCAAAATCCAAGATGGCCGCCATTTTGCAAAAATGACCATTTTTCAAATGCCTGTATCTGGGCCATTATTGGGATATATACATTACAAATTCAGATTTGGGGGTTTTATTACCATATGTATTCATGGTAAAAATTAAAAAAAAATCCATGACTATGGAGCAACAAGTTTTTCTTAAAATGGGTGTTTTCACATGGAATGACCCTTTAATGCATTTCTTTTTCATTTGGCAACTTAATGCACTTTAAAGTCTTCAGTTTTTCAAAATTCCTAAAAACTATTAATGAATTATTAAAGACATAAAGAGACAATGAATTTAAATCTGCATGGAAAGTCATGTGCTGCCCACATCAAAGTTTTTTTTTATTACGTTACGTTATAAAACGACCTAAACAAAATCTAATTAATTTTTCTTTTTTAACACTTTCTAACATAGTTGAAAAGTGCTTATGACTTAGTTCATTCTGTCTGTCAGTCTGGCCGTTCGCACGATAATTGACGTAAAAATGACTTTATCAAAATGAAATTTTAGTATGTTGTTGAGGCAGTCTGTGGGACATATGGGAATGTAAATGAATTATATCATCTAATTAATTTCCGATTGAACTTTGGTTGAAAAAATGAAATACATTGAACGCTGTGGAGCTTAATTTTTCAAACATTTTTTAAATTAAGTTTGAAATAATAATTTTACTCATGATATATAAAAAGATCACGTGACTTATTGCAAAATGAAAAAAAAAACAAAAAAAAACAAACACGGCATCCATTTTTTTTTTTCTGTGTGAAGATCTTGATATTAAATTTCTATTTAGTGTTGCATCCTTCATAAAACCGCTTCATTTTTATGTATTATCCGTGCATCTAAATTCTCTGCCAACGCAATTACAATATTTTTTTAATTCAAATGATCACTAAACTTTGATTATTTCTACAACCAAGTCTAATTTTAACTGATGCAGAATGTAAACAAATCGAGCGATTGTAAGGTGAGTTGTATAAGAATTGCTGAATTTTTTTCATGCAAAATTATTTAGCTCTGGAGTCTGGAATATAAGTGATAGGAGTGAAAATGTAATTGATTTTACATAGAGAGCCAGACGATTTATATTTCGATGAAGTTTTAAGTTTTTGAGTATAATAAATTACTGTAGTGCTGCGATACTTTAAAAATATCACCATTGAATGTATCCAATTTTAGATATGTTTAAATAAAATTGCATTTCATTTGGAAAGGGTTTCATAAACAATGCTGCATGCATGATTGATCTCACTTGTTTAAATATTTGCAATATGAATTGTGAAATTAATATTCGAATAGCAACCTTTTATGAGCAGCATACCCGTTCTTGGTACGGAGTATATAATATAAAGAAATTTATAATTCGCAATCATGTGCAAATTCTGTTAAAATATTAAATTTATTGCTCCTAAAGATAAGTTTAAGAATATCTGTTCTAACTATACGAAATTATCTTCACGGGCACATATGAAGAATAAAACATCCTGGTCCCTTTTGTAAGCAAATTTACAAAAAAAAAAGGAATTGAATCAATATATGCAACCCCGTACTACTTATATTGTCGCAGATTAGAAAATATGCCTGTGTGGCAGTAGAAGATTACCCGTATTACAATATGAGTCTCAAAAATCTTTGCCAAAATAAAAGAGATAACGTAATAAATTGAAAATATCAATAATCCCCGTACTCTTTATACCAGAAGGTGTTAATTGATTCCAATGTATGCCAATATATATCAAAACATATGCTAATATACCTGTACTACTTATATTTACGTTGATTAGAAGATATACCCGTGTATTTGTAGAAGATTACTCGTACAACGTACAATATATGAGTTTAAACAATTTTTGTCATAATCAAATAATTCCATAATAACTTGAAAATATCAATAATCCCCGAAAATATCAATAATAATAACGTTTAAACCCGAAGACCGTAATTGATATTATCCAGTCAAAAATGCTATAAGAAAAATCAAATCGTTCTTTTATAAAATATATTTTTATATCCATTTATTTATATTTCAAATCGAAAAAATAATAATTAAAATTATCAGACAGATTTAATTTAATCGCGTTTTTGAGCAACATGATATAAGATAGAATCTTCCTCATAAACTGCGAAATTTAATAACCATTTTGATTTCTTTATACTTTTGTTCAGTAAAAGCTTGTGAAACATAAACCATGGAGATAAATTTCCCATTTAAATCATGTTTCAAACAATTCATGTTTCAGAAAGTGACTAATTAGTGCAAAAAATCTCCTATCAAACTCAGAGATAAAGTTTTAATTTACTTTGAAACGATTTTCAAGCTTTTCGTTTGGATAAACCACGGAGTTAGAGAGTAGAATTCCTAGGAAAAAGTTTCGTTTTTCATTAATGTTTCGACAACCCCTGGTCGTAGAAACTCGAAACTTGGGCTAAATTTATGGGGGACTATTTTAAGGCTATCCACAAAATTTCATCAAATTCGGTTCGCCGTTCTCCTGTGATGATGAGACAAACGAAAATTTCGTTTTTTGCTAATATCTTGAGAACCACTGATCGTAAAAACTCTAAACATGAACTAAATTTTAAGTGGGACTATTTCCAGGCTACCCAAAATATTTCATCAAATTCGGTTCAGCCGTCCTTCCGTGATGCCGGGACAAACAGACAGACAGACAGACATATTTTCAATTTTATTTATATTGACTAGCAGCATACCCGTTCTTCGTACGGAGTATATAATATAAAGAAACTTGAAATTCATAATCATGCCCAAATTCTTATAGTATACTAAATGACATGTTTAATCAAAATATTCTGTTAAAATATTTAATATAATGTTCCTAAAAAGAAGTTTAAGAATCTCTGTTCTCGCTATATAAAATTATCTTCATGGACATATCTGAAGAATAAAACATCTTGGACCCCTTATGTAAGCAAATATAAAAAAAATATGGAATTGAATCAATATATGCAAAATAAAAGCGTTAAAATTGTATGGGACCCGTACTAATTATATACGCGAATATTAGAAAATATAACCTGTATTAGTAGATTACATGTATAAATTGAAAATACCAATAAACCCGTAATCTTTAAATCTGAAGACAGTCATTTATTCCAATATATGTCAAAATTAAAGTGCTAAAATTATATGGGAAGATATACACGTACTACTTATAATGTCCGATTATTAGTAGAAGATTACCCGTTTTGCAATATGAGTCACAAATGTTTTTTGGTAAAATACAACAGACGACGTAATAAATTGAATATATAATTAATCCCCTTAATCTTCATACCAGAAGACTGTACTTGATTCCAATATATATGCCAATATATGTCAAAATATATGCCAATATACCTGTACTACTTATATTCTCGTAGGTTAGAAGATTACTCGTACAACGTACAATATGCGTGTGTCAGCAATTTTTGCCGCAATAAAACAATGGCGTAATAACTTAAAAATATCAATAATCCCTGAATCAATAATTCCGGAAAATATCAATAATAATAATGTTTAAACCTGAAGAGTATAATTGATATTATCCAGTCCAAAATGAAATGGCAATGAAATTTATTTTATATACATATCTTCATTATTCAAATCGGAAATGATTTAATAAAAATCGTCTGCCGCATAAACACATTGGATTTAAATCCGTTGCTAAGCGACATGATATCATTTGCTTCAAATAAATTGGTAGAAAAAATATCGTCTAAATAGTTATATTTCTATGGAACATTTGGCGACAGTTTCGTCAAATTAGCGACATTTTAAAAAATCGCAAAATTTATCGCCAAGTGGGACTGTAGAACTGACAGTTCCACTTTGCGACAAATTGACGAAATATCATCACAATACTATCCCCTAACAAAAAACAATTAATATCATTTATGTAGCGCAATTTTATCAATTTCAAGATATTTTTATAGATTTGAAAACATTTTTATCAATTTGGTGACATTTTAAAAATTCGCTAAATGTATTACTAAGTAGGATGGTTGGTCTGACAGAGAAATGCTAACCAAACATCATTTCAGTACTCTCTTCTAACAAAACAAAAAAAATTTCATTGATATGTAGAAGACCCAAGCCACACGACCAACCCGAAGGTTTATGGCAGCTGTTTGTGTGTCGTTTATATCAATTTGGCGACATTTCCGTCAATTTGGCAAAGTTTAAGAAAAGTTGTCAAATTAGCGATATCCCTCCAAATTCGTAGCTTTGAATTTGCAGATCTGAATGAAACATTCTTATCCCGTTTCAATATACTAAATGAAAACACTACAATTGTATTAGAAGATATACCCGCTCTACTCTTTTTCTGTTTCAACAATCGGCTATATGAATTTATTGGCTAAACACAATATATGAGTTTAGTAGCTAAATACGATATAAGCTTGAAAACTCTTTGCCAAAATAAATGAAATTGATGTACGCAGTCAGCAATTAATATAATTAAAAGAAAAATCAAACCGTCCATTCATAAGATATACTTTTATATCCATTTATCCATTTATTTATTATTTAAATCGAAAAAAAATAATAAAAACATTAACAAACACATTTTATTTAATTGCGATGCCGAGCAACATGATATATCCTCCTAAAATGTTAAAATTTATTAACCACTAACAGCACACCCGTTATTCGTACGGAGTGTATAATTTAAAGAAACTTAAAGTTCGCAATCATGTGCAAATTCTGTTAAAATATTAAATTTATTGCTCCTAAAGAGAAGTTTAAGAATATATGTTCTCACTATGCAAAATTATCTTCACGATCAGATCTGAAGAATAAAACATCCTGCCCCCTTTTGTAAGCAAATTTACAGAATAAAAAATAGGAATTGAATGAATTTATGCAACCCCGTACTAATTATATTGTCGCAGATCAGAAAATATGCCAATGTGTTAGTAGAAGATTACCCGTATTACAATATGCGTCTCAAAAATATTTGCCAAAATAAAAGAGATGACGTAATAAATTGAAAACATCAATAATATCCGTACTCTTTATACCTGAAGGTCGTAAATGATTCCAATATATGCCAATATATATCAAAACATATGTCAATATACCTGTACTACTTATATTCTCGAAGATTAAAAGATATACACGTGTATTTGTAGAAGATTCGTACAACATACAATATATGAGTTTAAACAATTTTTGTCATAATAAAATAATTGCATAATAACTTGAAAATATCAATAATCCTTGAATCAATAATCCCCGAAAATATAAATAATAATAATTTTTAAACCTGAAGACCGTAATTGATATTATCCAGTCAAAAATGCTATAAGAAAAATCAAATCGTTCTTTTCTAAAATATATTTTTATATCCATTTATTTATTATTCAAATCGAAAAAATAATTATTAAAATTAACAGACAGATTTAATTTAATTGCGTTTCTGAGTAACATGATATAAGATAGAATCTTATAACATGTTTAATATGTCATGTATTATAACATAAACTGCGAAATTAAATAACGATTTTGATTTCTCTATACTTCTCATTGTTCCGTAAAAGCGTGTTTTAAATAAACCATGAACCATGGAGATAGATTTCCCCTTTAAATCATGTTTCAAACAATTCATGTTTTCAGAAAGTGACTAATTAACGCAAAAAATCTCCCATCAAACTCAGAGATTAAATTTTAATTCACTTTCAAACGATTTTCAAGCTTTTCGTTTGGATAAACCACGGAGTTAGGGAGTAGAACTCCTAGGAAAAAGTTCCGTTTTTCATTAATATCTCGACAACCCCAGGTCTTAGAAACTCGAAACTTGGACAAAAGTTATGAGGGGATATTTCAAGGCTATTCACCAAATTTCATTAAATTCGGTTCAGCCGTTTTTCCGTGATGATGAGACAAACGAAAATTTCGTTTTTTACTAATATCTCGAGAACCACTGGTCGTAGAAACTCAAAACACGGATATAATTTTAAGTGGGGCTATTTCTGGGCTACCCACAAAATTTCATCAAATTCGGTTCATCCGTTCTCCCGTGATGGTGTGACAAACAGACAGACAGACAGACAGACAGATTTTCATTTTTATTTATATAGACTAGCAGCATACCCGTTCTTCGTACGGAGTATATAATATAAAGAAACTTGAAATTCATAATCATGCCCAAATTCTTATAGTATACTAAATGACATGTTTAATCAAAATATTCTGTTAAAATATTTAATATAATGCTCCTAAAAAGAAGTTTAAGAATCTCTGTTCTCGCTATATAAAATTATCTTCATGGACATATCTGAAGAATAAAACATCTTGGACCCCTTATGTAAGCAAATATAAAAAAAATATGGAATTAAATCAATATATGCAAAATAAAAGCGTTAAAATTGTATGGGACCCGTACTAATTATATACGCGGATATTAGAAAATATAACCTGTATTAGTAGATTACATGTATAAATTGAAAATACCAATAAACTCGTAATCTTTAAATCTGAAGCCAGTCATTTATTCCAATATATGTCAAAATTAAAGTGCTAAAATTATATGGGAAGATATACACGTACTACTTATAATGTCCGATTATTAGTAGAAGATTACCCGTTTTGCAATATGAGTCACAAATGTTTTTTGGTAAAATACAACAGACGACGTAATAAATTGAATATATAATTAATCCCCTTAATCTTCATACCAGAAGACTGTACTTGATTCCAATATATATGCCAATATATGTCAAAATATATGCCAATAAACCTGTATTACTTATATTCTCGTAGGTTAGAAGATATACCCGTGCATTTCTAGAAGATTACTCGTACAACGTACAATATGCGTGTGCCAGCAATTTTTGTCGCAATAAAACAATGGCGTAATAACTTAAAAATATCAATAATCCCTGAATCAATAATTCCGGAAAATATCAATAATAATAATGTTTAAACCTGAAGAGTATAATTGATATTATCCAGTCCAAAATGAAATGGCAATGAAATTTATTTTATATACATATTTTTATTATTCAAATCGGAAAGGATTTAATAAAAATCGTCTGCCGCATAAACACATTGGATTTAAATCCGTTGCTAAGCGACATGATATCATTTGCTTCAAATAAATTGGTAGAAAAAATATCGTCTAAATAGTTATATTTCTATGGAACATTTGGCGACAGTTTCGTCAAATTAGCGACATTTTAAAAAATCGCCAAATTTATCGCCAAGTGGGACTGTAGAACTGACAGTTCCACTTTGCGACAAATTGACGAAATATCATCACAATACTATCCCCTAACAAAAAACAATTAATATCATTTACGTAGCGCAATTTTATCAATTTCAAGATATTTTTATCGATTTGAAAACATTTTTATCAATTTGGTGACATTTTAAAAATTCGCTAAATGTATTACTAAGTAGGATGGTTGGTCTGACAGAGAAATGCTAACCAAACATCATTTCAGTACTCTCTTCTAACAAAACAAAAAAAAATTTCATTGATATGTAGAAGACCCAAGCCACACGACCAACCCGAAGGTTTATGGCAGCTGTTTGTGTGTCGTTTATATCAATTTGGCGACATTTCCGTCAATTTGGCAAAGTTTAAGAAAAGTTGTCAAATTAGCGATATCCCTCCAAATTCGTAGCTTTGAATTTGCAGATCTGAATGAAACATTCTTATCCCGTTTCAATATACTAAATGAAAACACTACAATTGTATTAGAAGATATACCCGCTCTACTCTTTTTCTGTTTCAACAATCGGCTATATGAATTTATTGGCTAAACACAATATATGAGTTTAGTAGCTAAATACGATATAAGCTTGAAAACTCTTTGCCAAAATAAATGAAATTGATGTACGCAGTCAGTAATTAATATAATTAAAAGAAAAATCAAACCGTCCATTCATAAGATATACTTTTATATCCATTTATCCATTTATTTATTATTTAAATCGAAAAAAAATAATAAAAACATTAACAAACACATTTAATTTAATTGCGATGCCGAGCAACATGATATATCCTCCTAAAATGTTAAAATTTATTAACCACTAACAGCACACCCGTTATTCGTACGGAGTGTATAATTTAAAGAAACTTAAAGTTCGCAATCATGTGCAAATTCTGTTAAAATATTAAATTTATTGCTCCTAAACAGAAGTTTAAGAATATATGTTCTCACTATGCAAAATTATCTTCACGATCAGATCTGAAGAATCCTGCCCCCTTTTGTAAGCAAATTTACAGAAGAAAAAATAGGAATTGAATGAATATATGCAACCCCGTACTAATTATATTGTCGCAGATCAGAAAATATGCCAATGTGTTAGTAGAAGATTACCCGTATTACAATATGCGTCTCAAAAATATTTGCCAAAATAAAAGAGATGACGTAATAAATTGAAAACATCAATAATATCCGTACTCTTTATACCTGAAGGTCGTAATTGATTCCAATATATGCCAATATATATCAAAACATATGTCAATATACCTGTACTACTTATATTCTCGTAGATTAAAAGATATACACGTGTATTTGTAGAAGATTCGTACAACATACAATATATGAGTTTAAACAATTTTTGTCATAATAAAATAATTGCATAATAACTTGAAAATATCAATAATCCTTGAATCAATAATCCCCGAAAATATAAATAATAATAATTTTTAAACCTGAAGACCGTAATTGATATTATCCACTCAAAAATGCTATAAGAAAAATCAAATCGTTTTTTTCTAAAATATATTTTTATATCCATTTATTTATTATTCAAATCGAAAAAATAATTATTAAAATTAACAGACAGATTTAATTTAATTGCGTTTCTGAGTAACATGATATAAGATAGAATCTTATAACATGTTAAATATGTCATGTCTTATAACATAAACTGCGAAATTAAATAACGATTTTGATTTCTCTATACTTCTCATTGTTCCGTAAAAGCGTGTTTTAAATAAACCATGAACCATGGAGATAGATTTCCCCTTTAAATCATGTTTCAAACAATTCATGTTTTCAGAAAGTGACTAATTAACGCAAAAAATCTCCCATCAAACTCTGAGATTAAATTTTAATTCACTTTCAAACGATTTTCAAGCTTTTCGTTTGGATAAACCACGGAGTTAGGGAGTAGAACTCCTAGGAAAAAGTTCCGTTTTTCATTAATATCTCGACAGCCCCAGGTCTTAGAAACTCGAAACTTGGACAAAGGTTATGGAGGGATATTTCAAGGCTATTCACCAAATTTCATTAAATTCGGTTCAGCCGTTTTTCCGTGATGATGAGACAAACGAAAATTTCGTTTTTTACTAATATCTCGAGAACCACTGGTCGTAGAAACTCAAAACACAGATATAATTTTAAGTGGGGCTATTTCTGGGCTACCCACAAAATTTCATCAAATTCGGTTCAGCCGTTCTTCCGTGATGGTGTGACAAACAGACAGACAGACAGACAGACAGACAGACAGACAGACAGACAGACAGATTTTCATTTTTATTTATATAGATTATATATATATATATATTATATGATTATGCAAAATTTCAGCTCCTTCCCTGTTAGTTCTTTTCTCCATTTATAAATTTTCATCATTAGGATTATTTTAGGGGTATTCATTTATTTCAAAACGAAATGTTTAATTCGAAAAATCACATTTAAAATAAAATTTTGAAAACTTACCCTTTATTTTAATATAAATAAAGGGTAAAATAATATATTTGGCTTTGCTTGTTACCTAAATATTATTAACATTTGCATAAAAAGTGTAGCAGTACAGTCTATCCTAATAATCAATACAATTCTGCGACTTTTTAAAACATTTTTTTGGGTCAAAGAAATTACAGAAAAAGTTGAAATTTTCCACAGTCATATAAAAAGTCTTCTGAAACTATTTGCATCAAAATGTATCAAAGTTCCTATTCATATGTCTACTTTCCCATACTATATAGTATGGATTTTAGTATGGTTTAAGTATGGTTTTATAGTATGGAGAAAGTATTGTTTTTACGAAAATTTTCGATTTAGAGATTTTGGTGCCAATATATGTTTTTGGACCTTCCGAAAACGTTTTGACTAGTTTTAGAGTTCTCTGCGGTCCATTTCTTGTGCACACCATAGCTACCACAGATATTAATGAATTTTCACGAAACTTTACACAAGACTTTGTTAAAGAAAAATCTAGAACTAGATAGAATATTTTGAAATTCCTACGAAAACTTCAAAATTTATTCGAAATTTTATATTTTTTTAACAAGGTAGCATAGGGCAAAATGTGACATAATTATGAATAAAAGAGGTTATTTATGGTTCAATGATCACGAAACTTGACAGTTTTAATCATTGTAATGTAAATTAGTGGCGATGCAATAATTTATGTTCGTGACGTCATTAGACCCCCCACGGCGGAGGGGACAAATTAATCGCCTCTCGAGAGGGTACATCGTCAGACTTGGTATCAATCGAAATATTTTTTCAATCCCTATAAAATGAAGGGTAACATGCTATAATTAGGATCATCTGGACTAATTATACCGATTTTTCAAATTTTTTCTTGCAAAATTTGTAAAATTTTAAAGGGACAAAAATCCAGAACTTGTAAAACATGGATTCTGGTATGAGATGCTCGAATTGATTCACACACCAGTTAATTTTCGATTGATTTCATAATTCATACTGTTTTCGAAAATAGATATTGAAAATGAAACTACTATAAAATATGTATAATTATCTTCCTATTTGAAGTCGTAATATCTCCAGGTATAACGACAGGAACTTTATAAAAATTTATATTTGGACACATTAGAGGACGTAAAATTTGATTGGGACACAAAAACTGGGAGTTGCCATTGGATATTGTGTGCGCAAATTGATATGAAGACGTCCTCTTATGCACATTTTTGCATATGAATCTATAGGAGATATTATTGCTCCGATTAACCTTTAAATTTGCTATATAAAGAACGACGGCAGAATAACGAGGGGTATTTTTTTTCAGCAGGTACTTAGAGAAAAGCTGTAATATATATATAATTTTTTTTGGTCTTTGAAAATTATATAGTTTTGATAGATTAATAGAATGAAGTTTATTTTCTTGCGAATCGTAGCACAGAGGACGAAATTGTTAACAATGAAACGTCTGGATGCAACGTTTACAATCGCTCCATTAATAGACGTAAGCAATTCGTATACTGGCGTATAACGCAGGTGTCGTTTCCCAAATACTGCAGAAATTTAAATTTTTTATCTGATAGTTGATCCTATAAATATGCAATTATTCAGCTTTTTAGGTCCGCAGAGGAGGCTTGTGGAGGATTTTAATAGACTTTTCGAAAAAAGAAATCAATTTCTTCGCCCCCGAGGTAAAAATAAAAAATCTAGCTATACGTTAAGTTCTATCTGATAATTGATACTATAAGTGAACAAAGATTCAGATCATCCGGGGGAAGGGGTTCTGGAGAGTTTGGAAACATCAAAACACTTTATACATATATATAGTAAATATATATATATATAAAAATATATATGTATATATATATATATATATATATATATATATATATATATATATATATATATATATATATATATATTACCTATAAAACATGACTATTTATTTTATATTTTAAGGATTTTTTCAAAAATTCAATCGAAAACATGGGGGGGGGGGGGGGGGGGGGTTCGCTTAGATCGCGTTTAAAATCGATTTTCATGTTCTATATAAGCTAATATATAGAACATGAAATATATGGCATACTCTAATTCAATAACATTAAAGAGGTTAATTGATATCCTTCAGAGAGAATTTGAAATATTATATCTAACAAAAGGAAAATAATGATACCAGAGAATGGCAAAAGTATTGATGAAGGTACATTTCTGTTTTACTTCTCCGACAGCAAATAACAACTATTTATGATGCGTTTCTGGATCGAAATGTCGATATCTCTTTATTCAAGTTCCTTTGTGCTCAGTAGGAAAACTGTTTCTGTTTAATTTATTTCTTTGATACATCAACAACTTTCCAAGAGTGTGTTCTTCTATTATTCAGGTGCGACATATTAGAATGTAAACAACACGACATTAATGTTTTGATTTAATTGTGCTTTGTGTAAAAAGCTGGATTTATGTTAGAAAAAAGCCGATGTGGACAGCCTATGGCATTCCCTACATAATGCAATGGCTTAACTTGCTTCACAGTAAAGTAATGATGTACAAGATCCATGGCTCACTGCTTGTAATGATGAGTGAATTGTTCATTATCATGTGTCGCTTTTCCGGATGACATTGTATAAAACTATTTCGATTTCGCACAAATATATCTTGGCAATTAGAAATATAGCTAGCATCTTTTAAGCAATAGAGTCCTTATATTTAACGATTTTAATCATTAGAAAATATGGAATTTTTATTAATTTTAGGGGGTTCATTTTTGGCGAGATTTCTCTAAATTTATTGCAAAGGTAAACCCATTTAAGGACACTTGCTACTTATTTTAATTTTATCTAACTTTTTCGATAAAGTTATCTGATGACAACTTGCAGTAACTCGAGATAGGTTCATGCTAACGTTCTAAAGTGAACGTCTTTCGTTTTCGAATGATAAATTACCTATAAAACATGACTATTTATTTTATTTTTTAATGATTTTTTCAAAAATTCAATCGAAAACATGGAGGAGGGGGGGGGGGGGGTCTTTCGCTTAGATCTCGTTTAAAATCAATTTTCCAGTAGTCACTGATTAACTAGGTTCCAATATTCACTGAATGTAATTCTTGTCACTTTTAACCTAATATTCACGTACTGATTGTCTTTCTAATGACAATCATCGACCACCCCTTTTTTATTGTACTGCCAGATTTTTTTTTTTTTCTAGAAAGTGAGCAACTACAATGCTTATGTGCAGGGGCGGCAAATAGGAGGCGCGAGGGGGCGCGGTCGCGCCCCCAAATTTTTCTTATTCTGGACAAAAAAAATTCTTATTCTGCACCAAAACTGAAAAGGCGTAAAAAAATCCCAAGCGAATTCAGTGAAAAAATCTCCATGATGATTTTAAATCATATCACAGAACCAATATTCAATATGAAATTATAGATTCAGTATCTAATGAAATTGAGACACTATTTAATGAGAACAATATATCCGTTTTGTTTGTCCTTAGTTCAGTATTATCCGGATCAGATGTCTGAAAAGAAAAAGTTTCAACTATATGCAAAGTATATAACTTCCAGAAAGAGGAATTGCTATGTGAATTGCGGCTGTTTTATCCAATGGTGAAAAATATAAATATAGACCATCCCAATTTTAAAATCGTATGGATTATTTTAAAGAGCGGAATTTAAAAAATGTGTTTCCTGTCATAACATTATTAGTTAAATTGTTTTTGACTATGCCAATCAGCTCAGCCAGTTGTGAAAGGTCTTTTTCGTGTCTCAGGAGGCTGAAAATATATTTTCGCAGTACATTGGGACAAGAAAGACTTTCATCTTTAGCTGTTTTAGCTATAGAACAAGATATACCACTGGATTAGGATGATATTGTAACAAAATTTTCTCTTCATCCAGACTCTAAGAACCGGCGTTTAAAACTTCAATAACAAGTAAATAAATATAGATATTTGCATTTATAAAATATATGTTAACAACAATTATATACAAAAATTACGTTAACAACATTTATTTTTCTCAACATCAATTCAATTTTGTGATCCCTCTCCCCCCATCCCCCCTGTTAACAAACATATTATTTATTTCATATTATTGATTTTCATACAAATCTCGCACCCCCAAATGAAAAGCTGAAATGCCGCCCCTGCTTATGTGTGTGTGTGTTTGCTTCCTAATTCTAAGAATAATAGCATTTCCTTAAACTCTAGTTTGTTCATGGTAGACATGCCTTTAAATATTATTTTATTTTATTTATTAATTTTATTTATTTATTTATTTATCTATTTTTTTCTTTGGGGGGGGGGGGTTACACGGGTATATCTTTTACTCTGACTATAAGTAGCACAGGTATATCTTAGCGCTTCTATTTCGGCATATGTTAATTAAATCTCATTTATTTTCTTTGTAAATTTGTTTATAAACGGGACCAGGATGTTTTAAGTTTATAATGTATATTCCGTACGAAGAACGGGTATTCTGCTAATATAGTATATATAAAAGGAGAATATTGTGATGGAGTCAAAATTCTGACGCTCGGATTTTGATGCATTTATCCATTTTGAGTATACTTACTTAAACACGAATTAACCCTTTTTTTCAAAAATGTACGTGTGTCCGTCTGCAGCGGCGTAGACAGAACTTTTGAAAGAAATGTGTACGGATATTTAGTTTATTTATTTATTATGTTATTTTTTGTAATAAAATATAATGAAAAGAAAATATTCTTTTAATTTCTCGTTTGTCGTGGGATTAAAGCGACTTAGGGATATCACTAATAAATCTATTCAATGAAAATAACATTTACCCTTTTCATGAATTTCAAAGTTCGGAATACAAAAATCAAGTACACGTGATCAAAATTCCAGAGATCATTGAAAAGCACTGCATTAACCGCCAAAAAGTGTACTCAGCAAATCGGAGGCTTTCACACGCTCTTTTATCATTAAGGTGTTGCACCCGTGCTTCTGCAATACTCCGTGATCTAATGAGGAAATAAATAATACCTAGACGTCTGTTCCGTTGATTGTTCATCCTATTCTTCCGGGAACAAACACTTCATTCACGTCATACTTTTCCTTTTCAAAAAACGATTGTTGAGCACTAAATGTTTTATTTGAGGTTACACTATGCAAATCAAGTGAAGTGACAGGAATGATGCAGTTAGAGCTTTTCGAGACAGGGTAAGTAGCATGGAGATAAGGGTAAGGAATTAAAACTTCATATTAAGAAAACGACAATATCGTTTGAGACAATCATTCAGGTGGCGCTCGGGTAAGATAAGTAGTCCTGAATTGTATAGTATTTCTATGTATTCATAGTATTTCTATGGCGAAGGGCCTAAAATATTTATTTAAACTGTCAATTTTGTAAAAATAAATGATTAGCGCAATGCAGAGTAGAATTGAAATAATAAAGAATATTCCTACGTATTCAAAATTATTTTTTACCTTCCAATTTATTTTTTATATCTTTATATTCTGTATTCTATTCTACAACTATGAAGAAATATTGAGTAATTATAATTATAAGGAACTCTTAATTTAAAAATAATCAAAAATACATATACTAAATACTACACCTTTCCACTGTATCAACTAACAATAGCGACTACTTTACTAACACTAGCGCACTTAGATATAATTCTCAAAGCCTTATGGCCTTTACAAACATTTCATCCATAGCAGTTATATCTATTTTATAACTAACTCCATTGTAAGTAGTATATGGTTTTGGTTCTCTTTCGGACTAATGTCCGCAACCGGTGCTTTAGGCATCCAATGTGGTGACAAAATTAAATATCAGATGTGGGCAGTACATTACTTTCCCAACAGATTTAAATTTATTTTATTTTTATTTCTTTGATTAAATTGAGTTTAATTGCACAAAATGAGACGGATATTTATTTAAAATTACACTGAATTTTTAATTTTAATTCAATGTTTGTTTTCAAAGGACGATTAGACGTATTGTCAAAAGACCATGTTTAAAAAAATGCGAAAGAACTGATATATATCAAGAACGGTTAGTCCTAAGCTAATGGAGTTGGTTTTACTCTTTTCATCATCAAAAATTACGTATAAAACAAGCATTTTATTGATATATCTGTGCATATGCAGTCTTTAATTTCGTATTTTGACGATTTTTACGGGCCACTTTGCAAAATAGGCAATTTGAATCCAATCAGCACCAGGGTAACCCACAAGTGACTCACCTACCAAATTATTTGAAATTTGGTCTACTAGTTTTTGAGTTAGTGTTAATTTATACATTGTACAGACAGACATATACACATACTGACGTCACACTAAAGATAGTTTTCCGTGTTCTAGAGTGCTCGAAATGTGTACATCCACCGAAAACTCGAGTTGCGATTTTTGACACGATTCCAATACTTTCCCTATACACAGTGTGTCAAAGAATTTTTAGGACTGGCGCTAGATATCAGCGTACAGTGGCTCCATCAGTGTAATCGCGCATGCGTGATAAACCTCGACCGTCTGCTGACGCACTGCCAAAAGTTCGGCGCATTTGCTAAACTAACTCAAAAGATACTGCCGTTCATTACAGAAGTAACATTATTTCATGTTGAATTATTGAGATGGAACAAAGAGCTGTAATTAAATTTAACGCAAAACTTCGTAAAATTGCCTTGGAAACATACCAATTGATGAAACAAGTTTGCGGTGAGTTTTGTTTAAGTAGATCAAATGTTTTTCTGTGGCACAAACATTTTTTGGACGGAAGAGATACTCTAAAAGATCATAAGCATACCGGAAGACCAAGTTCATCTAGGACACCTGAGATTATTGAAAAAGTGCGTGATTTCGTGGCAAACAATCACTGTGCGTCACTAAGAATGATGGAAGCGTCTTTAAACATCAACAAAGAAACGATTCGAACCATCCTGCATGAAGATTTGGCCCAAACAAAAGTCTGTGCTAAATTTATTCCACACACTTTAACCAATGAACAAAAATCAAGAAGTGCACATTGCAGAGACATCATTTCAGCCGCTGAAAATGATCCAAACTTCTTGAAATCGATTATTACAGGTGATGAAACGTGGTGTTTTCAGTATGATCCTGAAACAAAGTGCGGAATGGAAGTCAAAAAACTCACCACAAGCAAAAAAAAAAAAGAAAAGTTTCATCCAAAATCAAAGGAATGCTCATTACATTCTTCGATAGTAAAGGTGTTCACAAAGAATTTGTTCCAACTGGACAAACAATTACTGGTGAGTATTATTTAAATGTTTTGAAGCCTTTGACTGCCAGAATTCGTCGCATTCGTCCAGAAGTCGGGATGAAAGCAGTTGGTGTTTCTTGCATGATAATGCACCATGTATCGTAGGGAGAGTAAAAACCAGTATTTAGGTATTTTCAATTTTCCAAATCGATACAAATCATATCGATATTGATACCGATATTTAAGGATCTAGAAACATTAGCCCGTCGCCCGTCGAAAACATTGGGGAATATATATATATATATATATATATATATATATATATATGTGTGTGTGTAAAACAAGGCTTCTATTGTAACTTAATTTTAATAAAAAAAAGTTTGATGTAGGCAGCACAAGACTTTCACTACATAATGCAATGACTTTACTTCTTTCTTAGCGAAATTATGATGAAAAAGATCCACAGCGCAATGTTTTTAGTATTAAATGAACACCATGTAAATTGAAATTTGGCACTTTTGACACTTATTAATCCAAACAGAATGGTTTATTCATACTTACGTGCAAAATCCTCAACAAAATGCTATTAAGATTTAATTAATATCCCATGTAATAAATAATTATGGACGAATTCTTGGGCGTCAAAATACAAAACAATCATAAAAAGAATCTTCTCTCGTGAATGGATCGAAGTAGATCTACGAGAATGATGTTAGTAGATTGGTTGCCTAATATTACATATGGAAATGGAAACTTGGATCATCTTTTCTTATGTAACTTTTGTTGTTGTTGAGACCCAGACCGTCCGACCTACCAGAAAGGTGTAAGGTAACTGTATGGACGGCCGGGAAGTGCCACCCAATTTAGACCGGAACCCAGTGGGGGAGGCATCCACAGGGACCGTACCCTCCTTCCCCTACCACCAACCTCTCGGAAGGACTTACGGACCCACATGTTTAACGTGATCGTACTCCGCATGAACACGGCGGCATTTGTGGCAGCGTGCAAATCTAGCGCGCAAACCACGGGGATACCGCACCCGAGAGGGCCAACAGCACGCGGTGTTCCGAGGTGGTCACCCACCAAGTACTAACCGCGCCCGATGCTGCTTGACTTCGGTGATCTAACGAGAACCGGTGTTTTCAGCACGGTACGGCCGTTGGCCCTTATGTAACTTTTGTGTAAAAGTTTTATGTAATTTTTGTGAAAAATTTATTTGAGAAATGCGCAATATTCCGAGAACGATTCATTCTAGCTTTCATTAAGTTTATATCATTCGTTTCCTAATGAAAAATTACGTATGAAATGGTTATTTATTTAACACTGTTGGATTTTCTGATCTTTTAGTGATTTAAAAAAATATATTCGTAAATTTAGGGCGAGGGGGAAGGGTGTTCCGTAGCGTTTAAAATCAAGAAGGTTGCACTAGTCACTGATTGTAATAATTGTACTAAATTACGTTTGAAACGCTCCATTAATTCGTGATATATCGCATCCATAGACATACATACACTAACACACACACACGTACATGGACATAGATACACACACATATACACTAACATAGTTCGCGCTTTGTGTGTTTGTAAACAGTTTTGTGGGTTTGAGTTCATTTTTACGTTCTATTACATGCACTATTGCAGCCATGGCCACGTGATTTTTTTTTTATCTGAATTCATTGAAGTCTTTTAGTTTGACTTTTAATTCATGAAGCAAATGCATGGTTACAGGATAGATAGGTTAATATGTTACTTAACTGAAAGTTTATTACAGTTGAAATGCAGGAACGTAATATCAGGCTCCCTCGCAAGAGAATAGGTTAATATGTTAAATAACTCAAAGATTATTGCAGTTGAAATGTAGGAAAGTAACATCAGACTCCCTGGCAAGAAAATAGGTTAATATGTTAAATAACTCAAAAATTATGGCAGATGAAATGCAAGAAACTAATATCAGATTCTTTCACAAGAGATAGGTTAATATGTTTAAATAACTCAAAGACTATTACAGTCGAAATTAAACTGTAAATTCCGAAGCAGTAAATAATATATCATTTAGAAAATTATTAGTATGATGATATCAGGTCTCCATTATCTTGCTTATCTGCACTACACATCTTTTCTTGTCAACACGAAGCTACAATAGAACTGTTGATGTCACTGGGGCAAAAGTAGTGGGAAATATCAAGGCAATATCCATCTTTGGGAGATAAAGCAATACTTTATCTTTCACACGAGCCACTACCAGAAATCAAATCACCAGTGTTGGATTATCTTAAAGAATTTATCTTTATCATTGATTGTAAAATGCGTCAGGATCATTCGACAAGATACAGCAATTCCTTCGTCATACCGCGTATATTTTGTTTATGAAATAGACTTTAAGTAAAACAATCTGATGTGGGCGACACATGACTTTCCCTGCAGACTCATCTTCATGTTCTCTTTATATCTTCAATAATTCATTAAAGTGAGTTTAATGTCACAAAGTAACGTCCATAAGTATTTAAAATGACACTGAATTTGCATTTTTAATTCAATTTTCGTTCTCATTTGGTAAGTGGACTTATTTTCAAAGATGGCGTAGCGAAAATCCTAGTCCTAGTGTTGTTGTTGTTGAGACCCAGACCGTCCGACCTACCAGAAAGGTGTAAGGTAACTGTATGGACGGCCGGGAAGTGCCACCCAATTTAGACCGGAACCCAGTGGGGGAGGCATCCACAGGGACCGTACCCTCCTTCCCCTACCACCAACCTCTCGGAAGGACTTACGGACCCACATGTTTAACGTGATCGTACTCCGCATGAACACGGCGGCATTTGTGGTAGCGTGCAAATCTAGCGCGCAAACCACGGGGATACCGCACCCGAGATGGCCAACAGCACGCGGTGTTCCGAGGTGGTCACCCATCAAGTACTAACCGCGCCCGATGCTGCTTGACTTCGGTGATCTAACGAGAACCGGTGTTTTCAGCACGGTACGGCCGTTGGCCCCCTAGTCCTAGTGTGATGGAGTTGGTCTTATTCTTTTCATCGTTAAACATTACATATAAAACAAGCATTTAATGGATATATTTGAGCATACGTAGTTTTTTATTTTAGATTTTGACGATTTTTGCGGACCATTTTGCAAAATAAGGCAGGTTATTTTTTTCCGAATCGTACCAAAATCTAATCAGCACCAAGGTAACCCACAAGTGATTTATCTACCAAATTTTGTAAAATTTGATCTATTAATTTTTCAGCTAGAGTGGATACAGGAATTTTTGTCAGGCCATTTCGCAAAAAAAGCGGATTCTTTCATCCCGAATCGTACCAAAAACTAATCAGCACCAGCGTCACACACAAGTGACTTACCTTCCGAATTTTATGAAATTCGAGCCATTAGTTTTTGAGTTAGTGGATACATACTGCACAGACAGATAGACAAACACACACAGACTTCATGCTAAAAATAGTGTTTTCGTGTTCTAGAGGTCCCAAAACGTGTAGATCCGTCGAAAACTCGAGTTGGTCCTTTCCGTTAATTTAGAGTCAATTTTGTTATTTTGACCATATTCAATCTGGGGCGATATATCACTAAGTTGGAGATATTTCGCAAAATGAGTCGCCAAGTTTGCCAAATCGATCAGCAACCGTTAGACACAGGCGAGGAGAAGAGTTATATATAAATGAAAGATGACGAATTATTGGTTGTAATACAAAACTATAACACAAGTATCTTCTTTCGTGAATGGAACGAACTAGGTCCACGAAAATGATGTCAACAAATGTGTCCCATAATATTGCATGAAATGTTAACATATTTCACGATAGTTAATACTTTTTTATTTAAAATTTTTAATAAATTTATTAGACAATGCGCATTATTTTGAGAATGGTTCTTCTAAAGTTTGTGTTATTCTTCTAAATAAAAAAATCTGATATGGGCAACACATGACTTTCCTTATATAATGTAATGAATTTACTACTTTTACAGTAAAAAAATAGGTTTTTCTTACAGTAGATACTTATATTCTTTCCAAGATATTGAATTTTCGACAATTAGTCGCCATTTTCATTGATTTAGCGTCATTTTTATCCATTTGGTGAGATTTTCGTTAATTTGGCAACATTTCAAAAACTCGCCAAGTTGGTGACATTTCGCCAAACTCGTCGCCAAAATCTCGCCAAGCGTTATGGATGAAGAAATAAGTTATTCTTACAGTAGATAAATGACTATTGGCGATCAAATACAAAAGTATTACTCAAAGTATCTTTTTTCATGAATGGAACAAGCTAGATCCACGAGAATGATGTCACCCAATTTATCGCATGGTATTAGACATGAAAAGTGAACATGTTTCTCAATAGGAAATATATATTTTTTATTTTATATGACTTTTTGATAATTTTTTTTCAAAAATGTGCAATATCACGAGAACGGTTCATGTTAGTGTTCTAAAATTTATGTCAATCGTTTTCTAATGAAAAATTATATAAGAAATGTCTACTTGCGTAACTTTATTAGCGGTTTTGATTTTTTGACGATTTTTTCAAAATTTCACTCGAAAATTTAGGGGGGTTCTGAACATTCGATTGCGTATAAAAACAATAGGCTTTTCGTTCGTAAGTTATCGTCTCCACAGACACACGCACACACAGACATCACTTCAAAAATGTTTGATTCGTGATCAGGGATGCTTGAAACGTGCTCTCCCGTCGAAAACTCGAATTCGAATTTTTGACCCCGTCACAATACTTTTTTTATACATTATGTATATAAGGAAAGTAAAAATATATATCAGAAATGATAATGTACGTTCCTTTATTAGATGTTCTAATTTTTAAATGTTTTTGTCAAAATTTCATTCAAAAATTTGGGGTTTTCCAAACGTTCGATCGCATTTAAATTCAATAGGCTCCTAGTATTCCCCGATTGTAATATTCGTACCAAATTTCGTTCGAAACGCTCCATTCGTTCGTAAGATATTGCTTCCACAGATTTACGGAGACACACACATTACTTCAAAAACTTTGGTTTGGAGTTCGGGGATGCTTGAAACGTGCTCTTTCGTCGAAAACGCGAATTCGAATTTTTGACCCCATCACAGTACTCTCCCTATACATTAAACTACGTATGTAGGAAAAATAATGAACTTTTTCGCCAATTTCCATTTTTTCTCTTTCTAAAATAGTATATAATAAAGAGAGCACTACAAAAGGCTCAAAACCCGACCCTTTTGAAGGACCCACAAAATACTTGATTTGTGCACAGGCCTTCAATCCTCTGCAGCAAACCAGTGGTTTTAAGTCGATAGTGAGGCGGGCTCCATGAACTAATCTCCCATCCAACAAAGTCGCATCCACGGTCATCTACTCTGACCTGAAATAAGAGCTCACTTGAGAGAGTCAATCAGAAAGAAAGAATGAGAAATAGAGTATACATTTTTGAGCTGGAAATGGAAAAAAACAAGAAGTGCAAATCCTTAAATGAGTCCCATAACCCTCTCTGGGATTTTATACCGAATCCTTATCAGTCATTAAGCTGTATTTATAGACAAGCCTAAGGTATTTCAAGGGAAATTCAAAGGAGGAGGTAGGTCCAAGGGAAATTCTTGAACCAGAAGGGAAAATTCTTAGTGAACCATCACCCTACCTCCAATAAGTAAAAAACATTTTGTGCAAAGGATATGAAACTTGAGAACTTATTTAAGCACAAATTGAGAACGTATTTAAGGTGTTTAAGCACAAATGTAGCATACAGCTGTTTCGAGGATACGCTGGTTCCTCTTCGTCAATGCAAGAGAAACAACAAATCCGAAATAAAAAAGACGAAATGGGCACAAATAGAAAAAACATAGGGGATTATATACTCAAGATCTGGAATAAGAGCTCAATGAAGGGGAATAAGAGAGCCAATCAGAAAACATAATGAAAAACTGTCCAGCCTATCCAAATTCCTTTACCGAAATCCTTAACCTTTGGGGTTTTTATGTGTCGTTTTAACCTATTTTTCGTCTTATTGGGTTTCATTTATTCTTGTAAAGACTTGGCTCTTTTCGTCGGGATATTCCAGTTGTGGTTTGGCGCACGTCAATCTTGTGTGTTACTTCTCCTTTCGGATTGGCTGAACTGTTCTTCATGTTGTTTTCTGATTGGTTGTCTCAAGTGAGCTCTTAATCCAGGTTTGGGGTATATAATTCCCTCTGTTTCTTCTATTTGCGCCTATTCTTCTTTTGGATTTCGGGTTTGTTGGTTCTCTTGCACTGACGAAGGGGATCCAGCGTATCCCCGAAACAGCTGTAGTATGGTGCCCTTCGTGCTTGTTAACGTTACTCTAGCTTTCCTTATCTTTTGCACGAAGTGTATTTTACTTATTGAAAATCAATCTTTGTTGAATATAATGTATATTTTAAAAATATGGTAATTTACTCATTTCTTTTTACTTTCCTTATATACATAATGTATAAGGAAAGTATTATGATGGGGTCGAAAATTCGAATTTGAGTTTTCGACGGGAGAGCAGGTTTCAAGCAGCCCTCATCACGAATCGAACATTTTTGAGGTGATGTCTGTGTGTGTGTGTGTCAGTGAGTCTGTGGAGACGATAACTGACGAACGAATGGACCGATTCGAACGAAATTTGGTGAATTCGAACGAAAAGATTACAATCCGTGAATACTGGAAGCCTATTGTTTTTATACGCAATCAAATGTTCAGAACCCCCCTAAATTTTCGAGTGAAATTTTGAAAAAATCATCAAAAAATCAAAACCTCTAATAAAGTTACACAAATAGACATTTCTTATGTAATTTTTCATTTGAAAACGATTTATATAAATTTTAGAACGCTAACATGAACGGTTCTCGAGATATTGCGCATTTTTCAAAATATTATCAAAAAATTATATTAAATAAAAAAAAAAAAATTCCTATTGAGAAACATGTTCACTTTTCATATGTAATATCATGCGATAAATTGGGGGACATCATTCTCGTGAATCAAGCTCGTTCCATTCATGAAAAAAGAGACTTTGAGTAATACTTTTGCATTTGAGCGCCAATAGTCATTTATCTGCTATAAGAATAAATTATTTCTCCATCCATAACGCTTGGCGAGATTTTGGCGACTAATTTGGCGGAATGTCGCCAATTTGGCGACTTTTTTTAAATGTTACCAAATCAAAGAAAATCTCGCCAAATGCATAAAAATGACTCTAATTCAATGAAAATAGCAACTATTTAACGAAAATTCAATATCTTGGAAAAAAATATAGTATCTACTATAAGAATAACCTATTTTGTTGTTACTGTAAAAGTAGTAAATACATTGCATTGTATAAGGACAGTCATGTGCTGTTCACATCAGATTTTTTTTTATCAGAATTGCATGCTTTTTATCCATTCCTACTATATTTAATTTCACGTGTTCAATAAGCTTAAACCCCAAAACCGTAAAAATAATTTCTGAAGTCCAAATTCTCGAGATTTGGGTAAAAGGAGCTCTGTTTGTTTCGAGTTTAGTTTTTTATTGTGTGTTTATTTATTTCATTCAGGAAAAAACTGCCTTCCACTTCAAGCCAGGATACTTTGACAGAAGATGAGTTGATAGTTGGACATCACCCAGACTCTCCACAACTAACAACGCCTCCTAGGGATGCGGCGGGGGAGGAGTCGACATATATCAATGAGTCCTTCGTATGTGATCTGGAGGTATGAGTGAAGCAGTAGCAAACCCGACCGGTGCATTCCCGACCGATTGAAAAATCGTTGTAAAACCGACCGAAATCTAAAGTGGGGGGGGGGGGGGGGGATCAAAAGACCCACAAACGGTCACAAAAGACGGGGGTATAATGCATTTCCTGGAAGGCTTCATTTCCTCAGCCAATCAATTTCGAGGCATTTATCGAGCAAACGAAGCAAATTTTTAAATTTCTTTCTAAGACTCGGATGATCTTAAATTCTCCGAGCAACCTATTGACTTTTGTAAACTTCCTTTCGTAAAAATTCCTTTCCTTCGTTTTTCTTTTCCTTTTTTAGACAGGGGATTTAAGTCTGGTTTTTCAAACCCAGATTAGGCACCCCTTTTAAACACTCACCTTGCACGCAGCTTGGCAGTTGTGGAACGTGGAACATCATATTGCAGTTCGATTTGGTGTGCAATAATTTTAGTCCTTTTGACAATTTCGAGTCGTAATGGAAGAGCTGAAAGTAATTGAAACGAATCACGGAAAGCCATGTGCTTTATATAAAGGCTATGAATATAAGATCCATAGAAAAAATAAATGTTGGACCATCATGTGTGGCTATGTAGTAAAGAAAGAAGTGAGAAGTGCAAAGGACGGATTTTAACTAAGGAAGATGATGTAATAAAGGAAACTTCCCATGTATGTAAGCCCGATTTGGCGGCAACAGATGTGAAAAGTTACACAGAGCTAAAAAAAGAGCCAGAGAAGAAGATACTGCAGTACTATCAATATATAAAGAAGAAATCGGCAGCATTTAAAACAAAGGATATGAGTTTGTGACAGAAATTTCCGTATATACATCCGCTAAGCATACTTTAAATCGTATTAGAAGAAAAGAACAAGGATTCCAAGTGGAGTTGAAAAACGCTAAGGATATTGTACTATCTGAAAGATTGTTGGCCGTTAAAGATGGTGCTGAGAATTTTCTTTTAGCTGATGATGAAAGGGATGGGAGAATTGTCATCTTTGCTACTTAAAAAGGAAAAGACACTTTAGCTGAGAATTCACAGTGGTAGATGGCACCTTTAAAAGTTGTTCTGAACAGTTCAAACAAATTTTCACTATTCACGTGGACATTGGAAGTTCAAAAGAAGAAACTAATATAATTCCTGTTGTTTACGGTTATTTACCAGATAGAAGAAAAGTTACATATGAAAGGTTTTTTGCTCTTGTGACGGAGAAGATTCGAAACTAGAAACCCAACGAAAAAAAATTGACTTCAAAGAAGGAGCAGTTTTGGCAATGAGAACTATATTTCCAAATGCAGTTATTAATGGCTGTCATTTTCATTTCACCCAATGTTTATGGCGTAAAGTGCAAGCATTTGGACTGGTTCGTCAGTATGCTGAAAACGAGAAAATCCGTCTCCATATAAGAATGTGTGCAGCCCTTGCTCACACATTCTTATATGGAGACGAATTTCCAGTAGATGCTATTGAAGAAAGATGGCTGTGTATTCAAGAAAAAACACCTTCAGATCCTTCTCTGCAGAAGTTTTATGATTATTTTGTTTCTCAATGGATGGAAAACACCACTTTCGTAATAGAAACATGGAAATGTTTTAATGCTCGTCACTGAACCAATAACGTCGTGGAAGGCTCATAAGGCATTTTAAACTCAACTCGATAATGAACAGACCACAGCCAAACTTTTCGAAAATAGTCACAGCTTTAAAGAAAGAAGCGAAATACTACGATTATGTAATTGACAGAAGATGCCTAAATTTAGAAGAAAGAAAAGAAAACTTAAATACGTAAAAGTAGATGAACAAATTAAGAATACACTCGAAGCGTACAATTTGCACAAAGACATTCGAAAATGCCTTACAATCCTTTCATACGTACAGAAATTAAATAAAATTTCATACGTACAGAAATTGGAATTTAAAAAACACATAAAAAATTTAGAAACAATTTAAAAAACACATAAAAAAACAATTTTTAAACACACCCAGTCCAACTCCCCCCCCCCCCCCCCCCGTTAACTGCTGTGAGTCTTTTGTTACCCCTCAATTTCGAATTCGGTCGGTTTTGCAACGATTTTTTATTCGGTCGGGTTTGCGACGACCCCGTATGAGTTCCCCTTACTCTACTAAATAATGGGGTATTTTCAGCAATATATTTTGAACTAGGGCACATTAAAAAACAGAAAAATGCTCGTATATACACTTTTCTACTGGGGATTTTACTGCTCATGCCTAGGAAGGAGGTTTAAACCACATTCTAGATCAAGAATTCATTCATTGAAATGTAAGTGAATAAAGTAATACTAGTAAGGGAACCACCAATAAGATATAATACTAGTTAAAAATAAACTATTTTTAATTAGTTTTATTTCCAATTGATTGTTTTCCTATGGATTGTTGTTCTGTTTGCCCCAATTAGTTATACTTTATTCACTTGCACTTCAAAAAATTCTTAATCAAGTACGCATTAAGAGTGTTTTATTTGATAACAGGTGATATAGTATAATGTCTCTTTAAGTTCCATTTTAATTTCTTTTTAGCTAAATTAAATACTTTCATCTTATTTTTATGCTGCATTTAGTGCAATGAATAAATGTGGTTTTAATGTACAGTTATATTACTAAAGATAATGTTTCGTTATTCTTACATGTAATACATCTGAAGCATGCATATATATATATATATATATATATATATGCTTCTATCTACAAACATCAGATGTTTTTGATATATCTATTGTGTTCTTCGTTTAAAAGTAAATATTTGCATTCCAGAATGTTAAAGAAACCAACACCCATAACGGTGGATGGCACGACGGTCCAGAGTACGAGAAAACCTGCAAAGGGAAAGACGAAACCGGGTTTGTTCAAAACATTAAGAACAAGTATCAGAAGCACAAGAAGAATATTATATTATTAGTAAAGGTATGTTTTGTTTGCAGAAAAATTTCAAGCAACTGACAAATCAAATCGATTACTAATGAAATAATTGGTATCTGTATAATAACTGTCTAATTCAATTTCATGTGAGGCTATTCCAAAGCTACCCACAAAATTCCATGAAATTCGATATAGCAGTTCTCCCTTGATGATCATACAAACACATAACACACATACAGCAGATTTTTAATTTTATTTATATAAATAAATAAAATTGAAAAGCTGTCCGCTTATGTGTGTGTATGTTTGTCTCTTTATCACGAGAGGACAGTTGCACCGAATTTTGTGGGTAAACTTGAAATACCCCACTTATAATTTAGTCCATGCTTTAAGTTTCTAGGACCAGGGGTTGTCGATATATTAATAAAAACAAATCTTCCATATAGATAGTATTATGTAGACGCTATATTTTCCGCAAATTTATTTGAAGAAAATTATATGTTGCTCAGCAACGCAATTAAATCAAATACGGCAGACGATTTTTATTATTTTTTTTTCCGATTTAAATAATAAATAAATTGATATAAAAATAAATTATATATATATAATATATAAATTTTTATATAAATTTATATATAAATTTTATGAACGGTATTGCATTTTTGACTGGATTCATGAGAATTATTGATATTTTCAAATTCTTACGTAATCTGTTTTATTCTTGCAAAGGTTCTTCAAACTCATACATAGTGTTTAGCCAGTAACTCATATATTATGTTTAGTTAGTTGTTGAAACAGATTATATAAGTAGCACTGGTATATCTTCTAATAAAATTTTAACGCTTTCATTTTGGCATATATTGATTCAATTTCATATATTTTGTAAATATGTTTCCAAACGGGAAGTAAGTTGTTTTATTCGTCAGATATGTCTGTGAAAATAATTTTGTATAGCGGAACAGAGATTCGTATACTTCTTTTTATTATAATTAAATGAAATATTTAAATAGAATATGTTTTGTATAACAACGTCGTTTAGAATACTACAGGGAGTTGCACATAATCGTGAAATAAATAAAGTTTTTTTTTATGTTATATATTTCGAACGAAAAATAGGTATACTGCTACCATATATGTTTGAAAATTTATGGCAGCAAGGGTATTGGGATCATTATAGTATTAATCATACCCTTGTGACGATAATTTTAATTTTCCAAGTGGAGAATGTAATTGGCGTCATTAGCATTCATACAAATTTTTGGTTTGTTTATTTTATTTCTTTTCTAGGTACTTTTATTTATTTTGTACAATATATATTTTGGTTTTGCCATTAACGCCACCTGGGACAAAGCTGCCACCTGGTGTGAAGGGGTGAAGTTCCTTACTATCATCACAATCATCAGCTACACGTTCGCCTTCTACAGTTATATTTTCAAACCACATCTTTTGCGTAAAATTAGACCCTGTCTGACCCCCATCATCGGTGTTATACAGAAGGTGACAAGCTACAAGTGGAGTTCCACGTATGTAACATTAAAAACTCTGTTGAATTGAAATTTGCATTAATATTCAATTTGCAATAAATGCTTTAAAAACATCCGCAACTTTTGTATCGCCAGTTTTATAGAAAATTGCAACACCCATAGTAAAAATCTGATGTGGGCAGTACATGACTTCCCCTATATGATGCAATGACTTTACTTCTTTTCACAGCGAAATAATGGCGTGCAAGATCTTCAGTACAATGTTTTTGGTATTGAATTCATACCACTTAAATTGAAATTGGTCGCTTTCGGTAATTTACTAGCCCAAACGAATGATTTATTCCTACTCACGTTCAAAATCACACCAAAATTCGATTGACATTCATTAATTAATAGCCCATGAAATAAATAACCATTGACGAATTCTGTGGGTGCCAAAATACAAAACTAATAAAAAAGTAATTTTCCTCGTGTATAGACGAACCAGATACACGGGAATGGCACTGACAGATTCGTTGCACAATATTGCATACGAAAAGTGAACCTATTGGATAATACTCCTTTTTCAATTTTATATAATTTTGTGATAAATTTATATTTAGAGTTTCTATAGAGACTATTTGATATTCTATTCTGTTCGTAGCAGCTCTGTTAATATTTCTATAGAAATCTCTAAAGAGTATTCTATAGAAGTCTATAAAGTTTCTCTAGAAGCCTTTATGCGGTTTCTATAAAAATTTCTAAAGCTCCAGAAGCCATAATTTTGCAGAATTCTAAGCTTAATACGAGTTTAATTCTATAAAAATAATTTGCAGAACAATTTTTTAAGCATCGTTTTATAGAATTCTCGAGAACTATTTTATAGGGGATATATTTTAGTATTTTTAAAAAAATATATTGCATTTTAATTAGCCTAGCTTGTTCAGCATTTTTGTAAACTTTGGACTTTGGAATTGAGCATCAACACCTCGTGCAGATTCATCGTATTCTATTATTCTTTGAACATAAAACTATTTTCTCTTCACTATTGATTCGTATAAGTTAAACAGTATGTATTTATAACTTTTTTAAATAAGATGTTCAGCGTTCAACACAAAAACCTTAAATGCCTTTATTGATCATCCTAATTTTATTGACCTGTATGTACCTGTAAGATCGGCTCATTATTTATTTCGTGTAATTTAATTTCAGACGCAGTTTGTGAATCACAGAATGTCAATTTGACAATGTATTCACAAATCGTTTCTATCCCGTTCTCATAGGGTAGCGTGGGGTGCAGTATTAGCCGGCATTGCTACATTCCTGATCGTGGACACATATGGAGATCGCTACAGACTGGTGTCGGCCGGCGGATTGCTCATACTCATCTTCATCGGCTACCTCTTCTCGAAGCATAGATCTCAGGTAAGTTCAGTTGATTCTTCAGTAAGCAATCTTTCATTGGGGGTGGGGTGAGACAGCCCAGTGGTTAGCGCGCGGGGATTGCACTCGGACGACCCGAGTTCGATTCCTCTGCCCAAACCGCCTTCGTATTCACGCGGAGTACGGGCACGTTAAATATGCGGGTCCGCAAATCCTTCCGAGAAGTTTGTGGTAGGAGAAGGAGGGTACAGGTCTAAATTGAGGGGCACTGCCATTGGCCGTCCAAGCAGATTTACACCTTCAGGTAGATCGGACGGTCTGTCGAACGAATAAACAAACAATCTTCAATTGGCTTGATGAGCCGGTTTTAGAATTTTGAACTCGTTTGGATCTCGTGTCTTCTGGTTTTAATAGCCTGAATAATTTTTCATGTGAAATATTTTAGGACACGGGGTACAGAGTAACGTAAAAACATTTTTGTACCACGTCATTTAATTTCTATATAACTAACTGCCGTTATTTTTCCTTCTATAGGTTATATGGCGTCACCTTCTATGGGGCTTAACAATCCAGTTTTGTATAGGCCTCTTGATCCTTCGGTGGTCTGTAGGTCAGGAGGTCTTTGCCTGTCTTGGTGACAAGGTTAAAAATTTCTTGGAGATCACCGACAAAGGATCGACGTTTGTCTTCGGCTACCTCGTCAGTGGAGAAATGACCGACATTGTGAAGCAGCCAGCTATTTTCGCATTCAAGGTAAATTTTATTGCGGGATTTATATAACCCTTCATTGTATCGTGTGAAGGATATGGCAGACACTTAGATTAAAGGAATTTGCGAAAGAATCACAGGAGTATTTGTTCACCTTCCGTAATATGTTATGTAAAACATCTTTGCGACTGTGCCGCCGTTTCATGGGTTGATCTAAATTTTTATTCGTCGTAAAAACTTTGTAAATTTGTAGACGTCTATAGTGTTGTAAGGCTCTCAAATTACAGCATGAGATTAGCTTACGGTGACTGAAGTACTGTGTTTGTAATATGCTTGCCAATGTTTTTAATGCAGATCGACTAAGTGGATTGCTGCAAAATGACAAAGCCTAAAGTCGTCGTTTGCTGGGATCTTGACTTGGGAGTTTCTCGGATCCAGCTTTGTGAGTGATTCCGTCAACACACATGACCGCGCATGTGAATTTGTAGGGTCCACTTTGACAATAAAAGTTTGCAATTTCGTCCTATTAGTTCAACGGTAAAGCGTAGGCTGGCCAGTTCGGACATCCTGGGTTCGATTCCCGGTTGGGGCAGTAAAGTTCTTTGCACATTTGCTTTTTGAACGCTTATTAAGAGCTGGTGTTATAGCAAGTCCAGGAGACTGTACCCGTTTACGACTCAATTTGACTATGAATTTTAGCAGTTTAAATTAGGCACCGATATTTATTGAATTTGTTCTTCTCTAATTGTTTGAGGGGTTTGTGAACATTTTTATGTTTAATCGTTTTGGTTTAAAATTGTTGTCTTGATTAAAAAGCTACAATTAAGTACAATTTTTAACATCGATAGAATAGAACCCCCAGATAATCATAGACGAAAATGAGCATTACAGTCGCAGTTCACAGCCTCTTTTAAAGACTAGCCACATTAATCTGTATTTTATCGTCTACCAAAATATAGAATAATGCGCATAATCAATTATAATATAAATACAAATGTGTAATTTAATTTATTTGCAAGAATTGAATTAGAAATTATATCTTTACAAATTTATTTTATATCAATCCTGCATTTCTTGAGAATTTCTTATTTTGGTCAAAATTTGAACTTTCTTTTTTAATTTATTAAATCAATAGTACTCAAATTATTTTTAATCGTAAGCAATTTGTTGTTACTCCTAAGTAAAAATAGTTAATAACTATATTTCGAGAGCATTTTCAGTCACATAGTAGTGTATTTTACTATGGTCCTATACTCATATATGGGGTAAGTTGTGTAAAGAGCCTTACTGTCCTTGCCGTGAATCGAACCCAAGATCTCCGAACTGGTCAGCCGACGTTCTACCGTTGAGCTCCTGGGACGAAATTGAAAGCTCTTATCATCGAAGTGGACTCTGCATTGTCCACCCTCTAATATCAGATTGGCGGGCGACTGACCATCTGACTGACCACCTGCTGCTATTTTTACCTCATGTTATCCTCCTGCTATTACTATTTTTACCCAGGTTAGTATCCTGCGTGGTCGTTTTCCTCTCCATTTGAAATCGGCCCTCAATCTTCCAGAGTTCACTGAATCCGTACTAGTCGTACTGGGGTCACTTTCAGACCTCCTACATTTTTGCACTAACCATCAAGGTTGATTTGTTCGGACGCCATTGTAAAGAGCCTTGCTGCCCCAACCGGGAATCGAACCCTGGATCTCCGACCTGCCAGCTAACGCTCTACCGCTGAGCTACTGGGACGAAATTGCAAGCTCTCATTATCGAAGTGGACTCTGCAGCTGTAAGATGGTCTATATAGCATAAGTTTTGGGAAATCTTTTGATTTTTATGTTCTATTTTGTAGTGGGAAACATATTACTGAAAATTTCGTGTAAAAACTATTTTCTTCTACATTTGGTGAAAGGGAAACGCCGCTTCCTTTTAAACGCGAAAGCTGAATTTACGGTTGCTGATTTTGGTTAATCGGTTAGGATATCATGCATCCTGTGAGAACGCTTCAAAGCACTTTCATCTCATTAAATGAATTTTTTACTCTTTTTTTGTAGGCATTTTATTATTCCTGGGCTTTCTATGTCTATCATTGTTATAGTCCTACTGACATTCAAATATTTTTATTCACATGAATTGGGGGATTAGAAAAGCTCATACACTGCCTTTACGCTGTGTATCTCTAAGTTTTAGGCTGACCGTCTATAATAGATATTTCCTCTTTTGCTAACATTAATTAATCACATAAACTGACGTATTTCATCCGTAGCTATCCTAAAGAGTAGATGGAAGTCTTCCTATCTTTCCCAATACTAGAAATTCGTAGGTAACATCTTATTCTGAACTCTCACTTTGACCTCGTGGTTTTGACGAGAAAGTGTCAAAAATCTTCTCTGATTGGCTACTTTGTTTTTATATTCTGCTCGTCCGCTGTTAATCACTATGTCCGCTTCTTCTTTACTGGCGCTCATGAGATTTGAACACGACCACCCGTGCGGATCAGAAATGCCGATACTCTTTCCTTATTACTTCGCGGAAGTAGAGGTCATCCGAAAAGAACCCTTACTGTTTAGGTCCATCCCACCCAAGAAACATCTTTGGACCGTTTCTGAAGCCTGTGTTATCCATCTATATTATATAAGATATCTACGATTTCATCACACAAGCCGTACGGATAGAAATGGGATGCGGGATGATAAAACTACTTAGTATCTATCTAAGTAACTACTTAGTATCTATCTAAGTAGCTACTTAGTACCTTCAAAATCCGTGTCCATCATTAATAACTGTCCGATTAACTTTTTGCTTACGGGTGGAACAGCGCCAATCCCAAACAAAGAACTTCTCAAATAGACAGGTATTTGACATAACCTATCCCAAACAGTTCGATCTCCCTTTGAAGTCATTGGCATCCATAGACGCCAATGTTCCCCGGTGTCAATGTCCTTCATCAATGTGCCAATGCTTTTCATCAGTGGCGAAGCCACTGATGAAAGGCATTGTGATGCCCGAAAAGCGCTTTAGCCGTGTCATTTTTATACGTCTCGAGGAAAGGAGATTTTATTAAAGTACTTTAAAGCCTATTTTGGGTTGTCTTTGATTTTAAAGTTTAATTAAAGTTGACGTGTATCCATTTTATTTATTAAAAGTATAAAATAAAATAAAAGTAAAAACTACTCAAAATTGCAATCAGATAAGCAGGATCTTTTGGGAAACAACACATCTGAATATATCCATATAAAAAATCAACTTCATGAGGCAATGGCCTTCCTAACCCTGCAGCATCTCTGCAGCCATTCATCGTACATCGTTGCACAGAACACTAAATTTCGTACAAATGAAGAAAGAGTGATCACGTGATATGTTGAATGGCACCTTATTTGTTCACTGAAGTAACGTTAAAAATAGCGTCCAAACTCAATACAAACTAGCGATTTATTGTATCGCGCTACTCGCTACACTACTTATTTTTAAAAGTAGCCAGTTGCACTACAAACTACGATAAAAAGTAGTGACTACTATAGTTTCGCTACTTGTAGTGTGCTACTTCTGACCACAGAGTATGCTCCTATCCAAAACTAATGCAAAATTGGAAAAATGGGATACTAAAATCCAAATAGTAAAAACAAAAGGATGATTATAGGTCATTGAGTATGAATAAAATAATTATTATTTTTTAATAGATAGTTGGGAATATACGTGGGGTAAATGTTCTAAATTTCAAACTGGCAAGAAAATGAACAACTTATCAAGAGACTTATTACCCAATTTAAATACTTATATGGAGTATGCTTACCTCTTACAGCTGTGTAAGAGTCACAACGACCTTCCGTGCTGTTTATAAGAGTGTTATTCGAATGATGGAGCAAATGAATTCATTCATACTGAGTCCATTTGTGTTTGATTAGTTCCAAAAGGGACGAAGATATTTGAGTAACTCTGATAGAGAAGCAAAAGCTTGAGTAACAAAAACGTAATTTCAAAAATTTCAAATAGGAAAAACCTGATATTTTAATTAATTCGAATTAACGAAATTAATAATGTAAACACTTTGATTTATCTATCTATCTGTCTCTGGGTAACACGTGACGGAATTTTTGGCAACGAATTTGGCGATATATCACCAATTTGGTGACTTTTGAAAGTTGTGAAATTGGCGAAAGTGTCGTCAAATCGTTAAAAATGACGCCAAATTGATAAAAATGACGCCAAATTGATAAAAATGACGCCAAATCAGTGAAATTAATTACATTTTGAAAGGAAATAGTATTGCAATGATGTTTCGATAGTGTTTGTCTATCAGTCCAACCAAGTCTTGGCAACAAATTGGCGATTTTTTAAAATGTCGCCAAATTTATAAAATGTCGCCAAATCGATAAAAATGCCGCCAAATTGATAAAAAATGTCACCAAATTGATAAATATGACTCCAAATCAATGAAATTAATTCTGTTTTGAAAGGGGATAGTATTGTAATGAAGTTTCGGAAACTTTAGTCTGTCACTCTAACTGTCTCCCTTGACGACAATTTTAGCGAGTTTTTTAAAATGTCTATATCACAAAAATTAACGAAAATGTCACCAAATCCAGGGGTCGAAGTCGTCCTATATTTCCTATAATTCCTATATTTTAAAAAATTTCGTAGAAAACGTCCTATTTTGTCCTATATTTTGGACATAAATCCTATATTTCCAAATTACAAGCAATAAAATCCTTATTTCTATCATTTTATTTTCAGTTTATTTGCTAAATCTTCCCAGAATTTCAAAAACGTGGAACTACGGGATGTTGAACGTCTGCAATTGGTTTCCGATTGCACGTGACGTAATACTAACATGACGCCCGCCGGCTGGACGGAAAGCGTGGTAACGGTAGCGGTACTTTAGATTAGGGGCGGAGAAATATCGGTAATTGCATACCTGCCAACTTTTACGCATTATGTGTAAAATTTACGCATTTTAACTGCTCTTTACGCTTTTACGCATATATTGCTATATTTTACGCATTTCCGCATTTATTTGAATTTTTTAACTTTAATAGGAAATCAATCTCCGGCGAAATTCTCTGACTTTTTATGTTTGAAATTTATCAATTAACCAGACATAGTATAATTCCTCAGAAACACCACATTTCCGCCTTTTTAGCACTAATATATACCATTTCCGGGATCGTAGCAAATCCATAATAAAATGCAGGGTAATGCCAATCAAATTAACGGAGATTTACGGCCGCGTGTAACGTAAATTAAGATCTGGATCGCTTAGTTTATGAAAGTAATAAATATACTTCTTCAAAGGTTGTCTAATTCAGCATAAATCGTTAAAATGTTATTTTGTTCATTAATTTCGCATAAACACTGCGATTGCGCAATTCAGTTTGTTCTCATGAATCGCCGAGAGTACAATAGTATCTTTTTCCATCCATCTCAATCTTTTAAATATTGCATTTTTGATTGACTAAACTAGCTTATTTTCATATTCTGATTAATTATTACGGTTAATTTCTTAATTATTTTCACATAAACAGTGCGATTGCGCAATTCAGTTACTTCACGTGAATTGCCGAGAGTACGTTAGTATCTTTTTTCTTCCATCTCCATCATTTAAATGTTGCATATTAGATCGACTAAACTAGCTTATTTTCATATTATGGCTAATTATTAAGGTTAATTTTTTAATTATATTTGCATAATATAAATTTTTCTATTTAAAAAATGGGTATAAACTCTGTGAAGGGATATTTTTCAAAAAGTGGTATTAAAGCAATGATTTAGGCAAATGAAAGGGAAACCATTATGGCAGGAATATAATTCAGTGCTATATATATATATTTTTTATTAAAGATCAATATTTGTTACTCTCTTTAGTGAAAACCTGTGTTTTGCCAAACATAAATATTTGTCTTCATTATAAAGTAATTCTCACCGGATAAAACCTTTATATATTTTTGCTTTATAATTTATTGTCTTGAAATTTTATAAAATTGGTGTCCTGAATTTTCATAATTTATCAGTAAGCCTGATATCTAATGCAATATTTTTTAATGCAGGTACGTGTACATACATAGTTGAATTCATTAGAAATGTCGTTTGCGCGTGTAGTTAAAGAAATCATTATAAATGTCATTCACGCAAAATTTTACACATTCCAATTTTCCCAGGTTGGCAGGTATGTAATTGCAGCAATCAATAGTTGTTATCTGATAGAATACTTTTTCAAAAATGAAAATAGCAAAATTTGTAAGATATTTATGATGATTTCTTTTGTCCTATATTTTTTATGAAAATGTCCTATATTTTTCCAAGTTACGACTTCTAACCCTGCAAATCGTTTAAAATTTAATATCTTGGAAAAAATATAAGAATCTACCATAAGAAAAAGACATTTTTCTGTTTGTCCGTCCGTGACGTTTGGTAAATAATTTGGCGGGATGTGGCCAAATTGATGAAAATGACGCTAAATGGGAGGTAATATTTTGCAAATTTTGAATTCCGTCACATGACGTGCATACGCCAACGGCCGTACCGTGCTGAAAACACCGGTTCTCGTTAGATCACTGAAGTCAGGCAGCATCGGGCGCGGTTAGTACTTGGGTGGGTGACCACCTGGGAACACCGCGTGCTGTTGGCACTTTTCGGGCGTGGTAGTCCGGTGGTTTGCGCGCTGGATATGTACGCTGCCACAACTGCCGCCGTGTTCATGCGGAGTACGATCACGTTAAACATGTGGATCCGTAAGTCCTTCCGAGAGGTTGGTGGTAGGGGAAGCAGGGTACGGTCCCTGTGGATGCCTCCCCCCACTGGGTTTCGGTCTAAATTGGGTGGCACTTCCCAGCCGTCCACACGGTTATCTTACACCTTTCTGGTAGGTCGGACGGTCTGGGTCTCAACATCAACACGACGTGCATACCGTGTAGTTTTACTATATTGTTGTTTCGTTAAGATGAAACGCATACAAGTAATAGGGCAAAATAAATTCTTACTGGAATGGACTTAAAAAAAACATTGAAGAACTCGTCTTAATCCCTTTAGTTTTTCTCAATTGTATCTGAAAGTCGTAAAATGCTAATAGACCTTGGGAGGTACGAGACCGACATTTATCTTTCTGCCGGTAAGATGCGCGCAGGTGGGAGAGAGATTTCTGCATTGACAAAAAGAGATGGTGCGAAACAGCTCAATTGGATGGATTTTCTGAAAAGAGGTCATTGTAAGAATGGGAAAGACATTTACGTTGCAAGGAATATTTTAACACCCTTGCATGTCAACAGCAGAAGAAGATTTCGAAATGAAAATTTGGTTTGAGTTTACTATTTGGAATGGACGTCTGTAATAAAAAAATATCTAGTTAATAACAGCGTGAAAAGCTGATAAAGGCATCAACCGGTTTCGAAGACACACACATACAAAGAAAAGAGAAAGAAAAAAGAATCGGCAGTGGCTCCAGTCTGATGGAGCCGAATGGTTTTGCGTAAATAACATCTACCTTTGTGGATGGTTTGTATTCTTCAGACATTTTCAAAGCAGTTCAGTATCGGTATTAGAACCGCCTAGTCATATCGGAATTAGAATCGTCTTTTCAAAATAATTAAGTATGGAAATTAGAACCATCTTTTCAAAATAATTAAGTATGGAAATTAGAACCATCTTTTCAAAATATCAAAGTATCTATAAATTAGAACCACTTTATTTCAAAAACTAAGAACCTGAACCAAGATCTAATTATATTTCTCTGTGGGACTTTCAAAAGTTTACAAATTACTTCTTATAGTTCATATCTGACGCTTTCAGTTTTCAAGATATAAAACATTACAAACTTGAAAATCGCAAAATTTTCAAAATGTGAACTCTTTGTAAATTCACTCGAAAACACTTTGTAAATTCACTTTGTAGAAATGAATGATTAATCTGGATGATCAGCACGCTGCTGAATCACATGTTTAAGCACAGATACAGATAGATTTAAATATTATAATTACGGAAATTTCAACATTCATAAAAACATTTTCCGTAATATTGTGATTAATCACTTTATGAGAAATAAACGACTTATATCTAATGAACCAAAAATAATTTTAAGCGATCGTAATTTTATTGGTGAGGCAATCAGGAAGGGATATCCAAGGAGCTTCTTAAAACAACACATCTCAGGAATTTAAGGAATAGATGGAAAGTCAGTATTTGAGGATTTGTTGGGAATTTGAAATGGGTATTTATTAGTGATTTGCATCTGGCAACATATTGCGTGTATAGAGATTTAGAACTTGTCGAATGTCGGTGATGGCGTAATGAGCGATTTGGTATGTTTTGTGCTTGAAATACTTTTCAATTTTACATTCATACTGCAATGTATTTGCCTTTGGTCAAACTAATTTAGATTCGAGTATTGGTCTTTATTATTGAATGGTCTGTTGTGGTCGTTTCAGCTTCATGTGTGTGGTACATCGGGGTCTTCTTCGAGGGGGTGCTAGCTACCGGGAGTGCTTGCAGCGGCATAGCAGCATGCTGTAACCGGGGTTTAGAAGGGGTCATAACCCCCCCTCGTCTATTTTTTGGCACTCCGCTTGTTAGCTTTCCTCGTCCGTCTTTTCTCCTTTTTTCAATATTTGAGATTATTTCATAACAGAGTGAAAGAGCAGCATTAGCGCATTTCATTCTAATTATGTTCATTTGGTATTTCCTATTTCTTTCATATACTGTATTAATACTTTAATTATGTTATTACTATTTTACTTTTGTACAAACAATTTTTTGATACGCATCAAAATTTAAACATTCCGTATTTAGTAATCATACCCAAATTTCACAAGGACCCAGTAAAATTTAGAACAGTTACCAGTGGACACAACTCTTACGCAACAAAAGCTAATAAAAAAACTTCTCAAAGTCTTAAACAATCTATTTCATGAAATTTCCAAAGAACCATCAAACTCCGCATCAAACGCCTGGATAGTAATATGTGTACACTATCATATATGAATCATCTCAAAATTCTATGCTATATGTACAATTTTCCCACCTTATTTGTAGATCGCAGTATAGGTACGATACTCAATAAGTAGTGGAAACACCATAAAATAAACACTGCCCCGGCGGATAAAAATAAAAATGTGCAAATATTACAAAAACAGTCATTTCGGTTACATAAAAAAAAACCCGTGCAAAATTTTAAAAAACGCCTCGACTGGTAAAGAGAAAAGTTTAAAGTTAAGGCGGATATCTAAAAAGCAAATAAAACAAAAACAGGCTACGGCTCCAAAAAACTGTTATCCGTAATTTAAATGATTTCGACCGTAGTGGTGGTCACTTCTCGGTTAGTTTCTGAATTCTTGGGTTTGTCTCACCGAAAATATGCACAACTACTTCCACTCTCTTTGGTCTGGTCCATTCCATCGCGGTACTTCGCGTGGTAAGCATTCAAGCTGGATCACGTGGCGGACTCCCGTGAAGCTTATTCACGCTGGTTGCCTTCAGACTTGTGAGTTGCCCTTTTCTTGCATGTTCGTGCATTAGTGCGTTATATTTTTCATGATTATGTGGTATTTATGTTTTTAAGTTGAATTTTATCCTCTTTGGTCTTTTTTCTGTTAATCTCGTTTATTCTGTTGTTGGGCACAGATTGCATAAAATTTTAACCGCATGTTTTTATGCAATCATAGAAACAACGGATTTTAGTATATCTGTCTAGAATGTGCTCCTGAAGACGTTTCTGGCAGATATACTATTCATTGATTTATATTCCTTGTCCTGGTCTTTCCGTGCTCTACTTTTCCAGCCCTTCCTCGTTACTTTTTATTTTCTGTTATTTAATACACGTTATTATATTGCCCGCGATTTGATGCTGTATTTACTGATTTGCATTCCTGCACTTTCGTTTTTATTATTTTAATTTATATATATATATATATATATATATATATTAATTACCTGTGACTTATCCTGTGTTGTAAGTTGTAAGCAGAGCACCACGGGAGAACAGCTAAACCGAATTTGATGAAATTTTGTGGGTAGCTTGGAAATAGTCAGTCCCACTTAAAATTTAGTCCATGTTTGGAGTTTCTACGATCAGTGGTTCTCGAGATATTAGAAAAAACGAAATTTTCGTTTGTCTCATCATCACGAGAGAACGGCTGAACCGAATTTGATGAAATTTTGTGGATAGCCTTGAAATAGACCCCTATACATTTAGCCCAAGTTTCGAGTATCTAAAACGAGTATCTAATGTTGTCGAAATATTAATGAAAAACGAAACTTTTTCCTAGGAGTTCTACTCTCTAACTCCGTGGTTTATCCAAACGAAAAGCTTGAAAATCGTTTGAAAGTGAATTAAAACTTTATCTCTGAGTTTGATGGAAGAGTTTTTGCTCTAATTAGTCACTTTCTGAAAACATGAATTGTTTGAAACATGATTTAAATGGGAAATCTATCTCCATGGTTTATTTTTCACAAGCTTTTACTGAACAATGAAAAGTATAAAGAAATCAAAATGGTTATTTAATTTCGCAATTTATGAGGAAGATTCTATCTTATATCATGTTACTCAGAAACGCAATTAAATTAAATCTGTCTGTTAACTTTAATTATTATTTTTTCGATTTGAATAATAAATAAATGAATATAAAAATATATTTTAGAAAAGAACGATTTAATTTTTCTTATAGCATTTTTGACTGGATGATATAAATTACGGTTTTCAGGTTTAAACGTTATTATTGTTGATATTTTCGGGGATTATTGATTCAGGGATTATTGATATTTTCAAGTTATTATGCAATTGTTTTATTATGACAAAAATTGTTTAAACTCATGTATTGTACGTTGTACGAGTAATCTTCTACAAATGCACGGGTATATCTTCTAATCTACGAGAATATAAGTAGCACAGGTATATTGGCATATGTTTTGATATATATTGGCATATATTGGAATCAATTACGACCTTCTGGTATAAAGAGTTCGGGGCTTATTGATATTTCCAATTTATTACGTCATCTCTTTTATTTTGGCAAATATTTTTGAGACTCATATTGTAATACGGGTAATCTTCTACTAACACACTGACATATTTTCTAATCTGCGATAATATAAGTAGTACGGAGTTGCATATATTGATTCAATTCTTTTTTTTTATTTTTGTAAATTTGCTTACAAAAGGGGCCAGGATGTTTTATACTTCAGATCTGCCCGTGAAGATAATTTTGCATAGTGAGAACAGATATTCTTAAACTTCTCTTTAGGAGCAATAAATTTATTATTTTAACAGAATTTGCACATGATTGCGAATTATAAGTTTCTTTATATTATATACTCCGTGCGAAGAACGGGTATGCTGCTAGTATAAAATAAAAATAAAATGGACCCAACCTTGAGCTTGAGAATAATTCATTTATAAATAAAACAAGTTCTCAACAGGTGTTAAATTCCTCTCGTTCCCTGTTCCATATATGTGGTAAGCATTTGAAAACTGGATATCATGTTGAATAAGTCTAGAAATAATTTAAGTCTATAATTACATCCAATAATGAAATTAATATTTATTTATTTACTTATTTTTAAATCATATATGTAATACAAGTACTAAACCTTTTGGTCCCTGCATTAACATACATGGTGTAAATGCATGAATAGTGTATGAGCTGAATAGATTCAACCTGATAAATCAACAAATGGAGCGTGGCCTTTCCTGGCACCCAAACATTGTGAGAGTATCACACAAGAAAAATATATAATATGAAAGTGAAAAGTATTTCCGAAACCATGTATGTTCTCAAGGGCCATATCTGGTTCGGTAATACTCAAATTCTACGTTTCTGTATGCATAACTGTAAATTTTATTACAGAATTTATACACATGGCCGGACGTAGAAAAATGTAGATATTGGATCAGAATTAACAATAATCAATAAAAATTAAAACATCAAAATAAATAAGCCAGTTCAATACCATTGTATAATAATACAATAATATCTAAAGATTTTCAATTTGAAAAAGAATAAAATAACATAAAAAGAGTTACCATTGTCACCTGAAACAATCGAATGTAAATATGGAAGTGTTAGAAGATGTTTCGAGTGGAATTAAACAAAGTGAAGCACACATGCTTTCGAAAAAGAAAAAAAAGAGCAAATATTGAAATAATTTTTGTTTATTCATAAATGGTACCCTATTTCTGACAAAACAAGTATAATTTTTTGACGTTTCATCCACTTAGGGCCAAAGATGTAAAAGGCTAAATTCTTTATACTTTTTCTTAACGCTCTCATATCGTCCGGATACAGCCACCCCATAGATGTTATTCACATCAAAACTCAATTTCTATTAGTGTTTCATAATGCACATTACGTTATTCTATATTTACTACTAATATTTTTTTAAATATTGTTAAGTTTGATTTGCAGGTTTATTTATAATTTTTATTTTTTCTGTTTCGGTCACTTATTTAGGTGTTGAGCGTAGTGATTTTCTTCAGCTTCATCGTCTCCCTCCTGTACTACTACGGAGCGATGCAGGTGATAGTGGTGAAAGTGGGGTGGTTGCTGCAGAAGACTATTGGCACGACCGCCTGCGAATCCATGAACGCTGCCGGAAACATCTTCCTCGGCATGGTAATGAAGTGGATATTATTTTTTTCTACATTTCTATAAATGAGGGATTAAATTTGCCATGCTGTTTTGAAGTTCTGCCGGACTTGGAAGTTAGAATAAGAGTAATGGTTCTAAAACTTAGGGTTTGAATTCAAATCGGCTATGCTGTTTTGAAATTCTGTCAGACTTGGAAGTTACAACAAGAGTAATGGTTCTCAAACTGAGGATTCGAATTCAAATCGGCTATACTGTTTTGAAGCTCTGTCAGATTTGGACGTTACAATAAGAGTAATGGTTCTCAAACTGGGGGGTTCGAATTCAAATCGGACCCCCAGGCTGTGCTGTTTTGAAACTCTGTCAGGCTTGGAAGTTACAATAAGAGTAATGGTTCTCAAACTGGGCGTTCGAATTCAAATCGACTATGCTGTTTTGAAGCTCTGTCAGACTTGGAAGTTACAAGAAGAGTAATGGTTCCTAAACAGAGGTATCAAATGTTCCTTAGGCGTATGAAAGATCAGTCAGTAAGAGGTTTCACAATAAGCGCGCCCTAAACTTCCCATTATCTAGTTATTTAACGAATGATCATTATATCAAGAGCTACTGCTAAAAATAAAAAAAAACTTCTCATTATTAAAGACTCACCACGCATACCAACTTCCCCATATGTTTTCTAACTTGAACTTCCGCATGGGGAAGCAACTCGCGAAAAGATTCATTACACATAGCAACTCTCCCACGTGGTCTTTCTTCCTTCCCCGGTAAGGCTCCTAAATATACAGGCTGACGCAACCGCCATTTTGACTTCAACCTGTTCAGTCAGTTATGGTCTGCCTGTGCTACTTCAATGGCGCGGACATGTTACATGGCTGATATTGGATACGCTATTTAGCTGTGTGATATAATATAGGTGCAAAATAGGTGCTTCTACTTTCACCAATCATTCATGGAAGTAGTCTAAGATATTTTGATTTCCTCAAAGTCCCCAGAAAAGGACGAAAACGTAACCTTCTTTTCGCCGTGTACTGTCAGCGCTTCAACTGGGAATCAACACAGCTGTTGCTGCGCCAGCCTGTATATATAAGTATATATTACACGCGTTGCTTCTCCGTGGAGGAAAACGCATCTGGAAGCATATGGGGAAGTTGTTACATATAATATGGCTCTGCAGGACTGATCATGATCAAATTGACAACTACTTAATGAACATATTTTTTCTGGTTTTAGGCTACTTCTGTAAATTTTTCTATTGTTATATTTTATGGGGTTAAGCCTTTAATAGTCTTTTGGTGTCTCTAATTTGATCGTAATTTATTATTTAAAAGGTGTTTTAAAAAATTATTTTTCTTTATTTAAAATAAATTTCCCTTGCAGTGGGGTTTTTAAATTATTTGAATTTATTTCATTTTTTATATCAATCCCAACTGTTTTCAGTTTTCTTTTGTATGTTTTCTTTTGTGTTGTTTTCTGTCTGTATTGTATTTCTATGTATATTGTCTTTGTATGTTTGTGTATTGTTTTTCTGTGTTTTTCTCGACCGTCCCCTGTAACTGCTCCATATCCTTTGGGTGAGCTGGACGGCCTGAGTAATAAATAAAAATAAATAATGCAGATGTTAGAGAGTAGCTGGTAAAACCAGCGACAATATCAATGCGAAAAACTATAAACCAGATGTATCCAGAAAATGTCAGGAGTAGCTTTTTTCAGTAATGGTACTGCATTAGCGCACAAAATTTAAGAGATAGAAGGGTAGAGAGGGAATTAAAGGAACACTAGCATTTATATTTTAAATTAAACCATTATATTAGTCGCCTAGGACTCATCAAATAGCGTTATTTGCTGTCTTTCTATCATTGCCTCAGTTACAATCAGCAATGGTTTCATTTTAATATGCAGCTGGAAAACGTATTTCTGTGAGCAAAATGTAAGTTTTTTAAGTTTATTCTTATTTCCCTTCAAAGTTTAATTAATTTATCAAAGATGTAAAACTTTATGCTATATAATCGTTATTCAATACAGACGTTTCATGTCTTATTGTTACACTTTGACCCGTATTCAGAACACCACTTAATTGTTTGTTTAAAGTGTAGTTACACACCCATAGAGATGGATGATAGTAATGTCACATGGTTTTCTCCATATTTCTAATATTTTTAGGATTCCTTCACATCTCCAAGAAGAGCTGTTCAGAACTCGAGAAGGGTCTTAAAAGGGGAATAAGGTGTTCCAGTTCACAAAGCTAAAGCTGGGCGTTTGGCTGGTCATGCTATACACAAAATACTTTTATCAAAGGGAAATTGTCGAGTACGTGAGCTCGACGAGATTTGGCGTTGGTTCGAACTAAAAAGAAATAAAATGTGGCCAACGGTTTTGAATACGAATTTTTAATCTTGTGTTTTTATAAAAATGCGAGAGTATTTTTATTATTACGGAAGGATTATTTTAGTGGTTAATTTATAAGCTTAGCCCCCTATATTTCTCTATTTTCGGCCCAAAATAAACAATCTTGGTGTCTACTGTTAATCCTTCTCTTTGCGGCCACTTTACCGTTTTGCCGATGAGCACAGGGTATGTACCAGCCATTCAAATAACCGTGTTGGATACTTGAGCTTGTAATTGGTGGTCACAGAGGATGTACCGAATGAATCCGGGCATTTGGTGAAACGTGTTTTGAATACTTTTAAATCTTTAATCAACTATTTGTGGACGACACCACGTTCACTGATTACACCGGACCTTTTGTAGAAAGTCTCAGTTCCCTTTTGCTGCAAAGAAACAACGCATAATGCAGAATTTACTTTCCATTCGTATCCATTTTTCTTCTTTAAATTTCGAGCTTTACAGTAATCAACTTTTTCCTTGCAGACTGAAGCACCGCTTTTGATCCGTCCTTACTTACCATTGATGACGAAGTCTGAGTTGCACGCTGTGATGACGGGAGGATTTGCCACAATTGCTGGCTCTGTTCTTGCCGCATACATTAACTTCGGGGTAAGACGTTTATTGCCTGATCATACTAATGACCGTATATCATAAGATGCTAGATCATATGGAGATGAAGTGGGTCTGTATACAGGTGATTCGGAGTTCTCTGTATAAACTTTAACGGGAGATTGGGTACACTAAATCAAACCTCTTTCGTTGATGAATGTATAACCGTAGACATCACCCTTTATCGCCAGAGGATATTGTAGAGTGACTTAACATTTAGCTATTTTCCGCCATCATCAACTGTAATGAGAACTTCGTCCGTGTAATTTAGGACATTGCACAGAAAACCAAAGTGTCTGACATGCATCTAGCGTATGGAGCTGCTGCCGTAGAGTAACGCAACAATTAGCTATTTTTCGTCATCATCAACCTTAATGAGGACTTCGTACGTGTAACTTACGGCATTGCACAGAAAACCGAAGTGGCTGACATGCATCTAGCGTATGGGACTGCCGATGGAAAAAGAACTGCTGTAGATTATCGGCAAATCTTTTATCATCTCTTCCGCTTCGATTGGCAATCTCATAACCGAGATGCATGTTAGCCGTACTTACCCGAAAGACCGTTCGACTTACCCGAAAATGTAAAGTATCTGTATGAATGGCTGGGAGAGAGCCATTCAACTAAGCTCGGAACCCAATGGGAGTCGCATCCACAGGGACAGTACCATTCTTCTTCTAAACTATCACATATCGGATGGACTTTCGGGATACAGATCTATCGTGCCCATACTCCCGGTAAACCCCAGGCAAATTTTGCGTGGTTGCGAAGATCAAACACGGGACTACCGAGTGCGACCCTCCCGCCATAGGTGCTATCCCGGCAGATATACGTATGTCAGCCATCTGCCATTCGTGAAATGTTCCATTTTACACGTACGAATTCCGCATTACGAATCATCACGGAAAATATAGCCTATCACCGGGCCACCCAACAGTGCCCTCTAGAATCAAAGGATCTCTAACATCTGCAGACATTAATGAAAAATATTTGTTTTAGTGTTCCCTAAAGTTTGTTCCCTAGAGTTTTCAATCACCCTGTAAAATCGCCTGTGCTACATGCGCATTAGTAATATATATATATATATATATATATATATATTATATATATATATATATATATATATATATATATATATATATATATATATATATATATATATATATATATATATATATATAAATAAAAATTGAAGGATTTTAATCGAAAATTATGCATAAACTACTGTATGTACAGAAAAACCCATCTCTAACATATCTGTTACAAATGAGTAACTATAAGCCAAAACTAAGGATAAAGATAGAAGGTAACATATCACTACAATGGAAAGGGGGATGAGAAGAATATTAGGATTCAAAAATAACAATTAAAAGTATATAAAAGTAAATAAATATAAAACTCGGCAAAAATGAGAATAGGCAATAATAATCAGCTCAAGATAAGAGATTAAGAATAGAGAACAATCAATTGAAACTACACAAAAAATGGCGGTTAGTTCGAAATTGCATTCTCATCAGGACAGCCATACAATTCGAATTAAAACCGATAGAATAGCCAGTTTCTGACAATGGCGATAGTATTTAACTATAGACACCATTGGAACTGTCTACTGGCTAGTGGAAGGAGAAAAATAAATCAATTGAATTATACAAAGCTGAAAAACAATACCTCCTCGAACTGTAATATGAAAACACAAGAATAGCACCACGTGTAAGATAAACTAGTGACTGTGCATTTCACCTCACTTCGTCAAAGCGAGTGGGCGAGCATTTCACATCACTTCGTCAATGCGAGTGGGAATGAATACAATTGAACGATACATAATATGTATGGAGACTTTCGAAAATAGTAAACAGTATAGGACTCAGGACAAGCGGAAAATAGTCATTCGAAAATAGTAAACAGTATTAGACTCAGGCCAAGTGGCAAGTGAGGTGATAAGAATGGGTGAATTTTCAAAAATGAGTTAACCAATCAAAGATAAATAATGCATGTGTAAAATTATTACGTGGTATATTTGAAATTATTAATAATATTATTATTTACAAATACTTCCGGATATAGGTAGTTTTGACAAATGCGTTTAAGATTATTGATGTGGAGAAAGTGAAATTGAGGATCAGAAAGTCGATGTATTCGAAATAGCTGGTTTAAAATGATGTTTCTAAACAATTGAATAGAATTACAAGAATGATATGATAGCAGCTTTATGATAGTGAAGTTGTAAGAATCTTTTTTATCATATAGATTGGTGATTACATGATTATTGAGGGTATCTAAATTTACGTCTAAAAAATTAACAGTTTGACTAACGCAAGGCTCATTAGGAATTAATTCTAGGTTAGACGGGTAAAAATCAATATTAATGGGATAGGAATCATCAATGATAATACAAATTAAGTCGTCAACATATCTATATATAATATATGAATTAGAGTTAAAATGACATTCATAATAATAAAGATATAAGTTAGCGAGTATACTACTACTACAGCCACCTTGTGGTACACCAGATGTTTGTAAATAAATGTTATCACCTTGGACAATATAATTGTTGTATAACACAAAGTGCAAGAGCATAGGAAAATTTTTGACATTAAAAGCATCATGATTGGAAGATATATAGTCATGATAAAGAGAGATAATAACTTTATGTAAATCTTTAATGACAATATTATTAAATAGGTCTTTAAAATCAAAGGTTTGGAAACCAAGAATTTGTGGTAACTTGCTAAGGTGATTAACTAAATCAAAACTATTGTTCAATATGAAATATCCTGAATTCTTGAATTTAAGAGATTCATTAATTCGATTTAAACAGTTAAGCAAGTACTTACTAGCAGTAGTGGTAAAGGTATTATGTCCACAAGTGACTGTTCTAAAACTGAGAGGTGATTTGTGGAATTTAGGAACCAAAGTAACATAAGGAAATTTAAAAAACTTACAATTAATATTTAATTGTGTATATATTTTTAGCATTTTAGTTTTGATTTGGATAGACTGATTATGAATGGGTTTAAAAATTTGATTATCTTTTAAGTAATTCTGTAACAGAGAAACATAATATTTTTTACAAATGATGGCATAATTATTAGAAGCTTTATCTACATAAGTTATTACAAAATGTTGTTGTAGTTCTTTGATAGCAGATAGGAGTTGTTTATAAGGATACCTAGGCTTCGTTAATTTAGTGTTTATAATAAAATTTTTAAGTAGATGTAAGGTCGTATACTTCCATAGATTGAATGCTTCAATAGGAATAGAATGTGAACAAGGAAGTTGATATATGAATTTATCAAAATCAAATGATAGAGACTGAAGAAGTTGTTTAGGGTGATGGCAGAATGGAATGCGAAATTTAGACCCTTTATTCATAATATCCCTAAGTATATCATCCTGAACTATACTGAGATCCCCAGTAATAATGTGACCATGAGTGGAGTTGACAAAAGGGGCAAGATTTTGATTGCTGCATACACATGATGTAAGATCATCGGAGTTTAATGTCCTAGAAACTTCATTGTAATTGTAAATAGTTCTACCAATTGGTAAATTATATTTGAATGATTTTTGTATTTTGATATCATTTACTGGTAACAAGTGCTGATGTTTTGCAAATAAATTATTGAAGTTAAGAGAATTAAGAATAGGGTGTTTAAAAGAAATTACACAGTAAGCTATTTTAGTATGTGGATTTGGTGAATGGAGTAGGTGGTAATTTAAGAAATTTGTACGTGAAAGAAGCAAATCAAACAAGAAAGATCAATCATGCATAAGCATTGATTATGAAACACTTTCCAACTGAAATGTAATTTCATTTAAAAATTTCTAAAATGTGATTCATTCAGTGGTAATATCTTTTACATTATCACAGTACTACAGTAATTTATTATACTTAAATATTTAAAACTGTATCGAAATATAAATCATCTGATTCTTTATGCAAAATCAATGAATATTTCATTCATATAACTTGTATTCCAGACTCCAGAGCTAAATAATTTTGTGTGAAAAAAATTCAGCAATTCTTATGTAATTCCTCTTACAATCGCTTGAGATATTTGCATTCTGCATATGTTAAAATTACGCTTCCTTGAAGAAATAATAAAAGTTTAGGGATCATTTAAAATCACAACTATTGTAATTGCATAGGCACGGAATTTAGATACACAGATAATACACAGATAATATATATGTGTATGTGTATGTACTCAAAGTATTGGAATCGTGCCGAAGATCGGAACTCGAATTTTCAAAGTATCTACACGTTTTGGGACTTCTAGAACACGAAAAAACTACTTTTAGGAAGACGTCTGTGTGTGTAAGGGTGTATCTGTGTATGTTTCTGTGTGTCTGTGTGGATATTACATCCACTCTAATTGAAAAACTAATGGACCGAATTTCATACAATTTGGTAGGTATGTTTTTTGTGGGAAATCCTGATGTTCATTAGATTATAGTACGATTCGTAATAAAAGAATCTGCCTTCTTTGCGAAATGGCCGCAGAAATTGCCTTTATCCACTCTAGCTAAAAACTAATGAACCAAATTTAACAAAATTTGGAGTATAATATTTCAATAACCTACAAGTGATTTATATACCAAATTTAACAAAATTTTGTATATAAATCATTTGTAGGTTATTCTACTACGATTCGGGAAAAAGGAACGGGCTATTTTTGCGAAATGGCCAGCAAAAATCGTTATATATATAAAAATAAAAGACTACGTGTGCTCAATTATATCAATTAAATTCCTATTTTATATATGATTTTTGACAACAAAAAGAATAAGACTAACCCCATTACTCTAGGACTAGCCGTTCTTGAGATATTCTAGTTTTTTCGCGTTTTCGCTACGCCACCTTTGACAATAAGTTCAGCTATCAAATGAGAACTTAATTTAAGTTTAACGTGCAAATTCAATGTCATTTAAAATACTTATGTTGTGCAGATAAACTCAAATTATCATTGAATAAATAAAGAGAACGAATATGAGTCTGCAGAAAAAGACATGTGCTGTCCACATCAGAATTTTTAACAATATTACACCAATGATTTATAGAAGTGAACGGGGATTATTTTCAGGCCATTTCGAAAAAAATGTATGATCTATATTTAAAGATCCATCAAATTTTTGTCGAATAAAATGTTCAACAAATTTAAGCTGTGTACCAAATTTTAACTCTCTAGGACGTAGGAAAGTGCATTTAAAATGCCATCAATTAAATTTATCATGAAGAGTTATATAAAATTTAAAAAAAATGAAAAATTGTTATCTACCAAATTTGTTTTAAAATATGAAGCCACTCCCATATGCAAAACGTTTAAACAAATGGAGAGATATTTATTATATAATATCTCTCTCTTTTCTTTCTGGAAGATATCCCAAAGTCAGAATTTAATTGAATTTGTTTTTTTCCCTATATTAAATAATTTTTTTAATTAAAAAACTACTTAACATATTTTACTGAATTTTTTTATATATATTCTATGGGATAATGTGAATATTTCCTAAAAATTTCGAAGCAATTCGTGAATTTTAAATTTACTTAAAAAATGTTTGAAAAATTAGGTCCCATAGGGTTCAATGTATTTCATTTTTTCAACCCGGGTTCAATAAAAAACTAATTGGGTGATATTATTTATTTATATTCCCATAGGTCCTACAGACCGTCTGAACAACATACTAAAATTTCATTTTGATAAACTCATTTTTACGGCAGTTATCGTGCTAACGGACAGACAGACAGACAGACAGACAGACAGACAGACAGACAGACAGACAGACAGACAGACAGACAGACAGAATGAACAAAGTCATAAACACTTTTCAACTTTGTTGTAAAGTGTTAAAAATAAATGTTTAAAATGCTCATGAGTTAATTTTAATTTTAAAAAATTAGTATAAACAATACTTAATTTGCTTTTTCTGACTTTATATAACCATGTTCTAACAGGTAGAAAATTGAAAGTTTGAGAATAATTATATTGTAATTTTAAAATGTCTGCTTTGTAATCAATAGTTTTACTTTTTAAGTTACTTTTTCCTTTGCCACGCTTATATCGCTTCTTACTAGATGATGACTTTGAATAATGAAAAAGATGTTTATATACTGAAGATTTATGAGAATTGTATTCAAAACTATTGTTAACAACATTATTATTATTATAAATTTGATTTAAGCCATAGGGGAAGAGAGTTTTATATTTTTTAATGTAATAATTTTCAAATACTAATCTATCCGTGAGTGAAATTTTAATATCTAAAATATGAAGGGATACATTTTTAAATCCGTGTGTAGCAAAGTGCTGATATTCAAATTGATTTTTGGTAGGGAGGTCATTAAAGACTTTATGGTCAAATTTTTTAATATGATCCCTGTGGACATTCATTCTCAGATGTAAAGGGTTGCTGGTTTGGCCAATATAGGATAAGTTACAAATAGTACAATTAAGTTTGTATATGCAATTAAAAACTTTGCAGAATTTATGTGAAGTGGAATTATTATGAATTTGTAATGGGTCAGCAAAAGGACAAGTTTTGCACCTAAGATTGTTGCATCTATTGAAGGAATATGATTTAGATTGAGAGAAGGTATGGTATTCTTCCAAATCGTCTATAACGCTTAATTGGTCAATGTTTGTCGATCTATAATTATCCCAATTCATAATAATAATAGACCGGACACTAGGTAATGAAGAAAATTTACATCACGAATTCTAATTAAAATTCCCAATATAAACCCCTTCAAAAACTATTTTGTCAGGTACGAATTTCAAATTTTAACTAATACCATAAGAATTGAATCGAAATTTTGGAGAGTAACAAAACAAGCATAGTAGAAAAGAGATTTTCATACGAAATATTCATAAAAAAGCGAAGTGTGGACAAATAATTATATTCATCCGGAATGGAAGATATACAAAACCGTTAATACGTATGTGTCTGACTGAATCCCTACAACTGCTGGCAAAAGAGGGCCACATATAGTGGAAATACTTGTCTAGATTAAAATGTAAAAATAAGCAATAAAAGATATTGACGTCTGGGTTAACTAAAAGATACAGAAAAAATAACACAAAAAGCACAATAAACTCTAATGCCTGCCGAGAGATGTCAGCACTATACACACGCATATATAACGATTGAAGAATCGAGTGTGAAATCTACCAAAAAGAGCAATAACCCGCAGAAAAAATCATAAAAGCGATGAGAGAACTCAAACCAAAATACTCCATAATGCGAAATGTAAAGACATACCATAATCAATCAATAGAAGGAATGAAAGGGTTAGATAAATAAAAACAATATCCAAAGAGGGCCATATTAAGACATAGATGGGCTCGTAGTTAAACAATAGAAATGCGTTAGCGATAATAATAATAAACAAAATAAAATTAAAATTAAAAAGAGAATAAACTCTGTAATAAGCGCAAATGCAGCTTTACAACAGGTTTTACCTTTTTAAAAAGTTTTTTGCAAGTATGAAAATCAAAAGATAGATGGTTGAATTCAGAAGTAAATAATAAATATAAATGTACAATTAAAAGATGTAATAGAAGTATAAAACACAAAATAATACAGAATATAAAACTTTCATCATGATATTGCGCAAAGCAGCTAATAACATAATGGATTTATAAATAAAAATTGAAGGATTTTAATCGAAAATTATGCATAAACTACTGTATGTACAGAAAAACCCATCTCTAACATATCTGTTACAAATGAGTAACTATAAGCCAAAACTAAGGATAAAGATAGAAGGTAACATATCACTACAATGGAAAGGGGGATGAGAAGAATATTAGGATTCAAAAATAACAATTAAAAGTATATAAAAGTAAATAAATATAAAACTCGGCAAAAATGAGAATAGGCAATAATAATCAGCTCAAGATAAGAGATTAAGAATAGAGAACAATCAATTGAAACTACACAAAAGATGGCGGTTAGTTCGAAATTGCATTCTCATCAGGACAGCCATACAATTCGAATTAAAACCGATAGAATAGCCAGTTTCGTGTGTGTGTGTGTATGTATATATATATATTTATATATATATATATATATATTTATTTATATATATATATATATATATATATATATATATATATATATATATATATATATATATATATATATATATATATATATATATAAGCGAGGTAAGCGTTCAAATTGTAGCATGTGGTGGACTCATTTGAAGATTTTTCACGGTGACGACCTTTCGACATGTGAGTTGCTCTTTTTTGCAAATTCGTATATTTGTGCGCTATATTTTTCATGTTCATGTCTATGTGGTATTTTATATTTCATGTTTATGTGGTATTTTATATTCTATTATTGAATTTTATCCTATTTGTTTTTTTTCTGTTATTCCGTTGTTGGGCACAGATTGCATAATATTTTAACCACGTGTTTTTATGCAATCATAGAAACAACGGATTTTAGTATATCTGTCTAGAATGTGCCCCTGAAGACGTTTCTGGCAGATATACTATTCTTTAATATGTTTTCCTTGTCCTGGCCTCTCCGTGCTCTACTTTTTCGGCCCTTCCTCGTTGCTTTTTGCTTTTCACAACACGCTTTATTTTGCTCGCGGTTTGATACTGTGGTTACTGATTCACACTCTTGCACTTTAGTTTTTGTTATTTTAATTTATATATATATATATATATATATATATATATATATAGCTAAGCAAAAGCTACGAGACAGTTATCAGAAAGGTGAGGAAAAAGGACCAACTGGGAATACAGAAAAGGCCTAGGGGGATGGTGACCCCTAGTTCCCGGTTAATAGTCGACTTTTACACCAATGGTAACACTCCCGGAGCCATATATTACTCGTGTTCAAATTTCAGAACAACGTCAAAACAGAAGACGAACTCACAACAAGAACATGGAACTGATAGAGATATATCCAATAATATAAAATATTCGAAATCGAAAAGATGACCTTTTTGAAAAAACACACCGATTCCTTTTTCGTCACACCTCTTACAACACCGCTCAATAAATGATTCGCGTGAAATGAAAATTCAGTTATCTGTAACGTTGCCAATTATAACTTGAATCGAAGATGTTGCCAAAATCCCTCTTAAAAGCATTGTCAAATTTATTATACAGAGTATTGTAACAATGACGTAGGAATTCAAGAGGATAGAGCTGTACTATAGCCTCCTTGATAAAAACAGTATCACTTTTGATACGATCCGCAGTATAGGTATGCATACGTGCATTACGTATGAAATGATTCAGTACAATATTACGAAAAATCATGTGACTCTAATTAGATTTCCAATTTATTATATAATTTATACATATATATATATATATATGTGTGTGTGTGTGTGTGTGTGTGTATGTATGTATATATATATATACAATATATATATATATAACTGTGTTTACTGATTTGCACTCCTGCACTTTCGTATTTGTTATTTTAATTTATATATATATATATATATATATATATATATATATATATATATATATAATAAAATTGTAAATCCAATGGTAGAATGTAAGTTGTAACTCATAATACACTAACTTAAAATTTGCCTACAAAATACAATGAAATAAAATGAAATTCAACCATAATGAGGAAATTATAATACATATTACAGGTCATAAAGACAAAGATAATCAACAAATATCAATGGTGAGGAATGAAAATAGGAATACAAAAAATATCAACCATAAAAGCTTGCACGTGGAAGAGCTCTAGGCTTAAGAATAGTTCATTTCGAAAAAATTCTTTATATATATATATATATATATATATTTCTGCAACTCAATTCCTGCAACTCGATGCAATTGTTTAGAAATATTATACTTCAACTATTTAGAATTTATAGATTATAAGATAAAAAATTGTTATGCACAATAATAATCTAAAAATTACCAGTAAATTATATAAATATCCAGCATATTTATTAAATGGTATAGTTAAAAAACTTGGATTAGCTAAATATTTTTAGAATTCTGTCCTTAGTATATATTATCCAAACATCAACATTCTCTTGAATAAGCATTACAATGTATTTACATTCCCTTATACTTTAGTCTCTTTGTTTTCTATTATATTACATACCCCTTTATTTTGTAGCTCTTACAGTAGAATATATCACATTTTATTGCCTTTTCGCAAAAATGTTATTTATATCTCACGATTGGCAACAGTAGATCTCTACTTTTATCTTTTGCGATTGGCAACATTGGTCTCTTCATTTATTGCAGGATAGGATTGGCCATTTGCAGTGTATTTCAGGTATTCTTGTTTCTTATATAATTTTTCAATCTTTATGCTTGTCGTCCAAGTATTGACAGTTTATAGATATAATCTATCTCTCAATTCAGAAACAAGCATATTTTGCGTTCATTTTGATTAAATACTTGGACTTGAAAAGAATTTCTTCGAAATAAACATTTTTTTAGGCCTAGTGTTTATCTACGTGTATAGCTTTAATGCTTGGATATTTTTTGGTTTCCTGTTTTCGAATCCACACCATAGATATTTGTTGATATTTGTTGATTATCTTTAGCTTAATGACTAGAAATATGCATTTTATTTTCGTCATGATTGATGATTCTCTTTTTAATACTTCTTTTTAATATATTTGTAGACATAATTTAAGTTAGAATATTTTGAGTTACAACTTCTCTCTATTGTATCATTGGATTTTCATTTTATATTTTTATTACATATATATATATATATATATATATATATATACATAAATAACAATGAGTGGATTTCAATAGGAAAGGTTCCACATATGCTGAGTTATACCAAAAACCATTTCGCTACCAAGGAAGAGGCGCAATGCTGCTCTATTTTCGAAGTAGAATGCAAAGATATAAATGGAAAGTATAAAACGGGGGTGACCATATGTCTTTCATAAAATGGTAGGGGTGGATTGCGACACCCCTTTCCCGTTTAAAGCAGCTTTTACCGCCCGGGCAACGCTCACGGTACCTATGTAATACAATGGTCTGTCCTCCATAAGTGCAAAGACAAAAGCACTTCAACTGTAACAAAATCAAAAAGGAGACCTGGAATGGATAAAAGACGCCATAGATTACTGTTCCCAGATTCCACAGTATTAGTAAGTCAATTCACGCATGCGTGTTGAGATATTTTTATAACAGTATCGCAGATACGTTTAAACACGCTCAAAATCTCAATTGAATAAATCAATGTCTTTGTCTTCTTTGAAAAAGGAATTATAATAATTTTTTAAGAAGTATAATGGATAATGTTTTTTATGGCTTCCTTTACTATTTTTTGGCTGTTATTTATGCAGTCCTTCTTGAATGTATTATATATAAGGTTTCTTTTGAAATGTCCGATAATGATATTTCTGAAAACATTCTTTGTGAGATTAGAATTCCAATCAATTATAGGGTTGATCTTGATCTTGTATGAATCTCGTTTGTCATGTAGAGTCGTGTATATCCCATATTGCCGATGTTTTCTAATTGACAAATCCAAAAAATCCACCGCTCCGTCTTCTTTTACTTGATTTTCGATTAATTCTAATTCACTTGGATAAAACTTGAAATCAAAGTTTGGGGTGTGCTCAAAATACCCCAAAAACACATCGTCAACATAACGGAAGTAAGGCATTTCTGATAAAATATGGGTTCCCTTTTCGTATTTTGATAAATATATATCCGCGAGCATAGACGAACAGCATCCTCCCATGGATATACCTCTAATTTGTCTGTAAAAATTCTTCCCGTCATGTAAAATATTTTCTTTTAAAACCAATTCCACAAGGTCCAAATATCTTCGATAGGTAATGAATTGTTTCAAGTCGTATTCTTCATGTAATTCTTTTAAAATCAAATGCATCTGTGTTAAGTCTATATTATTAAATAAATCACGAAAATCATAGCCTTTAAAGCATATATCCTTGTGACAAAATTTAAGCCTGTTTATTACTGCTTGACCGTTTTTTATCATAATGTTACTTTGTTTTTTTTATATCTATCATAACATGTTTAAGTATATCCAAAGTTTCAGATTTGCATGTGCTAAGTATGATCCACATCCTATCGTAACTGTTCGGAATTTCACAGGATTCTTGTGTAATTTGGGAATAAGAACGAGGTATGGGAATTTAACAGTTTTTAAATCCACGCCTATACGCTTGTAAAGTGCCTTTATTCTCTTAGTCAGAACCATTTCGTTACTTGACAGAAGTGCATACATTGTGCAATCTTGATAACATTGACTTAATGTGTCTACATAGAATTTTTTACATGTGATAGCATAATTAGATACAATTTTATCTGTATACGTTATAACATAGTCTTCTTTATATTGTTTAATTGATGATGGAACTATAGATTTTCTGAAGTTATGATTTTGCTTTTGATAGTAATGACGGAATTCATTGAAAAGATGATATTTCCATTCACTAAAAGACATGACGGGTAAACTGTATTTCACCGCCATTCTGTAAGTGAAATCTTCTAGATCACTATAAAAATCGCTATACACATTTTTAATTTCTTGTGCTCGAAATAATGTGCTCGAACGTAAAGGGCTACAACCTATGTATCCTCTAGTGGATACATGATCTATAATAGTGTAAAACCAAATGTAATCACGTAAGGAGACCAGTGGCGCACCCAGAATATTCCTAAGGGGGGGCCATTGGTGCACAAAATTTTTATGAAGGAGGATGACTCCTCGATAAATTTTCCGAGAAAAAATGATCAGAGGCCATATCAATTAACAAGGCGGTTGTCTTTTTTTGTACATTTATTTTTATCAAATTACTAACAATTCTTTAGTGCAGTGCAAGAGAATTGAATGATTAGAAGAAGTAGTGGTAGATATTTATACAAAACAACACAAATTAAGAAATAGATGAAGATAAAATTATTTGTTCTGGTCTGCTTATACTGTATACTTGTTTTCAACCACTCTCTCATGATTACATATTGTTATATTATTCAATTATGATCTATACATATTCATAAAACGAAGTCCAGCCTCCTGTTTTTCTTTGTAGCCAGAGCATTAATTATCTGGTCTGGATCAATTTCCACTTCACGGTGAATGTTCATTGACGCCAGTCCATTCAGTCTGGTTTCACTCATACTGTTTCTCAAGTAAGTTTTCAACCTCTTCATTGTGGAGAATGACCTCTCAGCACTGCTTGTTGATACTGGGAGGGTGGCATACACTTTTAAAAGTTCAAACACAGTTGGAAAAGTCCTTTGGTCACAAAAGTTAAGCAGTTCGATTGGGCTTTTAGTTTTCTTGTTCAATGCAAAGACCTTCATGTACCACAGATGTAGTTCAGCTTTTAGAGTATTATCTGATCTGGGTCCTAAATCATCTGCAAATTTCCTTGATAAGGCAACAAATCTCTCGTTTTCTTCCAGTGTCGGCTGCCTTCCATTCGGAATGACAGATGCAAAACTTTGTAGAAATTCCTTATGTTTGAGAAATTTTTCATGGAGGTGAGTGATGAAATTATCAATCCATGGAATGAAAATAGAAAGTCTGTAGTATTCTTCAGGAGTCTGTACGTTGAAATTTGATCTATAAATTTGTCTGGTGGCACGGCGTGGTAGAGTAATGTTTTCTCCATGCTGTTCCAGCTTCTTAACAGCTTATTCAAACAGATGGTGAAACTCGTTCTCTGCGTTCTCTCGAATTATAGATATAGCTTTCAAAACGTCTTCTACGTCACTCACAGCAGTTGCCAGATCAAGGTTAACTTCCTGCAGCTTTTCACTCAGACGAACACTGTAGCTGAGTAATCTGTCAGCTGAAACAAGTGCTATGACAAACTGTGATGTTAACATTGAACATAACAAGGTATGAGCCTCTGTTGATGTCTCCTTGTCATTCCAGGTAGTAATCTCCTCCAGAGCCTCGATTACTTGATCAAACAATGAAACCATAACTGTGACGGCATCATGTCTCTCCACCCAACGAGTAGGGCATAATTTCTTCAGTTTTTTGGCACTGATTTCTGTCTCTCCCTGATTAGCTGCATTAATTTTGCTGGTGAGAACAAGGTTTCGTTTTGGTGTGTTGAAAAAACTAGAGATTTTCCCTATTATTCCAAAGCTGTTTCGGATATCCGGAACTCTAGATGAATAAGTTATGGCTAAGTTCAAACAGTGTGATGCACAATGAACGTAGGGGGCTTTGGGGTGTTGCTCATATATAATTGCTTGGGCGCCATTGTACTCTCCACTCATTGCAGAAGCTCCATCGAACCCTTGTCCACGGAGGAAAGACGTATCAATGTTGCAGTCTGCAAGGCCTTTAAGAATAGCATCTGCAATTGCTCGACCTGTAGTTTCAGTCAGGGGCACAAACTTAAGGAAGTTCTCCACTATCTTAAATTCAATTTTATACTTATCATTTGTTTCAAACCGTTTCAAGTAACGAACGCAAAGTGTCATTTGCTCTACCGTTGCAATATCTGTGGTTTCGTCACATAAAACCGCAAAACATTTGGCCTCATTCACCTCAGTTGCTATGTGCTTCACAATGGAATCATTGCATGCTGAAATAATCTCATTTTGTATATTCCAACTTATGTAAGTTGCATTTTTTGCACAACCTTGTAGATGAGTTTTCAGTATTTCTTCTCCTGCATCAACTCGGAGTCGCAAAAGGGCTCTAAAATTTCCTTCGCCTTGGCATGGTTCTGACAATACGTCCAAATCCCCACAGTCTCTATGCCCTCTCATGGCCAGCCCTTGCCTTCCACAAAAAATCACTGTTTTGATAATAGGTTTAAGAATAGCCCTATTCTGCAAAACTTGTTTTTGCTTTCCTCTGTCCATTACTTGATCCACAGGAACCGTTTTTCCTTCCGTGACCCTTAAGAACTCATCGGCTTTGAGAACTGAATCCTTATGATAGAAAAAATTTTCATGTTGACTGAACTTCTCCAAGGCCTTCTTCCAATTATTAAATCCTTTTGAAACAAGTTGACCTGTAGCTTGTGTGGATCTTAAACCGACTTCATGGGGTGCAAAGAGAACACAAAATTTGCAATAGGCACTGTCCTCTGCCTTTGAGTAAGCTAGCCAGTTATGCTTACTCAGCCAAGATGAGCAGAACTTCCGAGTGTGGTGAGGTTTTCCTTGACTTGATACAGCACTAGTGACAGTAGCAGGAAAACTGTAATTTGCATATGGTTCCCAAAGATTTTTTAGCGCTGTTATCCTATCTTCATCTGTGAGGTTAGATTTCTTGACATAATTAGAAATATCTGCAGCCAGAATTTCTATTTCAACTGTGTTTGGTATTGTGTTTTGTCCTACCTTTACCTCCTCACAAGAGTTTGAAGACAGCCCGGGGTCACGGCTGTTGCTTGCTTCGACTGCAGCCTCATCAATGTAACAAGAGCTCAGGGAAACGTCGTTGGGAACGTCACTATTTTCAATCTTACTTTTTTTTTTTTAAATAATTTCCCAGTGTCTGTTGGCCTAGCCCTTTTCGTTTTTCACTCATTGTCTTTTTTTTTTACCTTGCTCCTCAGTTATTCAAGAACAAAATTTGCTATATAGCCGAAATACGCACATAAACACACACACTGATCGTTAAAGATGCATTTCACTGTAAGAGCAGTTGAAAGTTCAGGACCATTATTAAATTCAGCTATTCACCACGCAGGCCCTCGTTCCGAAACTACCAATTCACTGTTATCACCTTGTGTCGTAACGTCGCACTTTATTTCAACTCACAGCAACACTTAATTCGCGAAGCGTTGGCACGATCTATTTATTCACTTCCACAATTTTCTCACTGGGTAAACGAAATCCTCGAGTTTTCGAGCGAACAGCCGCTTCCCCGCCGTTCACTCTTTATATAGGGCCACGGAGGCGCCTGTGACGTCACTCTACACAGCACTGGTTTAGTACGACTCCAGCGAGAAGGCATTTGGGTCACGTGATTTTGGACGAGTCCATTAGTTAAATTCAATCACAGGTAGAAACGTCTTAAGAAGAACGGATTTCCAGAATTGGCGCCTTTAGTGCGAATTAATTTATAATTTGTACAGTACGATAAAGAGCTTTATATGTATAATTACATTCAGTGTAAGTGTTGGGATATGCTGGAATTGTTTTCTTCACAATGATTAAAATTATTTATTACAATAATGGTTGTAAATGTTTTTTTTTTATACTTTCTCGAAGGCAGACCTAGTTCTCCCTTGTGCTGACAGCGCTCTTCGCGTTTTGCTTTGTCAGCCCAAGGGGGGGGGGGGGGCAGGGCCCCCTCGGCCCCCCCCGTGGGTGCGCCACTGAAGGAGACATCAAACACTGATTTACTATATTGGGATTAAATGCATACAATTATTCTGTAGGCTGGGTTATAAGAATTGTTAGATTACAAATTTTCATGGTATTGCTCAAAATGTTCGCGGGTACAAAAAGATTTTTGATATGCATTGTATGAATGAATGGTTAGTTTGGTTATTTTATTTACATTATAGCATATCCAACATCTATTTTGCTTTCTTCTCGAACCTTCCAAGATATTATCAGCAAGTACATATTATCAGCGAGTACAGATTTGTCAGGTGTATTTTTATTATACTCAGTTTTAAATTGTGCATAGTTATTGGCATGTTTTGCAAGAATTTCATCACAGGCTAATAAAGTGAAATCTTTTAGTTCCACTTTTTTTTAAAGAGAGATATTATAAAATACATTGGCGTTTAGAAGCATTCTATGAGTAATATGGAGTCCTAATTTTTTAAACCATATGTAGCTTTTTCTTGCACAATTATATGGCTCCAATGCTTGGTCTACTGAATCGACAGCACCCATATTTACATTATAATGTTGAATATGTTTCAGTTTCAGATAATATTTCTCATGGCCGCCTTTCTAGTATACAGTTTTTTCAACAAAATTTGCTGCCAGTTTCGTTGACACACACATCACGTCTGTCTCGAAATCTCACCAATAAGATGTCACCCTTTCTCACAAAACAAGATTGATGCTGGGAAAGTTGTATTTCTGTAAGTTTCTTTTGGAACACCGCGATTTAGTCGTATTGGTCCTGTTAGATTCCTAATTAGCAAGAATTCTGCAAGACGTACAGAAAGATACCAGTTATCAAGGATTACTTCCCTACCTTCATCTAATATACTATGTAGTAAAAACACGACTACTCTTTCATACATTGTCAAGCCAACAGTTCCAGTTAATGTGGGAAATGTCATAAATGTCTTTTCCAATATACAGTGCAAAATTATAAGTATATCCGCGAAGTAATGGCTCAGAGGGACAAAGGCAAAACAATTTGATACCAAAACGTCCTCTTTTGGTTTTCATGTATTGTTTGAAATGAAGCCGTCCTTTGTAGAGCAATAAGCATTCATCCAAAGCACATGTGTCGTCAATATCTATTAGAATTATAGTGATTTCCCGAATTTGTGCAAGAAACATAAATAAACGTGATGAAGGTTGAGACTTTTCACCACACTTTGGGTCGGGATTTTAGAATTGACTGAAATCGAATTCTGCTTATAATTTTGGACGAAAATACTTCTGGACCTCCACACAAATAATTTCTACGAAAGTATAACTGAATGCTAGGATAATGAATAATCCCCATCATTAGTACTAAGCTAATAAATACATACATTTCGGATACAGTGACTTCTTTCCATAAAAGTCCATGCATTTCCATTATATAACAACTTTTTTCAATGAAATACATACCTGCTTTTTCATTTGTCCACTTGCATAAATTTTTCACAGCATTCAGTGGAATAAAACTTTCAAAACATTTCAAGGCTGGCGTATTTTCATCGAAATCTACAGCAGGATGAAAAAGGTAATCGCTATCTTTCATAGCAAATGGAGTTTACCGTTCATCAACAAAAGGATCACTTACTATTTTCCAGTGATCTATATCACACGCTTCAATTTCTTCATCGTCAGTTTCATAATTGGATAAATCTGTATCAGAGTCACTATCAAATTCATCGGTTCCAGGCAAATACTCAGAATCTGTGTCGCTGATATCCACGTTTGATGCCATATCAATGAAACATAACACAGCAAAAATAATAAAAACAAGTGTAAACAAAATGGCAGGAGAATATTATTGCACACGAATCACTCGCCTTGCAAACAGGAAATGAAACACGGCCGATTAGCTCAAGATCATTGTGGGCGAAAATCTGGGTTTGAAGCAAATCGATCTGGGGGGGCGAAGGGGCTAAGGAGCATGTTTGAAGACTTATTTATTAAATATTAAATAATCATATTTATTTGCGTCGCAATTCCTATATGAACGTTTTGCTTTCTCTTTTTCAGATCAACGCCAGTCACTTGCTCACCGCTTCCGTGATGGCCGCCCCGGCTGCTCTGGCTTTCTCGAAGCTCATGTACCCAGAAACAGAGGAGAGCCAGACACAGGCCGACAACATAAAGATGGAAAAGGGGTAAATAAAATATGTTAATTTAAATTATGGGGGTAACCTCAGATTATCTGAATAATAAATTTCGCATTTGAACGGGTCGCCAAACAGCCATTTGCGACTAATAGTCTTACGATCTGTGTCAACTTGCATGTCTTCGTGTCACTATTACAAGTTTGAGCGTTAACCAACCAGTCTGGGCATTTGAACTACAGGCTGTGTGCCACAAGGGCATGAAGCAAGATGACCGATGCCACTTGTATTCAGAACCATAACCACCAGAGTGGGATGAAAAGAGCAGGGTCTGATTAAGCCAATGTGTGGCCCAGGGCCTAGTGCTAATTCGGGGCCCCTATACACTCACGGCATACCAAATACATGCGAAACAATCACTAAGCAAATTTGGATGTTTAGGATGACTGTCCCGAAGGCACTTTTGTACATGTAGAACTTTTTATATAAAAGTAAAACTTTAAAAGATGTATAATATTTAAAACTATTAACTGTTAAAACTATATGTTTGCTATTAAACTATTCTATTAAACTATTAAAACTATATATTTTCAAAATTTAAAATAAAAACTAACATTATCAGTTTATATTATACAAATAATTAAATAAACAATTATTTTTGATTAAAATGTTTTGGCACATACCAAATTTAGGAGCTCCCTAAAATTTGGGGACCCAGGGACGCGATCCTGGAGGCCTCCTGCGTTAATCAGGCCCTGGAAAGGAGTGCGGGTGATTGACGTGTGCAGATCTCGACTTTGGGTATTATAGCCCTGGTCCTCTGATTATTGGCGAGAGGGCTAAATCACCCTGCATTTGCTATTTTGAAGATTCAGTTTACCAAGCGTCTTATGCATATACAAGCATATTTATTATTTACACACTTCACATTGTATATTTACAAAAAGAGCTATTTACATAATTAGAATGAAGAAATATTAGCAGAGCGGTTCTGCGGTAAGTTGACAAGCCATATGTAAAGTCCCGGACAGTAGCGTCCGAGGATTGTAAAAAATTGGAGTTGTCAAAGGAGCGTTTCGACTGTGCAGTCTGAAATATTTAGAGCTGATGAAGCCCGAACACTTGAAAGTTTTTCTGTGTATTCAAATTTTCAGACGCTCCAAAGAGAGTGTCCGATATCTCATTTGTCGTCACCGGTCACAGTCTCATTTATGGAGGTATCAGTCGCGTACACCACGTGTCCGTAAGGTGCACCATCCTATTAGTTTTCACAGATGTCGGTGCCGAAAATTATAGATTCTAACTGCCAACATAGTTGCTGCGTGGTAAATCCCACACGTTCGATCAGAACGCTGTAAATACTTAATATGTTCATGGAACATTAAGTTAAAGGCTGTCGTGATCGCAAGTGGTTTAAGCTGAAAATTAAAAGGTAATTAAGAGGTTTGGAAATGAGGACAAAGATTAAATTTAAAATAATAAGAAGGTTTTATTTACATATCTTACAATTAAAAGAAACATGAAGAGGTTTGGGCCCAAAAGTTGCTCCCTTAAAATACTGATACATCGTAAAAGATTAACACGCTAGATCATTAAACATTAAATATCTCGTGAATCATTAGTACACATAAAAATCACTAATACATCGTAAAGACTTGATACATCAAATTTAAACATTAAATCATTGCTATTCCTCAATTACTATAATCCTAACAAAATTTTCAGGTTGAGATAAAAAAAGAGCGAGAGGAGAGAAATATCAATATCTAGCACTGTGCAAAGTCAAAGGCCTTACCTCGGCTCTTGGGCCCATCGGCCGGTTGATGACTCGGGGAAACGAGAAGCATTCCGTTCCCGCGAAATTGCTAAAACTTCACTCCACTAAATCTCAGAAGACACTCTCGACTTTTTTCCCAAAAAATACTCTCTCAAAACTTCCAATTTTATCTCTCCTCCCTCTTAAATTTTATTCGCTGTCAGGTCCTAAGCCCCCCTTAATATTATTGGAGAACACTTGGATCCTCATTTTCAGTGGCCAGTCCATGACAGAAGGGCTTGGTCAGTAGCCCCTTAATTATTACTTGCAGGTGGCTGGAGTCCCACGCTCCTGCGTGAACCCCTGGGCTTAACTGCGCCCCCAACGACCGCTTACCCCCCGATGCGTCTTCCTCCAACTTGTACGAAACCACCCACAGTCGTGGAGTCCAAGCTCCATTGACCCTTTCCGTTGCAGGTGGTCAAAGGGGAAACTTAAAAATTGCGTGAAAAGCCAGGGACCATCTTTATAGGTATGAGGTCTATGTTAAAAATTCCACGATGTCACATTGCATGATGAAAACCAATGGGACAATAGTGTCTCCGAAGTTAAAAACTAGTGGAAGTCCCTAGGGATCTTTAGAAGTTAGGTTTTCAATTCAATACAGGAAACGATGTGCGATTTTCATGCGACACTACATAAGAGAAGCGCCGCATCAAGCTTAATGTGGTGCACGTGGCTGGCCATAAACTCATTAGAAGTAGCAGAAATGGCAGGAGCCATTTCTGCTGCTGAGAACGAACCACCTTGAGTCAATTTCGACATAGGTTTCGTGAGATGTTTCAAAGAATTTTGAGAGGAATTAAGGAAGAGTTTCTGGATGGGGAGTTTGGAGAAGGAAATTTTCAATGCAGCTTCCGAGTTTTACTCTAAATAATGTTTTTTTGCTCACATATAGAGCGACATGCTTCTGGTTCATGGAGAAAAGGTGTGGTTTGGATGCCAGCTGTAGTTATTACTTCAGGTCAGCTTGAGTACTGATCTGCTTAACTTACCCCTATGTTTTAACCTGTAAGAATTTTAATAGACGTTTTCTGAACTTTCAGGTCTGAGAGTAATGCCCTGGAGGCAGCCACTAACGGAGCCACCGCCGCTGTCCAGCTCGTGAGTGGCATTGCTTCCAACCTCATCGCCTTTGTGGCGTTTATTGCCCTGATGGACACCCTCTTCAGTTGGCTTGGATCTCTTGTGCTATGGGACGACCTGTCCTTTGAGGTACGCATAAAGGTCTTACAATATACAATAGATGTAACACTCAATGGTAGACACCCGTAATTACCTGGCCTTAGTTACTTTAGTAATGCTTGAGTTCCCCTTTTTCCCTCGCACGGAAAAAAATTGTGCAACCAAACCTACTTCCATAGAAGTTATCAAGTGATCACTTCCATCCCATTAAAGAACTAGAATACGACATCCAAAGAACTGGAATACGACGTCTAAAGAATTCGAATACGACGTCTAAAGAACTCGAATACGACATCTATTTAATGTAAAGGGTCTATTCATGGAGTTGGAAAGAAGGAGATGAATGAAACAGTTGAAATTGCCATAATGATTTGAAAATTAGATAGATGTTGCTAGCGTTAGTAAAGTAGTCGCTAGTGTTAGTTGACACAACAGAAAGGCGTAGTATTGAGTATACACATTTTTGATTATTTTAAATCAAGGGTTCTTTAATTATGAGTATAATTAACGAATATTTTTTTCCAGTTTTAAGATAGAGTGCAGAATATAGGGAAATAGCAAAATTGAAAGATAAAATAATTTTAAATGCGAAGGAATATTCTTTATTTTTTCAGGTTATAGAAATACATACAATGCAGGACTACTTATCTTACCGCAGCGCCATCTGAATGATTGTCTCAAACGATATTGGCGTTTTCTGAATATTAAGTTTTAACTCCTTACATGTATGCAAAATCCTTATGCAAAAGGAATGTTGACTTGTGTTATGCAAAGACTACACATATGTGATTATATTCCGTAAGGGCATTGAATACCGAGACAAAAAAATTAAAACTCGTATTTCAAAATTTTTTAGTTTACAAAACTGGGATATGGGTATTGAAATCTGTTTTTCTAGATTTTCAATGATTAACACATCGTTCATGGGGGAAAATGGGCGGAAACTAAAAGTCAGCAGGGCTTAAATTAAAAGAAAATGTCTTTAGTTAATCTTTTTAATAATCTGTATATAAAGACCAAAGTATTCGCCGAACAGCATGTCGCAGCTTAAATTCGAGCACATCTCCGAAACAAAATCAAAAACTGTATGGACGAATAACATCCGATTCACATTCGATTCCGAAATACATTCGATAGAAGTCATTTTAAGGTCGCTTTTAAATTTTCCATCTCATTGACGCTAATGAAAAGTTATATTCGGCGCCTTATAACTCGCGTAAAAAAAAACAACTATGATATGCAGTTGAAGATTTTTTATAGATTTTGAACTCTATATTTCGTACCCAGACCGTACGACCTGAAAAGATGTAAGGTATCTCATTCGACGGTCAGGACCAGGGGCGGCATTTCAGCATTCCATTTGGGGGTGCGAGATTTGTATGCATGAAAATCCACAATATGGAATAAATAAAATGTTTGTTAACAGGGGGGGGGGAGGGGGAGAGGGATCACAAAATTGAATTGATGTTGAGAAAAATAATTGTTGTTAACATAATTTTTGTACATAATTGTGTTAACACATTGCTAACATAGTTTTTCTAAATACAAATATCTATATTTATTTACATTTTATTAAAGTTTTAAACGCCGGTTCTTAGAGTCTGGAAGAAGAGAAAATTTTGTTAGAATATCATCATAATTCAGTGGTATATCTTGTTCTATAGCTAAAACAACTAAAGATGAAAGTCTTTCTTGTCCCATTGTACTGAAAAAATAATTTTTCAGCCTCCCAAGACACTTAAAAGACCTTTCACAACTGGCTGAGCTGATTGGCACAGCCCAAAACAATTTAACTAATATTGTTACGACAGGAAACACATTTTTTTAAATTCCGCTCTTTAAAATAATCCAGGCGACTTTTAAAATTGGGATGGGCTATGTTTTCATTTTTCACCATTGAATAAAACAGTCGCAATTCCTCTTTCTGGAAGTCATATACTTTGCATATGGTTGAAACATTTTCTTTTTCTTTTTCGACATCTGATCCGGATAATACTGAACTAAGGGCAAACAAAACAGATATATTGTTCTCATTAAATCTTGTCTCAATGTCATTAGATACTGAATTTATAATTTCATATTGAATATTGATTCTGTGATATGATTTAACATCATCATGGGTTTTTTTTAACCGCCTCCGAATTTGCTTGGAATTTTTTTAACGCCTTTTCAGTTTTGATCCAGAATAAGAATTTTTTTCGCAAAGTTCTGTCACAAAACTCCACACTTGATTGAAATATGCATCAGTGCGAAAAGAACTAACAGTTTCAATAATAGCTTTAGCTAAAGCTTGCACAGCCTGAAAATTAAGATCAGATGACTGAAGATGCTTTTAGAGAGTATTGCATTGATCAAAAACACTGTTCAATACAAACAGAGTGAACAAAAATTCGAACGATGTCATGCATATTAAAAGGGCGTTGGTTCTTCCACCATTGAGAGAATCGTTTTCAGATAATTCTTCCAGTGTTAAAATCATCACTTCAAAATTATCAAGTAGTGCTTTTATGGCTTTAATTTTGGAAGACCACCTCGTATCACCTCGATTGTAGAGTTGAAGAGCCTCCAGAAAAAGTATTTGTTGATGAGCGAATTTTTTCGAAAATAGCATGTCATTTATTATATGATGTTTCTATGAAAGAATATAATGCATTGAGCTGCTAAAATGCATTTACAGCGGAAAGAATGGATGAGAATGCGCTAACTACACACAAATTTAATCGGACACTTGAAATTTTCAAGTGAAAGGGATAACATCACCCCCAATCTTTTCAAGTTGAAAAGGATTCGTTCCAGCCGGAAGTGGGAACTTCACTGTGATGGTTAGCGCTTTTGAAGATCCATGGCATGAGAAAACTGACCAGTGGACAGTCGATAAAAAATGGGAGAAGCCGATAGACGACGAGGGAAAATTTGGGGGCGCGATCGCGCCCCCTATTTGCCGCCCCTGGTCAGGACAGTGCCACCCAATTTAGACCGGAACTCAGTGAGGGTGGCAACCGCAGAGCCCGAACCTTTCTTCCCCTACCTTTAACCTCTCGGAAGGACTTACGGATCCACATATTTAATGTGCTCTTGCTCCACTTGAACACGGGGATAGTTTGGGCAAAGCCGGGAATCGAACACAAGTGCAATCCCCGGTGCGTTAACCAATCCAGACTTTGAACCCCTCTTTGCAAAAATGTAGGTCACCGTGCTCGGAAAATTCGATGAAACTAAAATATCTAGCGATGCTAAAGTAATGCGGTTGACCTTATTCTTTTGATCTTCGAAAATTACGTACAAAACAAGCATTTAATTGATACATTTGAGCATATGTAATCTTTTATATTATATTTTAATGATATTTGAGATTTCGATGATATTTGACATTTTGTAAAGGGGGGGGGGGAATTCTGTTATCCCAAATCGTACCAAAATCTAATCAGCCCCTAGAGTAGTGACTTATCTACCCAATTTTGTGAAACTTGGTCAATTAATTTTTTAGCTAGAGTGGATACATACATTGCACAGACAGACACACAGACGTCACGCAAAAAAAGGTTTTATCGAGTTCTAAAGGTCGTGAAACGTGTAAATTCGTCGAAAACATCGCGATTTTTGGTATGATTCCAATACTTCACCTATACATTACCATGTATTCCAGAGAAAGTAAAAATATATTTATTCGAAACGGCCTTCACCGAATAAAGTTCGCTGGCATGTGACGTCAATGGATAAGTAGTGAAGCAGGGTATTTATAATGGTGTGCGTGCTACACATTGTAATGGATTCTAAAGTTTATTATTTATTTATTTGTTTTGTTTTGTTTTCGTAAACAAAAGTTAGTACTAATCGTGATTTTCGAGTGATCTCTTATGCAACATATTTATTGCGCGAGTTAAGATGTAAATAATTTTATTAAAATAGGTTGTCAAGGATTCTAACTTTTATTACTCGTATATTTTAATTTTATTAAACAAAAGTGTGATCCTATTTTATTACTACCCGAACAATTAGACCACAATTGAGTGATAGTGGCGACCAGTTTGCCACTTTCTGAAAACAAAACCCCCGTTTCTGTTTTAGCGATTATACGGGACATATTCCATGAGAAAAACAGTTTTTGAAATTTTTCTTATCGGGCAAAATGCCCATGGGTTTCACTAGTGAACATAAAGAACAAATGATATGAAAAAGCGTAAAGTAATAAGATATAAAAGTAATAAAGTTTCCTGTTAATTAAAATTAAATATTTAAGTTTCCTGCTAAATTTTCTTCCTTTTTTTTGTTTATTATTTGTATGTATCATTTATACTTTAGAAGATATTTTGAGTGAAAGCAAAGTGAAAGAAAAATCTCGCTCACAAAAGAGCGTTTTATGTATTTATTTTCCTTGGATGGTATACAGGTCTATCAAATTTTGCACGAAGCCTACAATTTGTATGGGCGGCCCTGACTGCACCCAAATTTTAGAACAATAAAATGGCACGATGTTCATCTTTACGATAGAAATGTTCATATTTTTATATGTCCTTCATATCTACCTATTTAAGATTAACTAATAATAATGATATTAAAATCAAAACGCTATCCAGGTGCCCGATGTCAACGCAATTTCATGGTCAAACTACTTATCCCAGAGCATTATTTTTACAAAATCAAGCTCAAATTTGCAAAAAAAGTAAAAAAAAAGAATATTACTCTTCAACGACTTCTGTCTTATAACAAGGTGTTGTGTACAAGCAAGAGAAAATTTAACATTTTTCAGTAATCGTGGATTCATGGGGGGTCACCACTAGTTAGTTCGGAGCAGGTGATAAAATATCCAGTGACCACAAAACTCCGGAATGAATTTTATTGTTATTTTACTTCAGTGTAGTAACGACTTGGAGTATTATTGAGACCTTGCCTACTGTAAACAAAGTTCTAAATGCCAAGTTTTGCACTCATGGGTCATCTTCAGCACTCATCGTCTGCTCCATGCTGGTTCGTGACAATGACACGAAACCTCGATCCACCGGTGGCGAAAGGGAGGAGCACTTTTTTACTTGTGAAGAAATCTTTATTTTCGAAATTCAAATATTCGAGGCATAAATATATTATTTACTAATTCGCCATTGCGTTCAAATTCATGTTTCAATTAACACACGCACTTCATACGAAGAAATGGTTGTTCTCCACAGTGGCTCCTGTCGAAGATCTTCATTCCCATCTCTTTGCTGATGGGGGTTGACTGGAAAGATCGTGAGTACGTCGCTAACCTTATTGGCCTCAAGACGGTTGTCAATGAATTCGTCGCCTACAAGAGATTAGCGGACTACCAGGCTGAAAAGCTCTTATCGGTGAGTTGTTTTCATATACACTTGTAGTGCAGCAATAAAAAAAGAAGTATATATATATATATATATATATATATATATATATTCATTATTTGTTATATAGAACAATTTCAATAAATGATCAATCTCCAGTATATATAATACAAGTAAATTAAAATTCAATAAAATTAATATATATATACACTATGCAGGGTTTCTGGGAAAGTCCTAATGCACTCCCAATAACTTTATATGGAAAGGTCAACGAATGTACATGTTAGGTTTATATAATGTAAAGTGACTATGCCCGATTGAATCAAAGGGATTTTAGTGCCCCTAATTGAGAATTTAAAAAAAGTTGGGATAACGCATTCAGTACCAAGCGAGATAGATGGGAAGAAAATAACACATTACAAAGTTGTGCCCCCCAGCCGTTAAGTATCCTATATTAATAAGCGCTCTCGTAGCATGCACATAAGCAGACCAGACCACTTATGCAATACGGGTAAACCAACGCAGCGAGTGTGATACGCCCTAAATAAACATCTTAGGCGCACTGTTCGGACGCGTGTTGTTAAGTGACCATTTAGCAATTATATAGGACACTCAGTCAACTTTTGCAATTTGGGTACACTAGCGCATCGGGCGTTATATACCACAATATGCGCCTTTGGCCGATGGGCCTCTGGTAGCTGTTTCGTTGACGCAATTCATCATAATATTCATCCATATTACTGGCCACCTTGCCCGACTGAACACCATTGCGACTACAAAACACTAACACTGGATTTATGAATATTGTCATTGTTTTAAAAATCAGATTCTATAGCATAAAATATTAGCTTACTATAATTGCTGCTTAAAATCTAATAAATTTAAACGTTTAATCAATAAACGTTAAATCAGTAATCAAAAATCCCACCTTACAGAGTTTGTGAAAAATACCCTTTTAAATATAAAATTATATTAAGGGTATCTACGTGGTCCGAGATCAGCCTAAAAGAACTTAAACTCAGATAAACTTATTTACTTCCTTTTCAATAGGTGGCAGCACATTGAAGATGAAAAAATATCACACGGCCACTTCTCCCCTAACATAAGTTTTGATTTTCCACAAGGAGCGTGATATATATATCTAGACAGAATTAGGAGCTTTCCATGAAATTTTATATGCTTGTTTTCACCGACATTATCAATAAACCAATTGATTTTTAGGCCGAGTTATAAGAAAAGTATAATTTACTTTATCGTTATTCCTCAACAGCGGAATTCATTGGGCTGAACGCAAAGTCAGAGGTTGGACACAGACTTTTTTAACAGCGGAAAAAGTTATTTATATTTGAAACTGTCATAAGCATTACGTTGTCTATTATGCTTTTATTTTTATTTATTTTTTTAATGTTTCAAGCCTCGTTCTGAAGCGATTGCTACTTTTGCTCTCTGCGGTTTCTCCAATATAAGTTCCATCGGAATCCAGATGGGGGCCCTCAGCGCATTGGCCCCGGAACGGAAGTCGGATCTATCACATGTTGCTGTGAGGGCCATGATAGCTGGCACCATCACATGTTTCTTGAACGCATGCGTTGCAGGTATGTATTTCGTTCCGATTGGTCCATTTTCTAAATTTAGCAAATGTGCCTTTTTAAAACTGTTTTTAAAAAATCGGTGGTGGCTCTAGTCCGATGGAGCCGAAACAGTTTTGCGTGAATAACGTCTTGTTCCAATGGAGTTCAATAAGTTGATTCGTTGGTTTCGGTGCCATTTGTGTCTTTTACAGCAGATAATATTGTTACGAAACGTATCCTCTAATCGTGGGTGTATACGCAGGATAGAAGAACGAGTCCAAGTTTCTGGATAACTTATGTTTATTCACAAGCACAAAGTAAACAAGAACAGTATACAATCAAACAGCATTTAAATGCTCCACTAACTGCATAAAAATAGCGATAATATTCTAAAAAAAACTGGCAAAAATAATTTCACAAAACAACGGCTACAATTCTCAAAACATTGACAAAAGTCACAGTTCACTGTAGCTCATATAGTGTCAACTCGTCAACTGAACTCCAACGAAGTGATGAATCCTTTTTATAGTCTCTCTATAGAAACTTCTGGAAATCCCTCTGTAGAAATCTGCGGAATTATCTTTTATCTCCGAGACTAATTGTTATTTCGTCAAGTTTCTGGAACATTCCGAAAGTCGCCAAATTGGCGATAAATAGCTAAATCTGGCAGCCCTTTTTCTGATTCGAAATTCTAGCAACCATAGAGTGACGTCAAAAAAAGAATATTAGTACTGCTGTCTTCTGGAGAAAACACTCCGATGGCACCGTAGTCCGATGGCTTGCGATAGAGACGAAAGACAAGACGGGGGACGCTAGTGAGAAAATATTACACTTTTGCAACAATATGGACTTATGGTAATTAAAGGAAGATGCACCATTGTAAAAACAACTTAATCTGTTTCAGTTACGATTGACCGTGCGTAGATTTTATAGAAATATTATTACCACTTGATTTCGAGAACTAAGAACCCGATTTAAAATTTCAGGTATATATACTTGCAGGGTTTTTTTATTTGGATTCAAATGAGTTACTTACTATTTATTGTGCTAGAACTCTTAGTTTTCAAGATAAAAAGCATCGAGAACTTTAAAAACGGAAAAATTTTCAATCTTCTTCAAATTGACATGAGAGATAGCTCAAAAACTATAAAATCTTTGTAAAAACAAAATTGAACATTTTTGTCGCTTACTGTTTATATCTATCTTTTAAAGTTTAGAAAATATTTTGAGTGAAAATTAGCAAAATTCGCATTTACAAAGCAAGGACACCACAAGTAAAGGGAAATATTTGGCAAAAGAAAAAAAATTATTATTTTAAAACTCATTCAAGCATTTTTAAATTCGAATATTTATGACTTAATTTCAATGTTTAAATTAAAAGTTTTCCTTCGTTATTTAAATCATATATGTCGTAAAATCTAATATATGCTCATATTCGAAACAGTGACTTGGAGTAAACCCTTCTTTCAGAATTTAGGGTATGGAAAATTATCTGTTGTTTATTTTTTATTTATTTCTGGTTGATATGGTAAATTTATTTCTAGGTACGCTTCTGAAGCATTAAGGAACAGATTTCTCCCTCTGCCATCAATGAGTTGTGAATATTTTAATTGCCAATCGAACAAGTCGAACAAAAGACTCGGTATACCCTGACTACTCCTGTAGAGTTTTCAGTGTTTATCATGCAAAATTAGCAACTGGCTTCATTACTTAGAATGCTGTACTAATCATCGGCAATAGACTTCGCTTGTCTGTCTTGACGGGTTTGGTCTGGTCTACCTTATCACATATAAACTGAATGTGTGTAAATTTATTTTACCACATTAATTGGTAGTTTGACTCCAATGAAATATAAAAAGCAACTTATTCTACTGTGAAAAACTGTTTACATTTTAAAGGAGTTCATCAGACTAAATGAACTGGAGGCCGCATTAGCCTGTCGTCCAAGAAGTTATCACGGACAAGCTTCGATATTTTGTCTCAATAAATTAATTTTTAATATAAGTGTAATTTATATTTTATTGCTTTTAAATATTCATAATCAGTGATTTATCTTGGATTCAAGATCTGGACTATCTGTATCATCTCACCTCTAACAAATAATTAAGCAACTATTTTCTATTTTTCAACATCTGCAAAACTATGTTACTGCAATGAACTTTAAATTAGCATTTTACTATATTTCATGGTCGTGCGGTGCTTAGATTTCCTGCTACAAACTGCACATACATACAGATAGACATCTTTTATTATGTATAGCTGTATACACGCACAAAGCATTTGTGATATTTTTAACGATATGAGGCATCTGTGATTCACAAGGCAGTTGTGAAAATTTAAACGATTAGACTCTGAAAATAAGTTTTGCATTCCTTCTTCCGTTGAGACTTATTTCAATATTTCTTTCAGCCCGTCGAATCTATCGGCTTCATTTTTTATAGCTTCATCCACAGTTTCATTGGCAATCCATGGTTTTCTTTCTAACAAACTACATCAGCGCATTATAACAAACTAACCCAATCCAACCATTTTAGCTTTTCTTTTATATAGCTAAAAAATAAGTCCGTTCCCCATGTTAGCATTGGTTCTGGCTCATAAAATTTATAACAGTACGTAGGATGTCCTAGTGTCGTACCGCAGAACAGACAAAACTAAACAATGAAAGAAAAAAAAACTGCTACTTCGACTACGGCGAGGCTACTACGAAGGCAGTTAAGTTGAGGTATCCCGGGCGTGATTGGCTTATATTTTTTTCTTATATGGCTCTGCCCATGTGATATCACGGGAAAAGCAAACGCACGCATTTTGTTCTCGGGCTCTCTGAAGAGACCGAGAGTATCTTTAGACGTCACTGAGGAAGGTGTGCACAGCACGATTAAAAATCTCTGCGCAAGTTGTTTACGTCTGGATATTGCCACTATAAAATTAACAAACAATGTTTAATTGTAATAATTGGAAAACTTGCTGTATTTTGGTAACGACTCTCAAAGTTCTTCATGGTCCATGGCGGCACGAATGATGAAATGCTAAGCTCGTCGACGTCAGGCTGACAACTTACTGAGCGGTTGCTGGGCTGAACGTCCAACCTTATATTAAAGAACCCTGGTTTTCTTGGCTCAGAATGTTACGGAGTGGTATTATGGTGTTTTCCGTTCTTACCTTTTGTTTTGTTTCTCATGTATATATCAGTGTAATTTGTCTTAGTATGTGTAATGAAATGTGCTTTTATGTCTCCAAAGTTGTTTAAGTTTCAGCTTCAATTAGTTATAAAATTAGACAGACCAAGGAAGTAGATGTGTATTCGAAGAGAATTATTATTCCGAAACGAAATAACTGATCAACTCGCCCGGGAAAAAACCGACGGACATCAGCTGAAGTTGCAAGTAAGTTTTATTTACCTCGCCGCATTTGTTTGAGAGGTTGGTGTGCGACATAGAGAATGGTCAGACAGGTTGATTCCAGGAGGTTTTATTTGTCCGAATGAACGCATAGAAGTCAAATCCCAAATACCCCATTACGCACTGTCACGCGTTAAAATGAACTACAGTGCAGCTCAACTCGAATTACTGAAATTTTTTTTAAATAGCTTGTGATTTTTACTTCTTCATACTATGTAATATAGTACAAATAAAGTATTGTTTAAAAAAAAAATCGAATTCGAGATTTTGTTGCCAATATATGTTTTAAGAACGTTTTGAGTATTTTTGGAGTGATGTCCGTCTGTCTGTCAGTGGTCGATTTCTTGTGTATAAGATAGCAGCCACACATATTAATGGATTTTCACAAAACTTTGCAACCGGTTTTGTTATTGAAAAATCTATAACTAGATAGAATTTTTTTTAAATTAGAGTGAAAACTTCGAAATTTTATATAGTACATATATTTTTTTAGCATGGCAGCATAGGACAAAATTTGATATAATCATGCTTAAAAGGGTTTATTGATGGCTCAATGATCACGAGACTTAACAATTTCAATCATGGTTGCAAAAAATTCCAACAATTCCGATTTTTAAAAATTTTTCCTGTAATAATTGAAAAAAAAAAAAAAAAAAGAGAGTAACTAAAAATGAATTCTGGTATGAGAAAGTCGAGTTCAGCCACACTCTAGTTAATATTTCCCCTTACAAATTTTACAAGAAAAAATTTGAAAAATCTGTATCGTTGGTTCAAAGAACCTTAATTATAGAATTTCATAAAATTTTATAGATAAGTCACTTGTAGGTTACCCTGGTGCTGATTAGATTTTGGTACGATTCTGGAAAAAGAAACCTGTTTTTTTTTTTCAAAATGGCCCGCAAAAATCGTCAAAATCTAAAATAAAAGACAAACATATCATTATGTAAGGAAATAACTATAAGGATATGCTTTTTAGCCCCCTCGATATTATTTGTAAATAATAATTAATCATCTTAAAAAAAACTGACAAATTTTTTTTTGTCTCAAAAGCTACATTCTAAACACAGAATCTAGTGCCCTTTGTCTTCTAGATATAAATGACACGACTGTCTTATACAAAATTACGTCTAAAGCATATTTGTAGAATATAGTGTCAAATGCCGGGAATTTGTGTAAATGTAGCAAACTTTTCCTACCTCCCCTTTATATTTTCTTGAAATGGCATCAAATGCAGTCAAAATAAAAAAAAAATTATGTTTGTAGAAAAGAGGTGCGGTTGCAACTTCTCTTTCAAGTCACCCTTGTACTCATTAAATGACAACACTTTTGGGTCTTCCTTTGAGCAAATTTCTGTTTCTGGTGTTATAAATCGGAAGTTAGGACGAGAAGAGTGGAATTTTAAGCCTTATAATCATGACTACCCCGACTTAGATATACGGCGATTACAATCATGCCTTATAATCATGACTACCCCGACTTAGATATACGGCGATTACAATCATGCCTTATAATCATGACTACCCCGACTTAGATATACGGCGATTACAATCATGCCTTATAATCATGACTACCCCGACTTAGATATACGGCGATTACAATCATGCCTTATAATCATGACTACCCCGACTTAGATATACGGCGATTACAATCATGCCTTATAATCATGACTACCCCGACTTAGATATACGGCGATTACAATCATGCCTTATAATCATGACTACCCCGACTTAGATATACGGCGATTACAATCATGCCTTATAATCATGACTACCCCGACTTAGATATACGGCGATTACAATCATGCCTTATAATCATGACTACCCCGACTTAGATATACGGCGATTACAATCATGCCTTATAATCATGACTACCCCGACTTAGATATACGGCGATTACAATCATGCCTTATAATCATGACTACCCCGACTTAGATATACGGCGATTACAATCATGCCTTATAATCATGACTACCCCGACTTAGATATACGGCGATTACAATCATGCCTTATAATCATGACTACCCCGACTTAGATATACGGCGATTACAATCATGCCTTATAATCATGACTACCCCGACTTAGATATACGGCGATTACAATCATGCCTTATAATCATGACTACCCCGACTTAGATATACGGCGATTACAATCATGCCTTATAATCATGACTACCCCGACTTAGATATACGGCGATTACAATCATGCCTTATAATCATGACTACCCCGACTTAGATATACGGCGATTACAATCATGCCTTATAATCATGACTACCCCGACTTAGATATACGGCGATTACAATCATGCCTTATAATCATGACTACCCCGACTTAGATATACGGCGATTACAATCATGCCTTATAATCATGACTACCCCGACTTAGATATACGGCGATTACAATCATGCCTTATAATCATGACTACCCCGACTTAGATATACGGCGATTACAATCATGCCTTATAATCATGACTACCCCGACTTAGATATACGGCGATTACAATCATGCCTTATAATCATGACTACCCCGACTTAGATATACGGCGATTACAATCATGCCTTATAATCATGACTACCCCGACTTAGATATACGGCGATTACAATCATGCCTTATAATCATGACTACCCCGACTTAGATATACGGCGATTACAATCATGCCTTATAATCATGACTACCCCGACTTAGATATACGGCGATTACAATCATGCCTTATAATCATGGAGTTAGAAAGGAGATAAAACTCCTATGAATGAAATTCTTGAAAATGCCATAATGCTTTGAAAATTACATCTAGATCTCGCTAGTGTGAGTTGACACAACAGAAAGGCGTAGTTCTTAGACTATGTATTTTTGATTATTTTAAATGGAGTGACGAGTATTTTTAACCAGTAAATGAAGTGATGAGTACATGAACCAGTATTTTTTCATAGTTGTAGGATAGAGTACAGAATAGAGGGAGATAAAAATAATTTGAAAGGTAAAGGTAATTTTAAATAGCAAGAATATTCTTTACTGTTTCAGTTCTAATTTGCATTGCACTGATCACTTATTTTTTTTTTCAAAATTGTCAGTTTAAATAAATATTTCAGGACTTTCGCCATAAAAATACACACAATGCAGAACCATACTTAACTTACCCGAGTGCCACCTGAATGATTGGCTCAAACGATATTGGCATTTTGTTAATATGAAGTTTTAACTTGTTATTTTTACCTCCATGGTTTTAATATATAATATTTTAATACTATTTCCTTCAAGAACGCTGTTCAAACAACCATTTCCCCGTATAGACAAAGACAATTATTATTATTATTATATTTTTCTCTGTAGAAAAGAGGATGTTTACACATTTTTAGAACGACTTTGATAAAAAAATAATTAATAAATAAAAGAATTCAAAAGAATATTATTTGGAAACATTATTATATGAAAACTAAATAAATGATCGTCTGCTGTAGTTAAATAGCTTCTATTTTAAAAATGGCAATAAGGTTTAGATCGAACGTTATGTTTTTGTTCATTCCGAAGAGAAATATTTTTAGTCTGCACTTTAAGAACGCTATAAAAATGATGAATTAGCATTTCAAAACCTAAAAAAAATAAACAGTATTATTAATTTAAAAGTAAACTATCTTAAAGCATGGTTTTTAACCGGAAAAACACCAAACGAATATCCAAAGAAGGTACGTACTTTTACGACTATTTCAAAAGTAAGGTCTTTGGTTTTAAAAGAAATTCCCCCGACTCAAAAAGTAATTTCAAAGTCTTTAAATACCTCTGTAGCACCTGTAAATAAGGCAATAAATAAAATGTTAAATCTTAAAATCTCAAAAAACATAATACATTTTGCCACGTGCCCTTTGCCTAGGCATGTGGTTGATCGCAGGACACACAGTAAAATTCTTGAAAATTTAAAAATACTGTCTCCTGTTATTCCATAAAAATGAGTTATGCATACGAGTACATAATTTATTATGTTAGTATCGTTATGCTCGTAGTACATAATTTATTATGTTAGTTTCAATTTTCGTGCGGAAAAAAGAAACTCTTATGTCATTTCTAACACGAGAATATAATGAATATGTAATTGCATTAAGGTATCACGTCTGAAATTTAAATATGAAACACTTTAAAATAAATGTATTTTTTTTATCGTACTAAAAGACGTTAAATATGTTTATAACGGTCTTTAGTGCGATCAAATAAAGACTTTTATTCTAAAATGTTTTATATTTAAATTTTAAACTTATAAACTTATGTTTTATATTTAAATTTTAAACACAGACGTGCTCCCTTAACATATGGCACTGATGAAGGACGTTTTACGCCCGAAATGTATGCATGTAACATTACAAAATGTAACTTAGTATATGTTAGGTGCGGAAGTTTCGTCGGCATAATAAAACTCAAGCGATTCGCATAAAATTTTGTATATAGCTTGAATTAATCGCGTTTTAGGTCATGACGAAGTCCGAATTCTGATCTATAATGCAGAAATATCCGAGGTTAAAGGTCATTAAATGTTAAGTCTAAGGGGAAAAGTTATTAAGGTGTCTTGTCTTGCACATCCATTATTTAATGTTTTGGATTGAATATGAGATTTTTACTTTTTTTATGAAATGAATGTTTCTGTTATTAAACATGTACTTCGCTTCAGTTTCAGGTTGCAAAAGACAATCTAATTGAATGTTATATTGAATGAAGCCCATTATTAAAAAAATTATACAGTATAGAAATAAATAGACGTTACAAAAATCATTCTTTTTCAATTTTTCTCCCTTTTTAACACTTTACAACAAAGTTGAAAAGTGTTTATGACTTTGTTCATTCTGTCTGTCTGTCTGTCCGTTAGCACGATAACTGCCGTAGAAATGACTTAATCAAAATGAAATTTTAGTATGTTGTTCAGACGGTCTGTAGGACCTATGGGAATATAAGTGAATAATATCACCCAATTAGTTTTGGATTGAACTCGGGTCGAAAAAATGAAATACATTGAGCCCTATGGGACCTAATTTTTCTAACATTTTTTAAGCGGATTTAAAATTCACAAATTGCTTCGAAAATTTTAGGTAATAGTCAAATTGTTCCATAAAATATATAAAAAAAATTCAGCTAAATATATTCAGTAGTTTTTTAAATAAAAATTAAAATAATAATTACACCTCTTATATGAAACGATCCCGTGACCATGATATGAGACGATCACATGACCCACTTCAAAATGATATATGGCATCCATCTTGTTTCAAAATCGTGATTTTTTTAAGTTCTTTTTCATTCATATTGAGTGTTGTATCCGTCCTAAAACTACTTTATTTTTGCTTAAATTCTGTGCATCTACATATTGAAACAACGCAATGACAATATATTTGAGTTTAAATGCTCATCTAAATTTGATTATTTCTACAACTAAGCCTATTTTTCACCTATGTAAAATGTAAACAGCAAAATATATGGAATGAGTTGTATTAGAATTCCTGTATTTTTTTAACACAAAATAATTTAGTCCATGGAGTCTGCATGGCTGATATGAATGAAATATTAATTGATTTCATAAAGAGAAGGACGATTTTTTTCGATGAAGTTTCAAGCATAGAGTTTAATTTTTTGTAGCACCATGGTCTGAAACAAGATGTATAAATAAAATAAATTATTATAGTATTGTGATGAATGAAATGAATGGTAGAGAGTCATGAATGAAATCCTGTTTTTATAGAGAGATCCAGGCGTGTTATTTTTTCTATGATGTCATTTGAATTAATTTCAGTTGTTTTCGATGAAGTTTTCAAATATAATAAATTATCGTAGTGTTATGATAATTCTAAAACTATTACCGAGGAATGTATAACATGTTAGAGATGTTTAAACCAGGCAATTTATATTTCAATGCCGTCATTTGAATGAAGTTCATTTTTTTCGATGAAGGTTTAAGTTTTCAAATATAATAAATTAATGCAGTATTGTGATAAGTTTCAAAATATTACCGAGGAATGTAATGCATTTTAGACTTATCACAATACTGCATTAATTTATTATATTATATATACCGAGGAATGTATTGCATTTTAGACTTGTTTAAATAAAATTGCATTGAAGTTGGAAAGTGTTTCATAATCAATGCTTTAAGCATGATTGATCTTTCTTGTTTTGGTTTAAATTTACCGCACATGATATTTTTTGTTATATATTACTCCCAATAAACGTTTTAATCAGATATTAGATTCACGATGAAACTTGGATGAAAGGTTTAAGTTGATTTCCATCGGTTATCTTCTTAGGAATAAGTTATTTAAATATTTGAACTATAATTTGACTAGATTAAAAAATACTTTTGGCAGCAATATTGAAATTATATCATTCTATTATAAAAATCTGTAAATTGCAAAACACAGCAAATATATATAAAAAAAAAATACAACGAGTTTAGAAGGCACAAAATAGCTTTCTTCATCAAGATAAAAGAAATAAATACATCCTTGTTATTCTTACTAACTTTCACTTATTACTATATGCCGGATTTTTAACGAAGTTTTAATTTTACACTTATATATATATTGGGTATAAATTTTAAATATTTTCATGATTTAACCATAATGTGTTTCTTACCGTTCCTACGACAATTGTTGAGAAAAAAATATTCAAAATAAGACAAATAAAATTGGTGCTTTAAATCAAAATCTTTAGTGCATCATTTCATACAAACTTTTCATTTTAATACGTTTATAAGGTAATTCACAATAATTTGTTTAATATATAATTTTCTTCATGAACCTCATCAGTTGTGAAATAATCATTTTAATACACACACATAAAAAATGAGGTGAAGAACTTTCTTGACGTCATTAAGACCTACAGTCAGTCAGTCCATCCATATAAAAACAGGCATAAAAAAATAATGAAAATTCTCTTTATAGCAAACATGAGATTTCAAATGCTCGATTGTTGAAACTACTTCGAGATCTCACTTCGCGGTGTAGGTAAGCCAGTAGACGAAGTTGAAGAAGGCAAACGCTGCTGGAAACACAAAACGCGAGACGGCGTCTATTCGCTGAGCTTGAGTGGAGTACTTATTCAGCCAGCGTAAAGGTGTCGACGTAAAATTTGTAGGTCTGTTGCTGTTTGCTTTGACCCCATCATCGACTGCCATTCCCTTATGCTGCCAAAATAAAAACCAATTTTTCATTATTTTAATATAAAGCAATATACTCACTAGTATTTCTTTTAGTCGCGAGTAGCACATGCAAAGCATTTTCAGCAGTATTAATGTTTTGGTTTAGGAGAACTGAACCTGACACTATAATCCAAGAATGTATCTTTTGATCCTGACACTATAATAATATCTTTTGAACCTGACACTATAATCCAAGAATATATCTTTTGATCCTGACACTATAATAATATCTTTTGAACCTGACACTATAATAATATCTTTTGAACCTGACACTATAATCCAAGGAATTCCAGGTCCTTCCACACGAAGAACTTGGAATTTAACCCCGTCCTTATTCATACAGGCACTGATTTATGCACGGACCACCGGGGTCGTGGCCCTGGGACCAGGGCCAGATTCACGCATAGGCTTCCAGGGACGGGGCACTGGGCCTCCAAATTTTAATTTTATTTTATCATAGTTGTAGAATATAGTACAGAATATATAGAGATAAAAATAAATTGAAAAGGTAAAATAATTTTGAATACGTAGGAATATTCTTTATTATTTTAGTTCAACTCTGCGTTGCGCTCAAAATTTATTTTTACAAAATGGACAGTTTTAAATGAATATTTTAGGCATTTCGCCATAGAAATGAATACAATGCAGAACTATTTATTTTATCCCAGCTCCACTTGAATGATTGTCTGAAACGATATTGGCGTTTTCTTAATATGGAGTTTTAACTCCTTACTTTTACCTCCATGATTTAAAGATAAACAGACGTCTTTGAGATGAGGTAGGAGTCATCCCAATGAATGCTAATCTATAATCATGTCGTATATAGACAGAGATTATCACACTCTGTCTGGATCCTCAAGTACGATCTTCTCGTTCTATTTAGTGGTAAAGTTGAATATATACTGCTGGCCATCCAAAATGCAACACCATGAAAGACAAGAGATATCAAAGCCAAATTTATTGGACAAAGAACATAAAGTACAAGGATGAATTGGTTGAAATACAGCCCCGTTCGACTTGCGGAACACGAAGAAATCAGTATTTTGTGCAGCCGCCATGGCTGACAATAACTGCTGCTACACGCCTCGGTATTGAAAGAAAGAGACTTTAGATGTGTTCTTGGGGTATGTCTTGGGAAAATGCTGAACGATATGTGCCACGTGTGGTCTCGCATTGTCCTGTTGAAACTTGGCCGCAGGCAAGCCTTGAAGTTAAGGTAAGACAACAGGCTCCAAAACTTCAGAAATGTAGCGGTGGCTGTTGAGTGTACCCGCAATGCGTATTAGGGGGGTGCGGGAGTAAAATCCAATGCCACCCCAAACCATAACGCCAGGTGAAGGACCCGTATGGCGATGCATAATGCAAGAGTTATGGCGCTACTGGCGCACATGATTTGCATATGAGCTATAAAATTCTAATCATTTGTATTTCCTATCGAGGTCTACGTATGGTGCAAATTTCATGCTTATCGGATGCTTCCTTCCTGGTGTTGCATTTTGGATAGCCAGCAGTATATAAAGCGTCTTTGTACTAGTTTAATTTTATTTTCTCAACATCTGCGAAGATTTATAATTCAAAATTGATAACATGAAAAGATACAGAATAATATGCACCATATTATCAAAGGTATTTCGACAATTTAAGAAATTCGCATGTTATGAATTCAACCTTGTTTCAGCTGCATGGAACGAGGTCCGTTGAGTTTTGTGATGACAGCATGGAATGTGGTTAATTTTTCTAATATTCCGAACTATCATAGTGAATATGACATTTTGTGCAATTTCAAATAATGCACATTGTTTTTGAAAATCTTTTAACCCTTTTTTGATCAAATTTTAATTATGAATTTAATCTTTATGCAAAATTGTATTTTCCCAGTTTATCTTTTTTAAAGACTTCTAAAGGCATTTACAATGGCCAAAGAGCCATTTCCCTTTTACGTTCCCACGTTGACTTAACATCTGCAGGATGAGCTCACAGCTGCAAGTTCAAGAGACAGTGACCAGTTAGCACTACCCCCCTCCCCCTTCAACTCGTGCAAGAATTTTACATGCTTAACCCGTAACGGTCAAAATTCCTTCGCAGCCAAGACTTTGTTTCCCACAGAAACCGAAAACTGGAATTCTGCTCCTCGCACGATAACATGGGCAGTCATTTGAGGAAGCCAATTATTGCTGTCAACTGCAGAAAATAATGTTCTAAAGATATTCCCATCTTAAGGGACAGCTGGACAGAATTCGCAGATGGGACCACGATGCTCCAAGGGGGAAATCAACATCATATTCCCCTTTGATTTTAGCAGCATCGCAGGATATGACCAATGAGAACTACTATAAGTCCAGGAGAAGCCAATTGCATGTGTCCTAAGGCAGCGCCATCACTAGCACAGCAAAAAAATAATAATAAAAAAAGAGAGTCTTGAGATCGACGAAGAGCGTGACGGCATAGGCACGTCACTATGCTCACTTTTCATATTGGGATTATGATCTAAAAAAAAATCTTGGCCTGACAGACCTCGGTACCATGGCTCCAACCTAGAGCTAAATTTTCCAGGACACAAGTCCCAAAATTTTATCGAGTTCCTGTACAGGCATCTGAAACTCACAATGGACTATTTCAACTTCAAGACTAGATGGTTGCCTTTTTTTTTTGGTCAGCTGCAAACCCAGAGCGCGGCTATGCTATTTGAGTGTCTGAGATGTCGGACATGAGACCGGAGGACCCGAGCCGTACTTTAAACTTATGAGCCGTAGACGCACGGTAAAATGCTTGGTCCATAGAGGCCCATTTGTGTTTAATTCACTAATGAATAGCTGATGGCAATATGCAACGCATAAACTCTCACGATGAGCTACTTCTGCCCACTGATGGATATGCTGACTTATGATGAAGTGAAAACCAACGAATGCAACCCTATTAACGATGAATGTCTTTGGAGGCAGATTGTAAACTCTGACCATTTCCCAGAATAAGAACTTTATAGTTTCTGAGGCTACAATATGTGCGAGACCCAACCAAGTCCAGACATTGACCTTCATTTATGAAGTTTGCACTTCATTTATGTAAGTTTAATGCATAATTACTTTATTTGTTGACATGACCTCACAAGGTTTTTAACTAAATTAGATGAAAATTTCAAATGTATAAATGTCTTTTAAGCATACACTTGGTGATGCTAATTATCAATCTTAATGAAAATTAGAATAAATTATAACGCTCTGTTAAGAGTCTGTATGGAATTTTAAAGTAAGCCTTTTAAAGGTCATCCCGGACCGATATTGGAAGAATATATACCTTTAATATATTTATTATAGAATACTTTGAATGAAAAACAAAATCAATTCCTTTGTTAGGATTGTGATAATGAAAATTTGGATCACTATAATAATATGTTGGCACATCCTTATTAAGGATGATGAATAACTTTATTCACTTCGCATGCATATAAATAAAAATGGATATATATATATATACATTTGAAAAATCAAAAAATCGGAAAATAAGATGCATTAACATTAATGTTTTGAATTTTATTTTCGCAAAAAAATGTAACTTTTGTCAGTATTGAAACTACGATTTGAGCGCCCTTATAATGGTGTATAGTGGCATTCTCGTTTATCCAGTTTTCCTGTGAATTACTTGTTTAGTAAGAATTTTCATCTTTGATTCATATTCATATTCAGGATTGCATATTTGGGAAGTTATATTCTGAATTGCTTGTCCAGTCTCCAGCTCAGACTCACTGGACGGGTCTGGGAGTATTACCGTGAACGTTCGTACTGCCTCCCTGGTAGAATTTCGACTTGTTCATTCCGATGCTTCTAGATTAAGCTGTTGAGGTTGATCGTGTATACACGTGGTGGAAGAAGAAGGGTTCATGCCGCTTGGTAATACAAATTTTCTTAATGTATCCTATTTTCATTTTTTCATTTTTTGTTGCCTGTAGTCTGAGTTTAAGCATTTATAGTAATGTACTATTGCTTAATCTGAAACAGGCATTTGTTTGGGTTAATTAGAATTAAATACTCAGACCTGAAGATGAATTTAATTCTGATTAATCATCGAATTTGGGACGGTACTGTTCTTTTCTCTTATCGGCATTATGGTCGTGAATTTGCTTCTATGGTGATGTTAATATTACTTGAATTGCATTTTTATTTTTTTTTATTTTTACATAATTCTTATTATTACATATTTCAAATATATATATATATATATATATATACCTCAAAATTACCAGTAAAATGTATAAATATCCTGCATATTTAGTAAATGGTATAGTTAATAAGTTTCGATTAGCCTAAAATTCTCATATTCTCCCCTTATTATCTTATTTTAGCCGTACTTCTTCATTCTCTTGAAATTATATTTTCATCTTTTTATCTTAAAGCTTTAACTGTTGAATATCTCTTTTTATTGCTTTTACGCAGTACAGTTTTTATTACTCTCTTTGGCAACAGCAAATCACATCTTTTCATTTCTGCATATGGCAACATTGGTCTAGCCATATTTTGCTCGTCATGGTTGCACTAATGAAGTGTATTTTACGGTATTTATGTTTCCTTTATTGTTCCAATCTATATGCTTGTCGTCCATATAACACAAGTTTATAGATAAAATCTATCTTGTGTTTCAGAAACAAGCATTTTTGTGTTCATTTCGAAGGGATATATGGACTTGAAGAGAATTTTTTTGAAATGAACTTATCTTAAGCCTAAAGCTCTTCCATGTGCAAGCTTTTTTGCTTGATTTTTTTGTTTTCCTATTTTCCTTCCTCATTTTTGAAATTTGTTGATTGTCTTTGTCTTTATGACCTGCATTACGCTTTATTATTTCCTCTTTATGTCTTAATTTCTTTTATTTCTTTGTATTTTGTAGAAAATTTTGGAATAGTGTATTATGAGTTACTACATACATTCTAACATTGGATTTACTAATTTATATTTATATATATATATATATATATATATATATATATATATATATATATATATATATATATATATATATATATATATATACACATATATATATATATATATATATATATATATATATATATATATATATATATATAATAAATGATAATTTTGGATCCACACCTGCCTCTTAATTTGACTCATAATCTTATGGAATTAATTAATTATAATTATGCTTTAATTTCAAATACTTTGGAGTATAAGTCTCCCTTTTAAAATGCTAACCACTTGTTGATCTTATAAATTAAGTAATAGACCAAAATTAATTATATCTTAATGAAGTATGCATTTTTAATTATTTAATTACTGAGCAGTTTTACGTGGTCTATGTACTTCTTTAATTTGTATCGGGAGTAATTACGGCCATTCCATCCTGATACGAACATTTCTGAGTTTTTCATATTGTGCCATTTTGTATAGAATAAATTGTTGTGTTGTCCTCTCCAGCTTAGCAGTGCTCCTTCACAACCTTGACATTGTACAAAGGAGTGGTTTTTGTTGAAAAATAATATGTAAATGTTGGGCAATCATATACTCCAACGTCAAATCTGAACACCAAAGAACAAACACCACTGGAACAAAAACCGGATCTTTTTCTTATTATCTCAGTCTAGACAAATCTTCCAAAGCATCTGCTATAGTAAAATCTTTTAAGAAGACTATTTAAGCTGCAGTTTGATCCACAGTGTTTTATTGGTTTAATGTGTGGACAGTGGACTTGAAACAGTTTCGCCCCGGCATTTCTCTCCCAGTCTCTACAAACTACTTTTATTCCCACCGTGAACTTTGACCAGGAGTTTTGTAGCATAGAAAATACAAGGATGCGCTCCAAAAATTACCATCTATTCCGAGGCAAAACTGCTCTGGAATAACGGGCGATTCGCTGAATTCAATTTTATACGTTAAAAAAGTCAACGGTTCAAGTTTTATGCTGCTGAAGCAACGTACTGAATCTACAATGTGCGACCTTGTCAAAACTGTCTGAATACTTGGGAGATACATTTAATCATTTAATGAACTAGAAAATCCACTTGAATCTACCTCAGCCATTGCTTCCTCCATAGCAATTTGGTTTTTCAGTCCCGTTCTCTCATCCTTGCAGAGGGCATTGTTTACGAATCCCATCTCGACGAGGACGCAGAAGACGAAGGCGATGCAAGTTCCCATCCAAACGTCAATGGCTTTTATGTAAGACACCCGGGGTCCACGCTCCGTTACTGAGGTGGTCACGATGATCATGGACACTAGCACCCCGATCCATATGCCGAGTCTTGTGTGGACTGAGCGTGGATGCAGCCAGAAGGTAATCCAGGACAGCATGACCAGAGATGTTGTGGGCATGAACGCTTGCACAAGGTAGAAAGTGAAAGCTCGGCTGAAGTTCAGATCCACTTTGATGCAACTGTACTCTCCTGCCAAAATATGCACGGAATAAGAGGATAGAATTCTATGCATTTTACTTATAGAAATGTAGAAATAATTGTAAAAAATGTAGAAATAATTGCTCACGAGCTTCAAAGGCATGTCCAAAGACGTATACAGAAATTTCATTTCGGGGTGGGGAGAGGGGTCCAAAGTATAGTGAACTTTCAATTAAAAAAAAAGGTTGAAAAGAAACTAACTAAACTTGACTAAAACCTGACTAAATTGATACTGGATCACAATTGAACGAGAAAACACAGAGCACAGGCAAGGACGTATCCAGGAATTTCATTTCGGGGGGGGGGGGGGGGGGGGATCCGAATCCACCGGACTCCCTCTATAAGACGTCCTTGGGCATGTCTTCAGCCCAAAGGTATGTCTTCAAGCCAGTTGGACTGAAAGGTATAAGGTATGGAACTATGTTTTTTCGTACAGATGTTTGCGTTGAATTAATAATGTTTATCACTATTCAAAAAATCTTATATTATAATTAAATTGCAGTTTTCAGCCGCCGCGAGCCTGCACTATTTGAGCAAAAAACATGCGCAGTAGATGAATTAATCATCACCTTACACGACAAACCGGGATTTTAGTTTTGGATGGATGACAGAGGTGATGGAAGGAATTTCCCCCGTTCCTGCCTAAAGATATTTTATAAATTTCAAACTGAAAAATAAAGCGACTTTTAGAGAGAAATAACGAAGTAACTAGCACATTAGCTTCTTTGGATTATTAGGAAAGCATTTTTATCACTTTCTAATACAGTTGTATGAGATAGTATTCTTTTCCCGAATATTTTCAATTTCGGGATTTTGACGGATAAACACGATCTAACACACGTAAGATCTACTGAACACATATCAACTGGTTCATTTATGTATAATCATATCAACTGGTCATATCAACTGGTTCATTTTTGCTGAACATGCATTGTCGTCATTGCTGGAAGAAGCACTCACTCTCTATCGAAATATTTTAAAGCAGTGGCCGTAGACTTCTTCTTCGACCCAAACTGCGCGACTTACCCGAAAGTGTAAGTTTGGACGGCCGGGAAGGGCCACCCAATATACTAGACCGACTGGCCGTAAACTGCAATCATAAGGCGCAGCACCACGCTGCCGGAGCCGAGCGAAACGCTCGTACGGCGGGGGTTGGCAAGCGATAGCGAGCAAGGGTCGGAACCCCTCGGGTATAAATATATGAAGCACAAACTCAGAATCACTATGTTATTATATTTTATGGCCAGTAACAAATAGTTGGACTAGTAGTTGCCAAAGACACTCTAATTTGATCACAAAAATATTGCATAGAATTAGAATAGAGTCAAAAATGGCGCGAAATTACCATTCATAAAATATGTGTGCGCTTTTAAATAAAAGTCTCAGTCAATAATTCGAGTAAGTGACGTAAAACGGTCATAGGCTATATTTATAGTGTTTATTTTACCAAAGCAACGCCACGCCGAGTATCCAGATGAAAACTGGGCGAAAACTACAAGTGATAGCTAGCTATAAAGTAAGCGAGTCATTTATAGTGCTTTGAAAGCCCGTAAACGAAACAAATGAGTCTGAAAAAATAATCGAATAAACTTATTGAACTGTACTGGAGTTTTATTTTACAAAATGGTCTTCACGCAGAACCATTTTGGCGCCATCGGACGTGTGCCACCGCCGATCTTATCTATTAGGTTTGAAGATGTAAGCATTCAAAATTTTTCGTTACGCTTCGATTTCAGTCAATTACCCCGGCCATAGTCATTTTTGAAGTCAAAGCTTTTTCTTACCTGTCCCTGTTAAAATCGTAGATATTCTATATAATAGAGGGTTGACACAGGCTTCCAAAACGGTCCAAAGTTGTTTTTTAGGTGGGTTGGGCCTAAAGAGTAGGGGGTATGACCCACTACTTCCGCGAAGTCTTTAAGAAAGGGTATCGGCACTTAGGATTCGCACCGGGGAGTCGACTTTCAAATCCCATTAGCGTACCAAAAGAAGACGTGGACAAAAAAAAAGTAGCCAATCAGAGAAGATTTTTGATACGTTTTCGCCAAATCCACAAGGTCAAAGTGAGAGTTCAGAGTAAGATGTTACCCCCCCGGATTTCAAGTATTGTGAAAGATAAGAAGACTCCTCGGGAAATCTACGGTTAAAATACGCAGGGGGGTGATTTTGATAGAAACTCAACAATACATAAGCTAGTTTATACCTGTGTTAGTTTTACTCGTACAATAGCCGTTAACGAATGCGTTGAGGGAAAACTTCGGAAGATACAGTCTTTTCGACACCTGTACTGGGTCCATTTCTTTCCACACGAAGACAATGTCTTTGGTCGTGTATCCATCTAAAAGAGTAGCAACATGTTTAGAAAGAAGTCGTCATTGGGTGGAAGAGAGTGTGCACACTTCATTTTTGACGGAAACATTAGGCATTTTATTCTGTTTTGCTTACTTGTTACTTTCCCTGCAAAATCTGGTAATGTATAGTAATCTGGTAATGTATAGTATCTGGAAAGTATTGGAATCGTGTCGAAAATCACAAGTCGAGTTTTCGATGGATCTACACGTTTTAGTACCTCTAGAATACGAAAAACTATTTTTAGCGTGATGTTTCTGTGTGTCCATCCGTCCATATGTCTTTGCAATGTATGTATCCACTCTAGTTCAACTTATTGACTCAATTTCATAAAATGTAATAGATAAGTCATTTGATGATTATCTAGGTGCTAATTAGATTTTGGTACGATTCGTAAAAAAAAACCTGGTTTTTTGTGAAATGATCCGCGGAAACTCTCAAAATTTATAATATAAGCACCTTGATTTATCTGTCTATCTATTTGCGATGAATTTGGCGAGATATCGTCAACTTGGTGACTTTTTGAAAGTTGTGAAATTGACGAAAATGTCGCCAAATCGATAAAAATGATGCCAAATTGATGAAAACGACACCAAATCAATGAAATTAATTGTGTTTTGAAAGGGGATAACTATTTTCAGCGTGATGTTTCTGTGTGTCTATCCATCCATATGTCTTTGCAATGTATGTATCCACTCTAGCTTAACTTATTGACTCAATTTCATAAAATGTAATAGATAAGTCATTTGATGATTATCTAGGTGCTAATTAGATTTTGGTACGATTCGTAAAAAAAAACCTGGTTTTTTGTGAAATGATCCGCGGAAACTCTCAAAATTTATAATATAAGCACCTTGATTTATCTGTCTATCTATTTGCGATGAATTTGGCGAGATATCGTCAACTTGGTGACTTTTTGAAATGTTGTGAAATTGACGAAAATGTCGCCAAATCGATAAAAATGATGCCAAATTGATAAAAATGACACCAAATCAATGAAATTAATTGTGTTTTGAAAGGGGATAACTATTTTTAGCGTGATGTTTCTGTGTGTCCATCCGTCCATATGTCTTTGCAATGTATGTATCCACTCTAGCTCAACTTATTGACTCAATTTCATAAAATGTAATAGATAAGTCATTTGATGATTATCTAGGTGCTAATTAGATTTTGGTACGATTCGTAAAAAAAACCCTTGTTTTTTGTGAAATGATCGGCGGAAACTCTCAAAATTTATAATATAAGCACCTTGATTTATCTGTCTATCTATCTATTTGCGATGAATTTGGCGAGATATCGTCAACTTGGTGACTTTTTGAAATCTTGCGAAATTGACGAAAATGCCGCCAAATCGATAAAAATGCCGCCAAATTGATAAAAATGACACCAAATCAATGAAATTAATTGTGTTTTGAAAGGTGATAGTATGGTAATGATATTTTGGTAGCGTCTGCCTGTCAGTTCAACCGTCCCACTTGGCGACAAATTTGGCAAAATTTTAAAATGTCACCGAAATGATTAAAATATCGCCAAATTAACGACAATGTTGGCAAATCGATAAAAATGTCGTCAATGTGATAACAATGACGCCAAATCAATGAATTGTGTTTTGAAAGGGGATATTATTGCAATGATGTTCCGGCAGCATTTGTCTGTCAGTCCAACTGTCCCATTTGGCGGCAATGTTGGCGAGTTTTTTAAAATGCCTCAAAATTGAACAAAATAACTCGAAAATTAACGAAAATGTCACCAAATCGATAAAAGTTCAATATCTTGGAAAGAATATAAGAATGTACTATTAAAAAAAGCCAATTCTCTGTTCGTCCGTCCGTGACGTTTAGTAAAAAATTTGGCAAAGAATTTGGCGGGATGTCGCAAATGTCGCCAAATTGATAAAAATGACGCTAAATGGGAAGCAATATTTTGCAAATTTTGCCCGTCATATGACGGGCATACCTTCCAGTCTAAATTAAAAGACTACATATGATCGAGTGTATCCATGAAATGCTTGTTTTGTACGTAATTTTTGACAATGAAAAGAATAAGACGTAATGATTAAAGTATATATAAAACAAATATTCCATTTCTAGAACAAACCGTTCTCGGGATATAGTTTTTCGCATTTTTATGGAATATCGCCTTTGAAAATACGTCCAGTCGCCAAACGAAGACAAAAATTGAAATAAAACTGCAAATTCAGTGTCATCTCAAATAAGGAGGAAGCAGGTCCACAGTTCAGTGTTTTTTCAGACAATGTGTGTCACTGAACTGTAGTCGTTCGCGTTCGTCGAAAACGGAAATGACGTTTTCCCAATCGCTGGCAGAATTTGATATTCGCACGTTGTTCTTCAAACGCCGTTTCCTTTTTCGACAAACGCGAACGACTACAGTTCACAGACACGCATGGGCTGGAAAAACACCTGCTTCTTCCTTTTCACATCTCGCGTCACATGTGGCTCTACGCCACGGTAAAATAGATCCCCTCTCCTCCAATCAGAGTTGGAGATATCAACACAGTCTCCGAACTTTTTGATTCTACCTTGTATATATAAAACAAATATTCCACTTACAACTTGCTGCAGTAATACTGCAGGTCTGTCTGTCCATCGGATAATTCCTCAAATCCATCGGGCAGAAAAGATCCAGTGAGATCCTTGAATGGTAAAGAAATGAAATATTAGAACATTTAATTTGATTTGTTTGCCTTCATATATTGAAATAAATTACTAACTACTTAACTACGTGTGTTTTTTTTTAGCCAGGGACCACCTAACTCTTAGCTAGTCGACGTTCTGTTCATTGAGCGCTATAAGCCCTATTGCTGACATATTTAGCTTGGATGCAGCAATTGTTTAATCGTTAAGGGTGAGCTTCAGTAAATTTTCTGCCCTATTCGCGCTTTGTTAACTTTCGCAGATCACGTTTTTCGCCGAAGTTCTACTCAAACTGTTGCGAAATATTTTTTGAAAAATAAAATGCAATGCATAGATTATAATAAAATTAAATTTAATATTCAATAAAATATAGAATATATTTTTTATTTTAATCCAAAATATTTTTGGTGCTGCAATCTGTTGTCGTAATTTAATTCATACCGACTATATTTTTTTAAATGTCTATTTCTTCTAATACACTATTAAATACAACACACAGATCATATATAATAATGCCACAATCAGGGAAAGGTAATTGGACTTGAAGAGAAAGCTGCAATTCTTAGTGATGTACATTCAGATCCCCTTATAAAATTTATAGAATGAGAAATTACCTTTCCATGATTGTGGCATTATTATATATGATCTGTTGTTGTATTTAATACTGTTATTAGAATGAATAGATATTTAAAAATGGTCATTGAAAAATAAAAATAGTCATTATGAATTAAATTACGCAACAGATGGCAGCACCGAAAATATTTTGGATTAAAATAAAAAATATATTCTATTAAATTTAGTTTTAATATAATCTAAGCATTGCATTTTATTTTTCAGAAAATATTTCGAAACTGTTTGAATAGAATTTCGGCGAAAAACGTGATCTGCGAAAGTTAACAAAGCGCGGATAGGGCAGACGATTTACTGACGTTCATCACCCTTAAACGCTAGTATTTTCTTCTAAAGTTAAAGTGTACATTACAGAGGTTATAATAAGATCAGTACATTTCAGGAGATCAGTACTAATATCCCACATTGTCGGTGCTCGGCTAATAATTCTTTGATACTGTTGTACAATGTGGAACTTTGACGCAGAATTGATAAGTGTAAAATAAACAGGAAAATCTTATCGGGTGCGAAGTCTAAGTATTTTACTCATGGAGGTAAAAGTAAACAGTTAAAATTTTAAATTAAGAAAACGCAAACATCGTTTAAGACAAGTTAGAAAGAAGGAGATAAAACTCCCATAGATGAAACGCTTGAAAATACCATAATTTCTTGAGAATTATATCTAGGTGTTGCTAGTGTTAGTTAAGTAGTCGTTATTATTTTTTGACACAGCATAAGGGCGTGGTATTAAGTATATGTATTTTTGATTATTATTAAATTAAGGGTACCAAATGATGAGTATAAATAATCGATATTTTTTTATAGTTGTAGGATAGAGTACAGAATATATAGAGATAAAAATAAATTGAAAGGTACTCTCCCGACAATGAAAGTTGCACACCAAGAAGGAAGCATAAGATGGAGCTGAAATTTTATTGATGGAAGGATACAGATGAGTGATAGACATGATCACAAAAACAACGCAGCAGAACACTTATAGAAAGAGATGTGGTATACAGACCGGTCATCCTCAATACCGGCATGATGTCGAACAGACGCCTGATGTAGTCCTGCGGCAGACGAGTCCACACCTGTTGGACGTTACGTTTCAAATCCCGAAGATTGCGGCAACGAGACAGCTGCCCTAGGTCTGGGGAGCTGGCAGGCCATGGAAGTAGCTGAACATGACTCAGACAGTCCTGGGCGACCCTAGCCGTGTGCAGCCGGGCATTATCCTGCTGGGATTGCGCACCTGGAATCCCAGCAACGAATGGGAGCACATGGGGCTGTGGAACCTCATCCACGTACCCCTGGTCCGTCAGTGTTCCAGATATTACTACTAGAGTGGATCGGCTGTCGTAGGATGTGGCACCCCAACCCATGATGCCTGCAATGGGGCTGGTGTGGCGCTCGATAACGAGGTTGGGATTGTGGCGTTGTGCAGGGGACCTCCACACCCGGACACGCTGATCATCGGTCCCCAAAACGAAGCGGCAGTCATTTCTAAACATCACACATTGCCAATTTGTGGCGTTCCACGTTACTCTGGCTAGGCACCACTGCAACCGCAGACGCCGATGTTCCCGTGTTAACGGCAGCATACGTAAGGGACGCTGGGATCGCAGATTCGTTTCCTTCAGGCATCTAGATATGGTTCGTGGGCGCCTAGGAGCTGCTACGTGCTCCTCTATCGCGGATCGGATCGCCGTAGGCTCTATACGTGCCTGCACACGATCATTAGATCTTTTCTATTCGTGGTATACCTGGTTCGTCCAGAGCCGGTCCTTCCTGTCTGTGTGGCGTCCCGTGACCAGTTCTCCCAACACCGTCGGACGGTATAGTCCGAACGGTGTAGGTCCACCGTCGGACGGTATAGGTCCACGTGACGGGCTATCCGGTACGCTGACCACCCTGCGGTTTTCAGCCCGATAGTCAGGCCTCTCTTGAAGTCCGTCAGTTATCGTCCGTCAGTATATCGACGTTTCTGGGGTCTATTCACCACTTTTCTCACTCCGTACTCGTGCTTGCGTCGGCCGAAGCTTTTCGTATTGGTGGGAGGTCACAAGACCGCTGGCTCATGCTTGCAGCGCCACTCACGGGTGTACGGTCATGCGCAATCACACCAGACTGCTATCATTTGCAATCCAGCCCGCCCTCTAGCTATTTACATCATTTCGCGATTGTACCATGTTTCTTCTTGGTGCACAACTTTCATTGTCAGTGAGTGTAAAATAATTTTATTGAATAACAAGGTCAAAATAATAAAGTAAATATAAAAGTAAAATAATTTTATCGAATTTTATTATATAATAATTGAAAGGTAAAATAATTATTTCAGTTCTAATTTTCATTGCGCTAATCATTTATTTTTACAAAATTGACAGTTTAAATAAATATTTTAGGCCTTTCGCCATAGAAATATATACAAAGCAGGACTACTTAACTTATCCCAGTGCCACCTGAATGATTGTCTCAAACGATATTGGCGTTTTCTTAATAAAGTTTCAACTCTTTACCTTTACCTCCATGTATTCGAACTACAGCAGTATCTTCTTCAAAAGTTCCCCGCTCACCTGGTGCTGTAGAGAACATCTCCGTTGGGAAATATCCTAATGAGGTTGTTTGGCGTGAGTATTTTGTGGAAGTGGCCCCGCATCTCGTTGGAGAAGAAGAGGTCCGGAATCCACATTCGGTCCGGACTCGTCAAAGTCACGTAATCCAGGCCCTGGCTTTCGTACTGTAGCCTCTCGTCGTGCCACTTCTGCCGAAATGTCAGCTGAGCTGTGTACACCTGATAACAAAACAAAAATACAGATAAACATCTCTCAACGACCCGCCCAATAAGTGACCACTCTTTTCCATATACACATCAGGGTTCTGTAGCAAACGCTCATAAGGCAATAACAAATGTCTTCAGCTGGAGACGTCTTTAGCTCAACGGTATGATACTGGCTGTGGCATTGAACCTTCACTTACCTAAGGCCGTGGCAAGGTAATACATTAATTAATTCAAATGATTGAGGTGGGGAGACCAAATACTCACATGGATCCAATTGTTAACTCTGGGATACTATATATTGTTTATTTATATATTAAACATATTTACAACAGATGATATATACAATATTAAATCATTATTGATAACTAGCCGCCTTTGGCGACCAGCCTGTTCGCTACCCTTGAAAATTCTGACCGTGGCAAATTCTAACCGTGGCACACTCGCTGGCGCGACTAACCAGTAAAGTGTAAGGTAACTGTTTGGAGGGCCAGGAAGTGCCACCCAATTTAGACAGGAACTCAGTGGGGGAGGCATCCACAGGGACCGTACCCTCCTTCCCCTACCACCAACCTCTCGGAAGGACTTACGGTCCCGCATGTTTAACGTGATCGTACTCCGCCTGAACACGGCGGAAGTTTTGGCAATGGCGGGAATCGAACCCGGACCTACCTAGTGCAAATCCCGCGCGCTAACCACTGGGCTACCGCGCCCTCCGCGACAATCTCCATAACCTTCTTTTTATTCACCCAATTTAGACCGGAACCCAGCAGGGGAGGCATCCACAGGGTCCGTACCCTCCTTCCTCTACCAACAACCTCTCGGAAGGACTTACGGACCCACATGTTTAACGTGATCGTACTCCGCGTGAACACGGCAGCAGTTTTGTCAGTGGAGGGAGTCGAACCCGGGCCTACCGAGTGAAATTCCCGCACGCTAACCACTGGGCTACCGCGCCCTCCGCGACAATCTCCATAACTTTCTTTTTATTCACCCAATTTGGACCAGGACCCAGTGGGGGAGGCATCCACAGAGACCGTACCCTCCTTTCCCTGCCACCAACCTCTCGGAAGGAATTATCGACCCATATGTTTAAGGTGATCGTACTCCGCATCAGTGGCGGGAATCGAACCCAGGCCTACCGAGTGCAATTCTCTAGCCGCCTTTGGCGACCAGCCTGTTCGCTACCCTTGAAAATTCTGACCGTGGCAAACTCGTTGGCGCGACCTACCAGAAAGGTGTAAGGTAACTGCTTGGAAGGCCAGGAAGTGCCACACAATTTAGACCGGAACCCAATGGGGGAGGCATCCAAAGAGACCGTACCCTCCTTCCCCTACCACCAACCTCTCGGAAGGACTTACGGTCCCGCATGTTTAACGTGATCGTACTCCGCCTGAACACGGCGGAAGTTTTGGCAATGGCGGGAATCGAACCCGGACCTACCTAGTGCAAATCCCGCGCGCTAACCACTGGGCTACCGCGCCCTCCGCGACAATCTCCATAACTTTCTTTTTATTCACCCAATTTGGACCAGGACCCAGTGGGGGAGGCATCCACAGAGACCGTACCCTCCTTTCCCTGCCACCAACCTCTCGGAAGGAATTATCGACCCATATGTTTAAGGTGATCGTACTCCGCATCAGTGGCGGGAATCGAACCCAGGCCTACCGAGTGCAATTCTCTAGCCGCCTTTGGCGACCAGCCTGTTCGCTACCCTTGAAAATTCTGACCGTGGCAAACTCGTTGGCGCGACCTACCAGAAAGGTGTAAGGTAACTGCTTGGAAGGCCAGGAAGTGCCACACAATTTAGACCGGAACCCAATGGGGGAGGCATCCAAAGAGACCGTACCCTCCTTCCCCTACCACCAACCTCTCGGAAGGACTTACGGTCCCGCATGTTTAACGTGATCGTACTCCGCCTGAACACGGCGGAAGTTTTGGCAATGGCGGGAATCGAACCCGGACCTACCTAGTGCAAATCCCGCGCGCTAACCACTGGGCTACCGCGCCCTCCGCGACAATCTCCATAACCTTCTTTTTATTCACCCAATTTAGACCGGAACCCAGCAGGGGAGGCATCCACAGGGTCCGTACCCTCCTTCCTCTACCAACAACCTCTCGAAAGGACTTACGGACCCACATGTTTAACGTGATCGTACTCCGCGTGAACACGGCAGCAGTTTTGTCAGTGGAGGGAGTCGAACCCGGGCCTACCGAGTGAAATTCCCGCACGCTAACCACTGGGCTACCGCGCCCTCCGCGACAATCTCCATAACTTTCTTTTTATTCACCCAATTTGGACCAGGACCCAGTGGGGGAGGCATCCACAGAGACCGTACCCTCCTTTCCCTGCCACCAACCTCTCGGAAGGAATTATCGACCCATATGTTTAAGGTGATCGTACTCCGCATCAGTGGCGGGAATCGAACCCAGGCCTACCGAGTGCAATTCTCTAGCCGCCTTTGGCGACCAGCCTGTTCGCTACCCTTGAAAATTCTGACCGTGGCAAACTCGTTGGCGCGACCTACCAGAAAGGTGTAAGGTAACTGCTTGGAAGGCCAGGAAGTGCCACACAATTTAGACCGGAACCCAATGGGGGAGGCATCCAAAGAGACCGTACCCTCCTTCCCCTACCACCAACCTCTCGGAAGGACTTACGGTCCCGCATGTTTAACGTGATCGTACTCCGCCTGAACACGGCGGAAGTTTTGGCAATGGCGGGAATCGAACCCGGACCTACCTAGTGCAAATCCCGCGCGCTAACCACTGGGCTACCGCGCCCTCCGCGACAATCTCCATAACCTTCTTTTTATTCACCCAATTTAGACCGGAACCCAGCAGGGGAGGCATCCACAGGGTCCGTACCCTCCTTCCTCTACCAACAACCTCTCGAAAGGACTTACGGACCCACATGTTTAACGTGATCGTACTCCGCGTGAACACGGCAGCAGTTTTGTCAGTGGAGGGAGTCGAACCCGGGCCTACCGAGTGAAATTCCCGCACGCTAACCACTGGGCTACCGCGCCCTCCGCGACAATCTCCATAACTTTCTTTTTATTCACCCAATTTGGACCAGGACCCAGTGGGGGAGGCATCCACAGAGACCGTACCCTCCTTTCCCTGCCACCAACCTCTCGGAAGGAATTATCGACCCATATGTTTAAGGTGATCGTACTCCGCATCAGTGGCGGGAATCGAACCCAGGCCTACCGAGTGCAATTCTCTAGCCGCCTTTGGCGACCAGCCTGTTCGCTACCCTTGAAAATTCTGACCGTGGCAAACTCGTTGGCGCGACCTACCAGAAAGGTGTAAGGTAACTGCTTGGAAGGCCAGGAAGTGCCACACAATTTAGACCGGAACCCAATGGGGGAGGCATCCAAAGAGACCGTACCCTCCTTCCCCTACCACAAACCTCTCGGAAGGACTTGCAGTCCCACACGTTTAACGTGATCGTACTCCGCGTGAACACGGCTGCAGTTTTGGCAATGGCGGGAATCGAACCCGGGCCTACCGAGTGAAATTCCCGCGCGCTAACCACTGGGCTACCGTGCCATCCGCGACAATCTCCATAACTTTATTTTTATTCGGCAATTTTGGGAATCGAACCCGGGCCTACCAAGTGCAAATCCCGCGCACTAACCACTGGGGTACTTCACCCTCCGCGATATTCTTCATAACTTTCTTTTTATTCACCCAATTTAGACCGGAACCAAGTGGGAGAAGCATCCACAGGGACCGTACCCTTCTTCCCCTACCACCAACCTCTCGGAAGGACTTACAGACCCACATGTTTAACGTGATCGTACTCCGCGTAAACACGGCGGCAATTTTGGGAATCGAACCCGGGCCTACCGAGTGCAATTTCCGCGTGCTAACCATTGGGCTACTTTGCCCTACGCGACAATCTCCATAACTTTCTTTTTATTCATCCAATTTAGACCGTACCCTCCTTCCAATACCACCAACTTCTCGGAAGGACTCACGGACCCACATGTTTAACGTGCTCGTACTCCGCGTAAACACGGCGGCAATTTTGGGAATCGAACCCGGGCCTGGTAACTGGTTGGACGGCCAGGATGTGCCACCCAATTTAGACGGGAACCCAGTGGGGGAGGCATCCACAGGGGCCGTATCCTCCTTCCCCCTACCACCAACCTCTCGGAAGGACTTACGGACCCACATATTTAACGTGATCGTATTCCGCGTAAACACGGCGGCAGTTTTGGCAGTGGCGGGAATCGCACCCGGGCCTACCGCTAACTTCCCGCGCGCTAATTTGCAATTTAAAATGACCATATGCTTAATTCCATCATCCTCATTCCATTGTTTCATTGTTCCATCATTTAAAATATCCATAAAATTAAAATATCCATTTAAAATATCCAAAAGTTAAAATATACATTTAAAAAATCCAGATCGTCCCATCATTTAAAATATAAATATAATAATTTATATAGAGCAAAGGCGCTCTATTTAGAACCGTGACGTCACCTCCACCTTGACGTCCCCACCCACCACCTTCCCTGCTTCAGCGAGGGAGAAACGAACGGAACGCCGAGCGGAACGGCGAGAAATTTAAAATCATGACGTCTTTAAAATTGCGATTCTGAAGGCAATTTTCATTATTTCTGGACCAGATTAGACTTGTAAGAATGCCAGATGTTTGACCTTTCTGAAAATGTAAATTATTAGTCGAAATTATGAGTACTTTTCACGATGCGAGAATTTAAAAACCAAAAATCGTTTTCTTGAGCCAAAAGTGACTTTTGTTTTAAAATCTTTAAAAAATATTAGAAATCGAAATGGAGATTTGAAATTGATATATTTTTACTCGCAATTGTCTGCTCTTTCCGATGGTGTGAGTTGTTTTTTTCTACGACGTCTGGATCGTGGAGAAAAAAGGGCAAAAAGGGCAAAAAAAGGTCGAAATCGCATAAAACATTAGATAAATAAAAAAATAATTAGAATTTTGAAAATCGGTTTTCACGTGTCCCCTTCCCTCCCCCCCGGGTGTCCGATTGCCAAATTTCGTAGCTCTCCGACGCGCGGTCGCGAAACGTATAGTGTATAAGACAGACAGACAGACGCACACACACACACACACACACACAGACATTGCCTTTTATTATTTACTAGCCGCCTTTGGCGACCAGCCTGTTCGCTACCCTTGAAAATTCTGACCGTGGCAAACTCGTTGGCGCGACCTACCAGAAAGGTGTAAGGTAACTGCTTGGAAGGCCAGGAAGTGCCACACAATTTAGACCGGAACCCAATGGGGGAGGCATCCAAAGAGACCGTACCCTCCTTCCCCTACCACAAACCTCTCGGAAGGACTTGCAGTCCCACACGTTTAACGTGATCGTACTCCGCGTGAACACGGCTGCAGTTTTGGCAATGGCGGGAATCGAAACCGGGCCTACCGAGTGAAATTCCCGCGCGCTAACCACTGGGCTACCGTGCCATCCGCGACAATCTCCATAACTTTATTTTTATTCGGCAATTTTGGGAATCGAACCCGGGCCTACCAAGTGCAAATCCCGCGCACTAACCACTGGGGTACTTCACCCTCCGCGATATTCTTCATAACTTTCTTTTTATTCACCCAATTTAGACCGGAACCAAGTGGGAGAAGCATCCACAGGGACCGTACCCTTCTTCCCCTACCACCAACCTCTCGGAAGGACTTACAGACCCACATGTTTAACGTGATCGTACTCCGCGTAAACACGGCGGCAATTTTGGGAATCGAACCCGGGCCTACCGAGTGCAATTTCCGCGCGCTAACCATTGGGCTACTTTGCCCTACGCGACAATCTCCATAACTTTCTTTTTATTCATCCAATTTAGACCGTACCCTCCTTCCCCTACCACCAACTTCTCGGAAGGACTCACGGACCCACATGTTTAACGTGATCGTACTCCGCGTAAACACGGCGGCAATTTTGGGAATCGAACCCGGGCCTACTGAGTGCAATTCCCGCGCGCTAACCACTGGGCTTCTTCGCCCCCAGCGACTATCTCCATAACATTCTTTTTATTTACCCAATTTAGAACGGAACCCAGTGGGAGAGGCATCCACAGGGACCGTACCCTCCTTCCCCTACCACCAACCTCTCGGAAGGACTTCCGGACCCACATGTTTATCGTGATCGTACTCCGTGTGAACACGGCGGCAGTTTTGGAAGTGGCGGGAATCGAACCCGGGCCTACCGAGTGCAATTCCTGAGCGCTAACCACTGGGCTGCCTCGCCCTCCGCAACTTTCTTTATATTCACCCAATTTAGACGGGAACCCTGTGAGGGAGGCATCCACAGGGACCGTACCCTCCTTCCCCTACCACCAACCTCTCGGAAGGACTTCCGGACCCACATGTTTATCGTGATCGTACTCCGCGTGAACACGGCGGCAGTTTTGGAAGTGGCGGGAATCGAACCCGGGCCTACCGAGTGCAATTCCTGAGCGCTAACCACTGGGCTGCCTCGCCCTCCGCAACTTTCTTTATATTCACCCAATTTAGACGGGAACCCTGTGAGGGAGGCATCCACAGGGACCGTACCCTCCTTCCCCTACCACCAACCTCTCGGAAGGACTTCCGGACCCACATGTTTATCGTGATCGTACTCCGCGTGAACACGGCGGCAGTTTTGGAAGTGGCGGGAATCGAACCCGGGCCTACCGAGTGCAATTCCTGAGCGCTAACCACTGGGCTGCCTCGCCCTCCGCAACTTTCTTTATATTCACCCAATTTAGACGGGAACCCTGTGAAGGAGGCATCCACAGGGACCGTACCCTCCTTCCCCTACCACCAACCTCTCGGAAGGACTTACGGGCCCACATGTTTAACGTGATCGTATTCCGCGTGAACACTTCGGCAGTTTTGGCAGTGGCGGGAATCGTACCCGGGCCTACCGCTAACTTCCCGCGCGCTAATTTACAATTTAAAATGACCATATGCTCTCTAAGCTCTTAATTCCATCATCCTCATTCCATTGTTCCATCATTTAAAATATCCATAAAATTTAAATATCCATCGTTCCATCATTTAAAATATCCATAAAATTAAAATATCCATCGTTCCATCATTTAAAATATCCATTTAAAAAATCCATATCGTTCCATCATTTAAAATATAAATATAATAATTTCTACAGTGCATATGTTAAGCTCTTATTTCATTTAAAATCGGAAGCGCGGGAAACGGAAAGTAAAAACTAATTCGGTTTCTTATTGTCCCACCCATCGCTATCCATATACAGAACCGTGACGTCACCTCCACCTTGACGTCCCCACCCACCACCTTCCCTGCTTCAGCGGGGGAGATTACGAAGCGTCACGCCGAGCGGAACGGCGAGAAATTTAAAATCATGACGTCTTTAAAATTGCGATCCTGAAGGCAATTTTCATTATTTCTGGACCAGATTAGACTTGTAAGAATGCCAGATGTTTGACCTTTCTGAAAATGTAAATTATTAGTCGAAATTATGAGTACTTTTCACGATGCGAGAATTTAAAAACCAAAAATCGTTTACTTGAGCAAAAAGTGACTTTTGTTTTAAAATCTTTAAAAAATATTAGAAATCGAAATTCAGATTTGAAATTGATATATTTTTACTCGTAATTGTCTGCTCTTTCCGATGGTGTGAGTTGTTTTTTTCTACGACGTCTGGATCGTGGAGAAAAAAGGGCAAAAAGGGCAAAAAACGGTCGAAATCGCATAAAACATTAAATAAATAAAAAAATAATTAAAATTTTAAAAATCGGTTTTCATGTGTCCCCTTCCCTCCCCCCCGGGTCTCCGATTGCCAAATTTCGTAGCTCTCCGACGCGCGGTCGCGAAACGTATAGTGTATAAGACAGACAGACACACACACACACACACAGACATTGCCTTTTATTATTTAAGACTAGCCGCCTTTGGCGACCAGCCTGTTCGCTACCCTTGAAAATTCTGACCGTGGCAAATTGTAACCGTGGCACACTCGCTGGCGCGACCTTACCAGAAGGTGTAAGGTGACTGTTTGGACGGCCAGGAAGTGCCACCCAATTTAGACCGGAACTCAGTGGGGGAGACATCCACAGGGACCGTACCCTCCTTCCCCTACCACCAACCTTTCGGAAGGACTTACGATCCCGCATGCTTAACGTGATCGTACTCCGCGTGAACGCGGCTGCAGTTTTGGCAGTGGCGGGAATCGAACCCGGGCCTACCCAGTGAAATTCCCGCGCGCTAACCACTGGTGTACTTCGCCCTCCGCGACATTTTCCATAACTTTCTTTTTATTCACCGAATTTAGACCGGAACCCAGTGGGAGAGGCACCCACGGGGACCGTACCCTCCTTCCCCAACCACCAACCTCTCGAAAGGACTTACAGACACACATGTTTATTCCGCGTGATCGTACTCCGCGTGAACACGGCGGCAATTTTGGAAATCGAACCCGGGCCTACCGCGTGCAATTCCCGCACGCTAACCACTGGGCTACTTCGCCCTCCGCGACAATCTCCATAACTTTCTTTTTATTCACCCAATTTAGGCCGTACCCTCCTTCCCCTACCACCAACCTCTCGGAAGGACTTACGGGCCCACATGTTTAACGTGATCGTATTCCGCGTGAACACTTCGGCAGTTTTGGCAGTGGCGGGAATCGTACCCGGGCCTACCGCTAAATTCCCGCGCGCTAATTTACAATTTAAAATGACCATATGCTCTCTAAGCTCTTAATTCCATCATCCTCATTCCATTGTTCCATCATTTAAAATATCCATAAAATTTAAATATCCATCGTTCCATCATTTAAAATATCCATAAAATTAAAATATCCATCGTTCCATCATTTAAAATATCCATTAAATTAAAATATCCATTTAAAAAATCCATATCGTTCCATCATTTAAAATATAAATATAATAATTTCTACAGTGCATATGTTAAGCTCTTATTTCATTTAAAATCGGAAGCGCGGGAAACGGAAAGTAAAAACTAATTCGGTTTCTTATTGTCCCACCCATCGCTATCCATATACAGAACCGTGACGTCACCTCCACCTTGACGTCCCCACCCACCACCTTCCCTGCTTCAGCGGGGGAGATTACGAAGCGTCACGCCGAGCGGAACGGCGAGAAATTTAAAATCATGACGTCTTTAAAATTGCGATCCTGAAGGCAATTTTCATTATTCCAATACCACCAACTTCTCGGAAGGACTCACGGACCCACATGTTTAACGTGCTCGTACTCCGCGTAAACACGGCGGCAATTTTGGGAATCGAACCCGGGCCTGGTAACTGGTTGGACGGCCAGGATGTGCCACCCAATTTAGACCGGAACCCAGTGGGGGAGGCATCCACAGGGAACGTACCCTCCTTCCCCTACCACCAACCTCTCGGAAAAACATACGGATCCATATGTTTAACGTGATCGTACTCCATGTCAGTGGCGGAAATCGAACCCGGGCCTACCGCGTGCAATTCCCGCGCGCTAACCACTGGGCTACTTCGCCCTCCGCGACAATCTCCATAACTTTCTTTTTATTCACCCAATTTAGACCGTACCCTCCTTCCCCTACCACCAACCTCTCGGAAGGACTCACGAACCCACATGTTTAACGTGATCGTACTCTGCGTGAACGTGGCGTAAGTTTTGGCAGTGGCGGGAATCGAACCCGGGCCTACTGAGTGCAATTCCCGCGCGCTAACCACTGGGCTGCCGCACCCTCCGCGACAATCTCCATAACTTTCTACATATTCACCCAATTTAGACGGGAACCCAGTGGGGGAGGCATCCACAGGGGTCGTATCCTCCTTCCCCTACCACCAACCTCTCGGAAGGACTTACGGACCCACATATTTAACGTGATCGTATTCCACGTAAACACGGCGGCAGTTTTGGCAGTGGCGGGAATCGAACCCGGGCCTACCGCTAACTTCCCGCGCGCTAATTTGCAATTTAAAATGACCATATGCTTAATTCCATCATCCTCATTCCATTGTTTCATTGTTCTATCATTTAAAATATCCATAAAATTAAAATATCCATTTAAAATATCCAAAAGTTAAAATATACATTTAAAAAATCCAGATCGTCCCATCATTTAAAATATAAATATAATAATTTATATAGAGCAAAGTCCCTCTATTCAGAACCGTGACGTCACCTCCACCTTGACGTCCCCACCCACCACCTTCCCTGCTTCAGCGGAGGAGAAACGAACGGAACGCCGAGAAATTTAAAATCATGGCGTCTTTAAAATTGCCATCCTGAAGGCAATTTTCATTATTTCTGGACCACATTAGACTTGTAAGAATGCCAGATATTTCAGCTTTCTAAAAATGTAAATTATTAGTCGAAATTATGAGTACTTTTCACGATACGAGAATTTAAAAACAAAAAATTGATTTTTTGAGCCAAAAGTGAGTTTTGTTTTAAAATCTTTAAAAAATATTAGAAATCGAAATTCAGATTTGAAATTCATAAATTTTTACTCGAAATTCTCTGCTCTTTCCGATGGTGTGATTTATTTTTTTCTACGATGTCTGGATCGTGGAGAAAAAAGGGCAAAAAACGGTCGAAATCGCATAAAACATTAAATAAATAAAAAAATAATTAAAATTTTAAAAATCGGTTTTCATGTGTCCCCTTCCCTCCCCCCCGGGTCACCGATTGCCAAATTTCGTAGCTCTCCGACGCGCGGTCGCGAAACGTATAGTGTATAAGACAGACAGACAGACACACACACAGACATTGCCTTTTATTATTTAAGATTGGGCCTAAGTAATTTGTGCTATTACCAGGTTTCTGTCTCAATTGATAATCAGACATTAAACATTCATTTATTTTTGTCTCTAGGTTTGACAAGAGGCCATTTATTTTTGTCTCAAGGTTTAACAAGAGGCATTTATAAAATTATTGTGGGATATAAAAATATAGTTGGCTCACCAAGCACTATATATCGACTTGCTTTGATTGCTGCGTACGTCATCTTCTGATCCGGTAACGCCCCTGATGAGCCTATTTCTTATTACAGTCCGCGGACAATATGCCCTTTTCCTTCTTGTTAGCCATGCATAGACTCAACCACAGATATCAAAGTTCTTATAGCAAGTCGTTGAAAAAACTGAAAAAATTCTTTGTCTCGTGTTGGAAGTAGGGGGAGGGAGGTCGATTTTACACTCTGGTTCCTGGCCACGTATTGGTCAGTTAACTTGGGTGCAGTGGCGGCCATTGGGGGCGCTGCGAGTACGCGCGACACCATTGAGTAAACATCCCAAATTATTTTTTTAGTTACACAGATTTATTACAATTTCTATTGAAAAAATCTGAATTTTTGGTTCAATTAATTGGAGAATTATTACAAATAAGTTATGAAAATGCCACTAGATGGCAGCACTACACCTTTCTTCGGAGAACGTCGACTCACGAAAGCTGTATTGCACAGAATTTTCAACACATAGGGGAAAATATAGGGATATTTTTAAAGCCGCGTCCCTACTATCGACATTTCCTGAGTGAAAGAACGGTATAGGAGCAATATTAGAAATTTGGCGTGAAAAAAAACCAGACATTGCAGATTTACTACAGTGACCGCCGCTTATAAGAAACACGTTCGTTTCGCTCGTTTTGTTTCTTATAAGCAGTTGTTTCTTAAATCCGGAAATTTTTTAAATATCGTTCTTCCATTGTAAATACTAACTATTGAACACAGTTTTACAGAATTTAAAAGATAAATGTATATAAGTAAAATATTAGTACGTACATAATACATTTGTAAATTAAGTTTTGCATTCAAAAATATTTCTTATTTTACAAATTAAGCCTTACAACTTTAAATATTATCTATATGCATATAGTATGCAGTTAAATAAGAATAAAAAGTAAAACTCATAGGTCGTTCATTTATGTATAAGAGCATAGTACATTTTCATACATACCATAATCTATTACTGAGGAATAGCAAAAAACTTATCCAGTGTTGTTTGTGCTAACGAGTCTGTGATTAGTTTACGTACATCCATTTCTAAAAGATAAAATAGTCCATAAACTTTTTCTGATGCCCCTCTGTGTTCAAGAGTTTTTCTAATTATAGTTAGGGCTTCTCGCGACTGTTTGGCTGTAGGAAAAATTTCTTCTTGTGGAACGTCGTCTTCATTTTCTTCTTCATTGCAAACATTCTGAATTTCCGCACTATGTCATCATCACTGTTTTCTTCAGATGTTTGTAAATTTTCGTCGATGTGAATCCATTCTTCGAACGGTGCTTCTAATTATTCTTCATCTTCTGCTGGTATGTCAACATTATTTTTCAAAAATCCTGTTTTACGGAAGCAATTAAAAATGCATATGTCAGAAACTTTTTTCCATGCGCTTGCGATCATATGGAGAGCATCCAGCAAGGTTATTTTCTTGCTTATTGACTACACGGAGGTAGAGAATCATACTTTGTAAGTAAACTTTGCTTTTCAAGCAAAGTAAGGGTTTGCGACATGCTCCACTACCAAAACATAAAATGACTAACTGAAGCTGTACGAATCTTATTTGAGTGCATAAGCAAAGATGCCTTTCCTTATCAGTACGTTTCCTTAACTGCCAAAAGATTAAAGCTCGTTTCTTACTGGTTTGGAGTTGTTCCCCCCAAGTCTTTCTACGGAGAAATTCTCTGTCATCCTTTGTTACATAGCAAACTCCTACCCCTCCCCGTACGCCCAGAGACAAGAGATAACAACTCGTCCTTCAGTTAACCTTAAACAAATCGATTTTTTTTTATACCAGCGTCGCAAGGAAATCAACAAATTTTCTGTAGAAAACTCTTTCTTATAAGCGGAATCGTGTTTCTTATAAGCGACACAATTTTAATGTTAAAACGAAGTTTGTATTTGTTTCTGTCGTTTTGAGTCTTATAAACGGCTGTTTCTTATAACCACTGAATCTTATAACCGGCGGTCACTGTAGTAGATTGTGTCGCGGGAATGAGCGCGCCCCCGCCAAAAAGAAACAGAAGAGTAGAAAAACATGAAGAGGGACTTCTCAAATTGGCTCAATTTCGCTAATTTGGCTTCAATTTTCTACATTTAAGAATGTGTTTGTTCTCATTCTCGTATTTGTTATAAATTTGGAAGTTTAAATAAACATTTGAACAAATGAGAGAATTAAGTGTACGTGTGTGGTGATGGGAAGGGGGGGGGGTGTATGATATTTTAGGGGTTTCTGGCCATCGTGAATAAAGTGTCTTGTTTAGGACACTCAGTTTGAGGGATCGTTTGTCCCACCCAGCGGTCTTAATTATTGAAGTTGTTTCGCATTTCGTCATTTCTGATGTAGTTTGTCTGTTGTTCTGTTCTTCCGGAAGGGATTTATTTCTATGCTCTGGTTGATCTGCTGGTGACGAATTTCAATATGTTTGACTTCAAAATAATTCTTTAAACGTCACGAGTTTCCAATTTTTGGCACACTGGGACATATAGGCTATTTTTAGTGACACTTTCATATATGTGTTGTTTCGGACATTTAGTTTGAGTTGACTTACCCAGCTGTCTTACTTTTTCAGCTATTTAACATTAAAAAATGCCAAAAAATTAAAGAAATTCTAAGTATTTGTTAAAAAACTTAAAAATTAAATTTTCAACATGATCCTTTTATCTGACGTCGTTTTTCTGGAAATTTTGGCCCGACCGCTGGCGACTATATTGGTAGCCCCCAAATTGGCTCTAGACTTATAATATTGGCCCTAGGCTTATATTTAAATTGAAGTAGCCCCCAAATTTCTTATCTCGCCTTCTAATTCAGCGAGTTTGATTCTAATCATGGTTATAGTCTCTGCACCATCTGTACGTGTCACCTAAATATATATTTTGTGCCAAGCCCCTGGACGTAACTTTTAGCTTAGCTCCCTCAATTTTACATCTCGTTTCCTAACTGAGAAATTTTGGTTCTGCTAGTGGCTATAGCCTCTGCACCATTTGTTCACGTCGCCTGGATATGCATCTTTGTGAGAAATCCCTGAGATTAACTTTTACTTCAGTTACGCCCCCCCCCCCCCTCCAATTTCCCACCTCACCTCTTAATTGAGCGATTTTGATTTTACTGATGGCTATATTCTCTGCACCATTAGCACATGTCACCTGGATCTGCATCTTTATAGTGATAAATCTTTGAGCGTAGCTTTTACTTCAAATCGCACCCCCCCCCCCCCCCACACACACACTTATCCATCTCGACTCCTAATAAAACAATTTTGATTCAGATGGTGGCTATAGTCTCTGACCCACATGTACACATTAACTTGATATACATATTTGATTGATATAATATACATACGTTTTTTGCGTCAACCCCTGGGCTTAACTTTTAGTTTAACTAGTCCCCATAATTTTACATTTCAATTTCTAATTGAGCGATTTTGATTCTGCTGGTGACTATATAGTCTGAGCAACATCTGTACATTTCAATTGGATACACATATTTTTGTGTCAACCCCTGGGTATAACTTTTAGTTTAACTAGTCCCCAGAATTTTACATATCTGCTTCTAATTGAGCGATTTTGGTTCGGCTTGTCGCTATAGTGAGTTTCTCTACCATTTGTACATGTCACCTGGATATGCAACTTTAATATGGCAAATCTCCGAGCGTAACTCTTACTTTGGTTACCCCCCCCCCCCCCGAATTTTCTATCTCGCCTCCTAATTCACCGATTTTGATTTTACGGGTGGCTATAGTGTCTGAACCATCAGTACGTATCGCCAGAATATGCATATTTTTTAGTCAACTCCCTGGGCATAACTTTTAGTTTAACTAGCCCCTACAATTTTACTTAAATTAGGACTATGTAATGTTTTTCACTAGGAAAGATACGTTCCATGTGTCCAGACTTTTTATGAACGAGCGAGCAGGTGGGAGGTACGTTATTTTACTTAATACATCCGTCGTTTATATTTTTAATACTCCCGTTGCTATGCCCAAAATACGTATATGTATATACACATGCTTTATATATACATATATATATATATAATATATATGATATATATATAAATAATATATATATATATATATGTATATATTTATATTACTAACATATATATAGGCATAAATACATAGATGAGCGCCCCCCTCTACATGTCGCTCACGAGCCGCCACTGCTTGGGTGCCAATTGGTTTGTCCCAAACACTGGTTTCTGATTAGTTTTAGTTAGTTCCACCTCAGTTGCTTGAGGCCAAGCCTGGGCGAGTCATCCTGGGGGGTCAGCCCCTTGTGCTGCCAATAAATTTAGCTATAAAAGTTCTTTGTTTACGATGTTTTGTAATGTCACTTTTCCAGATATTCTGCTTTCTTATGCTGCATTGTTATTTTATTCGTGCTTAAATACGTCGCTCAAGTTTTCCTTACTATTTAATGATCACAGTTTCAACAATTTAATGATCTTTACCAACATAATGAGCATCAAAGTGATGAGATCATAACTAAATAATACATTTAGAGGAATATACTAAAAATGACATTTTGAAAAATAGTTTATATCTACACTAGGTACACACATTTACAATCATCAATACAGGGTGGTCCAAAAGGTCTTGGACAATCTTTCAAGGTAGGTCAGTCATACAAAACAAGCCCGTTTTGCATGGAACACGTGGCCGCAAACCCCACCGTGGGGTACTACAGATGCAGGAAGAGGCAAAAAGAAGGGAATGCAGACAATACAACACAGGTTTATGAGATATAACACTTACAGGTATCATTTGCGATTGTTTATCATAGCATGAAAGTAGGTGTTCAAAATTCTTGCCATCCACAGATATGCATGTCTGGCAACGTCAACGCATGGATTGACGAACACGCCAAGACACTCGCGGACTCTTGCCTCAACGACTCTAGCGACGAGGTCAGCGTCACATGTTATATAGGGGTCTCATAAACAAGGCTTTTGGGGTAACCCCACGAAATGAAATCAATGAGGGAGAAGTCGGGAGACTGTGGTGGCTAACTGGCGGGTCCTTCCTGGCCGATCCATCTTGCAGGGACAGTACTATTGAAATAATCCTGCATATCCTGGCTGAAACATGCACAGCTGCGGATGGCAAGACATTTGAACACCTGCTTTAATACTATGATAAACAATTGTAATGGATACTTGTAGTTGTTATGTCTAATAAACCTGTGTTGCATTACCTGCGTTTACTTCTTTTTATGTCAATGCATCTGTAGTACCCCAATGTAGGGCGTTTTCGACCTCGTGTTCCTATGCAAAACGTGCTTGTTTTTGTACGCCTGACCCACCCTTAAAGTTTGTCTAAGACTTTTTGGACCCCCCTGTATATAGATAGTTAAAATTTCAATGCGGAATTTCATTCAAATATCATTACAACGTATAGGGAGTAGTTGGGATTTTTACCATTTTGACATCGTCTAAGTCGTTCAGACTTCTCACGTATGTATTCACTTCAACAACCACGGGACCTGGAAAGGAAATATTAATTACATTTAGAACATTATAATAGTTTAAAGTACCTAATTGATCATCCAAGGACTACAACTAAAGTAATTTCAGCTCAACATTCCCCTCAGCATACAACACAAAATGAACTGCATATTGCTCTTAATGAACTTATTATAGCTGTATTGCTTCATTAGCAGTTGAGTTGTACGTGCATCAAAGGAAGAGACCTAAAATATAATCATGCACTTTTTATCTTAACACCATCGGAAAGATCCTATTGACTGGTTTTGTCATCTATTGCGCGATTCTGGGAATCCATATGATTAATAGACGAATTTAGATGAATTACAAAATAATTAACTGATTAAAAACAATTTAACTTAAAATTATATATATATACTTTTAGTGTTTTTAAAGCCCCGAAGTACCCGATTTTTAATATTGCGATAAAAAATATTCCACATTGCCCCAAACGAAGAATTAATTATACCTAGACTGTTGGAGTGCATGCATATTGCAGATCCGTTGGAGAAACGCAGGTCTGGATTTTATAGGCCGCATGTTATTCAAACTGGTAAATACTACTCCGGAATTCACAGTAACTTCTTGAAAACCAAATAACGTTTTAACAATATGTTCTCTTATAACAAAAATAAAATAAAATAAACTATTGGGGTGGGGGGGGGGGGGCACACGACCGACAACAACGAGCCCGTTTTCCAGTTAAGGTAATAAAAATGACGCAGGTACATACCTGTTCCGTTATTACCAAATGGCCGAACCCTCCGGTCATAATCATTGAATATGTCTTGTAGAATCTTTTGCTCCAAATGTAGAACTTTGTCTGCCCTGTAATAAATTAAATGGTTCAAAAATAATATCGAAATAGAAGTTTTTAGTATACAGTCTAAAACCCTTAATGTTACTTTAAAGTCGAAGACAACCAAGAAATAGGTTTAAAAGTCTTTTATTAAAATCTCTTTTCTACGACGTACAAACATCACGCGGCCATAGCGCTTTCGGGAACTATCATGTTCTTCATCAATGGCGAAGTGAAAACAAGGTGCGAACATGTGCTTAAATATAGGCCATAACCGCCAGGCAAAATTTACATATTAATCAATTTACATTTTTAAATACGAGGCATTTAAAATATAATTTAATTATAAATTACTAATTGCAATAAAAGGAAAAGGTTCATAAATTTAATGGTAACCAATAGGAATGTCGTCAGGAAACGAAATAAAGCAACTACTAAATTTTCAGAAAATCATATAAAGGTTTGACACGTAGTGATTAGTACTTGGGTGGGTGACCGCCTGGGAACACAGCATGCTGTTGGCACATTTCGAGCGCGGTAGCCCGGTGGTTTGCGCGCTGGATTTGCACGCTGCCACAACTGCCGCCGTGTTCATGCGGAGTACGATCACGTTAAACATGTGGATCCGTAAGGCCTTCCGAAAGGTTGGTGGTACGGGAAGGAGGGTACGGTCCCTGCGGATGCCTCCCCCCACTGGGTTCCGGTCTAAATTGGGTGGCACTTCCCGGCCGTCCAAAGGGTTACCTTACACCTTTCTGGTAGGTCGGACGGTCTGGGTCTCAACAACAACAACGTAGTGAGTCGAGACGTATTAATTAATGTTAACCTTCTACCTTCTCAGAAATATCCTGTTTGAGATTCTCTGAGGTTTTGATTATTGGTATTATTATTATTATTATTATTATTATTTATTTATTGCTTTGTGGAGAGCATGTCTTGAGATTTGGAGTATGGTGTTATCTGTATCTGTATTATTTAAGTAGCGGGCACTTATTTTGCGGTGGCCGGCCAATATATAAATTGGTTTAATTATAAGAAAGACTGCACTGACGAAGAGGATCCAGCGTGTCCTCGAACAGCTAGCTATACGTTGCTCAAGGTTTCTTTATTTTTCGCATGAAATGTATTTTACTTTTCAGTTTAATTGTGCTGAGTTTGTTGATTGATTAAAATTTAATATTTGGCCATTACGACTTAAGATTTAAACTGTGGCATGCAATTTTCACTATTATTTATACGAATAAAATTAAGTTATTTTGCTGATTTATATAACCACCCTGCTTTAACTCCCTGTCAATGCCTACATTTTCCAGTACTTAATAAAAGAAGGTGTGTGTGTGTGGATGCGCGATATCTCACGAACGAATGAAGCTTCATTAAATGCCAATTGCATTTTGAGTATGAATAAGTTTCAATTCAATACACGTGGCATTAATTCAATGTCAAATTCACTGTGCGGTGATATAAGCACCTTTGTTTTATTGAGCTATTTGTACACCATTTGTACACTATTTGTACACCATTATTTGCGGTGGGAAAGTCATTGCAATATGTAGGGAATATTATAGGCAGTCTACATCAGATTTTTACTTTCTCATACGTAGTATTGAGAAAGAATTGCTTCCACGAAAATTCTCGATTTCGATATTTGGATGCCAATATATGTTTTAAGACCTCCTGAACACGTTTCGATTATTTTTGGAGTGATGTCGGTCTGTGGTCGATTTTTTGTGTACACGATAGCAGCCACAAATATTAAGGGATTTTCGCGAAACTTTATATCCGACTTTGTTATCAAAAAACCTAGAGCTAGATAGAATTTTTTATTTAATTCGAGCAATTAATTAATATTTTTTACATGGCAGTATAGGATAAAGTTGGACATCATCATGCATAAAAGGGTTTATTTATAGCTCAATGATCACAAGACTTAATAGTTTCATTCCTTGTTGTAGAAAATAGCCACGATACAATTGTTTGTTCGTGATGTTATTAGCCCTCCTTGAGGGGCAAGTTACCCCCGCCAATCCGGAAGGGGGGGGGGGGGGTACATTATCAGGTAGTATCAATCGAAAGATTTTTTCAAGCGATTTAAAGTGAAAGGTAACCCGCTGTAATTGTAATAATTTGGACTTAGGATACCGATTTTTCAATTTTTCTTCTTGTAAAATTTGAAGGGGGGGGGGGGGGGTAATCCGGTGTGAGAAATTCGAGTTGAACCACACTTCAGTTAATTTTTAATGACATTACAAAATTCCAAACAGTCACCATTTATTTTTCTTAACGTTATTTAGTTACCAACACTGTTATTTGAATTCCTAATCTTCGGGTTTAATAATGCATATCCTCGAGATTGTAGTTCTGTATAAAATTGACTGGAGTGTAGCTCAACTCGAACTTCTTAGACCAGAATCCATTTTTATATTCCCCCCCCCCCCCCCAAATTTTGCAAGAAAAAGTTTGAAAAATCTGTATCGTTGGTTAAAATGGTCCCAATTATATCATATTACCCTTCATTCTAAAGGGCTTGAGAAAAATCTTTCGTTTGATGCTGTTTGACAATGTACCCCTCGGGGTTAATTGTCCTCCCCCTTTGAGGGAGCTAATCAGGTCACGAATACAAAATTTATACCTCGACTATTTTTCACTGCTATGATTAAAACTGTTAAGTTTCGCGATCATTGAGCTATAAATAACTCCTTTTATGCATCATTATGTCAAACTTTGACATATGCTAGAAAATATAAAATTCGTTCGAATTTCAAAAAGTTCTAATTCTAAATTTTTCGCTAATAAAAATCAATATAAAATTTTGTGAAAATCCATTAATATTTGTAGTTGCTATCGTGTGCACAAGAAAGCTGTCACAGACAGACGCAGACGAGTGTGACAGATAGATATATAGACAGACATACATAGTACTTGCAATTGTGAAGCTATTGATCAGGTGAGTAGCTTAAAATACCTTGGCAAATACCTTGATCGATGACCTTAAAATACCTTGATCGATGACTTGCTATCTTGGGAACCTTATATTACTGGTTTTTTTTTCAACAATTAAAGTTAAATATCAGAAAAATTTGTGTTCTTAGTTTTCTTTATTACTCCTTAATTCACTTTCGGATTCAGTATGACATAACCTGTTTTTGGTGAGACTTAGCTGAATACCCTCCTTAGGCATGTTATGTTGCTTCAAGAATTATTTATTAAGATTGTCTTATTAGTCTTATGTAAACCTCGTCAGGTATCTTCTTTTCCTCGATTATACAATTATGTCATGTAGGCATCTTTATGTTTACAAAGCTCTTAATATGTTTTATATTAGAAATCAGAATGCGGGTGGTAGTCAATCTAACTTCGGGCTAAGGTATTATCCGATCTCCTCGAGCCCATTCTACTAAGTTTCAGAAATCTTATCTCTTTTTAGCTCTTCGAGTTTACAATCTTCTGCCGCAATCTTTTAAAAGCATTGTTATCTTTCGTTCCTTTACCAGGGCTATTAAAGACTGGTTATTTACTTATAATTCAGTTGAAATTGAAATTTTTTTCCATGATAGCTAATTATTCACCTGTTTTAATTGTCATCATTACCCTTTTTATTGTTTATGTTTACCTTTTTAAATATTACGTTGTAATGATTTATTGTAATTGTTAACTGTTTTTATGTCATTGGATGTTACTATAATTACCGTGTTTACTCATCTCTTCCTGTCAGGTTATCTTTCAGGAGTGGGTTTTCAGGTGGGTATCATCATTTCCTTTCTTTGAATATTAAGAAAATATATTAACCTTTTGCTTACGGGTGGTACAGCGTCAATCCCTAACAAAAAACCTCTCAGAACCCTAACGAAGGACCTCTCATCCTTCTTTGCGGACATTAGCGTCCATGGACGTCAATGTCTGCAAAGGGGGATCGAACTGTTTGGGATAGGGTATGTCAAATACCTGTCTTTTTGAGAGGTTCTTCGTTCAGAATGGACGCTGTCCCACCAGTAAGTAAAAAGTCAATATTGAATACAAAAATATTGAATATAGGTATTCCATTTGACGTGTTCGACTGTAAGCAATCAGACACTTCAGAAAATGACAGCAATAGTAGTAAAATACTCACCAAACGCAGCCAAAAACGGTAGCAAAAACAAATGCAATATAGGTCCACACATTCATCTTGAGGTTTATTGGCTAGGAACGATGAAGCTTTGGCGACAGGCACTGAAAAAAAAAAAAGAATATTTTGGTGCGAGAGACTTTTTCCGCCATTTCGTGAATTGAACCTTGACTACAAATATTTTGTGGTCTTACTTGCAGTAACCAAGTTTGCGTATGACTCGACATACAGCAAGGGAAAAGCATAATTATTTTATCATTCCCTTACAAAATGTAATTAATTTACGAAACCACAAACTGTACCTGTCCCTCAAATAGTAAAATATTCTATGTTTCAAAACGAGAATACCCTTCAAGGCGAAAGGAATTATCAAAGAAATTGCTTAATTTTCATAAATATTGAATTTTTGTAAATTTAGCGCAATTTATTTAACATCATTTTTTATCAATTTGGCAACATTTTCGAAAAGTCGCCAAAATTGTTTTCGCCAAGTCTTAGATATAAGGAGAAGGATAGAGGAGAAGAGCCATCGAGGAAGGAATTAATCCCTTCTCGTTAAAAAGAGCTTTACTTATACAGCATTGTATTACTTATACAGCATTGTATGACGCGCTATTTTTATTTACATACTAGCAGTATACCGGTTCTTCGTACGGAATATATAATATAAAGAAACGCAAAATTCACAATTATGTACAAATTCCTATAGTATTCTAAATAGCATTGTTATTCAAAGCATACTATTAAAATATTTAAATTAAGGCTCCCGAAAGGAAATTTAAGAATCTCTGTTCTCGCCATACAAAATTATCTTCACAAGCAAATTTGAAGAATAAAACATCCTGGTCCCGTTTGTAATCAAATTTAAAGAAAATATGAAATTGAATCAATATATGCCAAAATAAAAACGCTAAAATTGTATTGAAAGATATACTCGTACTACTTATATTTTGGTACTAGAAGATATACTCATGTATTAGTAGAAAATTACATGTACTACACTATATGAGTTTCAAAACATTTTGCCAAAATAAAACAGATGGCGTAATAAATTGAAAATACTAATAATCTCTGTAATCTTTAAACCTGAAGGCCGTAATGGATATAATCCAGTCAAAAATGCAATTTCGATAAAATTTATTTTATATACTACATTTCTTTATTATTTAAATCGGAAAATATTTAATAAAAATCATCCTACGCATAAATGCATTAAATTTAAATCCGTTGCTAAGTGACATGATATCATGTTCATCAAATAAATTGGCGGAATAAATATCGTCTGCATAATGGAAGGTTTAATTGTGGGTTTTTTTAATTAATATCTCGACAAGCCCTGGTCCTAGAAGCTCGAAACATGGACTCAATTTTAAGTGAGGCTATTGCACGGTTAGCCGCAAAATTTCATGAAATTCGGTGCAGCCGTTATCCTGTGATGATGAGACAAACTCATAGATAGACAGATTTTCAATTCAATTCTATTACTCGTATACTATGTATTTATTGTAAGTAAAGTTGTTATTTCGCAATTCATCAAATATCTAACACCATTCGTGGAATTCGCAGTTATTGCAGAAATAGTGCTACAGTTACTGGTATACTGTTCTTCCGATTTCAATAGAAATGTATTCATGGTGTGAATTTGATTTACACCAGATTTGTAAATTCTAGAAATATTGGTTATGATGTACATGAGTTATCGTCGAACTTCGCAAATCGACTCGCACTCAAAAGTAAAGAAACTTAGTTATTTCGCTTTGTCGATTAAAAAAAAAAACATTAAAAGACATAACATCTACAAATTTCATATAAAATTTGAAAAAATTTGATGTGGGCAGCACATGACTTTCCGACAGACTCACATTCCTTTTCTCTTTATTTCTTTAATTCATTAATTGAGTTTAATTGCACAAAATGATACGCATAATTATTTGAAATGATACGGAATTGGTACTTTTAACTCAATTTTCGTTTTTATTTAGCAACTGAGCGTAATTTCACATATGCGAAAAAACTAAAATATCTCGAGAACGTTCTAGAGTAATTGGGTTGGTCTTATTCTTTTCATCGTCAAATATTACGTATGAAACAAGTATTTAATTGACACATTTAAGCACACGTGAGTAGATGAGGAAGGAGAGTTCTGCGGCAGTGGCGGTATGTGCGGTATGCGGTATGGCCGCCATCTTGAATTCCGTAATCCTGGACGGGGGTGTAAAAGGGGGGGAAAATGAAAAAAGGTGGGGGTGAAAATTTTGGAGAAACTTTTTGTCGGGTGGCAACGATGTCGTAGTCTTGTACGAGGGGTTGAGGGGGAAATAAATTTTTGGAACGAGATTTTTTCTAATTAGGGAAGAAACTATTATCGGGGTGGCAACGCTTGGGGTTCTGCGACAGTGGCGGTATGGAACTATCAGCGCCCCCTAGCGATGGGAAGTGGAACTACCCAATACTTGAGAGATATTTCTAATTTTAAATATTGGGATGATATTTGGGAATTTTTTCTAAGTATGGGAGAAACTTTTTTCGAGGTGGCAACACCACGGAAGGCGGTATGAAACCATCAGCACCCCCTAGCGGCGGAAAGTGGAACTATCGGGGATAGAACTTAGAAATATTTGTTGTTTCGGTTGCCATAGCAACACCTGTAGGAAAGAAACTATTTTCGGGGTGGCAACGCTTGGGGTTCTGCGACAGTGGCGGTATGGAGCCATCAGCGCCCCCTAGCGGTAGAAAGGAGAATTAAAACTGGGAATTTTTCTGATAGTTGGGATTTTTTTCTTTTTTCTAAATGAATTAAAGGTGTTAATGAGGATAATTAAATAAAGTAATTAAGTAATGAATATCCGCATGCTAGAAGCGTGCCAAGGCCATGTTAAGGGTATACCAAGGAGTATGCTGAAGACATGTCGAGGTCATGTCAATATCCCTCCGCAATATCGGGGTTACGAAGCGAACTGCGAGAATCTTGTAGGGTGGGATACTTGAAAATATCGTATGATGAGGGGTATGCCAAGAGCATCGAACATAAATTTTAAGAATGTGCCGCTTTTAGCGTTTTTTTCACAAAAAGTTTCAAAAACGTTAAAAAACAACAAAAATGTGCGTTTTTTTCAGCAAGTTTTGGAGTTGTTGGATTTCTCTATGGGAATTAACATGGGTTTTCACACTTTTGTGAATTTTTTAGAAAAAAAATGTGGTTTTTTGCAAAAAAGCGGCCAAAAATGTGTTTTTTGAAAAATGCGGAATCGGCCGATTTTTTTCACAATGTCGGATTTCTCTATGGGAATTAACATAGGTTTTCGCACTTTTACATTTTTTTTTTTTAAATGTGCGTTTTTGCAAAAATGCGGCCAAAAAAGTGTGTTTTCAAAGTAGCAGAATCGCGTGAATTGGGTGTATAGGAGGGGGGTGTTTCCCCAACCATTCCGGTCTTGGAGTTCAAATTTTTTAAAAATAAATATTTTCAATAAATATTCCCAAAAATAAATATTTTAAATAATCGTGAAAGTTTGCTTATGCCTAAAATACTTGAGTGTTATGAATCCCACAAGTTAATGAAAGGAAGCGATAAAGTCCTGGAGTTTATATAATAGCAGATACCAATGTCTGTATACATGTTTTTACACGAGGGTTTCTTTAAACCAACATGGTTTAATACGTGTGCTATTTTACAAGTGTACTACTACCATAGGCTACCATACAGGTATCATTCAATCTTATCATGTTTTAAAAAGAGAGTGCAATGTTTTAAGATGAAGCCACAGAGAAAGAATCATCTGAATAAAACTTCTCTGCGATGCGTGCGTTGAAAGAGTGTTCAGAATATTGGGTTTCTTACACTAATGCTGAAAAGCCCGTACAGGTAATCTCTTAGAAAACCGCAGAGTACATTAAATCACGATGACAGATCTACCCCTCCCCACCTCGCGTGAATGTGGATACTTACGTTAAACATAAGAATTTTACATTTTATTAACAAAGTTTTGAAAATGCAAGTTTTTTTTCTTATATTTTTTCGCAAATGTAAGTTTTATACTTTTCAAAAACCACACTTGTGCCGTTTTCTCTATGGAAATTAACATAGGTTTTCACACTTGTGCTATTTTTTAACGTTTTTTCACAAAAACATACTTTTTACCAACAAAATTTCTTAAATGCAAGTTTTTTTCTTACATTTTTTCGCAAATGTAAGTTTTTTACTTTTCAAAAACCGCACTTGTGCTGTTTTCTCTATGGAAATTAACATAGGTTTTCACACTTGTGCTATTTTTTAACGTTTTTTCACAAAAACATACTTTTTACTAACAAAATTTTGAAAACGCAAGTTTTTTTCTTATATTTTTTCGCAAATGTAAGTTTTCTACTTTTCAAAAACCACACTTGTGCCGTTTTCTCTATGGAAATTAACATAGGTTTTCACACTTGTGCTATTTTTTAACGTTTTTTCACAAAAACATACTTTTTACTTGTAAAAAACTAACAAAAACACGTTTTTAAAGTAGCAGAATCGTGTGAATTGGTGTTTTAAAGTAGCAGAATCGCGTGAATTGGTGTTTTAAAGTAGCAGAATCGCGTGAATTGGTGTTTTAAAGTAGCAGAATCGCGTGAATTGGTGTTTTCAAAGTAGCAGAATCGCGTGAATCGGAGGGGGTGTGTTTCCTCAACCATTTCGGCCTTCGATTTCAAAATTTAAAAAAATAAATATTTTAAATAATCGTGAAAGTGTACTTATGTCCAAAATACCTGAGTGTTATGAATCTCGCAAGTTAATTAAAGGATGTTAATTAAATTAATTGATTAAGTATTGAATGTCTGTATACCAGGAGCATGTCAAATAGTAATGTTATGAATCCCACATCCATTTTAGTCTGAAAATCTAGAAAAACCTCATAGAATATACCTATTTTAAAAATAAGTATTATAAAAAGGGCTAGTGTATCAGTTTATACGCTTAGTGTGTCTTATTTCTCTAAATCCCGTCATTTTTAAAAATAAAAGTACATGCCAGAACCCTCCACACCTAACTCTCATAAAAATGATTTACCTATGAGTGCCCCCGCCCAACACTTTTGTGCGGATGGAGGGGAGATGTTTAACACATTCTCGGCACTAGGAGAATACGTAGTGGACATTGGCACGTGTTATATTACTGAATAAGAAATTGCTTAGCCCGAAATACAAGCGAATCTGTATTCAGGAGATATATAGTCGAAAATGTCTATCCTGTGATTTTTAACGTTTGAAATAGCAAAATACACGCTAATTTCTTTACAACGAATAACATATATTTCTTGTATGCATACCAGTTCTAAGTGAAATTTAACACATATAGCTTTCTGAGGGAGGGAGAAACGGCTAATATGGTGATACATATGACACATGCGCTCAGCACAAATCGATGGAAATAAATGCTGAGATAGTTTTTAAAGACGAGACTTTGACATTTTTCTCGATAAATAAGGTATTTGAGGTTATTTAACGTGTGAATGATCGATACATGCCAATAAAATGAGGAACTAGGCCAAGTTTACAAGTATAGGACTTTAAAGTTTTGATGTTTTAGGGGTAGAACTTGAATTTATAATTAAACATGATTTCTACTAACTACTGCAAAGGGAGAAATGCATAGCGAAAGGGGTTATGTGTATATATATATATATATATATATATATATATATATATATATATATAATGCATATAACCAGCACCCACCGGTGGAATGCAGATCTAAGATAGTATTTTTAGGAGAAGACATGGGATTCTTAAGTAAATGGGGTATTTAGATGCATTTAAAGAGATATAAACATATGATAAGGTAGCATCCATAATACACACAACTAATATAGGACAGCGAAAGGAAAACTTTAGTATTGTTTAGAGACCGAACTTCAAATTTTTAAGTAAATGTAGGTGTTCGGAAATTTTTAATGGGTTATGTGCAATACACATGTCCCGATCACAGTGGTGGAAAAGTGATATCGGAGCAGTTAAATAGGGATTTCAGCTAATTTTTAGAGGGATAGAAAGGTATACTAAAGGGTGTACAACAAATTTTTAGAAGGGACTTAAGGAATTTGCTAGCTAAATAGGGATTTCCACTACTTTTTAAAGGGATATAAAGACATACTAAATGGTATACAACAAATTTTTAGAGGGGACTTTGAGAATTTTTTAGCTAAATAGGGATTTCTACTAACTTTTAAGGAATAGAAACACGTACTGAAGAGTATAGAGCGTAATCATTACTAACACCTAGTGCTAAAATGAGGAATTAGAGTAATATTTTGGGGATGGGACTTTAGATTTTTAAGTAAATGTTATGTTTAAAAACTTTTAAAGTAGCGTAAATACCTACTAAGATGACATATGCGATACACATAGCCAATACATAGTTATTAAATAGGGAAAAGCTAAGATAGCTTTTTAGAATAACACCTAAAATTTTTTCTAATTAAGCGCAATATATCAGCACTTAAAGCGGACAAATACGAAGATTCAGACGGCATGTGTGATACACATCGCGGACACATAATAGTTAAATGTTAATTTAAGTAAGTTTTTAAGGATAGAACTCTGAATTTTTTGGGTAAATGAGATGTTTAAGAACATTTAAAGAGTCAAAAACTCCTAAGTGTGGTTTTTGAAAAGTAGAAAACTTACATTTGCGAAAAAATATAAGAAAAAAACTTGCATTTTCAAAATTTTGTTAGTAAAAAGTATGTTTTTGTGAAAAAACGTTAAAAAATAGCACAAGTGTGAAAACCTATGTTAATTTCCATAGAGAAAACAGCACAAGTGCGGTTTTTGAAAAGTAAAAAACTTACATTTGCGAAAAAATGTAAGAAAAAAACTTGCATTTAAGAAATTTTGTTGGTAAAAAGTATGTTTTTGTGAAAAAACGTTAAAAAATAGCACAAGTGTGAAAACCTATGTTAATTTCCATAGAGAAAACGGCACAAGTGTGGTTTTTGAAAAGTATAAAACTTACATTTGCGAAAAAATATAAGAAAAAAAACTTGCATTTTCAAAACTTTGTTAATAAAATGTAAAATTCTTATGTTTAACGTAAGTATCCACATTCACGCGAGGTGGGGAGGGGTAGATCTGTCATCGTGATTTAATGTACTCTGCGGTTTTCTAAGAGATTACCTGTACGGGCTTTTCAGCATTAGTGTAAGAAACCCAATATTCTGAACACTCTTTCAACGCACGCATCGCAGAGAAGTTTTATTCAGATGATTCTTTCTCTGTGGCTTCATCTTAAAACATTGCACTCTCTTTTTAAAACATGATAAGATTGAATGATACCTGTATGGTAGCCTATGGTAGTAGTACACTTGTAAAATAGCACACGTATTAAACCATGTTGGTTTAAAGAAACCCTCGTGTAAAAACATGTATACAGACATTGGTATCTGCTATTATATAAACTCCAGGACTTTATCGCTTCCTTTCATTAACTTGTGGGATTCATAACACTCAAGTATTTTAGGCATAAGCAAACTTTCACGATTATTTAAAATATTTATTTTTGGGAATATTTATTGAAAATATTTATTTTTAAAAAATTTGAACTCTAAGACCGGAATGGTTGGGGAAACACCCCCCCTCCTATACACCCAATTCACGCGATTCTGCTACTTTGAAAACACACTTTTTTCGCCGCATTTTTGCAAAACGCACATTTAAAAAAAAAAATGTAAAAGTGCGAAAACCTATGTTAATTCCCATAGAGAAATCCGACATTGTGAAAAAAATCGGCCGATTCCGCATTTTTCAAAAAACACATTTTTGGCCGCTTTTTTGCAAAAAACCACATTTTTTTTCTAAAAAATTCACAAAAGTGTGAAAACCCATGTTAATTCCCATAGAGAAATCCAACAACTCCAAAACTTGCTGAAAAAAACGCACATTTTTGTTGTTTTTTAACGTTTTTGAAACTTTTTGTGAAAAAAACGCTAAAAGCGGCACATTCTTAAAATTTATGTTCGATGCTCTTGGCATACCCCTCATCATACGATATTTTCAAGTATCCCACCCTACAAGATTCTCGCAGTTCGCTTCGTAACCCCGATATTGCGGAGGGATATTGACATGACCTCGACATGTCTTCAGCATACTCCTTGGTATACCCTTAACATGTCCTGGGCACGCTTCTAGCATGCGGATATTCATTACTTAATTACTTTATTTAATTATCCTCATTAACACCTTTAATTCATTTAGAAAAAAGAAAAAAATCCCAACTATCAGAAAAATTCCCAGTTTTAATTCTCCTTTCTACCGCTAGGGGGCGCTGATGGCTCCATACCGCCACTGTCGCAGAACCCCAAGCGTTGCCACCCCGAAAATAGTTTCTTTCCTACAGGTGTTGCTATGGCAACCGAAACAACAAATATTTCTAAGTTCTATCCCCGATAGTTCCACTTTCCGCCGCTAGGGGGTGCTGATGGTTTCATACCGCCTTCCGTGGTGTTGCCACCTCGAAAAAAGTTTCTCCCATACTTAGAAAAAATTCCCAAATATCATCCCAATATTTAAAATTAGAAATATCTCTCAAGTATTGGGTAGTTCCACTTCCCATCGCTAGGGGGCGCTGATAGTTCCATACCGCCACTGTCGCAGAACCCCAAGCGTTGCCACCCCGATAATAGTTTCTTCCCTAATTAGAAAAAATCTCGTTCCAAAAATTTATTTCCCCCTCAACCCCTCGTACAAGACTACGACATCGTTGCCACCCGACAAAAAGTTTCTCCAAAATTTTCACCCCCACCTTTTTTCATTTTCCCCCCCTTTTGCACCCCCGTCCAGGATAACGGAATTCAAGATGGCGGCCATACCGCATACCGCACATACCGCCACTGCCGCAGAACTCTCCTTCCTCATCTACTCACGTGGTCTTTTATTTTACATTTTTACGATTTTTACGGGCCATTTCTCAAAAAAAGGCAGGTTCTTCTTTTCCTATATTGTACCAAAATCCAATCAACACAACACTAACCCGTAAGTGACTTATTTAATAAATTTTGTGATTATTGCGGGCCATTTCGCAGAAAAAGAAAAGAAAAGAAAAATGCTTTTATCCCGAATCGTACTAAAATCTAATCAGCGCCAGGTTGACCCACAAATGATTTAACTATAAAATTTCATTAAATTTGGTCCTTTTTGAGTTAGAGTGGATAAATACATTGCACACACAGACACGAACGCACACACACACAAACACACACGTCACGCTAAAAATAGTTTTTTCGCTTTCTATATGTCTTAAAAGGTGTAGATCCATAAAAAAATCGAGGTGCGATTTTCGACACGATTCCAGTACTTTTCTTATACATTACCATGTATTGTATAGAAAGTAAAAAATAGCTGCATTCTTTGAAGATTTGTCTTTGGACATCTGTCTATTGCGGGCTCTGTGGCGATTATCGCCAAAGGGCCCAACGATTGCGCCACAGACGGGGCGCGCCACCCGCAACGCGGCCCAACAGAGCCCAACGATTATCGCCATTTGTGGGCCCAACGATTATCGCCACAGAGCTAGCAATTTTTTAAGCACTTCCATCAACAATTGGTGTCTGTGGCATTAAAATACACCTCACATACAAATTCCTTCAAAACCAGTCGGCTTTTAGATCAGTTATCGTCTGTTTATGTTGAGCGGTGTTGGGGATGCGATAAGGCAGAACGTATGCCGATTCAAAATATTCAGAGGTAATCTATCATGCCACACGCCAAACGTCGTTTTATCGCCAGTTCTGGTTTATTCTGGCTACACCTGCAATTGGAGGGGAAAGACGAATTGTTTAATAAAGAATATTGTTCAGGATTTGATTGCAGATCAGATTTCGTAAGAGAATGTCGTTAGATACATTTAGATACTTTCTGGCCAACTGCGTTGGGGATATAGCACGAACCATTTTTATCCGACCACGTTTAGCAAGGAAGTCGGCCTGTAAAACTATGGAGTCGGCTTAGTATTATTTAACTTACTGACTTGATTCCCGAAATCCTATTTCAACGCCAATTTTTAATTTCCCACTAGAAGTGGAAATTAAGAGATAAAAATAAAACTCACCATAAATTCAGCTGATTTGTCGATAAATGAATTATATTAAACTTATAAGAAACAAGCAAGAGAAAATTTTTGATTCTGAATTGTTATTTTTAAACTTGGGCTACAAAGAACGGCCGAGCTAAAACAAAAAATGCCGTACATAAAAGCAAATAGGATGCCAAATATATGTGGCGGTTAGCTGTCGTCATTTGTGCCACCTGCACCAAAACGCATTCGAAGCGGCGTTTCTCTAAGTATCGCATAACTGTGGAAACCGTATACTGTTTCCTCTTTGGACGTTTGACTTCTGAAGACTCCCGATGGCGACTTTCATATAACTTTATCGTCTGTGACAGCAGAGTTAGGCAAAATACATTGAAACTGTATTTTCGATACAAAATACTTCAAATAAATCAAATTAAAAAAATTCCAAATACAAAATACATGTATTTCCAAAATGCATTCAAAATACAAAATACATTTTTAAAAATCTGATATGAGCAGCACATGACTTTCCTTATATAATGCAATGAATTTACTACTTTTACAGCAAAAAGAAATAGGTTATTCTTATAGTAGATTCTTATATTCTTTCCAAGATATTGAATTTTTGTCAATGAGTCGCCATTTTTATTGATTTAACGTCATTTTTATCCATTTGGCGAGATTTTCGTTAATTTGGCAATATTTAAAAAAGTCGCCAAGTTGGCGACATTCCTCCAAATTCGTCGCTAAAACCTCGCCTTATGCTCGGAGAAATGAGTTATTATTATAGCAAATAAATGACTATTGACGTTCAAATACAAAAGTATTACTCAAAGTATCTTTTCTCATGAATGGAACGAGCCAGATCCACGAGAATGATGTCACCCAATTTATCGCATGGTATTACATATGAAAAGTGAACATATTTCTCAACAGTTAATATTTTTTTTTAGTTTATGGGATTTTTTAATAAATTTATTTGAAAAATGTGTAATATCTCGAGAACGGTTCGTGCTAGCGTTCTAAATTTTATGTCAATCGTTTTCTATGGAAAAATTACATAAGAAATATTTATTTGCGTAACTTTATTAAAGGTTTTGATTTTTTAATGATTTTTTCAAAATTTCATTCGAAAATTTAGGGGATTCTAAACATTCGATCGTGTTAAAGACAATAGGCTTCCAGTATTCACGAATTGTAATTTTTGTACCGAATTTCATTCGAATCGCTCCATCCGTTCGTGAGATATCGTCTCCACAGATTCACTGACACACACACACACACAGACATCACCTCAAAAATGTTCGATTCGTGATCAGGGATACTTGAAACTTGCTCTCCCGTCGGAAACTCGAATTCAAATTTTCGACACCGTCACAGTACTTTCCTTATACATTATACTATGTATATAAGGAGAGTAAAAATTAAACATTGCTGTGTATTGAACTGGATTGAATTTTCAATGCAAAGCAAATTTGTTTGTACATTTTATTGGAAATAAACAAACCTTATATTTGTTAAATAGTAACATTGGAATTTTAAAAGGATTAGAATGTATTGAAAATGTATGACTTAACAGACTGACCCTTTGAACTTTTAAATCTCCAAGTTAATAAAGTGAAAATAAATTAATCAATAGGGAGAACACATTTTATATAGCAAACAAAGATATAATAAAATAAACAAAAAATTTATGAAGAAACCATCATATGGTGGCAAATGGTTTATACACTTCATTTTTGATGGAATTATTAAGTATTTCAATTATCTTTTGCATGCTTATTTCTTACACTCATACGTATATTCAGAAAAACGGTAGAGACATCTCCAAAACTGGAAGCGAAAACTCTTAATGAATCTCAACACCCCCTTCAACACTGAATCCATATCAGTCATCATCTAAGCTCTATCCATAGCTAATCCTTAGAACTAGATGTTTCAAGGAAATTCTTTGAACCAAAAGTGGGAAGGGAAAAAAAACCCACCCAGGAGTGAGAAATCTTTATTAAACCAATAAACCCTCAACCATCTCCCGAATTTAATGCTGAATTCATATTAGTCATCATATCAGCTCTATCTATAACCGATCTTAAGAAATAAAGTTTCAAGAATTTTTTTTGAACTGGAAATGGAAAAAGAAGTGTAGGTGGATATCCTTAATAACCCCCCCCCCCCCCCCCGTTCAGCTCCGGAATTTAATGCTGAAACCATATCACTTATTATCTCTATAACCAATTCTAAAATATATATATTTTAAGGGAAATTTTTAAACCAGATGTAGGGGAAAAAAAACGGAAATACAAATTATACCGGAAGTGAAATCCTCAGGGAAACCCGAACCGCTCCGGAATTTTTTGGCGCATCCATATTAGTTATTATTTCTCTCTATAACCAATTCTGAAAAATAGATGTTCCAAGAAAATTTTTTTGAACCAGATGTGGAAAAGAAACCGGAAGTACAAATTCTTAGTGAACCATCCTATACCCTCTAGAATTTGAGGCGGAATCCATATCTTCAATTGCCATCTAAGTTATATTTATAGCCAATTTTGAGATATAGACGTTTCAAGTAAAATGAAAATTTTTGAACCGGAAACGTAAAAAAAACGGAAGTAAAATTCCATAGTGAACATCCAACCCTTCCGAAATTTGATGCTAACTTCAAATCAATCATCATCTGAGCTCTATCTATAGCAGATCCCAAGAAATAAATATGTTAAGGAAACATTTTCCCTAAAAAATTCTGTACGGGAAATTTTGCCACCAATAAAACTTATTACATAAAAAAATCGCTGCCTCGATTAAATAAATGCCGAGAGACTAGCATACATACTCGTTAAATAGAAGTACTACTGCATAAAACTAAATTATCTTACTTTAGATGAGTTTTAAAATGTGTTGTGGCCTCAAAAGCCCCATTTATAAACGCTCATAATTTTATAACTCATTCCGGTTTTCATAATTGACATTCCGTCTTATTACTCCATTATCATCAATAGATATCACTTTAAAAGATTTCTATCACACTTTTTGAATCACGAGCAGACGTATCTTCTATCATGTCTTTATAATAACTAACTGCATTGCATCTCTTTAATTTACTTTAAATATGTGTACAATGCACAGCTTCTTCTTCGACCCAGACCACCCAACCCACCCCAAGGTATCTCTTTGGACGGCCAGGAAGTACCACACAATTTAGACAGGAACGCTGGGGGGCCGACATCCACAGGGACTGTACCCTCCTTTCTCTACCAACAGCCTCTCGGAAGGACTTTACAGATCCACATACGGCGCTGCAGAAATGTGAAAAAACTAAAATATCTCGAGAACGTCTAGTCCTAGAGTAATGGGGTTGGTCTTATTCTTTTCATCGTCAAATATTACGTATAAAACAAGGGTTTAATTGACATATTTGAGCATACGTAGTCTTTTATTTTAGATTTTTAAGATTTTTACGGGCCATTTCGCACAAAAAGGCTGGTTCATTTTTCCCATATTGTACCAAAATCTAATCAGCACCAGAGTAACCCCTAAGTGATTTATTTACTGAATTTTGTGAAATTTGGTCAATTAGTGTTTTAGATAATGTGGAAACATACGATTTTTGCAAGCCATTTAGCAAAAAAAGAAAAAAAAAATTAAATTTGGTTCATTAGTTTTTTTAGTTAGAGTGGATAAATACATTGCATATACAGACACACACGTACAAACACACAGACACACAGACACACATACAAACACACATACAAACACACGTCAAGCTAAAAATAGTTTTTTCGTTTTCTAGAGGTCCCAAAACGTGTAGTAGATCCATCAAAAACTCGAGTTGCGATTTTTGACACGATATTTTTCCTATACATTACCATGTATTGTAGGAAAAGTAAAAAAAAAAAGCTGCATTCCTCGAGGTTTTGTCTTCGGACATCTATTTACCTCTGCCCAAAGATTATCGCCACAGTGCTAGCGAATTTTTAAGCGACCTCTCCCATTCAACAATTGGTGTCTGCGGCCTTAAAATACACCTCACATACAAATTCCTTCAAAATCGGTCGACTTTTAGATCAGTTGTCGTCTGTTTATATTTAGTGGTGTTGGGGACATAGCACGAACCAATTTTATCCGATCACGTTCAGCAACGAAGTCGATCTGTGAAACAACGGAGTCGACTTAGTATTAGTCAACTTATTGAATTTATTTCCGAAACCTTATTTCAACGCCAAGCTTTAATTCCCCATTAGAAGTAGAAATTAAGAGATAAAAATATAAAACTCACCATAAATTCAGCTGATTTGCAACAGTATAAATGGGTATTGGTAGGCAAGAGAAAATTTTTGATCCTGAATGGTTATTTACAAACTTGGGCGACAAAGAACGGCCGAACAAAAACATAAAATGTCTTACATAAGCAAATAGGATGCCAGAAACCTCTTACAAAGAATGCTGGCGTACTTAACAGAAAGGATCGGGGATGGCTATTTTGGGTTTTTAAAGTGATTATAAGTGACATAATTTTTAAACAGAAAAAAAAATTATAAAAATAAAAATATCGAGTTTGATAGATATTTTACTCTTGTATAGATATTTCCCCAAATGTTGAAGGGCGTTAGGTTTTTTTCTTTAATCTATATAAATAAAATTGAAAATCTGTCTGTATGTGTGTCTCTGTGCGTGTGGGGGAGGGGGGGGGGAAGAGGTACAAAACCCGCAACATTTTGAATATTTTGCTTTCTAATTGTCCGATGAATTCAAGCCAACTTGCAACTTGCATGCTTTTTAGCTGCAAGATATTTTTGTAGGTTATAACTTAATTGTCCTATACTCTGATTGTCCACACCATTATTGAGACATAAAATAAGAGAAGATATGATTAAAATTTTTTGTGCACTAACTGATTATTTTCCCCATTGAAATATCTCTAAAAACTGGAGATGGGGACGAATACTATCCACGAATACTAGAAAGTATTCGAGATCTCGAATATAACGCTACTATACATTCGAATACCTCGGATATCGCATTATGATTAACAGCAAGACTCTAAAATAAAAAGTCTGGATACTCCAGAAGAAGAAATTCGGAAGTACAAAGAAAGTTTGCTTCCACCAAGTGAAAACATTTTCAATTACTGTAGAAAGAACAGTCTGTATCATCGCTTAAAGGAATTATCTTTGAAGTTTTAAAAAATACGTTACCGTCAACAAAATTTTAAGAGTGGCTCTTCAACGTATATAGTTTATTTAATTAACGAAAAATAAAAAGAAACAGACTACATCCTGAATGTGTTAGAATGCTTGTTTTCTAAAATAAAAATCTGCAGTGAGTGAGAAGCATTTACAATTATTCAATTATTGTAAAAATTGGCTAAAATAAAAAGTTGCTGTATAAATTAAAATTAAAGTTAAAAAGTTTCATTTCTAAATTAATGTAGTTCTATTACACTTTTTTACTTTATTAACTTATTTGTGAATAATTGATAAGTAATATTTAATAAATACCAATATTATTTATTAACAATTTGAAATAGCAATTCAGAGTCTTCGTATATTTTCGAGATGTGGTTAATATTCAAATTCGATATTAGAATACGAGAAAAGTGTTATTCGCCAATTTCTACTAGAAACAAAATGTCGATGCTTTTGCGGCAGAAACGTTTTCAACAGATGGCAACTGAACTTGCAACCCTCCAATGTTTAATTGTTCGAAGATATTTTCAATCATATCTCAATGAAAAATATAGCTATTAAAATCGATTTTGTTTTGAAATGTACACTTTGGTGATATAAAAGAAATGTTGTCAGGTAAAATTTTTAACTCGTTTTCTTTTTTTTTTTTTTTAATTGATGAACAAATGGGGGAAAAGTAAGTCTAAAAATGCCTAATTTTTTATTAAGTTCCATGCCTATTTTTGTTTTCTTTTACGGGATCTAAATTTACGTATTTTTAACCTTCCAAATATAAAATTATATCGAATTTGGATGGTAAATTTTATATATATATTACTTTTAAAAATACTTCTTTTACTTTTTTCTTGAAAAAATAAGGGATAATTAAAAGTGAACTGTTCCATGCCTATTTTTTTTATTTATTTATGGAATTTTAATTTACGTATTTTTAATTCTCTAAATATGATCGAATTATATCGAATTTGGATGGTAAATATTATATAGATTTTACTTTTAAAAATACACATTTTTACTTTTTTCTTGAAAAAATAAGGGATGATAAAAAGTGAACTAACTGTTCCATGCCTATTTTTTTTTAATTTATATATGGAATTTTAATTTACGTATTTTTTTAACCCTCTAAATATAAAATTATATCGAATTTGGATGGTAAATTTTATATAAATTTTACTTTTAAAATACTACTACTTTTACTTCTAAAAATTAAAAATAAAAAAAAATCAAATACTTACATTATGTTGTTATCCAGAGAACAAACAAATTCGTTGGCATCTGGACACCCTTCCCAACACGAATAAAGCTCTAAATACCGTTAAGGTTTCATTCCCCCACCCACACACACATCAACGGGAAATGGAATTAAAGCCGATCCAAGGGTAGATTCATCAAAATTTGTTTCACCAACCGGGTCCTGTTCATTGCCTTTGTTCATTAGTTCTGACACGGATCTGGCTTGATGGCCGATGCTTGATGGCCACTCGGAAGAGGAAATTGTTTTGTGGTGTCATCGCTGTTGAAACAAGGAGATAATTAGTGTCAAATCATAACTCAAATGATTTGGAGCAACAATCCGTATTCGTTAATGTTATCGTCCACGGGATTGTCCTTTTATAATGTTAAGTGCAAAAAGATAGGTTGTTATTCATAATTTACTTCACTCCGTTTGTGTATGATGGCTGAAGTTGTTCAGGCAATTAATTCATTCGCATGCGTTATAATTTAAACTGCGCACTATTTCAAGATTCGTGTGAATAGCTAGTATTTAAGCCTGCTAGAGACAGGAAAACTAACACACTTAAATTTAATTGGAGTATAACTCAACTCGACTGTCTCATAATAGAATTCAAATTTTTTTTTTCAAATTTTACTAGAACAAATTTGAAAAATCGGTTTTCTGGGGCCAAATTGTTATAACTATAACATGTTACCCTTGACTTTAAAGGACTTGAAACAAATCTTTTAATTGATACCATACTTAACAGTGAACTTCCGTGGGGGTAACTTACTTCCCCTCAAGGGGGGATAATGGCGTTACGAATAAAAAATATCTGATGTGGGCAGCACACTTTCCTTATATAATGCAATGAATTTACTACTTTGACAATAAAAAAAAGTCTGATATGGGCAGCACATGACTTTCTTTATATAATGCAATGAATTTACTACTTTTACAGTAAAAAAAATAGATTATTCTTATAGTAGATATTTATATTCTTTCCAAGATATTGAATTTTTGTCAATGAGTCGTCATTGTCATTGATTTAGCGTCATTTTTATCCATTTGGCGAGATTTTCGTTAATTTGGCAACATTTCAAAAGTCGCCAAGTTGGCGACATTCCATCAAATTCGTCGCCAAAATCTCGCCAAGCGTTATGGACGGAGAAATAAGTTATTCTTACTGCAGACAAATGACTATTGGCGTTCAAATACAAAAGTATTACTCAAAGTATCTCTTTTCATGAATGGAACGAGCTAGATCCACGAGAATGATATCACCAAATTTATCGCATGATATTACATACGAAAAGTGAACATGTTTCTCAATAGGGATTTTTTTTATTACTTTATATGATTTTTTGATAATTTTTTTGAAAAATGTGCAATATCTCGAGAACGGTTCATGCTAGCTTTCTAAAATTTATGTCAATCGTTTTCTAAGGAAAAAGTACATAAGAAATGTCTATTTGCGTAACTTTATTAGAGGTTTTGATTTTTTGATGATTTTTTCAAAATTTTACTCGAAAATTTAGGGAGTTCTGAACATTTGATTGTGTTTAAAAACAATAGGCTTCCCAGTATACACGGATTGTAATTTTTGTACCAAATTTCGTTCGAATCGGTCCATTCGTTCGTCAGTTATCGTCTCCACAGACTCATTGACACACACACATTTTCGACCCCGTCACAATACTTTCCTTATACATTATTGTATATAAATAAGGAAAGTAAAAATAGGTTATTCTTATAATAGATATTTACATTATTACCAAGATATTGAATTTTCTTCAATTAGTCTTCATTTTCATTGATTTAGCGTCATTTTTAGCCATTTGGTCAGATGTTCGTTAATTTGGCAACATTTAAAAAAGTCGCCAAGTTGGCGAAATTCCACCAAATTCGTCGTCAAAATCACGACAAGCGTTATGGACGGAGAAATAAGTTATTCTTATAGCAGGTAAATGACTATTCGTGTTCAAATACAAAAGTATTACTCAAAGTACCTTTTATCATGTATGGAACGAGCTAGATCCATGAGAATGATGTCACCCAATTTATCGCATGATATTACATATGTAAGTGAACATGTTTCTCAACAGTTAATATTTTTTTTTTGATTTATGGGATTTTTTGATAAATTTATTTGAAAAATGGGCAATATCTCGAGAACGGTTCATGCAGTGGCGGCTCGTGAGCGAGGTGTAGAGGGAGGCGCTCATATATGTATTTATGTATAGATGGGGATATTTAAGTATAGAGGCTTGCTATAATATGTATTTATGTATATTATAGTATCCCTCCTCAGTTTGTGCCAACTACGTCTTTTAGACTTCGAGTTCGTCGTTTGTCCGGCACTGATAAATTAGTTCCGGCGTTACCTCGAAATAACTGTATACCAAATTATTATTTTACTTGCGCTGATATGCATTTGCAAGTTTCCTTAAATTGAATAAGAGCCTATTGTAACCATGGAAATTATTTGAATGTATTTCTAAATAAATTTATATCAAATTTGTAAAAATTAAATACTCTCAGTCGTATGCATGTGCAGTATTTTATTATGATTAGCGCAATTGTTTGTACACCCAAAATGCACACAATTTCTCTCAGGTACACAATATGGCTAATAGTTTTGTACCTGATCATCCTTGTAACCCAAACAGTAACATAATTAGAGAGCGAAAATCAACTAAATCTACGGCCGTTTATATGTAGAAACGGAATAACTATTTTCATACAAGTTTAAGAATGAATTTGGAATTTACAGAAAGTTCTTATGCATTATGGTTTTCTCCATTCGTCTTTAAAATGATATGAGCGAGTTCTGCCTGCTAGTAATCACTATATATAGCAATCGGTTTCTATAGCAATAAGTAGTTAGCTCGCTGCACGGGTTCAACAAAAGTGGATCAAAGTTTAGAGTGAGCAGATCGAGTGGGTCCATTGTAGAGTAGAAAATACAGTGTGAAAATTGCATCAAAAGCGGAGCAAGTGTCACTAAGATAGATAAAAATGTAAATATAAAAAAGAGGAGGGTCTCCCCTCTTCCACCACGGTTGTTTCATATTACATAATAACAGACGATGTTTGTGTGTCGACGTGTGTGTGTAAGGTCTGTAGCGGAAAATGTAAACATCGTACGGTCTTGAAATATCGTGCACGGATATTTCAGGAACCAAGGCGATGCATTTTTGTAAAACCGAAATATGAAATTGAGGCTACTTAAAGTAAAAGTTACGCCCAGAGGGTTGACATAATAAGGTTGTATATCTAAGTGATTGCCACCAGCAAACTCTAAATCGCTCAATTAGAAGGTGAAATAAGAAATTTGGCGGGGGGGGGGGGGGCCTAACCGAACTGAAAGTTGCGCCCAGGGAGCTGACACAATAAATATGTATATCCAATTTACATGTACAAATGGTGCCGGGACTATAGCCACCAACGGAATCAAAATGGCTCAATTAAGAGCCGAGATGTGAAATTAGAAGGGAACTACTTAAAGTAAAAATTGCGCCCAGGGGATTGATATGAAAGATATGTATATTCAAATGGTACAAAGACTGTAGCTACCAGAAGATTCAAAATCGCTCAATTTAGGAACCGAGAAGTAAAACCGTGCGGGCTAGTTAAACTAAAAGTGACGCTCAGAGGGGTTTGAATAAAACAATATGCATGTCCAGACGATACGCGTATAGATAGTGCAGAGACTATAGCTGCCAGTAGATTCAAAATCGCTTAATTAGGAAACGAGATGAGAAATTTTAGGACTACCTCAAGTGAAATTTACGCCTAGGGAGTACTGGATCAATATTGGACTTCAATGAAATTAGAAGCAAAACCAGGGGGATTGAATAGTCGCCGGTGAAGAGGGGGGGGAGATTTTAAGGAAAACAACGTCAGATCAAAGAATCAAGTATCAGGTTGAAAATTAATTTTTAACATTCTTTAACAAATATTTATATTTTTTTTCAATCTTTAATGTTAAATAGCTGAAAAAGTAAGACAGCTGAGTAAATCAAGAGACCCACCCCCTCAGACAACACATTTCTGAAAGTGTCACTCAAAATATCCACGGGCATGCCACAAATACAATTCTCGTGACTTTTAAGCAATTAAGAAGTCAAACGCATTGAAATTCATCACAAACAAAGCATGGAACTACCCCAAATCAGAAATAATCCCCTTTCCGAAGGACAGACAGAACCACCCTACATCAGAAATGCCCCCCCCCCCCCCCGTCCGGACGCTTACGCAGCGAAATTAAACTGAGTGCTCCAAACAATGCATTTTTCTACCAAAAACGAAGAACGGAACCCCAAAATACCATCAATAACCCCCACTTATTCAATTAAGTAAAAAGCACAAAATATATATCGAAACTTTTTTGAATTTCTATTTTCTATATCTAATACTACTAAACTATTTCTTCATGAACCCAAACTGAAAAAGCTAGGGGTCAATAGGATCAATAAAATAAATCAGAATTAGATAAATACAGTAATTTATTTTCAAATATTTATTTAAACATCCAAATTTATTATTTTAAAAAGAAGCGAGAGCGAGAACACTCATTTATCAAGAAAAATTCGAGGCCAAATTAGCGAAACTCAGCCAATTCGAGTCAGTCGTTCACGGTATTCGTGTCTTCTTGGCTTCTTTAGATGAGAGCCGCGATAACCCGCGCGGCTCAGATCAGATTGGAATATTGCAATGTCTGTTTTTTTAACTGAAATTTCTATTGCCGTTGTATTCACATGCCATTCTTTCTATCATCAGAGAGTCGATAACGGGACGCGGCTCTTCTTAAAATCCCTCGTCTTTCCTATAATGCAGTATTTTCCCCTATAAATTTAATATAGTATGAAAAGGGGATAAGAGATTTTTTTGAAAGTCCAAGCTTTAGTGCTGCCATCTAGTGACAATTTTATCATTTATTTCCAATAATTAGACTTTTAGTTGAAAGAAATTTCAGATAATTTCCTTAAAAATTGTAATTAACCTATATAACTAAAGGAGTTTGAAGTGCTTGATCAAGGGGGTCCGCGCGGCCCCGCGGCGCCCCTGAATAACCGCCCCTGGGTTCATGCTAGCTTTCTAAAGTTTATCTAATTGTTTTCTAAGGAAAGATTACATAAGAAATATTCATTTGCGTAACTTTTTGAATGTGTGTATTTTTTGATCATTTTTTCAAAATTTCACTCGAAAATTTAGGAAGGTCCTGAACATTCGATTGTGTTTAAAAACAATAAGCTTCCAGTATTCATGGCTTGTAATTCTTGTACCAAAATTCATTCGAATCGCTTCATTTGTTCGTGAGATATCGTCTCCACACATATACTTTCACACACACATACAGACATCACATCAAAAATGTTCGATTCGTGATCAGGGATGCTTGAAACGTGCTATCCCGCCAAACACTCCCGTCACGTTACTTTCCTTATACATTATTAACAGCGATTACCCGACGTTGCTCGAAATTTATCATGCAAAACTGTGATAAAAATTACACCGGAACACATAGGGCTGTAAATCTCGTACATTGGTTTTTCACTGTGAAAGATGTAAATTGATTGCATTATGTAAGAAAAAAATCATTGCATTGTATAACTCATAGCTGCATGAGAAAGAATCTTCCTCATAAAATGCTGATAATTAAATAACCATTTTTAACACTTCACAATATAGTTGAAAAGTGTTTATGACTTTGTTTATTCATTCATTCATTCATTCTGTCTGTCTGTCTGTTCGTTAGCACGATAACTGCCGTAAAAATGATTTTATCAAAATGAAAATTTAGTATGTTGTTCAGACGGTATGTGGGACCTATGGGAATATAAATGAATAATATCACCCAATTAGTTTTGGATTGAACCCTGGTTGAAAAAAATGAAATACATTGAACCCTATGGAACATAATTTTTCAAACCTTTTATAAGCGAATTTAAAATCCACAAATTGCTTCGAAAGTTTTTGGAAATATTCAAATTATCCCATAAAATATATAAAAAAATGTTCAGCAAAATATATTCAGTAGTTTTTTTAAATAACAATTAAAATAATAATTCAACTCTTTATATGAAGAGATCACGTGACCCGATTCAAAATAAAATATGGCATCCGTCTTGTGTCGAAATCGTGATTTTTAAAATTATTTTTAATATATATCTAGTGTCGTATCCGTCCTAAAACCGCTTTATTTTTGCTTAATTTCTGTGCATCTGTATTCTGAAACAGCACAATTACAATATATTTGAGTTTAAATGATCAATACCATCCATAATGTGTCAAACTTGTGATTTTTAAAGTTCTTTTTAATTTAAATTTAGTGTTGTATCCGTCCTAAAATCGCTTTATTTTTGCTTAATTTCTGTGCATCTGTATTCTAAAACAACACAATTACAATATATTTAAGTTGAAATGATCATCAAACTTTAATTATTTCTACAACGAAGCCTAATTTTTATTTATGGATAATGTAAACTGATTAAGCTGTAAGATGAGTTGTATAATAATTGCAGAATTCCTTTAATGCAAAATTATTTTACTCAGGAGCCTGCAATATGAATGAAACATTCATTGATTTTACATAGAGAAACAGACGATGTAATGGCAGACTTCTTCGATGAAGTTTTTATGCATAGAGTTAAATTACTTTGGCCTCCATGGTTTTAAGTTTTTAAGTAGAATAAATTATTGTGGTATTGTGATGAATGAAATAAAATGCATGAATGAAATATTTACTGCTTTTACACAGAGAGCCAGGCGATTTATATTTCAATGACGTCATTTGAATCAAGTTCGTTTTTTTCGATGAAGTTTTAAATTTTTAAATATAATTAATTATTGCAGTATTGTGATATATTACCGCTGAATGTATCGCATTTTAGAGATGTTTAAATAAAATTAAAGTTGGAAAATGTTTCATAATCAATGCTTTATGCGTGATTGATCTTTCTTGTGATTCCTTAATACTATTCGTTGTCGAGAAAGCCTGTGAGAAATAAACCATGGTGATAGTTTCCATTTAAATTCATATTTCAAACCTGCGACTTTTAAAAGTGACTAATACGTCCAATAAACTTCCACAAAACTCAGAGATTTAATTGATTTTCACGTTTTAAACTATCTATTTCCAATCTTTTTCGTTGGGAATTATGGAGTTACAGAGTAGAACCCCTAGGAAAAAGTTTCGTTTTTCATTAATATCGCGACAACCCCTAGTCTTAGAAACCCGAAACTTGGACTAAATTTATGGGTGGCTATTTCAAAGCTACCCACTAAATTTCATTAAATTCGATCGAGCCGGTCTCCCGTGATAATGAAACAAACGAAAATGTCGTTTTTCACTAATATCTCGAGAACCACTAGTTGTAGAAACTCGGAACATAGACTAAATTTTAAGTGGGGCTATTTCAAGACTACTCACCAAATTTTATCAAATTCGGTTCAGCCGTTCTCCCGTGATGTTGAATCATGCATACATACATGCTTTTCTTCTTTATATATATAGATATGTATATAAGGAAAGTAAAAAAATTGTATCGCAGCTACTTTTCCCAACAACGATTGAAACTATTAAGTCACGTGATCATTGAGCCATAAACCATTTTATGCATGATTATGTCAAATTTTGTCCTACGCTGCCATATTAAAAAAAATATAAAATTTCGAATCCATTTCGAAGTTTTCGCTCGAATTTTAAAAAAAATTCTATTTAGTTCTACATTTTTTGATAACAAAGCCGGATATAAAGTTTCGAGGAAATCCATTAATATTTGTTCCCGCTATCCTGTGCAGAAGAAATCGACCAGAAACATACAGACAGACGGACGAACATTATTCCAAAAATAGTCAAAACATTTTTAGGAGGTCTCAAACATATATTGGGATCAAAATATCGAAATCGAAAATTTTCGTTGAAACATTATTCGCTCAATACTACGCATGAGAGAGTAAAAATTAAGCTGCTACATTTTTTTTTTAATATACAGGGTGGTCATAAAAAAACTTCAGATATATGAACCCCTAGCGGCCTATCCGCTCAACCAATCGAAAGGAAATTTCAGATATTGTTATTTTAAGGTATGCGCTCGAGATTGTGATGACTTCAAGCAATAGAGCTCTCACGGTTACGGTTAAAGTGAAAAAATTTCGAAATTTTCGAATGGCAACACCCACTTTTTTCCTGTGCAAATTGATCAGCGCATTGAAAAACCATAAATGGCGTTGGAACGATACACGTATGACGAAAACTGGCGGCATAAAATATTTACAAAGAAGAGCATTGTAAAGAACCAATGACAACACAGAGAGGAGGTGCATTGACGCACTTTGCATAATTCACAGGGATAGACAGTAGAAGCACCAATCAAAGAAAACCATGTGCAAAGCATTGCTTGTGGAAAACCTTTAAAAAACAGTGTGGGAAGATTGTTTCTCCAATCAGGTGTTCGAACGTGCCAACAAGATGTCACTTACAGGGAAACAACAAGGTGAATTGATAAAGCTGTTTTATTTGAACGGGGAAAATGCTGCCGAACCAATGCGAGTTTATCGGCGAAATCATAAGCTAAGACGAGACCCATGTTCCGTACGAACTGTTCGTGATTTGGTGAAATAATTTGAAGAAACGAGATGCACATGTGATAGACCGCGATCCGGACGACCATCTGCTCCTGTTGAAGTTGTTGTGGAAGTGCATAATAGGATAACTGCAGGTCCATTACGTACTGCAAGAAGTGTTGCCCGCAATTTGGATGTACCGAAAATCACAGTCCTCAAGCTTCTGCGCTCTGTTCTGCGGATGTTTCCTTATCGATTCCAGTGCGTCCAGATGTTGCAACCTGGAAACGAGCAACAGCGACTTTGCGAATTTTTTCCTCATCAGATATGATGAAGATAGCAGGTGGCCGCTGCGGATATTATGGACAAATGAGGCACATTTCTCCTTAACTGGGAACGTAAACTCCAAGAACTGCGTTCATTGGGCTGACGAAAATCCTCACGATGTGGCACCAGTGCCTTTATACGAAGCTAAAGTGACTGTGTGGTGCGGCATCGAAAGCACATTCGTTCTCGGTCCGTACTTCTTCGTCACTTCCAATGGTAAGCAAACGTACTCCATCACAGGTCCTCGGTATAAAATTATGTTGCAGAATTACGTAATTCCAGAACGGCAGCAGCGAAATGTCGTTAATGACATTGTATGGAATCAAGATGGTGCTCCTCCACACGTGGTTGCATGTGTTCGACAAGTGCTGCAACAAAACTTTGGTGATAGAGTCATATCCCGTAACTTTGCAGTTTCGTGGTCACCGCGATCCCCCAACCTCACTCCGATGGATTTCTGGTTCTAGGATTATCTAAAATCTAAGGTATACACATCAAATCCACGAGATTTGTCAGAATTGAAAGATGCCATAAAACGTGAAGTTATACAGATTCCTCCTGCCATGTTACGTTCGTCATTGTTGTCAACAATCTCCCGCATGCAATGCATTATCGTCTGCGAAGGTTGGCACTTTGAAAGCTTATAATTCCAATAAAAGTTTTTTACCTCTCCTGTCTTGTGTTGTCATTGGTCCTTTACAATGCTGTTCTTTGTAAATGTTTTACGCCGCCAATTTTCGTCATACGTGTATCGTTCCAACGCCATTTGTAGTTTTTCAATAAGCTGATCAATTTGCATAGGAAAAAAAAGAAGGTGTTGCCATTCGAAAATTTCGAAATGTTTTCATTGTAACCGTAACCGTGCTTGAAATCATCACAATCTCGCGCGCATACCTTCAAATAACAATATCTGAAATTTCCTTTCGATTTGTTGAGCGGATAGGCCGCTAGGGGTTCATAAATCGAAAGTTTTTTTATGATCACCCTGTATTTGATTTTGTTTAACAATATATGCTTCTATAAGTCAAAAATATCTGACACACTACGTCAAAAATACCTGTTTTTAACACTTTCCACCATAGTTGAAAAGTGTTCATGACTTTGTGCATTCTGTCTGTCCGTTCGCAAGATAACTGCCGTAAAAATGATGTTATCAAAATGAAATTTTATAGTATGTTGTTGAGACTGTCTGTGGAAAATATGGGAATGTAAATGAATAATATCACCCTATTATTTTTGGATTGAATCCGGGTTGAAAAAGAAAAAAACATTGAACCCTATTGTACCTAATTTTTCGAACATTTTTTAGGCGAAGTTAAAATTCACAAATTGCTTTGAAAATTTTAGCAAATATTCAAATTATCCCATAAAATATATAAAGAAAATTTGAGCAAAATAGGTTCGGTGGTTTTTTAAATAAATATTAAAATAATAATTACACACATATAATATGAAGAGATCACGTTACCCACTTCACAAAATAAAATAGGGCATCCATCTTTTTTTCCCAGCGTAAAAATCGGAATTTTTAAAGTTCTTTTAAATTTATATTGAGTGCTGCATCCGTCCTAAAACCGTTTAATTTTTGCGTATTTTCTGTGCATCTATATTCTGTGCCAACGCAATTACAATATTTAAGAGTTTAAATGATCATCCAACTTTGATTATTTCTACAGCGAAGCCTAATTTTAGCGTATGCAGAGTGTAAACGAATCAATCTGTAAGATGAAGTGTATAAGAATTGCTGAATTTTTTAACGCAAAATTATTTAATTCTGGAGTCTGGAATATACGTGACATGAATGAAATATTCATTGATTTTACATAGAGAAGCAGACGAGTTTATAGCATTGCCTTTTTCGATGAAGTTTTAAGCATGGAGTTAGAAAGTACTTTTACCTCCATGGTTATTTTTTAAGTAAAATAAATTATTGTAGTACTGTGATAATTTAAAAAATATCACCGCAGAATGTATCGCATTTTAGAGATGTTTAAATAAAATTGCATTGCAGTTGGAAAGGGTTTCATAATCAATGCTTTATGCATAATTGATCTTTCTTGTTTAATATTACATTTTACCTCTTGTTTTTATATCCCAGAATTGAATGTAGTACTGGCCTGAAAATAATATTACCCCACGCCACTTGTTCCGGGTCAGCTGCGTTAGTAATGCCCTGGGGAGGCTTATTTTATATTCGAAACTAAAAGAGATAAATCGTTCGATGACCTTACATTTTTTGGCAGATGCTGCTTACTAATAAATATTTTAATCTGAGGTAATTTTTATCGCCGGTCTGAGATACTAATTGTAATAAGGGTGTAAAGAATTTTGCTGTCCCAATCGGGAATCGAACTCTGGATCTCCGAACTGGCCAGCCGACGCTCTACCATTGATATATCGAGATGAAATTGCAAGCTGTTATTGTCAAAGTGGACTGTGTTAGGGGCTTGTTAGTTGTTGTCGGATTATAGAATATTGTGCTGGAATATACGGGTCGTATGTCGCTCTAAGCAAATTAGGTAAATGCTGAAAACCCTCAACTTTTAAGATGCCCATTTCTCTTACCTCACCTATATGTTGGATAACTTTTGAAATAGTTTCTCTTCTCCTCCAACTGCACTTTTAGCTTTGTGAATAAAAACAGTGAGCAAATACAATTTTGAATGAGTTTCGAATATTTTGGGGACTCATAAAATAAGATTGCTCATAAAATTAAATTTCTGATATGATACCTCACCCACTCGCTTTTATACAGGAAAAATTGTGAAATATACAGAGAATTTTTTTAATGTAATACAATTTTTACTTTCCTTTATGTACATGGTATAATGTATAAGGCAAGTATTGTGATGGGGTCGAAAATTCGAATTCGAGTTTTCGACGGGAGAGCACGTCTCAAGCATCCCTGAACATGAATCAAACGTTTTTGAGGTGATCTCTCTCTCTCTCTGTGTGTGTGTGTGTGTGTGTGTCAGTGAATCTGTGGAAACGATATCTCACGAACGAATAGATCGATTCGAATGAAATTTGGTACACAAATTACAATCTGTGAATAACTGGAAGGCTCTTGTTTTTAGACACAATCCAATGTCCGGAAGATTTCCAAATTTTCGAATGAAATTTTGAAAAAAATCATCAAAAAGTCAAAACTTTCAATGAAGTTACGTAAATAATTATTCCTTATTTAATTTTTTTTATTAGAAATCGATTGATATAAATTTTAGAACGCTAGCATGAACCATTTAACATTTTTCAAATAAATGTATTAAAAAATCACGTAAAAATAAAAAAATATTAATTATTGCGAAATATATTCACTTTTCCATATGTAACGTTATACGGTAAATTTAGTAACATCATTCTCGTGGATCTAGCTTGTTCTGTTCACGAGAAAAGATACTTTGGATAATAGCTTTTTATTTGGACGCCATTACTCATTTATCTACTATAAGAATAACCTATTTCTCCATCCATAATACTTGACGAATTTGGCCGAATACCGCCAACTTGACTACTTTTTTAAATGTTGCAAAATTTACGAAATGGTCGCCAAATTGATAAAAAAAAAATGACGCTAAATCAATGAAAATAACGACCAATTGATGAAAATGACAACTAATTGATGAAAATTCGATATTTTGGAAAGATTATAAGAATCTCGTCCGTAAGGCTTGGCGAAAAATATGGCGAAAAATTCGGCGGATATCGCTAACTTGGCTCTTTATTAAATGTTTCTAACTTGACGACAATGTTGCCAAATTGATAAAATGTCATCAAATTGATAAAAAAAAGTCGCCAAATTGATAAAAGTGATGCTAAATGAGAGGCAATGTTTTGAAAATTTTTAATTCCGTCATATGTCAATAATACCATCTAGTAATGCTCTTCTCTGCATTTGTTTCTAACACTTGTCGATACATTTGGCAAACTTGAGTAATAAATCACCGAAATATCTCCAACTTGGCGATATTTAGCCCTAAATTGACGAAAATGTTGTCAAAATTGCAAAAATTTCGCCAAGTTAATGTAAATGACGACTAATTGATGAACTTATTATTAAAATATTTTAATATATGGACTGACTATATTGCTTATTGAGGATGCTATCAATATTAATAATTTTTAATTTAGATTTGCGTGAAATATAGGTTAATTAAGTACGAAATAGTTTTATGTGTTCCCATCCAGAAAAGTACAATTCAGATGTACAATTCAACCATAAAAGCACTGTACTGTGGATCATATACATCATTTTTTCACTGTGAAAGAAGTAAATTCATTGCATTATTTATATAAAGAAAGTCATGTGCTGTCCACATCAGATTTTTTGGCAAAAAGCAGTAAAACGAGGGAGGGGGTTACAATTAATTGAACACAATTGGGTAATTATTATAAATGACTGTACAATCAGGTTACAATTTATTTATTAATTATTAAATAAAAATAAACATGTTTATCTAAAATGTATGAGCAGTGAGAAAGAAGTTCCGTGGCAAGATTGAGGGGGGTGGGGGGGATTTCTTATGGAGTGTTTCCAAATTTTCTGAATTTCAATTAATAGCTTCTTGACGCTGTATTCGTTGCAGACCCAGGCCGTCCGACTCATCCTTAGGACTTAGAGCAGCAATTTGAACGACCGGACGTTGTATCCGTTGTAATACTTTCACTAATGGATAAAAAAATAACATCACGAATACTGATATTAAAAACAGTATGCATAAAAATTACGTAAGAACGTACTCAACACCTATACAGACTACAAAATCAACAGACAAAGACGAAAATCTGTTCCCAAAAGCCCTCCCCCCCCCCCCCCCCCTCCCCTATTCATTTGAACAGCATCCTCTAGTTGTCATCATATGAAACTATAGAGAAAAGACGCCCTCTAGCGTTTGATATAAAAAATTGTAGAAAAAATTGAAAAATTTCCCACAGTTGTCATAATATCCAGTGAGTGTCAAGGCTACATATAAACCTTAGAATAAGTTAGGATTTATAGAGACAATTTACTTGGGATTTCTCTGGCTGGAAAACGATACAAAAAATGTAAATACTTTAGACGCTTATTCCCTCGAACCTAATAGATAAAAATGTAAATAATTTTTCTTATTTTGTTGGAAATAGGGTACAGATTATGGATGTATAAAAATAATTTTAATATCTTGAACTTTTTTCGAAAAAACTTTAAAAAAAATACCTTTTTGAGCGAGTGTTTTTTTTTGTTTTTTTTTTTTATCATATTTCAAACAAAATATATAAGAGACAGATATTAAAAGTAATTATAAGAGACAGATATTAAAATTAAATGACAAAAATGTTGTTGAAACCCAGACCGTCCGACCTACCAGAAAGGTGTAAGGTTTATTTTAAAATCTATATTTATTATTATTAAAAAGTCGGAATCAATGTGCAATGTATTAGTGCAAGTTACCTCTATCACTTTCCCTTTGATAAGGAATTTGAATGAGAAAAGGGACTTACATTAACAAGCACATGTATACTTAAAATATCAGTCGTAAACTTGCAGAAATTAGGATCGTGCTCCAACTAGAGTTGCAAAGACGTGGAAAAACCCGGTTTATTCCCGGGTTTTTTGGGAAGGGAATTTTGAAAAGAAATGGGAATTTTGGAAGTTTCCAAAAAGTGGGAATTTTCAGTCATTGCATTTTGCATTGTAAAAGAAAGTGTACAACCCAAAACTAACTTTTATTTTTTGCATTCGGAATTGTAAATTGCTGAAGCGTGGAAAATTTAGAGAGATGTGTTAGATTCAAGAAACATATTTAAATTGTGTGACTTTCTTATTAAAAATGAAAAGTAATTCCACAAATCAATTGCAATTTAATTTGTAGATATTTTAAAAGTAAAAAACACTCTGAGCGATCAAATACTTATCACGAAGTCACGAATTCGTTCATATTCATGTAATATTGAACGATAATAGGAAATCTATATTAGTCGCAATATCATATTAATAATTTTGTGACTAATATTAATTTGCTCATTTTCACCAAAATTTTCGTAAATTCAAATTTTCAAAAATTTTATTTTAATAGACTTTGCCTTTAAACTAATAAAAAATGTAATAAATTTATCCAAATGGTGATCCTTCTTTAAGGTTTAAACTGCTTAATATGCTGGATTAGCCAGAGCATATAAGAAACGCGTCAATTAGTTTCTTCCCATCAAAGTTTCCAATGCTTCCAAAATTCCTGGTTTTTTTGCAACTCTAGCTCCAACTGCAGATAACAACATCCTGTTCTGCGTTTATTATGTGCTAATGGACATGGAATAGCCGATACAGCTTTATATAAATACGTAGTCGAAAACGGTAATAATTCTTTCATAACTTCGCTCCCTAGTATAGGCTTTTATGTTTTCAATTTTATCCAAAATGAACTCTGTTCGAAAACTACGATACAAAATTTCATCGTTTTGAACATCGTTAAGTTCTTCCTGGAGACCAACGACAATTTTGTTTTCTGAGGGCAGCTATGGTGCGGCGATATCTATGTCAAAAGCCACGGCGACTCACTTTTGGGTCGTGACCCATAGAAATCCCTGCTCTAAGGGGACCAAATTCAGCTCTACGATTCACCCGGGGTAAAATTTCTTTAAAATTCAGCTCAATACACAAGGCTGCAACGGACAAGTTCCTGCGCACAAAACCAGCCAATAGGGGGAAAAATCAAAGTTAGGATTACACTTCCAATGCAGATTACCCATCTGGATTATCCACTCATGAACGGGTTTAAGAAATTTGAAGCCTGCCGCGTGATAGAGCTGAAGTTCGCAAAACTGTAGCACAGAGCAATTTTTCAGGCTGCCATCGGCTACTCCATAAGGACGGGTGTATAATAAGTGCAAAACTGGTCCATGGATGTTGTTTTTTGTAGTGAGAGCTCGATCACTCTGGGAACGGACCATATAGTCGGGTGAGTATGAACTTGGCCGTTGCAACAGGAGCTCTTAAGAATTTGAAGCCGGCTGTATAAGTAGGGGTGAATGTGTCGGTCTTCACAAATGTTCGCAAAATTGTGGCATTGGCACATATAACGTTTTCTAGCTGCCATTGCATATTTCAGCTATTTCGTGTGAACGAGAACATTATCAAGGCAAAACCGATTCATAGATGCTGTTATTTGAAATTGGAGATAGATTTTAACTTTGAACATATCCCCTGTAGACGAGGTCTGTTAGAATGAACTTGGCCGCTGCAGTTTGAGTTTTACTTTTAAGAAATTTGAAATCGACTGTGTGGTAGGAGACTTAATGAGTCGATATCCCTAAAGGTCCGCAAAATTTTGGCACATAGCAAGTTTTCTTGCTGCTATAGAATATGAGCACGAGCGTAAATAAACAGCCTGCGTAGTAAAGTGCGCAGCAAAATAAGAGCAAAAGGAATTTTTTTTTTTACCATAGTGGTAAACTAGCGATGATGGCAAATAAAAATTAAAACTAAACCCATTAAACATCGAAATTTATCTTTCTGCTGAAAATAAGTTATTTAGAAAACCTGAGTAACAATATATATTTAAAATTTTCATTTGTTAATGTGTTCTTAAAGTGATTTTAAGTGAATGTACACTACTATATATATATATATATACTCATTTTTACCGTAGTCACTAGCTAGCGTTCTGTAGATATATATATTTACTCATTTAATAGGAAATTCTGCAGTGCATATCCGAACGAGAACAGAAAGGAATATACCGAATTTCTTTCAAAAAACTCGTGTATAATTTCATTGAAACGGAATAATGTATTTTCCGGTAAATAAAAAATATCTATGAAAGACGATAAATTTAGATATATGCTACTAAAATTAACTTTAGATATATACTACTAAAATTAAATTTAGATACATGCTACTAAAATTAAATTTAAATATATGCTACTAAAATTTGGGGCTAAACCACAGCCGGTCTACACACAGGCCGTGGCACCACTGAGGAGAAATTGTCGTGACGTCACGGTAAGAGGGGAGCATTCGGAAAGAAGAGAACAAAAATCCAAGCGCGGTCAGCGTCCCTCGTGGAGTGGTTGATGATTGCAAAACGTTTTTGAGGTTTTCGGAATATTCTATTAGTTTTATAGCATCGTGTTTTGTGCATAATAAGTTGTTCTTGTGTTTTATTATCATTTAACTAACGTTCATGACTGCTTTAGAGCCATTTTTTAAATAGTTTATATCTGCGTAATTATCAATGCCTCGCACGTGTTCCGTTCCCGGTCGAACTATACGCCAATTTCTAAAAGTATAATGACTTTTCAACAAGAGCAGCAAAACAACAGCCTGCCAACTTTAGAAGATATCAAGGTTTATTGTACTATTCAAGGAGAAAATTGGACCCACCTTTCAATCGATGACAAGCTGTATCATTTTAAAGTTCGCATTAATGCATCATCTGTGCCATGTGTTATTGCGAGTATCAGCATATGCCAAGAAAAACGTTCGATGTGTTTTTTGAAAACTTGTTTTTTGAAAATTTTGTTTTTCGATGTGTTTTTTCAACATTTACGGGACAAAAGCTCTATAATTTGGCATCTATGTTAATTTGCAAGTTAAAAGAACTTGAACTTAATGTATTGTCTGTTATTACTGATAACAACAATATTAATAGATGCATTTTTGTTTTTTTTAAGAAACACGATAAATTTAATGCTGCTGTATATAATACAAGTAATCCTGATATACCTCTGTATTTGATGTATGATCCTGTTCATTTATTAAAATCTATAAGAAATAATTGGTTAAATGTAAAAGACACTAAATTGCAGTACCCTGATTTCCAAAATAATGAAAACCTTAAAAGAGGCAAATTTTTCTGATTTACGGAATTTATACAACTTTGAAAAAGATAAACTCCTTAAATTTTCTCACGTGTTAACATTAAAATTATTATATCCATCTAACATTGAGAAGCAAAAAGTATCCCTTGCATTAAAAGTATTCAATATTCAAAACTCTAATATTTATTAGAAATCAATTGAAGTGATTTTTCTCATCAGCAATGTGAAAATATTTCAAATTATATGTAAAAATAGAATTGTCACACAATATTTTTTTACTATTATACATATGGTTGTAGAAATTTTGATGTCATATTAATTGCATTGTTTACAGTAGTAGAAAAAAAATGAAAGATACTTAATATTCATTAACACTGGGTTTGTAACTGTAAAAGGATCTAGATTATATATAATTTTGTAATCATTTAGACAGAGTAGTTCTTGCTTTGTGGGAGCTCCAGTAAAAAAATACCCCCCCCCCCCCATCTAAGTTTAGATAATCTGTATGAAATTAACTGTTCTAAAATTTAGGCATAGAAATGAGTAAAAGTGTAATTATTTTGAAATAATTTTTAACTCTCAATTTGCAAGTTTTCCCGAGTTAACGAGAGTTCCCCTTCTAGCGTCACGTCATGATTCTGGCGCCACGGCCTGTGTGTAGACCGGCTGTGGCTAAACTATCATAAATTTCTAAACTAACCGTTTTTAATACAGAAAATATGAAAAATTCCATACTGCTAAACATAAGTATTAGTAACTGCTAAACATTCCATACTGCTAAACATAAGTAACAGTATAAGTATTTTGCTTTGAAAACGTAAGGGCAAAATTATTCGTGTAACGTCACGTGCCCATGCTCTGTTGAAGACATTGGCTATATGCTGACCGTAGCTTCTTGATTGCTGACGAGCTCATATAATAAGCATGAAACAGTTTCAAGGATGCTATTATTTACGACGAGTGCGTGATCTATGGGCTATGGGAAAGACCTTTTATAGGCGGGTTCTGTGAGTGTGCAAAAATTGATTTCAGATAAGGGTTCCTGATGACAATGACATAACTCTTGGGTTCGTAGGTCCTGACTGCAAGGGTCTCGGTATATGTAGGTGCCCACAAAAGGAAACTGAGCAATATTTTAAAGATTTTGGAAATAGTAGAAGGCCATCGCGTATTATGCACACATTATCGTAATGAGTCAAGGAATTCTGTAATAAAACATAATATTATCCTTTCAAGAGGTGACTACACTACAGGTTCTGAATTAGAAAATGCTTTAGCGCTCTGATTCAGCTTGAAGTATAAGCGAACCGACCTTGGTGAAATTATGAAATTTCGGCCAAGGCAGATTTTTTTGATACAATGTTAATGGGAAATTAACAAAACATTAGTACGCATAATCTAAAATCCTTGTTTTTTCTAAGTTCTCTAACTTGGCTTTTTCCTCTTCAAGTTTATTGAATCACAATTTTTTTTTCCTGAAATGTTTTCCGTTTGTTCATCAATAGGGTGCTTCCAAACATCAAGTATTCTATAAAAAAAATTCTCTTGTCTTCCGTATTCCAGCTAAAATTTCTACTAAAAATACATTCGCAACATAAAATTAACCTATAATTTATGTATACTCTGAATCGGTGGCGGATTTCAGGAGAGGCGATCGCCCCCCCCCCCCGCCACAAAAACACCTGGCGAACGTCGACGTTTTATCAAATAAATTATAAAATTAAAAATATATATATCCTTAGGGTGATACTTTGGCCTTGCTCTCCCTCCCTCAGTTTATCCACGAAATCTCGCCCCCATAATAAAAGTCAAAAGTCTGCACCTATATGGAAGGCTGTGACGTCATATTTGGCGAGCAATGCTTGTACGAGACTACCAACTATGTACCACGTGAACAGTAGCCAATAAGAGCCTCTGGTTGGCTACTGCACACGTGGTACAGAGTCGGTTGCGTCGTATAAGCATTAATCGTTCCAAAAACTTGCTGCTTCTCTGATATCTTTATAACAAAGAATAGTGTGTTATATTGTGATTTTGTGAGGTGCTTTAAAATTGATTTGCAATGTTTGGGAGAGATGGAAAAACCGCGAAGAAGCGGAAACAGACCGCTTCTAAAAAAATGGGAAAATGTAAATCAATGTTCAGTGCTTATTAATACCTATATTAACTGTATTTACTCATGTTCATCCTCCTTTTCTATTACAGTCTAAGAAAAATAAAATTTATTTGTATTGTATTGTATGATAACCATATTTAGTGAATAGAATATAAATGTGTGTTTATTTAGTTAATATTCAGTATTAATCTTCTCACATGGAAATCTCTTACTTGTGTATACTTTTCTGTATACTTAATACAGAATATAATTTAGTTTCCTGTTTCGACTTCAACAATACGTTTGTTTCCTTATATAGTCACGTAATTTTTTTTTCTTCCAATCTTCATTGCTTTGTTTTGGTCTTAAAAAATGATAGGGCGTATTTTATAAGCTGCAAAGAACTTACTATAAACTTCTGAATTTGTTCTAGTTATTTCAAAAATATCAAATGTCTGTATATAGGAAGCCGTTAAGAAAATCCTAAGTGAACAAACCTCCGAGAACATTTCGATCTACAGATCGCCCCTCCCAAACAAGAGGCCAAAATCCGCCACTGCTCTGAATGAGCATGGGCACAAGCGTAAATAAACAGACTGTGTAGTAGACTGCGCAAAAACGTAAGGGCATTATTTTTACAATAGCGCGTAATGTTAAACTGACGAATTTACTTTTGCGCTGAAAGTAAGTTATTTAAAATACTTAAGTAACAATATAAATATTCCATTTGCTAAAGTGCATTTTAAGTGAATGTACACTACTACTCATTTTTACAGTAGTTACTAGCTAGCGTTCTGAAGATAAACATATTTACTAGAAAATTCTGCAGTGTATATGTGAAATGCAAGTGAGAAGAGAAAGGTACATAATGAATTTACTTAAAAAAAAAAAAAAAAACTCGTATATATTTCATTGAAAGTGAATATTTTGTTTTCTGTAAAATTAAAAATATCCATCAAAGGAGATACATTTAGATATGTCCTACTAAAATTAAAGGTTAAACCATTCATTGTAAATTTCTAAAGTAACCGTTTTTAATGCAGAAATAATGATAATTTCCATACTGCTAATCATACAACTGTTTTGCTTTGGAAATGCAAGGACAAATTTATTCGTGTGACGTCATGCATAAACACCGAGTTTTCAAAATCTCAAGGGCGCATAATCCAATAAAACTATACAAAACATTCACAAAGTTGAATTCTGTAAAGTTATACTAACTTACTTTCTTGATGAAAGAAAGCATTTGTCAGTTACTTGATCATAATTGTTTCAAGGGCGTTATACGCCCGTACTTCAGGCCAAAAGAACAGTATGCGCCCTTAATAACCACTAAGAACGAACTGCTTAACGAACGGCAATCTTGACCTGAAGAAAGGGCTTACAATGCCTTCGAAGCATCTGTAGTTACCTAACTGACATATGCCTGCTTTCTTCAAAGAAGTTTTGTAAGTCATTGTCTTACAAGCACCAGTTTGGGGGTGAGATAGCTCAGTGGTTAAGGCACGAGAATTGTATTCGGATGACCCGAGTTCGATTCCAGGCTCTGTCTAAACTGTCCCCATGTTCACGCGGAGTACAAGCACATTAAATCTGTGAGTTTGAAAGTGCTTTGGAGATGTTGGTGGAAGGGGGAGGAGGGTACGGTCCTTGTGGGTGTCGCCCCCACTGGGTTTCGGTCTAAATTGGGTGGCATTGTCCCTGCGGTATAAACATATATCTTACACTTTCGGGTAGATCGGACAGTCTGTGTCGAATTAAAAAAATCAGCAGTTTTATGTATTGTACGATAAAATTATTCAAATCATTTTTTAGGTCTGTGCTATTCTAGTTTACCAGTTATACTACTTGAGTTCTTAGACTTCATAAACTCACTCTTTCGTTGACGTACCAGATACCATATAGTCTATGCATTGCATTTCCTCTCTTCAAGGAGCAATTGGGGATAAAAAAGTGGGGAAGGGGGGGAGTACAAGATGCTACGAGTGTCCGTTGCGTAATGCTCTCCAGCATATTATTAATTACCCACACCAGACCCATATATGGTTGGTGGGATTTCTGATGATTTCCCGGTGGGACGGGTCCATTGCATTTAATTTTTTGTTATCAATGATGTGTATGATGGGCCGAAGTTGAAAAGGCACATTTCTCCTGGACAAATCTCGGAACTAGTATCTGGACCTGACGCATACCCATTGAGAGTAAAATATGTAAAATCAAAGTTAGTGTTAGGGTATGTGACGAAACCTTAAGGCATAAATTTATATGAATCTAGATGTCCATGTCATCAACTGTGTAAGATGTTGTTGTTGAGACCCAGACCGTCCGACCTACCAGATAGGTGTAAGGTAACCGTTTGGAAGGCCGGGAAGTGCCATCCAATTTAGACCGGAACCCAGTGGGGGAGGCATCCACAGGGACCGTACCCTCCTTCCCCTACCACCAACCTCTCGGAAGGACTTACGGACCCACATGTTTAACGTGATCGTACTCCGCATGAACACGGCGGCAGTTGTGGCAGCGCGCAAACCACCGGGCTACCGCGCCAAAACGTGCCAACAGCACGCGGTGTTCTTAGGTGGTCACTCACCCAAGTACTAACCGCGGCCGATGCTGCTTGACTTCGGTGATCTAACGAGAACCGGTGTTTTCAACACGGTAGGGCCGTTGGCTCTAACTGTGTAAGATGTGGAAGACCCAGGCCGCCCGACTCACCTTAGGGCGCGAGCAACTGGATGAGTTGCCGGCTGTGTAAGATGTGGAAGACCCAGGCCACCCGACTCACCCTAGGGTATGAACTGCAGGAGGAGTGACCGGAGCTGTGTAAGATGTTGAAGACCCAGGCCGCCGGACTCACCTTAGGGCACGAGCAACTGGATGAGTGGCCGGCTGTGTAAGATGGGGAAGACCCAGGCCACCCGATTCACCCTAGGGTATGAACAGCAGGAGGAGTGACCGGAGCTGTGTAAGATGTTGAAGACCCAGGCCGCCCGACTCACCTTAGGGCACGAGCAACTGGATGAGTGGCCGGCTGTGTAAGATGTGGAAGACCCAGGTCACCCGACTCACCCTAGGGTATGAACAGCAGGAGGAGTGACCGGAGCTGTATAAGATGTTTTTTTTCGCGGCCCAGACCCGAGGGCTCGCCAAAAATATATGGCCGATCATCTTAAATCTCGGGCCGGGAAAGAACCGATCCCCAACAAAAGGAGAGCCAACGGCCAACCCAAGCCCACCGGACAAGGAAGGCCGCCGACTCCCCCAAGCGGCCGCCCACAACCGAGAAACACACGAGGGATTTATTAAAAGAAACAAACCCAACAAGGCTCCACATGGAGACATTTACAAAAATCTTCCGCACAAGCGGGGAATATAAATAAATAAAAAAGTAATAATAATAATTCCAAACATAAAAATACAACTTCCACCTCGGAGCCAACCATATAACAAAAAAGTGAATCAATACACTAAATAACACAAAATAGTACCATAACAGATACAAAAACACAAACAAAAATACAAACATCAGGAAATTAATAATCCGTAAAAGTTAATCACCAAATAAACCAATTTAGCCTATATTCCTAAATATTTATTAAAATCATTAGTAATATTTTTGGCCACAATAACACAATTAACTATTTTTCTGATGGAGCGGGGGCGAGCAATAACCCTACTAATCCAGATTGCTCTATGTTCCTCCAGCGGTCGGGCCAAATGGTATTCCTCGCTAAACCTGCATTCAAAGACGTAATGGTCAGGATCACCCACGCCGCCACAAGGGCAGGCCGGGGATTCCCACACCTTAAACCTGTGCAGGTAGCTGGGGAAGGGACCATGGCCAGAGAGAAAGAAAAACAGAAACCGATTGGTAATCTGCAGCTTCTCACCAACCACCGGAAAGAACATCCGAGCACGCAACCCACCGGTGAGGGAGCCGCTGAAGACCCCCCAATCGCTCACCACCTTCTCGCGCAATTTGCGAGTAAGATAGGAGCGCGGGGCAGGAACCACAAGCAGCTCTCCCTCCAAGGCCGCTGCCTTTGCATACTCATCTGCCAACTCATTTCCTAGAATCCCAGTATGTGCCCGAACCCAAACCAACTTAACCGCATGTCGAGCCCTAAAAATACAATTCTTCAATCCGGCCAAAAAATTTGACTTATTAAAAGTAGATTCAAGAGCAGCAAGCGATGATAAACTGTCTGTAAATATAATAGCCCGCCTATCCTCCTGCAGGATCCAGTCACAAGCATACTTGATAGCCAAGATCTCAGCCTGGAAGACCGAGTTAAAAGAACGAAGTTTCTTTTGGACCAAATGGACCAATAACCCCCCTACAAAACAACATACGGCAAAGCCCACATCATTCCCCATCTTAGAGCCGTCGGTGTAGATATGTACACCGACGGGTCCAAGATCACCATCAAAATCAATAACCCTAGAACCAGGAGATTGTATAAGATGTTGAAGACACAGGTCGCCCGACTCACCCTAGGGTATGAACAGCAGGAGGAGTGACCGGAGCTGTGTAAGATGTTGAAGACCCAGGCCGCCCGACTCACCTTAGGGCACGAGCAACTGGATGAGTGGCCGGCTGTGTAAGATAGGGAAGACCCAGGCCACCCGACTCACCCTAGGGTATGAACAGCAGGAGGAGTGACCGGAGCTGTGTAAGATGTTGAAGACCCAGGCCGCCCGACTCACCTTAGGGCACGAGCAACTGGATGAGTTGCCGGCTGTGTAAGATGTGGAAGACCCAGGCCACCCGACTCACCCTAGGGTATGAACTGCAGGAGGAGTGACCGGAGCTGTGTAAGATGTTGAAGACCCAGGCCGCCGGACTCACCTTAGGGCACGAGCAACTGGATGAGTGGCCGGCTGTGTAAGATGGGGAAGACCCAGGCCACCCGACTCACCCTAGGGTATGAACTGCAGGAGGAGTGACCGGAGCTGTGTAAGATGTTGAAGACCCAGGCCGCCGGACTCACCTTAGGGCACGAGCAACTGGATGAGTGGCCGGCTGTGTAAGATGGGGAAGACCCAGGCCACCCGACTCACCCTAGGGTATGAACAGCAGGAGGAGTGACCGGAGCTGTGTAAGATGTTGAAGACCCAGGCCGCCCGACTCACCTTAGGGCACGAGCAACTGGATGAGTGGCCGGCTGTGTAAGATGTGGAAGACCCAGGTCACCCGACTCACCCTAGGGTATGAACAGCAGGAGGAGTGACCGGAGTTGTATAAGATGTTGAAGACCCAGGTCGCCCGACTCACCCTAAGGTATGAACAGCAGGAGGAGTGACCGGAGCTGTGTAAGATGTTGAAGACCCAGGCCGCCCGACTCACCTTAGGGCACGAGCAACTGGATGAGTGGCCGGCTGTGTAAGATGTGGAAGACCCAGGCCACCCGACTCACCCTAGGGTATGAACAGCAGGAGGAGTGACTGGAGCTGTGTAAGATGTTGAAGACCCAGGCCGCCCGACTCACCTTAGGGCATGAGCAACTGGATGAGTGGCCGGCTGTGTAAGATGTGGAAGACCCAGGCCACCCGACTCACCCTAGGGTATGAGCAGCTTGATTGACATTTTTTACCAAACTGGGATTTTCCCATCAAATAACGACTGTATGCAACTATTTCTTAGCTGTATGCAACTATTTCTGAAAATATCCCATTTTTAGTAAAATTGTAAAGTTGCCATGTTTCACCAAGCCCTTTAAATGAATTATCTGATATAGTTATATTATTTAATTCAAAAACAAACCTATCAGTACCATTTCAGAGAATGCGATTCGCAGAGCCATTATAACACACATACTTATCAGTTAGTGTTGCGTTTAAATCAAAATCTGTATGATTTTTAATATAATATGCAGGTCACCATACTAGTCTTTCAGCAGTATGGTGATTTTTCACGGAAGAAGAAATTTTTGATGAGAAATAAGTATGTTTTTTTTATTACAAACTGAATATCACAAAAATATAGTGTTCTTTTTCATCACAAGCCAAAATGAAACCTTTAGAACCAAACCCCCAGAACCAAAGCATCACACTGCCTTCAACACTATAAACACCACTCATTAAAGACCACACTAGTTGAAGATATGCTAAGTCCTCCTACAAAAAGCAACCATTTTCCCACGAAGTTCCTACGAATCAGGTATTTTCCATTTTCTCTTAATTTATAATTCTAGCTCTCTGGTCTCAAACGGTTGATGACGTGATGATGACTGTCAAACGTCCAGTGCTCATAGGGACAAAGTCGTCGATATCCTATATAATTAGGATATCTACAGGCTCTTTCAGATAACTACGGGCAAAGCTACCCGCGGAGTTCGCAATTTCAACAGGATATACCATTACATACACTATAGCACTGGTCTGGTATATAGAATCGAGGGGCAATTACAGATAAGAACTCTTTATCAGATATATAAATAAATCATCCCTACTTTATAGTTTTCCCTTATAGTTATTGCTGGAGACAGTTACCTTTTGGAAATGCTAATTCTATGGCTGTCAATATTCGTTTTTCTCTTTGAACTAAATGGTCAATCGAAAAAGTTCTGGTAGCCAGGTGTTTTTATTATTAGCCTTTCTTGGGGGTAAATAGAAGTTTGATTTGTGTAATAGCTTATGGTCTTGTGGTAAGAAAGATGTGAACAAAGACTGAATTAAAATGTGACATTTACGTTTATAGGATTTTTTTCTGTTTTAATAATTGAAAATTGCATTTTCTGGTTTTCAGTTGAATATGAAGTTTGAATTTTTTTTTTAATTTTCCTAGAGGAGGAGTGGGGCAATGTCCTTTTGGGAAATTTTAATGGGGGCTGGAGCGTGTGACGTCACATTTTAACCACGTCGTCTGCTCATACGATCTGGAGTGCAATGGTTGAGCTTTCAACATGGTCTGCTGTGCTATATTCGGTTATTCACATCGTACTGAACGGGATAAAAAATTTTCATTTTATAGATTACTGTCTGTAAAATCAACTTGTTCGTCAGAACTCAAATCTTTACAAAGAAACAGAAGAGATTTGTGGATTCAAGGATTAAATCGTAAAGGATTCACAACTTGACATCTAATGGTTTAATAACTTTGTTTCAAAGATAAAATTAATAGACTATTTCATGAACTCAAAACTATATTTTGAGAAAAGAATAGATACATAGAGAAAAATAAGTCGTTTTGGTGGTTTTATTTATATATTCCATTATAATTGCTAGTTCAAAGTTTGAGTTTTTTTTTTGTTTATAAATTAAACAATGCAGACTACTATATCCACTACAATGTAGTACCATAATTATATAGTGAAATCGTTTAAAATAAACTAAAAATAATTAAAAAGTGTATTCTGCACTAATACGGTATATACCGGACTACAAGCTACAGTAATCCCTTTATATCTTCTCGATCACAAATGCTTATAACGTAGAGTTCAAGCCACCGTATGGGTTGTACGTCCACGACATGTAATACCATAATTATATAGTAAAATCGTTCAAAATAAACTGAAACTAAAAATAATTAATTAAAAAGTATATTCTGCACTAATACGGTGTAAACTGGACTACAAGCTACAGTAATTCCTTTATATCTTCTCGATCACAAATGCTTAAAAAACAATTTTATAAAGTAGAGTTCAAGCCACCGTATGGGTTGTTTGAACTCCAGTTGCAAGAAGCTGAACTGGCGTTACCCATTGCTACAGCGGCGTGAAGTCAATGCTACCCGTCTATACCTACAAATTGGATGATAACCTGGTTACCTGTCCATGGAGCTTAAAGACCATAAGTAAATTCGATATTTCTCGAAAACTTAATTCGATTAAGCATTGTGCGCCAATTTTTTGTTCTCTACCATCTTTTTTGTCGAGCTGTCAAGTAATTAAAATACAGAGTAGTTTAAATTAGAAACATTTGCTTAAAATATATTTAAAAGTTCAGTTATATATTTAATTAAACGATGAATACATTTGATGATAAACCAAGGAAGCGTATACTTGGTTCTATGTTATCTCAATATCTGGGGCAGTCTGTTTGTATGCTTGGAACCTTTGTCCAGGTAATATTAATGATACTACACAAAAGAAAAACATCATTTGTATATAATTGCTTTAAAATATTAATTTTATTTCTTTCAAATAGTTTGTATTTCTGCGTTTTAAAGTATTCAGTTTTGATCGGAATTGGATTTTCTGGCGAAATTATAGTATACAGCGAGTCATATTTAATTAACAAAATTCCCGAAAAAAAAGTTTCTTTGAATATTTATTGAACATTGTAATACTATTGTGATTTATAACAATAGTTTCAAACAGAAAAGTGTTTTTTCCCGTAATAATAGCTAGTATTATCTGAAGAATAATCTCATTGTTTTGTAGTATCTTTGATTATTGCCAAAATTTGAAGTAACAAATGTTTATAATATATTAACATGTATGCAAACAAAGGAAGAAATAAATGAAAGAGCTTGATTCAAAAGAAAGAAATATTTCACGAAATCATGCTTGTATGATTTTGTTCATAGTAGAAAGAAATCTGTTTAGTCTTGCCCACTTGTTGAATAATGATTTTAAAAATAAAATGTTGCTTAAAATGGATATATGGCTATTTAAAAATGCAGTTGTCCTGATAATCCTAAATGCCAATAAACTACAGCCAATTTATGTTAAGTTGAACCATAAAATAAAATATTAACTAGAAATTTAAGTAGTAAAATTATAAGTTAAATATCTACGAACATATAAATCATGTAGTATAAAGATTTTGGTAAATTCTTAGAATAGACCCCCACTTGTTTTTCTAAGTACAAAATTGCGCCAAGTTGGCACATTTCTCCTTGTTTTGAAATTGACTCCTCCCAACTGAAGTGACATATATTCCAGTGTTTTAAAATAGGCTCCTTCTACCAAAGTGACGTCGTATTCTACAGTTTTATGAACTGGAATTTTGTTAAATGATATTGCAATTGAATATAAGTAAAAGTGAATAATACTCATAAAAAGATTACAAAATACGATTTTTGTGCATTTTAAAAATATTGCGTAATGACAGAATTATAAAAAGATTGTGTAATGGCAGAATAATAAAATTTTAGAAACCATATTTAGACATATTATAACATTTTAAGAAAAAACAGAACTTAGAAAAAAGATTGTACTTTAACTAAATTTAAGAAAAAACAGAACTTAGAAAAAAGATTGTACTTTAACTAAATTTAAGAAAAAATGATACTTAGAAAAAGATAGTACTTTAACAAAAATTAAGAAAAAATAGAACTTGAAAAATCAATACTTTGAGGAGAACCATTTTAAAAACATGGGAAAATACGAAAGACAATTTCAAAACACAGGACGAATAAATAAAAGAAGTAACCTTTATGTAAATGTTGACTGATATATCCATATTTTTAATTACATTCAACACTGGAACACGTTTCCTTGAACATACACGTGCATTCAACACCGGAACACGTTTTCTAGAACATACAGGTACATTCAACACTGGAGCACGTTTCACACTCCAATCTACGTAAATCTATAAAAATCTGCATATCTACTGAAAATTTGTGTAAAATGTTAGTGTATATGAATTACGATGAAAGTTTTAAATATTTATTTCAAAAAGTTTGTAGAAACAAGTCTTTGCAAAAACGATCGAAAAAGATCTGCAAAAACAAGAGTTCGATCGATCCAAAGATGGCACCTCGAGCGTCATTTCTCACTTGGGATTTTCATCAAAATTTTAAAATGCTCTTTTCTCTGGAACGGTTCAAGATATTTTATTGCGTTTTTTTTATTTGAAAGATAATATTTTTCTGATTAAAATTATATCCCATTTTTTTTTAATTTATTTTTCTCAAAAACACATTTCTGAAAAGAAGAACTTGCCACTTTGGTTCTGGAATTTTTCATAATTTTGTTTTTTTAAGAAATCCATTTTCAGATCAATGTGCTCAATGTGATAGAATAAAAATGATAAATTAAACAAAGTTGAAACTGGTGAAATGTTTTTATTCTTTTGGATTTTCTTTACATAGAACCTTCCAAATCGTTAAAAGTCTTCTGGAACAATGTGGAAGCTTCCATGTAATTCCAGAATGTCAGACCTTCGACTTTCCCTTCTAGAACAATCTGGAACCATCCAGATAATTTCAGAATGTAACAGAACCTTCTAGAACAATCTGGAACCATCCAGGTAATTCCAGAATGTAACAAAACCTTCTAGAACAATCTGGAACCATCTAGCATGTAACAGAACATTCTAGAACAATCTAAAACCTTCTAGAATAATCTGGAACCATCCAGATAATTCCAGAATGTAACAGAACCTTCTAGAACCATCCAGATAATTCCAGACTGTTACAGAACAATCTAGAATCATCCAGATAATTCCAGAATGTACCAATTCCAGAACTACCTCTTTTACCTAGAAAAAATAATTCTGTGGTGTGGTGGGGTCAAAACGAACATAAATATCCAACACTGGCAAAATTTGCTAAAATATACGTGTCCGCACCAGTAGGTATGTACAGCGAACGTTTGTTTTCAGAGGCAGGGGCCATCTATGAAAAAAAAACGAAATAGGTTAATATCAGAAAATGCCAAGAAACTTATATTTTTGTACCATAATTTAAAACTGCTGAACTATAACTATAAATTAAAAGTATATATGCTGTGCATTTAAAATGCAGAAAGTAAATGACTCTTAACAAAAAATTATTTTGGTTTGTGATAATGATTTTTATGATTTCTTTTTAAAGTTTCTCATGTTTGAATGCTAATTTTGTTTTTAATTAAAGTTTAATTTATTGGTTAAAACACTATGTATATGTAGTTGTAGATTTTTATTTTTCATATTTAATTTTTTTCCTTTTTTAGAACTTTGTGTAAATAATCTTTTATATAAAATAAAAATTGTTCACACAAAATAAGCATAAAAAAAATTGTAGTATTTGGTGGCCGAATATCATAATATTCGGCAAAACAGAGTATTCGGCTTTTAGGCCAAATACCGAATATGAACCGAATATTCGGTACATTCCTAATATATATATATATATATATACAGTACAGGATCTATTATCCGGAATGCTTGGGAATTCAGGCATTCTGGATAAGGGGTTTTTCCGTAATTCAGAACACTTTTTCTAAAACTTAGTGGAATGCTCTCAAATGTCGTTATAGAAAATTATAATTCATTTTAAAACCATAAATGTATTAAATAAAGCTTTTTTATAATCTATGAAAAATATACTAGGTTAACTAAAATGCAAACAGTTGAAGTGAGAAAAATGTAGATTTCAACGCATTAATTTATAATACAGTACAACCTAAAAAATCCGGACATCCAAAATCCGGAAACCTCCAAATTCTGGACGTTATCTAAATTTTCAATTTTTTTTTTTCCCGGACTGACGAAGTCGAAGATTTAAAACAACAGGGTAAGATTATTTATATGGAATCATATTTTATAAATAAATACTGTATTTTCAGGTCGATTTTCTGAACCCCGAAATGAAACGAAAGTTTAGATGAACGGCTGTAGATTGGCTCGTGGTTGGAGCGTGAATTACGTTGTTAGCGTTAATCCCTCCTCCCCCTTATTCAAGTCACAACTCCTGATAAATTATTTCGCGTAAAATATACATCGTTATTTAAATACTGAATTTTTATCAAAATTTCTTTTTCTCATTATTGGAAAAGACATTTTTGTGAAACACTGTAATTTTTAATATTAAACACTTTAAAATGTTATCGTAATATTTTATCACAGATTGTTCAATTAAATCTGAAAATCCCGAGAATTCATATTAACACTCACGGAAATTTCTTTTGTTCACTTCGTAGTAGGAATCCCATTCTTCAATATATTCTGTTTTGTCTCCAGAATCTCTTCCCCCCCCCCTCCCGATATCTGACAAGTTTTTCGTTTTTGTCAGACGTGTCAGCTAGAAATTGACTGTATATTTTGTCTTTTTTGTTTAGAAAGCCATATTTACATTTTATAAATAGCAAATAAATAACTAAATAATATCGTATCGCACAGAACCAGCAAGAAGGTCATCAACACATAGACTTTTCAAAGGGATCGGCTGTGTTTACGATTACGAAATAAGCAAATTTCAATTCCTTTCTTCACTTTCCCTGCCCCACCACGTCCGGGTGCAGCTGCAGCCTCGTAATGACTCATTGTGATTTAGAAAAATCATTGAGAGGAGATATTCTTTTTGGGGGAAAAGATATTTATTTTATCTACTACAATATTTTTTACATATTTGACTATTACTAATAAAGTTTTTACTTTTTTCAGAATCATCAGCCTTTTTAAACATAACATTATATCTAGAAAGTAAATAAAACTTCAGTTCTTATTTTTTGTTCTTTGTTCGTTATTAGCGAAAACGGTTTAAACACATTTACACCTTTAAATATATTGTCAAAAGTGCTAATCCTCGATCTTTATTAAATCTCGGCAGTTCATTAAATCTTCCGGCGCTGCATTAAATCTGGGTGCCCCAGTTCCTATTGGTTCAACAGAAAGGTATCACTCAATATCAAAGGAAGATATTGATGCAGTTGAACAAATTTTTAGTTCATTGAATTGCTAATTTCAGTTCTAAGCAGAGTGCACTGAAGTGGTATGCTGTGAAACCTGTAATATGTTTTGGAACCTGCACATATATTTTGGAAGCTTTAAGAGGAATCCTCAGTGTTTTAAGCTTTGATTCGCTATCACTAGATGGCGCAACGTATTTGGACATGAATCCATTCAAAATTACAGAAGAGCGATAATTCGTCAATTCTATCTACCTCTGCCTCTTGGCGACATTCAAAGTGTGCCAAAAGATTAGTCCCATTTCCTCTATTGAGGAGGTGACGTATTTTCTGGGAATTCTCAGAAACTAGTTTACCAACCCCACCACTGATTCTTTGACCGCTGTGCCTTGGGGTCAGGGAAGATCCCTTTGTGAATAAATAACTTGGGATCATGAGTGGTGAAGGCTTTGCGATTCAGTTCGGATGCTTATGGTACGAACTCGTTATTTCGAGTGATGTTGCTTACTAAAGAATATAGTAACGCATGTATATTAAAATAATAAAAATGTGAAATATGCAATTCTATATATTTTAATATTCCTTCCATAAATAATTAAAAATATTAATTTAATACAATTTGCAAATAAATAATACAAATTTTAAAGAATTCGATTAAAGCGTTATTTTCTATGGAAAACAATGATAATTCTACGAACGGTATCATATGGGGTCAAACATACAAACAGGGCGGTCGAGAAAAGATGGAAGCCAGGTTAATTTATGAAGAGGCCCTAGCCCCAAGGCGACCTCAATCGCTTTCCACGAACTTGTATATGAAATGTGTTCAGGAGTACGTATACTTTTCACCGAAATCTCAAATACAAAATATCTCGGAAAACATTACCTTATACTTCGATTTTGACTGACAAGGAAGTGTTCAGGAGTACTTATAACGTATTTTTTCCATTTATGTTGGTCCTATGTTTTAAAAGTGAAATGGTCCCAATCAAAATTAACAAACGTTTTATCAAATGGCAAGTGCTCTGTAGAACTCCAATTTAAATTTTATGATTGGTCAAACATAGGGAAGTGTTTAAAATGTGTTCAGGAGTCCCTATAACGTGCGAATACCATACCTGCCAACTTTTACGCATTATGCGTAAAGTTTACGCATTTTAACTGCTCTTTACGCTTTTACGCATATATTGCTATATTTTACGCATTTCCGCATTTATTTGAGTTTTTTAACATTACTAGGAAATCAATCTTCGGCGAAATTCTCCGGCTTTTTTTGTTTGAAATTTATCAATTAACCAGACGTGGTATAATTCCTCGGAAACACCATTTTTCAGCACGGATTTCTACCATTCTCGGGATCGTAGCAAATCTATAATAAAATGCAGGGTAATACCAATCAAATTAACGGAGAGTTACGGCAGCGTGTAATGTAAATGAAGATCTCGATCGCTTATTTTATGAAAGTAATAAATATACTTCAAAGGTTGTCTAATTCAGCATAAATCGCTAAAATGTTATTTTGTTCATTAATTTCGCATAAACACTGCGATTGCGCAATTCAGTTTGTTCCTATGAATCGCCGAGAGAACAGAAGAATCTTTTTCCATCCATCTCAATCTTCTAAATATTGCATTTTTGATTGACTGAACTAGCTTATTTTCGTATTTAAATTAATTTTTATGGTTAATTTTTTAATTATTTTCGCATAAACAGTGCGATTCCGCAATTCAGTTACTTCGCGTAAATTGCCGAGAGTACGTTAGTATGTTTTTCCATACATCTCCATCATTTAAATGTTGCATATTAGATCGATTGAATTAGCTTATTTTCATATTCTGATTAATTATTACGGCATAACTAGGCGCTTAATTATTTTCGCATAAACAGTGCGATTGCGCAATTCAGTTTATTCTTATGAATCGCCGAGAGAACAAAAGTATCTTTTTCCATCCATCTCAATCTTCTAAATATTGCATTTTTTATTGACTGAACTAGCTTATTTTTATATTCTGATTAATTATTACGATTAATTTCTTAATTATTTTCGCATAAACAGTGCGCTTGCGCAATTCAGTTACTTCGCGTGAATTGCCGAGAGTACGTTAGTATCTTTTTCCATCCATCTCATCATTTAAATGTTGCATATTAGATCGATTGAACTAGCTTATTTTCATATTATAGCTAATTATTAAGGTTAATTTTTTAATTATATTTGCATAATACAAATTATTCTATTTTGAAAAATGGGTATGAACTCTGTGAAGGAATATTTTCCAAAAGTGGTATTAAAGCAATAATTTAGGCAAATAAAAAGAAAACCATTTTGGCAGGAACATAATTCAGTGCTATTTTCTTTTTTTTAATTATTATTATTAAAGATCAATATTTGTTACTCTTAGTGAAAACCTGTGTTTTACCAAACATAAATATTTGTTTTCATTATAAAGTAATTTTCACCGGATAAAACATTTATATATTTTTTATTTTATAATTTATTGTCCTGAAATTTTATAAAATTGGTGTCCTGAATTTTCATATTCTACCGTATGCCTGATTTTTAATGCAGGTATTTGTACATAGTTAAATTCATTAGAAATGTCGTTTGCTCGTGTAGTTTAAAAAAAAATCATTATAAATGTCATTCACGCAAAATTTTACACATTCCAATTTTCCCAGGTTGGCAGGTATGGAATACAAAAATTGTCAGATAAACACCTTATACCTAGATCTTGATTGACGAATAAGCACAACTCCTGGATTCATGTCTACGATCAGGAACTGTTTTTTTCCTACTCAGAACATCCGAGAAACCAGAAATTGTAAAGTGACTATTTGGGCGGTCTGAACAGTGCCATCCAATTTAGACTGGAACCTAATGGGTGTGGCAACCACAGGGTCTATCTATACCATACTTTTACATACATTTAATACATGTACATACTTTTAACCTCAAATGAATGGACACAATTATTTGGAAATCATCGAAAGTCATCCTAGAGATATCGGATTCTTTTTCTGCATTTAGTGCTATACTAGCCGAATATTCATTGAAAATCAACGGTCTCACAACGGTCTTGATTGAGGTAGAAGCACGATTTTTGAACTCCTGAACCCATTTGTACGGTACGAACTTCTTCCAATTGTTTAGACAACCAGAGGAATCACATGGGGGTGGCGTGGCAACTATTGAGACCGTACCATCCTTCCCCTAACCTCTTGGATTGAGGGCCAGGAATATTGAACATTTCAGCCACAACCAGTTTGATGTTTTTGAAATTTTTATTCACATACCACATGACACAAATACACTTTGGGCCATATATATACATAAATGTGATCCCCCCCCTCTTTAAATCGAATGTTATTCCGTCACTCTACCCTCTCCCTCTTAGAAATTCTGGAAAATTATGTAAATCAGTCTCCTCCCCCAAACATTGGAAAAAATTAAAATAATTCTTCCTCGAAAAAAATAAATTTATTAATGCGCCCCCCCCCCTTTAAACCGAATATTAAAATATTGAATCTAATGTAAGAATGTTCTTCTATAGTGGTCAGATGTCCTTATAACGTTTCTTTACATTAATTTTTTGAATACAAAAATTATTGGATAAATACTTTATACCTTTATAAAGGCTTTGACCAATAAGCACGTTTTCTGTCAAATTTCTAATGCTACAAACTTCTTTTATTCATACCCAAACCATCCGATCTACCAGAAAGTATAAGGTAAAATTGTTTGGGCAACCAGAACAGTGTCACACAGTTTAGACTGAAATCAAATGGGGGTGGCAACTGAAGACCGTACCCTCATTCCCCTTACCCTCTTAGAATAAAGCCCAGCAAAATTGAACATTTTAGCTGTAGCTAGTTTACTATTCACTAAATTGTGACCCATGATACAGCTACATTCTGGGCCATATATATATATATATATATATATATATAATTCACTTTGTTTTTATTATTTGTCCTTCCACTAGCCAGTAGACAGTTCCAATGGTGTCCATAGGTAAATTATCGCTATTGTCAGAAACTGGCTATTCTATCGGTTTTAATTCGAATTGTATGGCTGTCCTGGCGAGAATGCAATTTCGAACTAACCATCGTTTTTTATGTGGTTTCAGTTGATTGTTCTCCATGTCTTGATCTTCAATTTTGAGATAGTATTTATTATTGCCTTTTCTCATTTTTGCCGTGTTTGCTTTTTTATTTTATATATATTTATATATATATGTATACCTTTTTAATTATGATTTTTGTATACTCATCTTCCCTTCATCCCCTTTCCATTATAGTGATAAGTTACCTTCTATTTTTATCCTTAGTCTTGGTCTATAGTTACTGATTTGTAACAGATATGCTAGAGATGAGATTTTTGTACTTTCCGTAGTTTATGCATAGTTTTCGATTAAAATATTTCAATTTTTATTTATATATATATATATATATATTTATATATATATATATATATAGAGAGAGAGAGAGAGACACTTTCTTACAATGTGATCCCCTCCCCACCCCATCGAATATTCAAAATATTTTTGCATAGCTGAAAATAAAATCTATCGATTAATTCCGCTGATCAGCAACCTCAAATATGACTAAACTATTTTTCCTCTAACTAATTTTTCGTATGGAAGGCCACAAAAACATAACATTTCAATCCTAGCCAGTTAGATTTTTTTTTTAATTTCCAATAATCAGACATACACATGACGAAGGCACACTCTGTGCTATATATATATATATATATATATATTATTTCTGTCTATATTTACAATGTAACATCCCTCCCCCCATCCCCAATTGAATGTTAGAAATCAAAATTCTTGTCTAGCTGAAAATTAAAACAGTTGAAATGTAGACTTTTAGAATTTGAGTGCTTTGAAAGTGAAATGGTCTCACTCAAAATTAACAATTTTGATCATAAGACAAGTTCTATTAGTAACTGTTCATGTCTTATCATCAAAATATAATATACTAAATTTCTCGGAATAACTATACCTCATTGCTAGACGAATAAGCCCTCGAAACTATATCTTAGATCTTGACAGACTGATACGTATATTTCTATAACTTCTGAACACATTTCGAAAACATTTAGAGCCCATCTGTTTTATATGCTCAAGAGTTGTTATAACGTGTTTTATCATCAAAATTTCGAATGCGAAATTTCTATGAAAAACCATACCTTATACCCAAATTTTGATTGACGGATAAGTAACAGTGTACAAAAAGCTGTGTACACGATGTGTAGCATAGCACAAAAACTATTGAACATGTTGAGTGTAGCAATTGTTCAGTAGCGTAGGCAGGAAGAAAATTGGGGGAGGGGGGGAGGCGTTTGCCAAATCTTATGTATTACATTTTTTCAAACATATTTTCTAACTTCTTAAAATTTTATATAAAAGTAATTTGCATAAAAATTTGAAAACGAAGAATTAGGGGGGGGGGGGGGGGATATCTATTTAACCGGGGTCAGAAACTTAATCTTCATTCTTGCACAGTAAATTCACCACTGAGTAAAACGTTTAGGTGATGTAGTAATGACGTCAAATTGATGGCCTGATCAATCTGAAAATAAAAAAGCCTCTGATGACTTTCAGTGGAAATAATCGTATCAAGTTTCTTTCAATTTGTTCGAGAGATATATCGTGTCTACAGACGGGCGTCTAGACAAAGTGGTTGATTTCTGGATGCACAAAACGCACAGATCCATCAATATTGAATGGTCGTTTTTTTTTACTCCCTTTACATATATCATGTGTTCTATGGAAAATATATGAAAGGAACATCTATTTTTATATAATATGTTATTCCAAATAGAATGATTCTATTTATATGTTGCCAACTAGGAATGGTAATCCTTGAATCAGAGTCAAAATGTTTATCCCACAATCTAGAGTATAATTTATGAAATGATTTTTTCTTAGTTCTGAAATTATATCAAAAGTGTTGTAGTGAGCGATGTCATCAATGTAATAGATCCACCAAAAAAGTAGTAGATTATTTTTGAAGAAATTGCCGATATCATATAATATACAATTAAAATTAGTTTTAATTCAAATCAGATATCCTCATGCAAAATTAAAGTAAAAATATCTGATGTGAGTAGCACATGACTTTCCTTATAAAATGCAATGAATTTACTCTTTTTACAGTAAAAAAAACAATGTATAAGTTCCACGGTACTGTGTTTTTAACGTTGAATTGTACATTTGGCGATTTTACGAAAGGACAACATGCAAGACTATTTCAAATTACCCAATAAACTTATATTTCATGCAACTCTATACGTATAAACAATTATCAATATGGATATCATCCTCCATAAGCGATAGAGTCCATATATATTAAAATATTTTATTAATTAATACATCAATTAGGAGTCATTTTCATTAATTTAGCGTCATTTTTGCAATTTTGACGATATTTTCGTCAATTTGGCAACATTTATAAAGTCAGCGAGTTTGAGATATTCCGACAAATACTTCAACAAAATTTTGCCAAACGCTACGGACGGAAAATTAGGTTTTTCTTATAGTAGATTCTTATATTCTTTCCAAGATATTGAATATTCGTCAATTAGTCGTCATTTTCATTGATTTAGCGTCATTTTAATCAATTTGGCGACATTTTCGTTAACTTGTTAATATATAGAAAAGTCGTCAAGTTGATGATATTCCGCTAACTTCGTTATCATAATCTCGCTAAGCATTACGGATGGAAAAATAAGTTATTCTTATAGCAAATAAATGACTATTGGCTTTTAAATAAAAAAGTATTACCCAAAGTATCTTTTCTCATGAATGGAACGAGCTAGATCCACGAGAATGATATCACCCAATTTATCACATGATATAATATATGAAAAGTGAACATATTTCACAATATTTAATAATTTTTTGATACATTTATTTGAAAAATGTGCAATATCGCGAGAACGGTTTATGCTAGTGTTCTAAAGTTTGTGTTAATTGTTTTCTAATGAAAAACTACATAAGAAATAACTATTTGCATAACACTTTATTAAAGGTTTTGATTTTTCAAAATTTCACTCCAAAATTTAGGGGAGTTCTGAACATTAGACAGCGTTTAAAAACAATAGGCTTCCAGTATTCACGGATTGTAATTTTTGTACTAAATTTCATTCGAATCGCTCCATTCGTTCGTGAGATATAGTCTCCACAGACTCATTGACACACACACACACACAGACATAACCTCAAAAACGTTTGATTCGTGTTCAGGGATGCTTGAAACGTGCTCCCATCGAAAACTTGAAGTCGAATTTTAGACCCCTTCACAATACTTTTCATATATATTATACTTGTATATAAGAAAAGTAATATATGTTAAAATTTGATTTAATATTTCACTTACTAACTGTTTATTTTGACTTATTAAATGATCAAAAGAAATTTAATGCTTAATATTATTTTATTTGATACTGTTGAAATTTAGAGATTGACTGCTAAAACTGATGAAATAGCACTGTATAGCAACATCAAATATATTCGCTAAACCTGCTGTCTTAAATATTCTGAAATTAAAAATATTTCGTTATTAGTTACAGCATAAACATTTGGTTGAATATATCAATCAGTTTCTGAGCAACCACACCAACAAAGAACTTCTTGTCTGAAGAAGGAGGGTATTTTTTGCTTCTGAAACGATTGATATATTTAATCAACTATTTATGCTGCAACTAACGAATTAATTTTAATTTCAGACTACAGAAACACTTCTTTAATCGGTAAAAATATGTTCTTTTATGTATAAAGTTTGCTATGGGAAGAAATCTATTATGTTATTATCGTTAAAAATATACCAAAGGAATATGTTGATCCAATTCCCAGTGCCGTAGACTAGCGCAAGAATATAGCCCCCTTCCCCACCCGTACTGCAGAAAGCAGAAACACAAGTTCTCTGAAGTTGAAGAATTCCGTTTTGCGGGAGGGATGGAACAAAGAGAAAATGACTCGACTCTTCCTAGGCAAACTTCCACCTCTGTGCTTCATTCCATACCCATTACCTTCAGATGGAATGAACTTGTCGATGTATTACTGCTTTGGCGGTCTAGTGGGTTGCTATACCTTAGTTAAACACTTGGCGATTTATAAAACATAGTTACTCATTTTATTTCTAGATGGCGCCACCACACAATAAGCTAAAATTAGGAAAGATGCCTTTTTTGAAAATTAATTTAATATTTTTACTAACTATAAAGTGTGTTCTAATTGTATTAGAAGATTCAGAAAAGCGTATTTTACAAGCAAAGTAAATTTCAGACTTTCGTATTCAGTATTTTTTTATTACTGCTCATTTTTATAAAATTGCATTGATGGTATAGGAAGTCAATGAGTGAGACTTCCCCTTAATATGTTTGAAAGCTGTGTCTGTTACTTATCTTTACTAAGAATTAACATGCCATGTCAAATAAGACTGGATTTTGATTTTATGAGACCAATATGTGATGAGTATGTGCTAATGGAAATTGATTTAATATATGGCAAAATTTTCAATTGTTTATAAAACCTGTTAAACTCAAAAGTGGGAAGTTCTCCTTTTCAGGGAATATAGTACTCTATGGTGCTGATGAACAGTCAAAAAATTAAAATTTTTGGGATTGGCATTTTTGATTTTTCAAAAAAAAAAAAAAAAAAATCAGAAAGCTACAGCAAGAGAACTTGGACACATATTTTCAAATGGAGAATATAATTTTAATCAGAAAAATATTATATTTCAAATAAAAAAACTGCAACAAAATATCTTTAACCATTTTAGAGATAGAGCGTTTTAAAATTTTGCCAAAAATCTCAAGTGAGAAATTGTGCCCGAGGCGCCATCTTTGGTGGTCTGTATCTTGGGCCAGGAATTTTTTTGAACAAAACAAAAAAAAAATACAGGTTTCTTACTTTTTCCTGAATTTTAACATATGTTAAATTCAAAAACATCTGAGACTATGAAGGTAAGATTTTTTTCTTTGCCTGCCTGAATTAGCTTGATAAATGTGAGCATACATAGTCTTTTATTTTGAAACTTCACAATTTTTGCGAGCCATTTTGCAAAAAAGGCAGGTTATTTTTTTCCAAATTGTACCGAAATCTAATCAGCACCAGGTTAACCTACAAGTGATTTATCTACAAAATTTTTGAAATTTGGTCTATTAGTTTTTCAGCTAGAATGGATACAAGCAATTTTTGCAGACCATTTCACAAAAAAGTGCAGGATCTGTATATCCCGAATCGTACCAAAATTTGATCAGCACCAGGGTCACTCACAAGGGACTTATCTACCAAATTTTATGAAATTCGGTCCATTAGTTTTTCAGTTAGAGTGGATACAATATCTGCACAGACAGACACACACACACAGGCATTATGCTAAAAATAGTTTTCTCGTATTCTAGCTCAAAGTGTGTAGATCCGTCAAAAACTTGAGTTGCGATTTTCTGCACTATTCCAATTCTTTCCCTATATATTACCATGTATTGCAGGTAAAGTAAAAATATATGTATGACAGTGAACATTTGAAGTATTCGTGTTGTACATTAAAAAATAGATGCAAATTTTCATTTATTTTTTATTTTTGTATGGACTGGATAAATTTTGCATGTATTGGTAAGACTCCATGATCTCTATACAAATTTATAAAAATGTAAGCTTAAAATTAGTAATCTTTCTATATTTAAAAATATTAGCTGACCCCTCCGCCACTGTTTGACAAATTTCTCGTTTCCCGAGTTGCTCTGCTTCGTACCGCAAAAACTATAGCATACAAAAATATGAAATTTGATACATTTGTAGAGAAATAATAGAATGATTAAGGTGGAATAAACAGTTTTTTATGTAAACATTATTTTAACGTGAAATTAGCTGTATGAGTTCGTGAGTTACAAGGATTTGCGAAGTGTAGTGAGCAGGGGGGGGGGGGGGTAGTTTATAAAAAAATAATTACAAAGCAACTTTTTATGCAAAATTTGGGTTACGTCTTGAATAAAATTTCATGTCACTACTGAAAATCGAATATTTTTTTATCAGGGAGGGTCTAGTATATTTTATTAGGGAGGGCTTAGTATAAGGGGGTTAACCCCCCCCCCCCCTCTGACCACTGGTTGGTTGCAGCCCTGTGATTCTTTCATGAGCTTCTGACAGTGACTCCGAACTTGTTCAAGATGGAATTTGAACATTGCATATGGTAGAACTTTGCAGTTTCAATGGAGATCAGTGAGTCTGGCAGCACCCCCACCCACCACCACCACCAGTGACTCAAGTCCTGGGTGAATATGCTGAAATTTTCTAAATATGCCAAAATTGACAATCTCGACATCTATTGCAATTACTTTTGATTTAAAGATTTAAATAAACACTAGTTAACTATGGAAATAAAATATTTTACTCTAATTTGAAGTGGAAGATTTCTTTTTTCTTATAGAACGATGTATGCAATCACAACACAATTCAATAAACAGGAATCATATATTGCCTTTCACATCAATTTTCCCAATTTTAAAGCCAATTTTGTGTTACTGATAAATGTTACAGTATTTCTGCTGCTGGCTCCAACTTTCAACTACACTTTATTTTAAAATTTATGCAAATTTCCCAATAAAATAATGTAATCATCAGTACGATATAGCATCAGACAAGAACAGAACTTCAAAACTTTTCTTTTTCTTCGGAAACTGAACTGGTTTATTCAGGGCAATGCCTCATGCCCACAGGCTTTGTGTGGTGACATTCACTCACCTGGGATAAGGGTATGGGAATTTATGGCTTTAGTGCGTCCCGAAATAGGATACAAAGATAGGCTTACTTTTTTGTGTGAAAGTCATTTCGATGATGGGCAGCTCAATTAGGAAAAGGGACTGTGAAAAAAGAGCTAAAGGCCGAATTCTTGCAACCATACCATTTTTACAAGCGACATCTAAGGAAAAGATTATCGTGGATTTGAGTTCCCTTCAACGGTATGAGTCCCCTTAATGGACAGGTCTATTAAAATCATCTTAATTAGGGATCGCACAGTTTCTTCTTTTTCCTACTTCATAAAAATGATTACTATTTTCCTTTTATTTCCTACTTTTTCACAGTTGGAAGCAAGAAAATTCGTGATTTTTGAAAAACAGTGCAAAAATTCATAACTTTTTCTTCTCGTAGTCTTAAATAATAAAAGGCAATGTCTGTGTGTGTGTCTGTGTGTGTGTCTGTCTTATACACTATACGTTTCGCGACCGCGCGTCGGAGAGCTACGAAATTTGGCAATCGGAGACCCGGGGGGGGAGGGAAGGGGACACGTGAAAACCGATTTTCAAAATTCTAATTATTTTTTTATTTATTTAATGTTTTATGCGATTTCGACCTTTTTTTGCCCTTTTTGCCCTTTTTTCTCCACGATCCAGACGTCGTAGAAAAAAACAACTCACACCATCGGAAAGAGCAGACAATTTCGAGTAAAAATATATGAATTTCAAATCTGAATTTCGATTTCTAATATTTTTTAAAGATTTTAAAACAAAAGTCACTTTTTGCTCAAGAAAACGATTTTTGGTTTTTAAATTCTCGCATCGTGAAAAGTACTCATAATTTCGACTAATAATTTACATTTTCAGAAAGGTCAAACATCTGGCATTCTTACAAGTCCAATCTGGTCAGGAAATATTCCGTATTGCCCACAGGATCGGGATTTTAAAAGTTTCCGAATTTCGATTTCTCGGCGTTCCGCTCGGCGTGCCGCTTCATTTTCCCCCCGCTGAAGCAGGGAAGGTGGTGGGTGGGGACGTCAAGGTGGAGGTGACGTCACGGTTCTGTATATGCATAGCGATGGGTGGGACAATAAGAAACAGAATTAGTTTTTACTTTCCGTTTCCCGCGTTTCCGATTTTAAATGAAATAAGAGCTTAACATATGCACTGTAGAAATTATTATATTTATATTTTAATGATGGAACGATGGATTTAACTTTTGGATATTTTAAATGGATATTTTAATTTTATGGATATTTTAAATGATGGAACAATGAAACAATGGAATGAGGATGATGGAATTAAGCATATGGTCATTTTAAATTGCAAATTAGCGCGCGGGAAGTTAGCGGTAGGCCCGGGTTCGATTCCCGCCACTGCCAAAACTGCCGCCGTGTTTACGTGGAATACGATCACGTTAAACATGTGGGTTCGTGAGTCCTTCCGAGAGGTTGGTGGTAGGGGAAGGAGGGTACGGTCTAAATTGGGTGAATAAAAAGAAAGTTATGGAGATTGTCGCGGAGGGCGAAGTAGCCCAGTGGTTAGCGCGCGGGAATTGCACGCGGTAGGCCCGGGTTCGATTTCCGCCACTGACATGGAGTACGATCACGTTAAACATATGGGTCCGTATGTTTTTCCGAGAGGTTGGTGGTAGGGGAAGGAGGGTACGTTCCCTGTGGATGCCTCCCCCACTGGGTTCCGGTCTAAATTGGGTGGCACATCCTGGCCGTCCAACCAGTTACCAGGCCCGGGTTCGATTCCCAAAATTGCCGCCGTGTTTACGCGGAGTACGAGCACGTTAAACATGTGGGTCCGTGAGTCCTTCCGAGAAGTTGGTGGTATTGGAAGGAGGGTACGGTCTAAATTGGATGAATAAAAAGAAAGTTATGGAGATTGTCGCGTAGGGCAAAGTAGCCCAATGGTTAGCGCGCGGAAATTGCACTCGGTAGGCCCGGGTTCGATTCCCAAAATTGCCGCCGTGTTTACGCGGAGTACGATCACGTTAAACATGTGGGTCTGTAAGTCCTTCCGAGAGGTTGGTGGTAGGGGAAGAAGGGTACGGTCCCTGTGGATGCTTCTCCCACTTGGTTCCGGTCTAAATTGGGTGAATAAAAAGAAAGTTATGAAGCATATCGCGGAGGGTGAAGTACCCCAGTGGTTAGTGCGCGGGATTTGCACTTGGTAGGCCCGGGTTCGATTCCCAAAATTGCCGAATAAAAATAAAGTTATGGAGATTGTCGCGGATGGCACGGTAGCCCAGTGGTTAGCGCGCGGGAATTTCACTCGGTAGGCCCGGGTTCGATTCCCGCCATTGCCAAAACTGCAGCCGTGTTCACGCGGAGTACGATCACGTTAAACGTGTGGGACTGCAAGTCCTTCCGAGAGGTTTGTGGTAGGGGAAGGAGGGTACGGTCTCTTTGGATGCCTCCCCCATTGGGTTCCGGTCTAAATTGTGTGGCACTTCCTGGCCTTCCAAGCAGTTACCTTACACCTTTCTGGTAGGTCGCGCCAACGAGTTTGCCACGGTCAGAATTTTCAAGGGTAGCGAACAGGCTGGTCGCCAAAGGCGGCTAGTATGTAATATAGTAAAGAGAAAGTATTGTGTTGATGAAAATTTTTAAATTTGAGATTTTGATACTATATGTTTTAGGACCCCCTGAACATCTTTTGATTACTTTTGGAGTGATGTCCATCTGTAGCCAATTTCTTGTGTACACGATAGCTGTCACAAATATTAATGGATTTTCACAAAACTTTATATCCGGCTTTGTTATTGAAATATCTAGAACTAGATAGAATTATTTTTTTAATTCGAGCGAAAACTTCAAAATTTTCACAGTTTTTCACATGGCAGCATAGGACAAAATTGGACATAATCATGCATAAAAGGGGTTATTTATGGCTCAATGGTCTCAAAACTTAATGGTTTCAATCACTGTTGTAAAAAATAGTCACAATGCAATTTTTGTTTGTGACATAATTCCCTGTAGGGGATGGAAGTTACCTCGGCCCGGATACATTTTCAAATATGGTATCAATTGTAAGATTTTTTCGAGTCTTTTAAAGTGACGGGTAACATGTTATAATTGTAATCATTTGGACCAACAATACCGATTTTTTAAAATTTTTCTTGTAAAATTTAAAAAAAAAACCAACAAGTTACTTAAAAATGGATCTAGTTGAGTCACACTTTAGTTAATTTTTCAAAGAATGTAAAAATTCATGATTTTTGAGAAAAGTTGCTAAAATTTGAGATCAATAATATAGTTTTCCCTGCCTTTAGCATTTATAAATAAATTACCATAAATTTTAGTACTTTTAAACAGTGTATTTCGGCACCTTTAAATTACAGCAGGTTTTTTAGTGATTTTGAATATTAGCACTTTTAAATAAAATCCCATATGTTACCACTTTTAAATAAAATCGCGAATTTTACATTTTATTTTCTTCTTAAACATCACAAATTTCAGCACCATTTAAAAGGAATTGTGCTTTTTTGCATTCTTCCTCTAAAATCATGAATTTATTGTGTTTTTAGTGTTCTTTCTGAAAAATCACAAATTTCAGTGCCATTTAAAGGAAATTGAACTTTTTAGCATTCTAAAAAAAAAAGAAAAAGACTGCTCTTTCATAAAAATTTTGAGTTTTAGTGCACTTTCTCAAATGCAAATTACTGTGCTCTTTCTTAAAATTCTGGAAGTTATGCATTTTTTCATTAAATCCATGAATTTTGATACTTTTTATAAAAAACAAAAACAAATTTTAATACTTTAAAAAATTGTGAAAATACCAAATCTTGCTATTTTGATAACTTCGATATTCATTAAGCATACAAAATATTAAGCAATGTAATTTTACATGAATTACAACCACACAGCATATAAAATTGTATGGAAACACATCAAAATAATCATTACTTTAAAAATAAAGACAACCAAAAAATTGGCAATAATTAAAAGTTTTTTATTAAAATCTCTTTTAACGACATACTAAAATACACAGCCATAGCTCTTTCGGGCATTACTATGCCCTTCATCAGTTGCATGAAAATAAGTGGTGAACATGAGCTTAAATACCAGCCGATAAAACTAAACAGCTTGTTCTCGCGAATAGTGATGATTATGTTAATTCAGTGCAGAAGTGTATTGCCGAGATGTCTTGCACTCATGTTAGAAAATTCCCTATTCTGATTAATTCCTATTCTGATAATCTGATTAACTTAGCAATGAATTCTCTAGGATTGTTAAACTTAAATCTTCCGATCTTCCCCAACTATTAAATCTGCTGCTTACCATACTTCTCACCAATTACCTCAAATTTTCGGACAAATGAAACTTCATAAATTTAACGATCCTATGCGTCCTATTGTGTCTGAGTGCAATGGTCCTACCTATTTTTTAGAAAAAGCGTTAACTAATTTTCTTAAATCATTTTTTATTAACCATGTATATTCTATAAGTTCTACTAAAAATTTGGTACTTTCGTATTTACCGCATGCCAGCGATAAATTGCTGATCTGAAGTGAAGTGACCAATGACCTTCAGTTGTTTTGCAAAACTTTTTTTAAAACCACAGTTCAGTGTTCAGTGCCTAATTGCATTAAATACTCGTGTTCTATATGCTCTGTTTTTATGAAGCAAATTTTTACATAACTCTTGATCGTTATGAATCTGTGGAACTTATCTCAAAATGAAACGGAGTCTGTCTGCTATTTCCAGAAATACAGCATATTACCGAAAAATCGGTATTGCAATCTTTCGCATCCAATGATGTTATATTTCAACGAAGAATGCTTTCATTGGCAGTGCAACACTGCACATGTTGTTGAGACCCAGACCGTCCGACCTACCAGAAAGGTGTAAGGTAACTGTTTGGACACATGTTGAAATAGTGTTAGAATGTGTGTAAAAAACTGGTTCGAAAGTAGCCTCATAGCATATACAATAGCTTTATGATTCATTTATTGCTCATGTGAAGAATTCACATCAGTCAAGTTCTGCCAAAAGCAACTAAGAATGGCAGACAGAATGGTTGTTGATTGGAATAATTATCTACAGGAAATGTGGGTCCTTGAAATGGCGGAAGCTGAAAATGAAAAAATTGGCTGCGGCGATTGCATTGTGGAGATCGCACTAGCAGAAATTGTGAGACGAGAGACGGACGTCACAGATTTTTCAGCAGACTGCAGATTATTGTACAAAAAAAAAACTGATAAAAAAAAACGATTTTCGAATCTGATTTGCCAAAAACAGAAAGAAAATAAATGTGTTTGTGAGCAACCTTTTTCTTTGATCCCTCTTCCGATTTTTCATCCATTTATAGCTCTTTTACTTAACCATCTCACATGTGAGATATATGAAATAAATGTTGCCAAACTCTAAATCCAACCCTTTCAGAAATTGTTGGAATTGGTAAGCCCAGTAGCAGAAACTTTTCTGCCCCCACCTCCCCCTAAAGACTACTAACACCTGTTGCAAAGTGGGCTGTTCCGATGGTACGGGGAGAATTCTGTTTTATTATCTCTTATCTGTACTGGTCATCAACCGAAATAAGCACATTTCTAGTAGAGTAAAATTAGCATTTTCACTGTTGCATTGAAATTCAAATTGGGACAATTGTTAAGAGTTTTTTATCTTTTCTTAATGGGCCTCCATCTGGTTATGCAGCAACCAGAAAATTTTTGAAAACTGCTTTAGTTTTGATGTTTGAAAATTCCTTTCATAAGCACTTTTCTAGAACCACTACATCTAAGATTATGGATAAAAAATTATCATCATGTGTTGTTTCCAAAATTATCAACAATGCAGATTGTTTACCTTGTTTTATGTAAAAAATGGAATTACATACTTATTGTATCTGTAATCTTAATCTGTGTACTTATCCAAAACATTCTTCCATATTTTGAAATGTTTAATTTTTTTTAAAGCAATGCATAATTTACTTTTATTTCTTTAAAATAAAATTACATAATTATTATACCTGTGTTTGTGTATTTAACCAAAACAGTCTTCATTATTTTGAAATGTTTAATTTTACTGAAAACAATCTATGGTTATTTTCATAAAATAATGTGAAATTTAAAAACATTAAGATACAATAATATTAAATATTTTAGTTTTAATATTTATTATATTTTGTCAAATTTCTATGTTTATGTAAAACTGAGAAATTTTTGACAAAATGACGCATAAGGTGCTTGTATATTTTATGCAAACATAAAAAAAATTAAATTATGCTGCAGATTATTTTTAAATATACAAATCAGTGTCTTAGACTGGCAGAAAAGTTTCTGCGGATGGATATCGATGAAAGCATGTTCACAAGACGTAAAAATAATGCTGGTAGAATAGTCCCTCCCCAATGGATATTTGGGGGCATTTGTGTGTGAAACAAAAGAAACATTTCTTGTCATGGTCCCCAATCGTAGTGCTACCACATTAATGAATGAATTAAAAAAACACATTAAAGATGGATCAACCATTTTATCCAACTGTTGGAAGGAGTATAAGATGGAAGAACTGGAACAATCTATATATACTAATTGTCAAGTGTCTGTCTGTCAGTCACTCTTTTTTTAGGCATTTCCCGAATAGATCGAGACTTGCAATGTGGTACACGTCGTGGTCGCTCGATAAAACCCCCGGGAAAAATCGAATTTTTTGAAAACTTTCTTTTGAGGTGTATGTGTGTGATGGGTAAATCGTTCGAAAGGAAGATAGTGTTGAAGACCCAGACCGTCCGACTCGTCCAGAGGACTTAGAGTAACTAGTTGGACGGCCGGAAGGAAGATAGTGTGCAATTTCAGGAAGGAAGATAGTGTGCAATTTCAGATTTTCTACTTAAGGGGGATGCTGCAAACCAAAATGTTCGATTTACTGGATAAATGAGAAAAGACTACTTTAAAATTTGATAGCGGCTTGAAATTTGGTATAAGGGCTAATCATTTGATGAAAATACCCAAGATGAATATCCCAAGATCAAGACTTGCAATTTGGTACACGGCTCGGTCGTTTGATAAAACCCCCAGGAAAAATCGAATTTTTTGAAAACGTTCTTTTGAGGGAAGTGCTCCACATGAAAATGTTCGAAATGTGAAATGATAGGAAAGCATGCTTTGCAATAAGATAGACTTTAAATTTGATGTATGGGTAAATCGTTCGAAAGGAAGATAGTGTGCAATTTCAGATTTTCAATATTTTCTACTTAAGAGGGTACCGCATACCAAAATGTTCGATTTACTGAATAAATGAGAAAAGGTTCCTTTAAAATTTCATAGAGGCTTGAAATTAGGTATAAGGGTTCATCATTTGACGAAAACACCTAAGACAAATATAGTTTTTCAATAATGTTCGTTTATGGAGGTGCTCCAGAGAAAAATATTAGAAAGGTGAATTGATAAAAAAAAAAAAAGTGCTTCGAGATGAGATAGAGATATCAAATTTGGTGTAAGGGTAGATAGCTTGGAAGGAAAAAAGTGTACAATTTCAGTTTACCAATATTTTCTACTTTAGGGGGCTCTGTACACCAAAATGTTCAATTTTCATAATAAAGTAGAAATGCCCCTTTTAGAGGCTTGATATTTGGTAGGTATATGGGCGAATCATCTGATAGAAAACACAAGAAGAATAGAGTTTTTCGAATATGTATATTTAAGGTGGTGGGTACTCCATACAAAAACATTTGAAAGGTGAAATGATAGAAAAAGAATGCTTCGCGATAAGATAGGGACTTCAAATTTGGTGTTAGGTAAAAAGTTGGAAAGGGAGTGTGCAATTTCAGTATTCCAACATTTGCTATTGTAGGGGGATGCCGCTCACTAAAATATTCGATTTGCTGAACAAATGAAAAACTCCTCCTTTACAATGTGATAGAGGCTTTAAATTTAGTATATGGACTAACCATTTGATAAAAAAACCAAAGATGAATACAGTTTGACAAAAATGTTCATTAAGGGGGTGCTACATAAAAAAATGTTCAAAAAATTAAGTTATAGAAAAAACATGCTTCGTGATAAGATGGAAGCTTCAAATTTGGTCTACAAGTAGATAGTTTGAAAGGAAGAAAGTGTGAAATTTCAGATTTCCAATATTTGCTACTTTAAGGGGTGCAGCACACTAATATGTTCGATTTTCCGAATAAATGAGGCATGCTTCTTTTTAAATGTGATAGAGACTTGATATTTGGTATATGGGCCAATCATCTGATAAAAAACCCGAGACAGAGTTTTTCAAAAATGTTTATTTATGGGTGTGCTTCACAGAAAAACGTTCGAAAGGAGAAATTATAAAATAGCAATGCTTCGGGGTGAGATAGACTTTAATGTGGTGTACGGGTAGATAGTTCGAAAGGAAGAAATGTGCAACTTTAGTTTCTTAAGACCATTAATTAACAACTTAAGACCTTTAATTTTCAACGGGTATTCGGCTAGTCTGCCGAGTGAACCACAAATACAATTTCATTGATCCTGAAATTGGCACGCAGACTCAGAATATAGAACACATTTGGGGAAGTGCAAAATAGTGAAATAAAAATTGAACATCTCGCCACCACCTCGAGTCCTATCTCATGGAGTTTATGTGGAGGAAAAAGCAAGCGGCCTCAAATGATAATGATATGTTTGCCATCCTAAGGGCACTTGCTAAACATTTTCTGCCTAAAACAAAACTTGGTTGATATTCGCCAATGGCATGCGGTTAATATGAACGTACCAAAATTTTAAACATCTATTTAATACTAATTTTGTTTCAAATTGCACTTTTCGTAGTTGTGACATTGTGTCCCTGTTTCCAAATGTTCCTCTTTTTACTGCTATTAATATTATTTGCCAAAAAACTTCTATGCCAAAATTATGCAATTCCCTCTATCAACGTAATAATTTCTGCAGTGAACATTGTCGCAGAGACAAATTACTTTCATTTTTGTAATATCTTTTTGCAAACAACAGGAATAGGTGCCCCTATAGGTAGCCCTTTGTCTGGTATTTTGACTGAGACTGTGTTACAGGAGCTCGAGCAAGATTTTGCCTCTTTTATCTCATAAACCTATTCTTTGTTGCCGTTATGTGAATGATATGTTTATTATTTGGATGCATAGTTTGAGCAATCTCCTTAATCTTTTGGATAATGTTAATGATTTAACCCCTCTTAATTTTACCATTGAACATGAGTCTAATTTTTCTTTACCTTTCTTGGATGTTCTTGTTTCCCCTTAACTCTTTCGGTTTTCATACTTTTGTATTTCCTAAACCTACATTCTCTAATTCTTGTATTCCCGCTAACTCTTCTCACCCAATTTTTTCTAAAAATTCCCTCTTTTATTGCTTATTTTAATCATGCTTTTAACTTTTGTTTTAACTATTTTGGCTTTAATTACTGAAATTGACTTTATCTTTAATCTTGGCCATGAGGTCGCTTTTTTGAGTTTATTTATAAAATCCTTTCCACTATTCGCTATAATTTCCTATATATCCTAATACTAACCTTGTTCCTTTTTCGATTTTACGCCATACAAATCTAGTCTTCCGTTCCTTTTCACCCGGCAATTTTTCATCCTCTTATTCATTTTTGCCATGAATTTAAGTCTGGCCATTCTACCATTACTATGTTATTTAATCATATTTGTTCAGATAAATGTAAGGGAAAAAATTAATTTATGTCAAGGTGGGGTGTACGTTGTTCCCCTTTTATCTCCTGAAAATAACTGAAACAAGTCCTGCATTGGTAGTACTAAACTAAAAATTGGTAGTACTGCATTGGTAGTACCATTGGTATTTGTTTAGCTGAACATGTTTGCGATGTTTAAAATGGTAAACTGTCCACGGCTCTAGTCCAGTTTGTTATTAATGATAATTTTTATCCTATATTTGATAAGACTTTTAATTAACTGCAGTGACCCTCATAATATTTTACTTTATAAACCCTTTTCATTTATCTTTACAGTAATTCTAGCAATTTTGATCCCATTCAGAACCTTAATTATGCTTGGCGTCTCGTTCTCGACTTGTTAAATCATTACATGTTAAATCATTATATGATTTTCTGAATACACTTATCCCCCGATTTATACGGCACTTGTTTTACACGATTTCGCTTTTACACGATTTATAAATTAACAGATTTCAAAAAATTAATAAAAATGTATATTCCGCTCCATATACGCCTATACAAATTAAGAGGGGTTAATGATTTAACCCCTCTTAATTTTACCATTGAACATGAGTCTAATTTTTCTTTACCTTTCTTGGATGTTCTTGTTTCCCCTTAACTCTTTCGGTTTTCATACTTTTGTATTTCCTAAACCTACATTCTCTAATTCTTGTATTCCCGCTAACTCTTCTCGCCCAATTTTTTCTAAAAATTCCCTCTTTTATTGCTTATTTTAATCATGCTTTTAACTTTTGTTTTAACTATTTTGGCTTTAATTACTGAAATTGACTTTATCTTTAATCTTGGCCATGAGGTCGCTTTTTTGAGTTTATTTATAAAATTCTTTCCACTATTCGCTATAATTTCCTATATATCCTAATACTAACCTTGTTCCTTTTTCGATTTTATGCCATACAAATCTAGTCTTCCGTTCCTTTTCACCCGGCAATTTTTCATCCTCTTATTCATTTTTGCCATGAATTTAAGTCTGGCCATTCTACCATTACTATGTTATTTAATCATATTTGTTCAGATAAATGTAAGGGAAAAAATTAATTTATGTCAAGGTGGGGTGTACGTTGTCCCCCTTTTATCTCCTGAAAATAACTGAAACAAGTCCTGCATTGGTAGTACTAAACTAAAAATTGGTAGTACTGCATTGGTAGTACCATTGGTATTTGTTTAGCTGAACATGTTTGCGATGTTTAAAATGGTAAACTGTCCACGGCTCTAGTCCAGTTTGTTATTAATGATAATTTTTATCCTATATTTGATAAGACTTTTAATTAACTGCAGTGACCCTCATAATATTTTACTTTATAAACCCTTTTCATTTATCTTTACAGTAATTCTAGCAATTTTGATCCCATTCAGAACCTTAATTATGCTTGGCGTCTCGTTCTCGACTTGTTAAATCATTACATGTTAAATCATTATATGATTTTCTGAATACACTTATCCCCCGATTTATACGGCACTTGTTTTACACGATTTCGCTTTTACACGATTTATAAATTAACAGATTTCAAAAAATTAATAAAAATGTATATTCCGCTCCATATACGCCTATACAAAGATTTGATGACATTTTTGAATTTTATTCCTTTGGTAATACTGATGAAAACAACAGGGGATTCCCGGTGTTGTAAAATATATATATTTAGGGGAATCCCCATATAGGGAAATCCGCGTATGTATTTCACAACAGTAAAGCTATCTGGTTCATGCAAGTACATAGTGCAGAAACATTTTAGCAGCAAAGCTTATATTATTGTGCGTTTATCTTTTGAACTGGTAAGTTTTCAACATTTGTAGTTTTTCTTGCATCTTTATAGTTTGCGTAAACTTGTTAAGGTTCTATAATGTCAAAGGATTTGAAGAAAAATCAAATGAAAAGAAAAGTTATTTCTTTAGAAACTAAAATTCAAATATTAGACCGTCTACGTAATAGAGAAAGAGTAACGGATGTTGCTAAATTTTACTCCATGAATGAAGCCACAATAAGGACAATAGGAAACAAGAAAGATCAATCATGCTTAAAGCATTGATTAAGAAACACTTTCCAACTTCAATGCAATTTTATTTAAGCATGTCTAAAATGCAATACATTCCTCGGTAATATTTTAAAGCTTCTCACAATACTACATTGATTTATTATAGTTGAAAACTTAAACATTCATCTAAAAAAATGAACTTCATTCAAATGACGGCATTGAAATATAAATTGCCTGGTTTAAACATCTCTAAAATGTGATATATTACTCGGTAACAATTTTAGAATTATCATAATACCACGATAATTTATTATATTTAAAAACTTCATCGAAAACAAATGAAATTCATTCAAATGACGTCATAGAAAAAATAACACGCCTGGCTCTCTCTAAAAAAGCAGCATTTCATTCATAAATAATTTCCCATTCATGTCATTCATCACAATACTATAATAATTTATTTTATTTAAAAATTAAGACCATGGAGCTATAAGTAATTTAACTCTATGCTTAAAACTTCATCGCAAAAAATCGTCCTTCTCTCGGTAAAGTCAATGAATATTTCTTTCATATCAGCTATGCAGACTCCATGAGCTAAATTCTTTTGCATTAAAAAAATACAGCAATTCCTATACAACTCATCCTACATATTTTGCTGTTCACATTTCACATAAGTGAAAAATAGGCTTCGTTAGAGAAATAATCAAAGTTGGATGCTCATTTAAACTCAAATATATTGTCATTGCGTTGTTTCAGTATGTAGATGCACAGAATTTAAGCGAAAATAAAGAGGTTTTACGACGAATACAACACTCAATATGAATTAAAAAGAACTTTAAAAATGACGATTTTGAGACAAGATGGATGCCGTATTATATTTTGAAGTTGGTCACGTGATCGTTTCATATCATGGTCACGTGATCGCTTCATGTAAGAGGTGTAATTATTTTAATTTTTATTTAAACAAGAAAGATCAATCATGCTTAAAGCATTGATTATGAAACACTTTCCAACTTCAATGCAATTTTATTTAAACATGTCTAAAATGCAATACATTCCTCGGTAATATTTTAAAACTTATCACAATACTACATTAATTTATTATATTTGAAACCTTAAACCTTCATCGAAAAAAATTAACTTCATTCAAATGACGGCATTAAAGTATAAATTGCCTGGTTTAAACATCTCTTAAATGTTATACATTCCTCTGTAATAATTTTAGAATTATCATAATACTACGATAATTTATTATATTTGAAAACTTCATCGAAAACAACTGAAATCCATTCAAATGACGTCATAAAAAAATAACACGCCTGGCTCTCTCTATAAAAGCAACATTTCATTCATAAATAATTCCCCCATTCATGTCATTCATCACAATACTATAACAATTTATTTTATTTAAAAATTAAGACCATTGAGCTGCAAATAAGTAAACTCTATGCGTAAAACTTCATCGAAAAATATCGTCCTTCTCTTTCTAAAATCAATGAATTCATATCAGCTAAGCAGACTCCATGGACTAAATGATTTTGTGTTAAAGAATTACAGCGATTCTAATACAACTCATTTTACATATTTTGTTGTTTACATTTTACATAGGTGAAAAATAGGCTTAATAGTAGAAATAATCAAATTTGGAAGAGCATTTAAACTGAAATATATTGTCATTGCGTTGTTTCAGTATGTAGATGCACAGAATTTAGGCAAAAATAAAGTAATTTTAGGACGGATACAACACTCAATATGAATTAAAAAGAACTTTAAAAATCACGATTTTGACACAAGATGGATGCCATATATCATTTTGAAGTGGGTCATGTGATCGTTTCATATCATGGACACGTGATCGCTTAATATAAGAGGTGTTATTATTATTTTAATTTTTATTTAAAAAACAACTGAATATATTTCGCTGAATTTTTTTTTATATATTTTATGGAACAATTTGAATATTGCCTAAAATTTTCGAAGCAATTTGTGAATTTTAAATCCGCTTAAAAAAATGCTTGAAAAATTAGGTCCCATAGGGCTCAATGTATTCCATTTTTTCAACCCAGGTTCAATCCAAAACTAATTGGGTGATATTATTCATTTATATTCCCATAGGTCCTATAGACCGTCTGAACAATATACTAAAATTTCATTTTGATTGTCATTTTTACGGCAGTTATCGTGCTAACGGACAGACAGACAGACAGACAGACAGACAGAATGAACAAAGTCATAAACACTTTTCAACTTTGTTGTAAAGTGTTAAAAACTACTGAATATATTTCGCTGAATTTTTTTTTATATATTTTATGGAACAATTTGAATATTACCTAAAATTTTCGAAGCAATTTGTGAATTTTAAATCCGCTTAAAAAATGTTTGAAAAATTTGGTCCCATTGGGTTCAATGTATTTCATTTTTTCAACCCGGGTTCAATCCAAAACTAATTGGGTGATATTATTTATTTATATTCCCATAGGTCCTACAGACCGTCTGAACAACATACTAAAATTTCATTTTGATTAAGTCATTTTTACGGCAGTTATCGTGCTAACGGACAGACAGACAGACAGACAGAATGAACAAAGTCATAAACACTTTTCAACTTTGTTGTAAAGTGTTAAAAATGAAGACTCCATTAGAAAAAGTGTAGCAGCTGGAACCTGCAGCAGTATGAGTACGACTTCATATGTTAGAGATGTTACAATGGAAAATATGTAAAAAGCCTTAGTGATATGGATAGAAGACCAAACTCAAAAGCGAATCCCGATCGATACCAATGCTGTTACAAATAAAGTTTTGAAGATTTATCAATCACTTAAGAATCAGTCGCCGTCTGCTTCGTCCGATGAAAAGAAGGTATCTTTTTCCGCAAGCCATGGGTGGTTCGAGAGATTCAAACAAAGACATTCTTTACATAATCTGAGAATGAAAGGTGAAAGTGCATCTGCTGATTTGGATGCGGCACAACAATATCCGGCAAAACTTGCTGAAATCATTGCTGCTAACTCCTACACTTCTGATCAAGTTTTCAATGCTGACGAGTCCGGATTATTCTGGAAAAAAATGCCGGAAAGAACCTTTATAGCCAAAGCTCACAAATCAGCTAGTGGTCATAAAGTAGCGAAAAGTTGGATGTTGGCCGGATGTTGTTGAAAGTGGAAATGATAAATCACCAATAGAGCATGAATATTCTCAGATTACTGAGTTGGCCCATACTATAGGAGGCAGGGTTAGAAAAATTAAAAAATTTCTACATGCCCTTCTGGCATGTTGTCCAAATATATAGATGCCCAAGATAAAATTTTACATGCCCAACATTTTCCTAATGACATTTTTCATTGTTGACAGCTCTGGCGCCCATGAAAGTAAATATATTAAATATCATATATGTAGTCTATAATTAAATGTCAAAATTAGAAAATTAGTTACTTTTAATGAAGTAAATATATTAAAAATGGGAATTGAATACTATTTATGCTAAAATAATTTTTAAAATAACTGTTTAGCGATTTATGCAGAATTAGACTAGACAACTTTTAAAGAAGCATATTTATTACTTCCATAAAAAAGCGATCGCGATCTTAATTTACATTACATGCGGCTGTAAATCCCCATCATTATGATTGACATACCGTGCATGTGGCCGTAAATTTACATTAGCTTAGACAGAAGGGAATTTTTTTGTTGGAAACTATGCAAATTTTGTACGTAGTATGATGATGTTTCAGATAGAAACTACAGAGATTCTATAGTAATCTGCATATCTGCTTATCAACACTTGTGCATGTCCACAAATCTTCCAAAGCTACCCCCTAGAATCAAGCGCAAATGAATGAGAGAGAGAGAAGAGAACAAGGAGCTGCTTTGGCACTGTGCCAGAGGCTCTGCTTGTTTCTGTCACTGTCACCCGTAAACTGTGAAACTTTTTCTCCCCACAGTTATCAACTATCTCACTGCGAAAGTCCATCCCTGAATAATTAAGACTTCTTTTTCATCCTCTTCTCTTACTCAGCTTTAAAAGTTGAACATAAAATATTTGCAGTGGAGTGCTGGTTACTTGATTTCGGCTACCGATTGACCGAATCAGGTTAATGTCAAATAAAGTTTTATTACATGCCCGACTGGGCATGTAATAAAAATTAATACATGCCCGGTTGAAATTTTTATATGCCCCGAGCATGTCGGGCAATAGATTTTTCGAACCCTGATAGGAGGAGAAGGTTTTGAAGATTTAGCTCAGGCAGATATTGAAGAATTGAATGAAGATGATTTAATTAACATGATTCGTGAAACAAACAAACATGATGAAGACAATGATTCTGATGAAGAGCAATCTGAACCAGTTGTGTTCACAGCAAGAATCAAGCATAGGACTTGATTTAGGAAGAATATTGGGCAACCATTTCTTACAATATGACACAAATGTTGATCGAGCTCTCCGATTCCAGCGAGACCTTCGTAAATGCTTAAATCAATATGAAGAGGTCTATAAAGATTTAGCAAAAAAACCTACGCAATTGTTAATTACCGATTTCATGACAAAGTCTTGTCAACCCGAGATCTTGCCTAATTTGTCAACCATTGAGCCAGAATCGCATCAAGAAAGCTCAAATGATGAAAGTGACATCATACCTATCAGAAAGAAAAGACTGATAGTACATGAAAGTGATGACAGTGATTAAACTTATAATTAATTTTTAAGGGTCTTTTTGTTTTTTTTGTTCTTTGTTCCTAATGTAAAATAAATTAAATATGTTATATTACTACATTCATATGTTTGTTGTTTTATAAACTAAGTATAATTTTAAGTCTTCTAAGATGTCTTACTTTTGTTTTACTTAAGTAAATGACTGAATCATGCACATTTTGGGGTTATTTTCGTTTTACACGATATTACTTAGCAAAATCCAAGATTTCAATTTACACAGTTTTATGCAGAACCTATCTTCCGTGTAAATCGGGGGACAGGTGTATTTAATAGTTGCTTTATTTTGTGTTTGACTACATTTCTATTTGTGACCATTTAATTTATGAACTTTCTCCACTCCCCCCCCCCCTTTTTTTTAATAATTAGATTACATTTTAAATGACTCGTATTTAAAAATGTAAAATGATTAATATGTAAATTTTGTCTGGTTGTTATGGCTTGTATTTAAGCTCATGTTCGCCACTTATTTTCACTTTGCCACTGATGAAGGGCATAGTAATGCCTGAAAGCGCTATGGTTGTATAATTTTAGTACATCGTTAAAGGAGATTTTATTAAAAGATCTTTTAATTATGACCAATTTTTTGGTTGTCTTTATTTTTAAAGTAACACAGCATATATTTAGTGCATTTAGTTTTATGATGTATAATGTTTGTTAATGGAGAGGATCCATTTTTGTGTTTTAATGTGCGTGTAATTATGTTGTTTAATCTTAACTTCCATTTCATTGCAGTGCTTTACTTAATAAAATGTAGCATTGCTGTTTCCAAATTCTGTACCTTTGATAATATGATATTTCATATTTATCCCTTCAGGACCGATTCTTGTGAGCTGTTTCAAAATTTTATATATTGTTTCAATCAAATAAAAAGTATTACTATTTTCTTTCGACTGGAATTTTCAGAATGCTGATTTCCATGCTGCAAAATGGTACAAAAAGGTTTTATTTTTATAAAGTAACATACAATATATAAATTTTCTTGCTAAAAATTTAAAAATTTTCTACTTCAAATAATTGTTCCAAGTTTTATTGTTAACTTCCATAAAATGTGATTTTTGCTGTTTTAAAAGTACTGCATGATTGTGTTACGCATATTTCAGCACTCTTATTTATGGAGACTATTTATGAAGGAGTGGGAATTAAAATTCCTACTTTTTTTATATCAAAATTCCCGTTTTTGTTCCTCCTTTTTGGGGAAAAGTTGAGTGCAATCTCTGATTTGGTGCTTTTTTTTCAAAAGGTGATCATTCTGGTTGCAAAAAATAGTTTTAAATAGAATTAACTCTATTTATAATTTTGAAATAAAATTAACTCTATTTATAATTTTGAAATAAAATTGTTACTAAATATTAGGATTTCATAGATTTAACCCATTTCCTTCTTATTTTTACAGATGGACTCTAATGGTAGAATGCTCAAAATGAAATCAAGTGATGACCAACTTATTACTGTACAACTGCAGGAGCCTGTAAGTGTGATCTAAATTCTGCTGAACTATTTATTATATATTTGCTAAATTGTTCTTCTAAAAAAATGAAAGCTATTAAGTTGTGTTTTGAGGATTCTGACCTTTTTGGGACTAAAGTGACTCGGAATCGTTGTGATTTTGTGTGCAATCATTTTGAATCTTTTATGCAAATGTATAAGACACAGGGCTCAACATTTTGGTTGAGATTTTTAATGTCATTTAAAAGTTATATGGAGAAAAAATTTTCTGATAGCGATAAATGGATATCTGTTTTGATTAATAATTTTGAATTTATTAAAGTTATAAACTATATTTATATTAGTATTCATAAAAAGTTAATAGAAGGTAGCAATACCTCTGTTAAAAAATTTGTTAATAATCTGATTAATTTAGCAATGAATTCTCCTTGTTATGCAAATTTTACTGTTGTCCAATGGATGAATCATGTGCAGTCTTCAAAGCAACTTCAAAATGTATTTCAAAACCTTTTTGGATTGCCAGACCCATTTGAGATTAATGGATTTACTATGTTTGTATATAATTTGTATGTAGATTTTTTTTCTTCTCTCAGTGCTGTTTTTGAACAGTGGCATGCTGCTAGTGACTTATCAGAAGAGGATTTGAAAAAACTTGACTCTAAACTGATATATTGGCTACCAGCTATTGATACTGGAAGTAAGCGAATAAAACCTTATTGTTTTGAAAAGTATATTTCTGAGTTTTGGAAAGGAGATTTACAACGAATGCTTCTAACTGATAATGTCCATGAATATTTTAGCTCACATAAGATGTCTGGTTGTTGTGAGAAGTTTGATAAAGAAAAAAATATTTTTAATCTATTTTATTTTACACCTAAAAATGATAATTACCTAATGAAAATTCTGTGTGAAGAAATGGGAGGGGCCAATATAGTTGACCAAGTGCGTACTGTTACTGATGTCACTCTAAAAGATTTGTGTATTTTAAGGCCACAGGTCGAGTCTTGTAGCAAGCATGAAAATTGCCTTGTCCGAATTATTCATGATACAGCGTGCTTTGAACCTTTTATATGTTGCGGTGGTTCCCCATGTATATTAACTTGTGAAATTAACTTAAAAAATAAAAAGAAGAAAATAAAGTCAGGAAAATTTTGGAAGAATGTTTCTGTAGAAATATTTCCTATTAATAAAAATAAACGTGACGTTTCAACTCTTGCTGAATCTTCTGAGAGAACTATTGAAACATACTTGCATATAAAGACAATGTTGGATTTAGACTTTTCTTTATCTTTGTTAAGGCAAACTTATTCTCAGTGTTTTAATGATTGGAATAATTTTGATTTTAATCCACGTAAAGCTGAATGCTTAAACAGACTGCGAAAAAAATTAATCCGCAAGAATAGCTCACCAACATTTCATGTTGATCGAGAAGCTTTGAAGCAGCCTTTTCATCGGGCATCGTTGTTGAAAAGTGCACTTAATAAAATGATGGAGTTAGAGGAACAGTATTGTTCTGTGAAGGATAATATGTATGGTTGTAGAGGAAATTGTTTTTTAAGAGCTATGCATACTATTGGTATCAATTCTACTGAAGTTTTTGGGCGAGTTATGCATTTATCAAGAACTTCATTTTCAGTTTCTCTTAAACACACGGCTATGCTTCCAAACACAAATAAAAAAAGTGACACTCGCACAAAATCAGATGTAAAGAATAGTTCAAAATCAGACATAGCAGATAGTCGCATTGAGGTATCTAGGTCTTCTGTTTCCAGTAATGCACACAAGAAAACTGTAGGTACTATAACTTCTATCCCGCATGATGCTTTTGATCGTGTAGCATCAGGAACGTCAAAAAATGAAAATGTAACTAAAGAGGTAAAGAAGAAAAATTCTATTGAGAATGCAGATGAAGAAGTTGATGAAATTTTGAAACTGATTGGTGTTTCTAAAGAAAAGGATAATGCAACTAATGAAACAATAGATCATGTCAATATTAAAGAAGAGGATACAAAATACATGATTCCAGACTCTCAAACAAATGAAGATGAAGCAGTTGATAATTTTTTTAAGTTAATTGGTTCAAAAGATATAACACCTCCTGAAGTTAATGCAAAGAGTTCTGAAACTACAAAATGCGATAAAAAAAATAAATTACGAATATGCGCTTATTGTCAGAAAAAAGAAACTCAAAGAAAGTCTTTTAAAAGATGTTCAAAATGTAAAGAAGATAACTTTCCAGTACATCGTTATTACTGTTCTCGAGAATGTTTAATAGAAGATTGGACAGAATCACATCAAGAAGAACATTTAAAAAACCAAAAATTGTCTAACTAATTTTTATGGCATGATTTCATGTTTAGTTTTTTGGATATCGGATTTAATTACTTCTGTTATGTAACGGGTTTATACAGATAGTTAAATTCTTTAGATCATTTAATCTGCTTTTTCTCTAATACTTACAAATTAGAGAGTATTAAAAAATCTTGTATATTTTATCAGTATCTAATTATAAGTGTAAAATTTATTTTCTATATGAAACACACTGTATAACTTTAAAAATGCACGACATCTACCGTCTTTAAATGTTTGCTCTGAAATAAAATTTAACTATCAGTGGTATTTAAAATTGGTGCATGGTGAAACCATTTGAAATTTATAGATTTTATTGTTTAGAAGTTTTTATGAGTTTTGTCATTTAAATAATGTGCTGTTTGATTCTAGCTTACTAATAAATACATAAGTATGTTTGGTATGTCTGTTGATACAGAAATAAGTTGAACTGTGATAAAAAAATTGTGATTTTTAAGGAAATTGTATATTTTTTTGTATTTCTTTTACAATAGTGTATAATTAGTTGTCTGCATTTTTAAAGTAACTTTTTCATACTGTGATTTGAAACATGTCTTGTGTAATTCTTGTAGCATATAAATATTTAAGAGTATAGACAAATTTGAAATCCATGTTAAATACTGATGAATGATTGTAAATGTATTCAAAAGTTAACTTTTTCATTGGTATTATAAATAACTGATTGCTCTTTATGGTTATGGTTATGTATAATATTTTATTTATTTTATAAGGATTTTCTACATTAAAGATATTTGTTCAATAATTTTGACAGTTATGGAAATCATGTGTTCTATTTTCTTTTTCAACTGTCTCCCTGGAATATATGGATAGCTGAATAAAATATTTAAGGAAAAAAAAAGTGTGATGTTATTTAAGTAACGTTTATTTAATTAAGCATTTGTTTATAAATTGTGGTTCAAATAAGTAGCTTGCTAAGTTTTCTTTTCTTTTTATTTCACAAAGGATAATACATAATATTTTTATGTGACTGCAACCCAAAACTCTGATAGAGTTTCAATTTAATTGATAGCATAATTAATCTAATTTTTGAGCATTTGAAAGTACTATAGTTTTGGGAAAGTGAAGAAAAATAAACAGAAATATTGCGGATAAAAAAATCTGATATTGGCCGCACATGACTTTATCTACAGACTCAAATTTATTTTCATATTTTTTATTTCATGATTCATTAAATTGAGTTTAAGATAGATTTTTAAAATTAGACGTATACACTCCAAAATCTCCAGGAATAAGCTTAATTTTATCTATTAGCTCATCACTATCTAATTAGCTTGTTAAAATTTACTAAATCGGTAATATTGTTATTTACTAAATCAGTAATATTGAATTTTAAGCAACAGTTTGCCAGATATACGAGGAATGTGCAATTTGCAATTCAATATTGCCAGTTTGTGGATGAATTAGAAAAATGCATAGCAAAAGTGCAGGAAAAATACCCCTCCAAATAATAATGAAAATCAAAATATCAAATAAAAATCTTGTCACTTATGTTGATTTTTATCTTCCAGCAAAGCTACAGCTGCACTGGTTATGATTAGTTTCAAATCTTGGTTACCATAAAGCTATGCATTGCTATGCATAGCTTCTGAATTGCTATGCTTCCTTCTATAGGTGCTATTAGTGACTGCCTAGTAGATATATCACCTTGCTCATAGAATCATACCGAGATTGTCAGTTTTTAAACGTGTAATGCCAAAATGAAATGCTCTTACTAGTAAAATAAAACTGTTTCTTAAAACTGAAAAAAAAAAGACATTGATCCAAAAAATGTGGTCTGTATAAAAAAATAGTAGATATTCCTTCAAAACAGTACAGTACAATTCCTTTGATGCCATGAAAATATTTTTTGAAGAACCACATAAAAAATAATTAGGCTTGGATTAATAAATGGGTCGATTAACAAAATTTGTCATTTTCTTATCTTTTTGCTAGAATTCTATTAATATTTAAATTTAATTGTTTGCTATCTGGAGCAGTTTTTTGCCATTAACTTGCACTCATAAAGAAATTATCCAGGTGCACCTGACAAAAAAAAAAAAAAAATTAGAGTAGTAGATATGTATTTTTACACAGAGTATAGGTGCTCACAGGCATTAGGCTACAGATCTCTGATTTAAAGGAACATTAGTAATTTTATTACTGTTTACATTAAATAAGTCATAGAATATGTTTAAGAGCATTTTGAGAATTAGCTAATGAGTCCTGTTTTAATTCTTCATTAATCTGAAAATTGGTATAAAAATTTATATAATTGCTAATCAAATTTTATTTTTATTAGAATAGTTTGTTAATCATTTTTGAATCCTTATGGAAAGCCTTGCATATATACATATATAAATACACACACATATGTTTTTCCTGCCCTCTCCTGTTACTTTTTGTATATCATCATAACTAATGGAGGTTGAATTCAATGTACGTTATTATACGACCCCTGGTTTGATATTGTATTTACACATATTGTTCTGATCTTTATGCACTATATATGCACTCCTATTCATTTTATTTTTATCATTTTAATTTTACATAAATATAGCAGACAATTAGAATTGGAAACCTGGAATTTTCAGAGAATGAAGAAATAGGTAAAAATTCAAAGTATTATTCAGGATATCTTTTAAAAATTTTAAATTATGTTTTCTTATCCAAAGCCAAAAAAGTCAGGAAATTAAAAAAAAAATCTCTGATGTATTGCACAATTTGCAAGTATCCAGGGCTCCACTTGTCAGAGATTCCTTGATAATTTCGAGAACTTGCAAAAGAAAGCACAACTTGCTGCTTTTTTTATAATTAGGTAAAAAAATTAAAATTATTAAGGTTTTAACATGATTTATTAATAAAACATTCAAGTACTTTGAAAAATTAACTTGATTTTAAATAATTGAGTGATAGTTAAAATTTAAGCAACAAGAGCTTTATTTGGTAAAAGAAGCTGGGAATTTCGGTAACAGCAAGGAAATCAATTGGCAGCAATGAGTATTGCATGCACTTTCACTAACTACTGATAGTGTTGCCAGATAAAAATTTAAAAAACAGCCTAATAATAATTAAAAAATGCCAAACCAATTAAAATATAATTTTTTAATCAAATTACACGAAAGTGTGACAAAAACGAAAATGTGATTCATAAAACAATAAAATGTAACTTATCTTTTAACAATTTTAGGAAAAACCATTATATTAACACAAAATCATTACAAAATATATACACAATGTTTGTTTATAATTTGACAGCTGTAAAGCAAAAATGTTTGTTATTTTTTTTATTAACAGTAATTGATAAATTGAAATAGACAATAAGTACTCTTGTGATATGTCATTCAAAGGTAGGAGTTTGTTACTATTTATAAACTACGGCTTTACATATGTATTTTGTAATTTACCCCCTATCAAACCTAATATGTCAGCCAAGTAGGGGTTGTACAAGATTTTACGATATATTTCAAGGATTCCTCAAAACAGTAAAGTTTGGAAATCTCTGCTCCTTACAGATGTAATGGCTTACTTACATTTAGTCATTTTGTATGATCTGTTAGTTTTTCAACCAAAAAAAGGTATAATTATCCTGTAAACCCGAAAAGTCGGAATTTTATTACTGTTTCAATTGTCGTTTGAAACAGAATTAGAAATTATAACAAAGATTTTATAGACAAAAATAAAAATTTTTAGGATTAATTTGAGTAAAAATAAGTAACTTATTTGTCATATAATTATCAGTTAATTTAAAATCTTATGTGGTGTATATGTCTTTAGATCAGCAGCCTTGTTTTTAATTTTAAATTGTTTCTGTCTAAGACCTAAAATTAACAAATGAGGTTACATATCACCGTGGAACTATTTTGTATACCCCAAAGGGGTAAACATACTACAGTTTGGGAAATATTAATAATGTATACATATATTTTACATAATAAAGGAAAATATCAAATATCTTCGTGAATTTTAGTTTTTTTTTCTTTATTTCTGAATTTCTTTGATAATTTTTAGATATTGGGCTATTGTGAGGTTATTGATTATTGGTTTATATTCGCATCAGTTCACCATTGCCATGACACCCACCAACTCAGATTTTCATGAAACTGTTTTTACTTGTTACTACCATCAAGTTATTAATCCATGTACATTTTTTTCCTCTCTGGGCCACATAGTTTCTGAAATATAAAAGTTTTGGAAAATTGCGTAAAACTGACTTTTCCGATACTCCGATTTTAGGGACAGTACTTGAGGAAAAAATTCATATCTCTGTGCCCAATCTGCATATCACTACCAAATTTTTACCACATATCAATAAAAGTGTGTAGATTTCAGAAAAAAAAAATGCAATCAATATTGCCTACTTCTGAGAGACATTAACATTGAATTAATTTAATTTTATATTGACGTGCAATGATGTCAATAATTGAGTATTATGACATGAGGCACAGGAGTTATCAGGTCTTTTTTTTTTTCTTTAATTGAACTAAAAAATATGGTCTAAAAGGTTGTAAAAGAAAAACTGTGGCATATTGATTGCTAATTTATTTTTAGCAGCCGAAAAGGTAAGTGGAGCCCTAATCTAGTTATTTAAACAGCTATGAATTAAGTTAATCTACCTAAGTGTAAATAATTTAAAATGTATTCTATGTAAACACTATGCATAATAATAGATAGAATACCATACCATAATCAGACAGGTTTTGAATTTTTATATATTTTAAATAACAATGTCATTTAGAATACTACTGCAATTTGCACATAATTGTGAATTTTAAGTTTCTTTATATATTATCTATTCCATATGAAGAACGGGTATACTGTTAGTATTAAATATATCACATCCTTAGATCTTTTAGACAACAAATGTTTGTTTTTAGCCATACTCCCATTTTCGGAGATTAGAGTCCACTAAAATGTTGTTTGTATAAAGTGAGTATAAAACAATTTCATATCAGCAAAGGCTTGATAGATTTCTGGAATACAAAAGAAGGTAGTTTTCCTGGCTACATAAAGTTTTCATCCATTGTCTGTCAGTACCCACGAACAGCATGATATTGAACATTCCTTTTCCAAATTTAAAAGCTTGTTACAAAACAAATACTGTACTAGAGAAGAAAATCTGTGTATGTACAATATAACAGATCAAAATCCAATCTATTTTAATATTCTTAAATTCATGTGATGACAATAATGTTACTAGAATTTAAATGGTTTATAAGTGAAGTTTTTTTTTCTTTTAAAATGTTAGTATAAATTTTTGGTCATGAAATTTCGCAATTTACCTTGTGGATTTTGCCTTTTTGACCACAATAAAATTACTACTCTAAAAATAACATAATAAAAATTTACTTTCTTTTACTTCACATGTCATTACATTGCCAGTGTTGAGAAACTAGATTTTCCTTTAGATATCAATAGGTGCACTACCTCACTTTAAATATTTTTATCTTTGCATTGACATTTAAAATGGTATACTTATGTCTACAATTGATTTATAAACACTTTTGTTGAATAATTATACGTAATATAGAGGAAGAAGAATATTTTGTTCGGCAAAGGCCAGATATGGCCATGTTGTTTCTTGAAAGATGATTTTAGTGAGGAGATTTGTATTGAAAACAAGTACATATTTACATCACTTAACCACAAAAATTTAGCATATGTGGTCAGTTTAGACCATCTAAACTGAAGGTCGAATGCTTACACTGCAGCAAAAGATGGACTACTTTGGAAGGGGCAATTGCCCTCACCATGATTTTCTTTAGAAACATCTGTCTAACTTAATACAAGGCCTTATATATATTTAATTTTACCCCTCTGAGCATAGAAAACTTTTAATGTTGACTATGACAGCTGACCCTTTGACCCTAACTTTGACTTATTAATTTTTATTTAATTATTCTGATTAGATTTGAGTTTACCCCTGTACCTACTACCATATTTTATTAAAGAAAAGTATAAATACCTATTTTAAAAATAAAAATCCCTCTACTCTCTCCATTTACAAAATATGTTACACACTATAGGGATTTTGGTATGATGTGAAAATCTTCCTAGTTTCTACTTCTTAAGGTTGGTAGCTATACAGCAACATTATGAATATACAGTCAAACCCCGCTATAACGAACCTTCAAGGGCAGTTCTGATATAAAATAAATAAAATTTATACTTCAAGGGTCTTTCCATAAAATTAGAAAGAAATAAAGTTCTTTTATGTAGACTCTCGGAGATAAAGAAAGCAAAACAATTTTTTTGAAAAACAAAAGTTAAAATTAACTATACAAAAAATTCAAATTAATTAAATTTCAAATACATAAGTAAAGTAGTCAATTAAAAATGCATAAAGTAGTTAAAGGTACAAGTAGCACAAAGTCTGTAAAAAAAATGGGGGGGATGTGTCGAAAACCCAGACCACTCGACTCGCCCTAGGGCACGAGCAGCAATTTGAGTGGCCGGGAACAAGGGGGGGGGGATGTGTGGATTGTGACATCATATGCAGTAAGCTTTCTGATTAGTCAGTTACAGTCAAGAAATTGTATAATTTTTGCAGTTGCATAGGCTCGTTCAAGAAGTTTGCCATTCAACTTCCATTTGACATGATGCAAGTTTGCAGAATTTGATGGTTCAATTTATTGATTCAACTTCTTGCATTGTTTACAGGGGCCTTTTTAGAAAATAGGTATCTAGTAATAAAATAAAGGTGCTCTGCAGCCACATACTCGTCACATTTGGTTACTCTTCTATTAGATATATGTAATGGAAGATTTTCAAACCTTTTTTTCAATCAGTTTCTTTTTAGAAAGTCAATGATTTTATGCATATTTTGAGTTTTCAGATTTTATTGTGGAACACCTATCCGCTTCTTATTGAACACCTGTGTTCCACAGAACATAGTTTGCGGAACACTGATGAAAGTCTATGAAGATGACAGTTTTTGGTAAAGTACAGTTAAAATTCAGCTTTTACAATATATTATGTAAAATAGAATGAAGCACATTTGATTTATTTAAATATGCCAGTTTTGAACATTTGAAGTCTTATTGTTCTATACTAGACTTGGAGTTTGGATATTTTAGATTTCTATTTACTCAACTCATAAATAGTTGAATTCCAGACTGAATATGAATCCGAAAAGTTAAAAAAATATCAAACAGCACCAAATCTGATTTAATTTTTAATTGTATTTAAATTTGAGATCTCAACAGTGAAGCAAATAATCGGATCATGAATGTTTATTTTTGGCATCAATTAATCAAAGATTTCAGAATGCATTTTTGAAATGATGCCAATTTGTAACCCAACTTTATAGGCTATTAAATTTCAAATAGCAGCATTGTAATCTTGCCAAATTAAAAGCAGATGTAATTTAATTTGACATATTTTTTTCCATTTCTTCTAATAAATTGTGATTATTTTATTCAAATTATTTCTTAAATGCAAACCAATCTTAGCTCAACCCAAAAATTATGTGTGAACCAAGATTCTCTGTACAATTAATTCAAACTGGCAGCCTGAGCTAGGCTCACACCACATATCCTATATTAGATTTTCTTAAATGCATTGTTATATGTAAGACTAGTTAAGAATTTAAGTGAATTTAATACAAGAGTGAACTGTAAAATTTGTTATCTTCACAAGCATAAATTCTTTGCTTAATGTTTATATATTGCTGCTTGTACTGCAATTGTGCTTTATTTTGCAGGTGTATCATTCATAAATTTAAAATATCAAAATATATATTATATTTTATTTTGATTTACCTTTTTGTTGCCTTACTGTAAATTAAGTACTTAGTAAGTACTTAATATATAGCAGTGTAATAAATTAATTATCTGTTAAATATATTTAAAACATAATTGATGATTTTTCTTATTTTAAGTGTTATTAAATTTTTATGCTCAATAAATGGTTTTCAAACTGTTAAATGGAGTTATTAAGATCTTAATCTGCAGCAGGATCTCTATTGTAAGGTCCAGTGAGGAAAATAGATCATATGTACTTTGTTGGGACATCACTTGTCATTCATTCAGCAGCTGTTTGTGACACCAACCGTAACAACTTGACACCCAACTAAACCCTCAACAATGAAATGAAATTCCCTTGAAGATTCAAATGGCAGAACCTTAAAGCTCATTATTGATTTTATTTTTAGCTTTTAAATACTGGAACCTTTGTTCTTTCCAATGAATGTAACCGCTGCTTATGAGAATGTAAATTCCTTGTACTTAATTGATACAAGTATAGTAATTATTCATTCTTTTCCCTCCTGTACTAGACTCTCCTTGAATATCTTTGAAAAATGCTGAAAACCTACTCTTGTGCATAATATTTTAATAATCCTAAAAACCTGTAGTGCAATGTTATATCTAAACTATTACAAGAGTTTGTATATCCCGCATTTTTCTATTTGTATTAATATTATGCTTGAATTAATATTAGGCATTTACATCTTTGTCCCTTTTCAATATCCTATATTTTTGACTTAAGCCTTATATTTTTATTGACTTAAGCCCAATGCTTAAGTCCACCTTATCTCTAAATTCTATCTCAATAGTATAGTAACTATAAGGAGCCACTTCTCTTTGAGCCTTAATTGGTTTTAAACTGAAGCAAGTCATGGGCTTGCTTCAGATAAAGAAATTCACTTAGAATTTTAAATAAAGAATTGCTTAATCATTTATTTATAATTTCCAGCTGTAAAACCATACTGGAAATTTATTGTTGAAGCCTCAAAATATCCCAGAACTGTTATATTTAAATATCCAAAACATTGTCCTATTTGATTCCCATTTCAGACATGATTATACTTGTTAATATTTTATCAAGTTTAAGTGTTTATTAGATTATTGATTGTACATGAAAAATTGTCATTTATTTTTGCAATTGTAGATGTTTCACTGAAACTGTTTGTTCTTTGAAAAATAATTATAAGTTCCAAAAAGGTTAAATTCTCAGAGTTACAACTGTTAGCAATGCTCTATTCTTAAGATTGCTCAGTTTGTATGTGATTGAATTAATGGTGATCCAGTATGAAAATGTCTGCGACCATCCAAATATATATGTGTGGTTATAACCATAAGCATTTTAATGAGCATTTAATTAAATTATAAGTTTGAAATTACTCACACTAGTAAACTGAAAATATCTTTTGGCTGTAATTTAATGTAGCAGTGATGATCATAGTAGCCATAAGGCTTGAGTCCGATTTATACATATAAACTCCTTGGTAGATCCTTTATTAAAGTGCTTAAATTGTTTTAATGTAGAAGTAGGAACTATCCTGGTTTTTATTTTTTCGAACCCAATCACCAAATACAACATGCGAAATACAGTGATTTTGTTTTGAAATTTTAAGTATTAATAATTTTATATATTAAATTCTAAAGATTATCATTTTATTGTTTGTATATTGAAAAAATGCCCAATAGATGTATGCAAAAATAGTTGGAAATAAATTTCATTGATAAGGTTGGTTATATGGAGAGATTATATATAAAATTATAAGGGGAATTCAAATGCTTATGATTTTGATTTTTTTTTTTTTAAAGCATGAGTGAAGAAGAGTGAGAATCTTGTGTTATAATATTTTGGAAACTATAAGGTCTGTATAAAAAGAATCGGGAAATTTTTTTTCCTGGCATGAGTGTACGTCGTAGCTCGCTCGTAGCACCCATGCTCGGTAGTGGGGAATGTGACCTTCAAGACGCGCCAAGCGATAGTCGCCTTCGAGCGTTCGTTCAGGCTACATCGTGTTTTTAGTGGACCCCTGTCGAGTGACTCGGTGCAAGCGCGAAATGCAGCGAACGATTGAACAGCGGTACGCGATCAAATTTTGTGTTGGATTGGGGAAATCGGGTACGGAGACGTTGGCCATGATTTGCAAAGTGTTCATTGATGAAAGCATGTCACAAACAGCAGTTTTTAAGTAGCACAAGCATTTCAAAGATGGCCGAGAGAGTGTGCAGGACGAGTCTCGCACTGGACGGCCGTCAACGTCAAGAACCGACGACAGTGTGCAACGTGTGCGTGAAGTGCTGAATTCAGACCATCGTTTAAGTGTGCGAATGGTCGCAGATGAAATTGGCATTGATAAGATGACAGTGCACAGCATTATCACTGAAAATTTGGCAATGTGAAAAGATCTGCGCTAAACTCATCCCGAAGGTCTTGACGGACGAGCAGAAGCAGAGGCGAGTGTCTGCTTGTGAAGACCTTCTGCAATGCGTTGAAGAAGACCTCGGCTCTTTGGACATAGTCATCACGGGAGACGAGACTTGGATATTTGAATACGACCCGGAAACAAAGCGGCAAAGTTCGGAATGGCACACTGCTGGATCACCTCGTCCAAAAAAGGCTCGAATGAGCAAATCCAGTGTGAAAGCCATGCTGATCGTTTTCTTCGACGTAAAGGAGGTCGTCCACTACGAATTTGTTCCTGAGGGGCAGACAGTGAATGGTGCTTTTTACCTAGAAGTGCTAAGACGACTGAATAGAAGGGTCAACCGGGTGAGGCCAGCCATTGCCGGAAATTTGAAATTGCATCACGACAATGCAACCAGCCACACCTGCTGCAAGGTGACCGACTTCCTGACAATAAACGGCATCTCGACGGTTCCCCAACCCCCTTACAGTCCCGACTTGGCACCAGCAGACTTTTTCCTTTTCCTTATGGATGTACTTTGAAGACTTTTGAGGTATTGTAGCAATATCTGTAATAAATCTATTTTTCCGAAATTTTTCCCGATACTTTTTATACAAACCCTGTACAACTTAACAAAAGTTTACTTTCTCCAGTCCCTTAAAGAGTTGACATTATTACAATATTTATGCAGGAGGAAAGAGTGATAAGAATATATTCTCCATTAAGTAATTTTGACTTGAAAGGTCTTCTATAAATTTTTGTCTGCTTTAGATTGCATAAAATATGAAAGAATTCAAATAGAAAATATTGAAATTTTTGAGACTAGCTATCTTGGCAAGCTTTTTTCTTTATATAAAAATGTATTAAATTTTATTCCATAATATCTGTTCTAAATGAAATGTTTCTAAACTTAACACTTCAGATTGCTGGCTATTATATTAAGGCATGTGGCAAATTTTTCTTTGACCCCAGTTAACTTAAAATTAGCAACAGCACTGCTCTACTTCTATTCCACTAGTCCCAATTTTTCTCAAATTTTTATGTAAACCCTAGGAAATGTAGTTGTAACCCTAGAAAATTGTCATAGGTTAATGTTTTATAAGCTTAGATTACCGCTGATTGAAATTGAATTATTTAATATACCGTTAAAAGAAATATCTAACTTTTATTGTGTACTTCAATGTGTTGCTTGAAGAAACTGAATGCTGTATATACTACATATTGAATTTGACCTCGATATTTAACCTTTTGGGTTAAAATTGGTTACAAGAAACAAATATTGAATGTTTGCACATTTACTGTCAAATTAAAGACCTAATGTTTTTAAACATCCCAAACATTAAAAATAAAAGATTATTTTAGAGACATGTATTATATATATCATGTCAAGTTTTATTCATGTATAAGTTTAATTATTTTATGTCAATCCAAATTCAAGAATAATTTTTAATGTTAAATGCTGAGGCTTAAGTATAATCATATGGTAGCATTTTGTATTAAAAAATTGAACACTAAGCATTTCATTTGTGTTGAGGAAACATAATCATTTAAGCAGCTCATTATTATAATTTGTTTAATTGAAATGTACAACTTTGACACAAAGATTATCTGTATTAATTAGCAGTTTTGCTGTACCAGAATGCCATCACATTATTGATAAAATGTGATCATATATTGGCTTTACAAACTAATATGCCCTGAAGTAGTTAAAATTTTAGATTTTTGTAATAAAGTCTACTTATTTTTCTAAATATACTAATAAGAATTTCCCCCAATGTAAAATAGCAAACGGACCTCATTGAAAGGATTATAGAAGTTCAAGGAACTGTTTCTTCAAACAATATAATTCAGTGTGTTAAATTCACTGCTTTTGAGGAAGATTTGGTTGGGAATTTTGGTGAGTATATTTTTGTATTGCTTGTGTTGTAGCTTATCCTAAGTTCTTTATGCATGTTATGTAAACCTGCAAAATAAAGCACACTTTTATAAGTTTCTAAGAATTTATGCTTGTCTTAAGTTTTTTTAATTATTCTGTTTCATAACTGCTTAATCATCTTGCAAACTTTTAACAATGTATTTCGTAGTATGTTTATATTTTATTCATTTCTAATATTTTTCTGTTATTGTGCCATGCTGTAGCTCTTGTTTCAATTTGATTTTATTATTTGAATTGTGCTTCAAGAGAAAGCACAAATATTTACATAAGGAGTTTTAGAATTGGTAGTATGATATTGCTTCAATCATATAGCTTCAATTAGTAGCAACTAGTTAACTGACTAGTAATACTTTTAAAATTTGGTGAATAAATGTTTATCTAATAGCCATATAATGGCTATTAGGCCAACATTTATCAACTTTACGTTTTATGGAACAAAACGAATTTGAACATTAATATATTTATTTGTTTTGTTATTCAAGATAATTTTTTTTAATTGTAATGTTAGTATTCATAAAATAGACAATTTACAAATTTTGAAGAACTCTTGAAGAAATGTTTTCAACATTCTTTATGCATGTTGCTGTTTATATTTTATTTTGAAATGTGCTAAATTTTGTTTTCTGAAAGTGGCAAATAATGGACTGGATCTTTATTAGTAGAGGAAAGATGTTTGGTAGTTATTAGCTAGAGGTTTGGTAGCTTAGTACTAGAGGATCATAATTTAAGCTATAACAGTATTGTATTATTTACTGAAAAGACAAATTATACACACAGCTAGTAACATGTTGCTCCACTGCAAGTCATAGACTCTACAATGTGTGAGAAATGTTGTCCATGGTGAGTTTTGGATTCAATATATCTCTTAACTTTGTCCCAGAAATTCTCCACTTTATTCAAATTTGGAGAGTTTGGAGGGGGGAGCATTTAATAGCAGTAAACACACTAGAAAATTTTTGAGTCAATGTTTCCATTCTGGATCAATTTGGTGATTTAACTGTCTGCTTGTTATTTTATGATTGGTTGATTCAGTGTGTATAATTGTTTTTTCAGTGTACCTGTAAAATACCTAAAGCCACATTCTCCACATATTTGAAGTATTGGTAATATTTTAATTCTTGGAAACATCCTGAAAATATATTTTAAGTTCTAAGATTTTAATTAAAACTGCTTAAATAAAAATTAAAAGTAATGGAATCTTAAAAATTAAACTTTTTTCTGTCACCATAATGATTTAAAAATATATATATATTTCATAAAATGCAACCCCGAATGGCCATATTGGGCCTTTATCTAATAAATTTGTCTCGCCAGTTTTCATGTTACCCTACTCGTAGATAGCTTTCTAATTTCGGAAGAGTTTTATTTTAGTAATAAAATTTAAAATGTATAGTAGTTCTGCCTTCCTTTGTAATTATTATCTCTTGGAATTTTGATTTATGTAAATAGATAAAATCACATTATAAGTATTACTTGCTCGTACTTATTTAGATCATGTGTACCAACATTAAGATAAAATATGCCTTTAAGGGATCAGCAAAACTTTAATAATTAAAGTCTAGTTTTTGTAAGTCTTTTTAAGTTTTGCTCCAAAAAATAATGGTCTGAGTTAAAAATATTATGGTTTCTTAAAGTTAAAATTCTTGCTGCAAAAAAGTGTTTATATAAGAACAATTTTGGAATGGATAACAGTATTGAAGAAAGACTTAACCCTTTCGGGATGGCGGTATTCCGAAACTACCATGGCCCAAAAGACTGAGCTCTTCGTTTCCGAACTTTTCCCAAAGGATGGCTAATTTGTTGCGCTAAGCCTAACTCTCGAAATAAATTCACTAAAAATCAACTCCTCAACACAGAAATTTACTTTTTTCAAGAATAATAGAAATACTTATTTTCTATTTGATGTATATTTTTCATACGAATTGCAATGCAAAATACTCGTTAGTTGCTTTTACTATGAATTCTACTATTCATCATCAAAAAATATGCTAAAAAACTCAAAAGAATTAAAATCTTTCAAATCTCCTGTCCAAAAAGATAATTCGCAGAAACAGCTACTGAAGCTGGCGGCGTTGTAATAATAGTACGCTCAGAATATGAAGAATCATTTGCATTTTCATCTTCAGAAATACCACAGTTCCACGAATTTTTACTATCTGCATCACTTTCATTACTGCCCGTTTCGTTTATCATATGAGTATATTTTTCCACAGAAAAAAAAGGTCCTGGCCCAGCCATTCTCTGATCCGAAATAACCTAATAATTTCACTTCCGCACATTCCTATAATTCACCAAAGAAATCATTAAGCTAAAATCAAAACGAGACCCGAAACTCAATTATAAAACTGTAGATGCTGCAAGAAGTGCTCTGTTTGTTTATATTACAAAACCATGTTTCACTGCTCCAAATAGAGAAATAATTTATTGGATCCAACCCTAACCAAGGTCAAGTATCTGCAAAATACATTGGAGTTGTTCGCATGGGCATTTAACGTCATCTAGTAGACAAATAAATTCAAATGAAAATGTTCCATATGAAAACGCGCTCACGTGGCTGCCGTCTTTTAGGGTAAATTTTTCCGAATGCGGATACATGCGGATACATGCGGATACGTGACCGTCGTACTTGAATGCAAGTTCGCAGCCGAAGCGCGGGTGTGTCAACCGTCGCAAAAGGGTTAAAATATCTTTGGAATTTAAATGTTAAAGTTGGTCTGACTTGAACGAGCTTCAAAAATTAAGACTATAACTACATAATACGCTTCATAAATGATTAAAAATTTCAAACTGCTCTAATTATTCATTTTTTGAAATTTTCACTGAATGATTAGAATTCTATGTACAAGTTTACAACTCAAAGCATTTCTAAAAATAATGAAAAATGAGTTGTCTCCTGTAACTTGAATATTAGCAAGAGCTGTCTACAAAGTAGCTTTCTGATAGATACCCTTAAAAATTTATTAAAGATGAAATTGCAGTATGATAGAAATTCAGAAAACATTTTTGAGAATATTCACACGTTTTCCTACTTTCTGAGAAACAAAATGTTTTAAAGTCTAAAAGTAGAAAATAAGAATTTCTGCCATAATTCAGATGAAATTTAAAACTTGATTTTTGTAATTTGTTTAAAAGTATTTTTACTGTAAAATATAGCTTTAGTAAATGTATCATACATACTCATAAAAATGTTAATGTGGTCATTTATTTGAACTGCAAAAGATTTTTTATCTTTGAAAATAAAGATTCAGGTACACATTTTAGTGAAATTCGAATGACAGTTTTAAGCGGTATGTTTTATTTCATCTGCCAATATTATTTATAAAGATGTGCAACTTTTCTTCCTTTTTAGATATGGCTATGTATAATGAAGCTGTAGAAGTTTTGTGTAGATTCCCAGATCATTATGTAACAATGGCTTGAAATAATTCCAAAATTGAATACAAAAATATTAAACATTTTATTACATATCACACATTTGAAGTTTTTATAAAAATTAATGTTAAATAAAACAGTTTTCAGCTGTTAGTTAATGATCCTAGATTGGCAACTGCATCTAAGGACATACATTTGCAACTGCAACCAGTAACTGGACATTCTTTGTGATGCCTAGAAATGAAAATGTTTTGAAATTTTATTTTTGTACACTCAAAGGCTGTAAAAAGTACTGTAAAATTCTGCACAGATCTTTTTGTAATAAAATGAAATAAAGAATTTTAAACTGAAAATGGTTAAGTTTTAAGAATTGTTTGCATAATCAGCAAAATCAAAACCATTAAATGAGGTTTGATTGTATAAAGATTGAAAATACCACACATTCGTTGAATGTTCTGCCACTGAAAATTGCAGATCAATCAACGATTAGAATTTAAATGAAAAGTATCTGTTCATGTATTTTTTAGGATTGCAGTTACTATTCTGTTTTATTGCCACAGTTTCATAATAAAATTAAATTAATGTGTAAATTTATGATAAAAGCAAGCTAAAATTTGTTCAGTAATATGTATCATCAGGGTTCCCTCATGAGATTGGGAAGGCTGTAAGAACAAAGCTATCTAGAGTATAAAATATATAGGGTCTCTAAGAAAGTTCTTAAGCATCCCAATAACTTTGTAAGGAAAGGTCCATATGTTAGGTCTATCTATAAGCAAAGTGATTATTGCCTAATTGAATAAGTGATTGCAGTGCCTATAATGGAAAATTAAAAAAGTTAGGATAGTGAACTTTGCATCGGAGCGAGATTGATGAAAAAAGATAGACAATTATAAAGTTATTGAACACTGTCTAATTAGTAGGAATCAACAATAAAACCACTTTGTTATCCTAAACTTTTTTAAATTCCCCACTAGGAGCACTGTAAACATTTGTATTTGATTGGGCTTTATTATTGATGCACCTAAGGTGTTGAAGACCCAGGCCACCCGACTCACCAGGATGAGTGGCCGTGAGCCTGGAACTTTCTTTACAAACTTATTAGGAGACATTTCTAGGAGCTGTGTATATAAAAAATTTTAAGAATGTAATTTACTTGGACGACACAAAGTTCGATTCCCGGTTATTCCCCCCAAATAGTCTGTGTTCACTTGGAGTATGAGCACATTAAATCGTTCCGAGAGGTTGGTTGTACAGGAAGAAGGGTACGGACCCTGTGGATGCTGCCCCCACTGGGTTCCTGTTTAAATTGGGTGGCACTTCCCGGCCATCCAAACAGATACCTTGCACCTTCTGGTAGGTCAGATGGTCTGGGTCAAAGAATGTAATTACAGTTAACCCTTGATGTACCCACTAACATTCATATGGGTAAGGTGGCAGTATATTGAATTTTAATAAAAGCATTGCTTGTTTTATTAAATTTGATTACTTGGGAAAGTAGAAACAACCCTTACTTATGGACAGTGCAGAGCAAAATTTCAAGAATCAGGCCCATAACAAAACACAAACTGTACTGTAAATGTATTTAAATACAAAATATAATTGTTCTATATTTTAAAATTGACACTTTTTATGCAAATATTATTTAGTAGCATTAATTGATCGAATAAATAATCATTATCATTTCAATAAATAAAACTGTTGCTTGTGAGAATATAAATTTCTAAAACTTCCTTAAAGAAAGCAGGTATATGTGACTATAATTGTTTTGAAGGCATTTTTGGCCTCTTCCTCAAGTGAAAAACAGTGTCTTAACAACCACTAAAAAAGAACTGCAATTGAAAAGATATATCTGGAATATCCAAAGCGAGAATTCATAAGCAGGGATAACCAGGGTGCATACGGGTGCTTGAAAATTGGGAAAGTACTTGAGAATTCCAATTTTCTTAATCTTTTCCATAATCCTTGAAAGTGCTTGAAAAAGGGAGGGATGAAAATTTTCCCACGGTATCCACAACATTATACCTTTTTTCCCAAGATATTCTGCTCTCCCTGGAAATTTCCCTAGCAGTTCCGCTGTTTTCGAAAATTTCCAAAGCAACATTTTTTCCTCCAAAAAATTTCTTCAACAATAAACAATGGAATTAGTTTGCTATTAATTTTTCTTAACAGAAGTGCATACAACTTTATAATGATGGGTTGATTGGCGTCCTTGAAAAAAAAAAATTATATGGTACTTGAAAGTCCTTGAAATTTTTTAAAGAGAGCGTGTACTCATTGTGGGTAACAGACATTGAAATTGAGACCCCAATCATAAACATATTAAACTCGGGCTGATAAGGTGGCCTCACTCCAGCCCACATATTAATTATGCCCCAAGCAAAAGAAATGGAACAGAGGTCATATTGAGATGGGAGTTAAAATAAAACAGAGAGGGAAGAAATTGAAACCTTTAAATTACTAGCAAAAATAAGGAAATAGTGAGAAATTAGGAGGAGGAAGAAAACGATAAATTCATATAAAAAGAGAAGGCATACTCAGTATTATGCCATTTAGAGTTAACTCCAGTACTTCTTCACATAATAATGACGTATATGCAACATGATTCTACCTAACCTCTCTTCAGACAAAATGTATTGTAATTAATTAAAAGTAAATAAAAAAGATTTACATTCTACATGTATTCATTATTTAATATTTTTTCATAGAAAATACACAATTAAACTTAAGAAGGAAAATAAGAAAAACTAGATACAAATGTAGAAAATAAAGAATATAGAGTTAGTTTACAAACCCTGATACTAAAATGTCTCTCTGCATACATTCTTAAACTATGTTCATTTGTAGCTTTTGCAAAAAAATATATTGCAATTTAATTTGTGCAAAATTTATAACCTTTTTTTTTTTTTTTTTTTTTTTGTAATATAATGTAGTATTATTATGCTGGTAATAAATTTATAAATTTATGTTTACATTGGACTACAGTTATTAAAATACTTTCATATACAGGTAAAAGTGTTTGGACACTGGTGTAATATAATTAGAATGTTAAGATTACTTACTGAAACCATCCTAATATATGAGCTGAATGCCCACCATGACGACACGTTTGGCACCATGTTAGCCAGTTTGAGAAATCTGTCACTTTCTTTCGTTCTAAAATAGGGGGGGAAAATCTTGGTAACGAATTAATGTGCAATTTACACAATATGTCAGATATTTACTCTTTTCTTTACACCCATTTGAATTATTTTATTTAAATATAACTATGCATTTAAGAAAAAAAATTACACATTTGAACTAGCACAGGTTTTTAATAGAATGGATACATATCAACTTTAATTAAACTATTAAATTACAGACAACCAACTTAGGTTTAAAAGTCATTTAATAAAATTACCTCGAATTACATATGGTTTACAAACCTAAGTTGGTTGTCTGTAATTTAATAATTTGAATTAGCATTTAGGTAGGATTATCAGATTGTGTTAACTAAAAATTTAGTTCGGTTGATTACAATTTATTTTAAATATTCATAAAAAACAGGGGTTGCTCTGAATATTTGTTTACTTTCTCCAACCTATTTGCCAAATGAAATTTTCTTCTGCCAAATGGAGTTTTAATTTACAAAAATTTTATTTTGACCTTCCATTTGAAAAATTTAATTTGATTTATAAATTCTCAAATTCCAAAGATGACTGTTTTGGAAAAGATACACAGTAGTATACATTGCAACTACTATACAGCGAATAGTAGTGTGTCCTCTGTAAAATAGTTAAATTGAAAACTAAGTAATTTTGGAAAATAGATTTCAATAAATTTAATATTCTTAATTGAACTTTTCACTGCTTCTGTGACAAAATGGAATGATTTCCCTAAGCAACAGATAGAAATTGTCACAAGATGGTCTTTAAAAATAAATTGCACCATCAACAAACTTTTTACAGATTCAGGTAAAAGGCTATTTTTAACTATCCGCTGAATATTCATTAGGCTACAACATACTCTTTCCGCATTGGCATTTTGAGGTGATTTAGCAAAAAATGTTACATCTAATTTAAAAACAATTCAGATGGTTTCATTTAAATACAAAATAGCAATGGTATGCCACAGCTAGCCTATGGGTTGGTCGTGTGGTCTGGGTTTTCTCACTCAATATGTCCATTTGCAATTTTTTGCCTACTTCTGTGGCTATGATTTTCAGCAGCACTTGGAATGGTGCAATATCGATCCAGTTGAGATTACAAACATGAAAAGTAGAGTGCAAAAAGAGTATGTCTGGTAACCTTACATATAGGTCATTTTTTTTTCTATAATTCCATTTCTATAATATTTACTGCTGTAAAAAAATACATGAATAAAAATCTTCATTAGTAAAACAGAATAAAACAAATGTGAGGGTAATCAATCTATTTAGGAGAAAAATGAAATCTTTAGGGAAAAAAAATTGAGACAGAACAGCCACACAAGCTAAAAAGGAACAGTTACTTTTGCTGGAGTGGCTGATTTTGTTCCCTTATCGTGAAAGGGGACTTATTTTTCGATACCAGCTGATAAATACTTTTACAATTTTTGTTTTATGCTGTTGAATTAATAAAATATTACTGTACAGTACAATCTCAAAAATCCAAAAATTTTTTAATGTCTCTAATTCTCAAACTTAAAACAATTTAAATTTGTGTATTTAAATAAAGAATCAAGGGTGAAATTTCAGTTCACAAACATTTATCAAGCTTTAGGAAACTTATTCCTAATATAAATTTTCAGAATTGAAAGTTTGTGAAGTAATAACAATCTACCAGACAAAATAGTGTGTATTTAAACAAAGAATAAACAGTAAAATTTTGATTTACAAACATTCCCAAGCTTTAAAAACTGCATTCCTATCATAAACATTCGTCATGCCCATAATATGAATCCCTAGGGCTAGCAACATAATGAAAATAATCTGCCATATAAAAGTTAAGTATTGTCTATTTCTGGATACGTAACTTAACTTTTATCACCATTTTTAGCAAAAATAGTGTATTTAGTTAATACAAAGTTTGAATTTTATCCAAACTTTCTATAAATCAGAAATTGGCCAGACAATTGTGGATTTTTGAGGTTATACTGTACTAATAAATAATATAATTTAACTGCTAATAAATAATACAGCGATCCCACTTATCTTTTAAATAACATTAACATACTATGCAAATTACATGGCTGGTCAATTGCTAACTGAAACCAGATAATTAAAGGTCCTACTACATGTAGCAATTCCTTTCAGTAACACCATAATATATATTTCAATGAGAGGAAATGCTTGCCCCCAAATTGCTGTAATTGTTGGGTGCACAGCAATTAAAGTTTATCAACCCCTAGTGTGATTCAATCAGAGGACAGCAAAATTTGACATCACACTGTTCTTCACATTAAAGATGATGACTACGAATACAGCTATCTCTATGGTGGACTGTGTATGAAACGACAGTTCATTAAAATTTTACCTAATTACAGGAATATATGTAACATTAAAAACCACAATTATACTAAAATGCACTTAGAAATGCTTTATTGATGGAAATTGATAGATATTAGCATTTACATGGCCTGATGCTAAATGTACCAAATACAAATAGATGGTGAGGTATGTACAATCCTATGATCAGCTGTTTAAGAGGAGGGTCTTAAAATTAATGATGATCATCTTAAATATGATTGATGTGTGGCGTTGCCGAAATTGCATCAATCAAATATACTAACAATCAAATATAATATAGGTAGTTAACTTTTCATGTACTAAATTAACAAAGATTGAATTAAGAAAATTATAAACAAAAACAGAGTACCATTGTATTTACAAAAAAACCAATTATTTACAATATCACAAATAATGATTTAAAAGTACCTGCACCATGAGACTCTCTCAAAAAGTTTAGACCCGAAGCAGTACCCATATGACTAAGGCACAAAGAGCAACGAGGCATTGGTTTACGGCAGCCTGGACAACAGGTTATCTGCAAAGAAATTTATATATCAGCTAGTTATCAAATACAGTTGAACCTCTATTTAAAACAAAGTTTCAAGATTCTGCCAAAAAAACTTTGTTAAACGAAAATATGTCAAATTACTGTTTCAATGAACTTTTATTGACACTTAGTTATATAGTATCATATAATTATAAATATATCTATTGTAAGTATAAATGAAATTTTAATATTAATGTACAACTTGTATACATGTACATTTCACAAAAAAGTACTATACATGATTTATGTAGAAAAAAAAAAAAAGTCTTAATTTTGTCCAGACTGTTAGTTCTAAACAGTTTTTCTTGTCATATGTGTCACACAATCAGGGCTCCTGACACATTTTTGCCTTTGAAATAGGGAAAAAGGGACTATTTCTATTTTTTAAAAAGGGATTCAAAAATATCAAATTTTTTAAATATGTATACTAATATTAATTTTTAAAATTACTCTTGGCAAAATGTCACATTTGTAGGAGTGTGATCAATGAATGATGAATGTTCCTAAATTTATATAGCTTGAGAAAGTTTTTCAAAATTAGGCCACTCATTACTAGGGTTATAACCTTATGGTGAAAAGCATTTGACATTTTGTGCTTTTCCCCCAGGCCCAAATATGGCCAGCAGAATCTCGTGAGATTTTCCAATGAGCCAGGTCAGTAGGATTTTATTTTTTACCATATTGGTAATGTGTATAATGGGCGGATCATGCACCTTTTTCTTGGGCAGATCATAGACCTCATATCTGGGCCTGCTTTTCATAATATGTCGATCGCTCCACAAAAGTGCCTAATCAGCTTTGGAGTGTCTTTGACAAAAATTGTTATTTCAGAAATATCTGATATTTTGAGCAGCAAGATTTTTTACTTTAGTAAAATGTTAATTTTGACACTATAATAAATTGAAAATAACTTTAAATAAATATGGATGTCTAAATAAACGTATCCCACATTCGATACATAGCTGGCTTAGAATGAAAATATGCATTACTGTGAAAATATGCATTACATAATCAAGCATTACTGTGATTTGCAGACTAAAATATCAGGGTTTTTTTTCCATAACCGAACAAAAAATTTTTTTCAACACATTTTTCATGGACACCTGGGAGTCATTCCATATCAAATCAACATAAAAAAGTAACATTTTCAAAATGACTGACACCAGTTTTTTTTTTATAAACCTAGCTATTTTGTTGTACCAAGAAACTCGAGGGACATAAAATTTGTCAAACAGCGGTGTTGGGATTAGTTACTTTATTTTTATATAGAGAGATAGAAAGATATCTACAAACATGTCTAGGCATGCTGACTCAGAATGTATAACATAAATTTTTAAAACTCAATCAAATTTTTCTAAATAACATATATAATAAAGTTTATGATGTGCTGTAAATAAATTCTGGGTGGAAAAATATATATAAAATTTGATTTTGTTATAGGATGCTTTATTAAGCACAACTTTTTTTCAACGTCAAAACTTGCAGTATTATTTTTGTCTTAACATTTTTAATACAGATACTATTCAATTATTTGCATACTTGTAAACAGAAAATAGTGACCTTTCAGATAAAAAAAAAAGAAAATAGAGAAAAGGGGCCCTAAACCCCAGTCCTGTGGAAGAAATACAGTACAAAATACACAGTCTTAAAAATGTTAAATTTAAATCTAGTTGAATAGTAAGGTAAGTACATTTAAGAGAAGTAGTTGCATAATAAAATAACTTAGCAACATACTTTTTTGTTGACTGGAGTGACTGGGGACTGTGCAAACCTGGTGTTTGCTTGAGGTGGGCGGTATTGTTGAAGGTGGTAGGACACAGATCTTCGACAAAAGTTGCAGCTGACATACACTTGCTGTTTAGGTTTTGGAGCAGAGGGGTTATTATTGAACCAATTCACATCAAACATCGCCCTAAGAAAAATTGTATTTTGAATTCAAACTATAAGACATCTATTGGTCAAGAGCAGTTTTTACATACACAGAAATGGCAAAATACTAAACAGCAAAGATTAGGAGAGAAGAACACGAGAATAAAAGGACACATTTCTTAAAATCTGTTTTTACAACTTTCTCAATATTTTATCAATTCTATTTTGGTTTTCTAATCATTAATTCAGATAAAAAAAAAAAAAAATCTGTAATGATTGGATTTAAAAACAAAAACTATAAAATGTAAAATATGATCAAATTATGATATTGCCAGATTCCTGATAAAATCTAGTATACTTTAACTTAAATAAAACTCATTTGGACGTGGTTTTAATATTCATAAGATGACATCATCTCAATATTACCGCAAGTCAATCTGCTAATTTAAAAAAAAATTTCATATCTAATGTGGATAAAAATCGTCATTTGAAAACAGCTTAAATTGAAAATGTAAGCATATCTAAAAGTTTTGAAAGCAAAACGATATTCCTTCTGAATAAGAGACAAAGAAGCTACACTAGCAAAATTAGATAAAAGCCGAATTATGCTTATATGGCTACTTTCTTATTTCGAAAAGGCTTATTTAATTTCCAAAACTATTTGATACATATGCATTTCTATAACTGTTGAGCAATGAAGATTTTTCTTCAAATATATTTCAACACCAGTTCAAAGAAATTGCTGTAAAACTCTGTTACTGTCATCAGATAGCACTAATTTAGAATATTGGTATCTAACAGATATATCAGACATAACTCGCTATTTTAAATAAATATTTAATTCTCTCTAAAAAGATGTATAAGAATTCCTACTCTTGCTATACAATTTATCTGCACAGATAAATCTAAAAAATAAAACATCTTGGTCCCATTAGTAAACCAATTTAGAAAAAAAAAGAAAAATAAATGGAAATTTAGTCAACATAAGCCAAAGTGAAAATGCTAAAATAGTAGCAAAAATTATACCTCTGCCATTTTTACCCTGTTGCAATAATTTATTAAACACAATAGAAAATATATGAATATGAAAAAAAATTTTTTTTTACATAAAACAGATAACTTAAAAAATTCAAAATATCAACAATTTTTAGAATCTTATATCCTAAAACTGTGACGGACATAAAGCAATCAAAAATATAATATAACTTATTTATATAGCAATTTCTTTATTATTTAAATTGGATAGATTAAATGAAAATTGTCCGCAGTATAAACATATTTGAATTAATTCTATTTACTAAGCAACAAACCATTTTCTTCAAATAAATTTCCAGAAAGCAATCGTCTGCATGTTGCTATTTCTAAAAAAGCATTTTTTTCATTAATATAACAACCCTTGAGCATACAAACTCGAAACATGGATGGGGTTAACTTGCAGTGCAGTAGAGAATAACCATACCCAAGTTGAAAAAAAAATCCACCAAAAACTGTGGATATGCACACTGGCTTCCAAAAGTTAAGCACGGATGGTAAAATCAACAAAACTGGAAAAGTAAAGCTTTGATTAACTCAAAATTGTACATGAAGGTAGCAAATGTGTTTACACATTAAAGAAAACAAGAATTATGTATGACGATCCCAGGAGTCCCATTTCAGCGTGAACCCGTGAGATTCTCACGACATCCATAAAAAATCTCGTGTAAAAATTTAGACTGCGCGAGAATTTCTCTCTCTTCAGTTCGGGTCTAAAATTATTTTTTCCTTCAAATTGGATACTGCGAAATCCGATGCCCGATAACCATAAAGCCTAATTTCTCATGTTGCCTACGGAATTCTAAAAAATCCACAAGGAGAGTTAATTGATGTCTTGCTCGCACTTCTTTGTCACGTGGGTGTTGTGATAGCAAATAAACAGGGCTAAATACTTATACAGTACAACCTCGAAAATCCGGACTGCCGATTCCGGATTATAGAATTTGAATAAAATTCAGATTTAATATTAACTAAATACACTATAAAGCACTATTTTTAGTAAAAATAATGACAAAAGTTAAGTTAATCAATTAAAACATATTATTTAATCTAAAAAATTGCCCAAGTAACACACATACGGTATTATAACTGTTGTTAAACCGTTTATACGTTATATTTTCGTATGTGTTATACGATAAACGGTAATACATCGGTTATAATACCATTATGAGTAAACGGTATATAAAAATACCGTATATCATACATATGAATTACCATGTATGAACATACCATATGTAGAAATACAGTTTTAAATACGTATGTAATTACTGTTTATTATACGTTAAAATAACCGTTTTTATTACTTTAAAAATACCAATTTATCATACGTAAAAATAACCATTATTGTTCCCTTCTTTTAACTCCCCTGCTCAAATCCTCTTTCAGCTTTGTTCTCAAACCCTTTTCCTGAAGGCATTTTCATGGATTACCGTTTATCATACATTATAAATACCTTTTATCATACGTTATAAATACCGTTTATATTACATTAAAATTACCATTTTTCATACGTAAAAATAACCATTCCTCCTCCCTCCCCTTGGGGCTTCTTGCTAATCTCCAATCAGCTTTGTCCTCCAACACAGGTGGTCAGGGATCTCCCTTCCTGTTTATCTTCACCCTCCCAAGTACTAACCGCGGCCGATGCTACTTTATTTCGGTGATTGGACGTGACGTCATGTAGTTCTCGAAGCTTCCATCAACTGATTTCTACCGCGGTGGAAGAAGCATAGGGTCTGCGTATCTGGCAACACTGGAGTTATTCATTCTTTCCCATTCCCGCCGCCTGGTTTGTATGTGGTTTGTATCTTCGTGTGTTGGTTTGGTTCACACGTTGCTTAATTTATATATTTTAACTTATTTAATTATATTTAGCTTTAACTTTTATTTTATTTTATATATCTTCCTAGCATTATTACGATAAACGGTAATACATTGGTTATAATAGCATTATGAGTAATATATTATATATACCATCGGTAATATATTATATATATCATCGGTTATAACATTATGAGTAATAATTAATTAAATATCGCTTTAAAAGCAAACGGGAAAAGTGCATGTGTTTGAGCATCGTGGTATGTGTGCATACATGCTCGGAAAAATTACTATGAAAAGATGTAAAACCAGTAAGTGAACAAAATCGTATAAACAGAAACGGTATTCTGCAAATACATAAAATTAATTATAAAAAATGTATTCTTTAAATGATTAAAATAATTTTAATATTTAATACTGTCCAAGTGGAGATTAAATAAAAACGTGGTCCGAGATTGCATTTGTTGTCATGCATGCATATTTAGCTTATCTTTTAGATTTAAAATTGTATTTCATAATGTTAAGATTATAATTTTTGCAATTTCTAGAAATAATTAGAATTAAAAATATATTTAAATATAAACTGAAAATAAAAGAAAAAAACATTTTTGCATTAAGAATAATTTATGAATTTGAAAATAATACTCCTGAAATTATATGACCTTTTATAATTATTGTATTAACAATATAATGTAAATTAAAATAAAAATGATATTACATATGGACAGTGATTCTAAGTATTGTGAATTTTGCATACATGACACATTTGATGTATCGTATCTTTGTAAAAAAAATGATTTAGATGAATGTATTTTAAAGATACTGTTTCAGATTGTATTGATTTCAATATTAATATGTACTTAAATTTATAAAAAAAAATTTTATAAATTCAAGTACATTATTGAAATCAACACAATCTGAAAATTTGACATCTATTGTAAAAATATATTTTTCTAGCTCAATATTTTTCTTTACAAAGATGCATAAAACTTTGTAAATGTCATGTCTGCAACATGCACTGTACTGTATGTTGTCCAATGAGTAATAAATATGTATCTAAACACGTACTAAATACGTTACGTGTAGGAACACAATATAAACATGTAATAAATACGTGCAGAAACACAATATAAACACGTAATAAATACGTATAGAAACACAATATAAATATATGGAAATACATTATAAATTCATGTGGATATACATAATATACACGTATGTGATGCGTAATAAACACGTATCTGAATACGTAATAATAATGTATGTAGATATACATAATATACACATATGTGGATATATGTAATATACACGTATGTGATACGTAATAAACATGTATCTGGATACGTAATAATAACGTATGTGGATACATAATAAACACGTATGTGGATACGTAATAATAACGTATATGGATATACGTAATAATAATGTATGTGAATATACGTAATATTAATGTATAAGGATACGTAATAACCTTTTTTATAATGGTTGGTAAACCATGTTCTAACATACCGTTTTTGCATAATAATTACGTATGGCTTGACACATAAAGATTACGTATTGCTTGATACGTAAGAATTACGTATTTGTGCTACCTGGGAGGGCAAAAGATATTTCTAAGAAAAAATAGACACATTAATAATTTAGAATGTGTGAACGAAACGAAATGATAAAATTATATTTTATCATTTCGTTTAAATATTTGAATTAACATTTGTTATTTCATTAATTTTGGTTTGTGGGAAAGCAGTTTTCTTTATCCTGTAGATGAACATTATTTCTGCTCGGTTATAAAGCTTCTTTGTTCAAGACCTTTAATTGCATGATCGATTGTTTGCATAAGATTATCAATGGGTATTTTTTCTTCTCCACATTTATCGTCGCTACTTCGATCATTTTTTATTTAATATCATATCGCGAATTTCGCCATCACTCAATTTATTTACGATTGGCGAATAGTCATCACAGTGCAGAACTTCCGTTATATCGGCTTTGTCGAGATTTAATGAAGCGCCGGGAGATTTAATGAAGTGCCGAGATTTAATAAAGATCGAGGATTAGCACTTTTGACGATACATTTAAAGGTGTAAATGTGTTTAAACCATTTTCGCTATTAACGAACAAAAAACAAAAAATAAGAACTTAAAAGTTTTATTTATTTTCTAGCATCTATATAATGTTATGTTTAAAAAGGCTGATGACTCTGAAAAAAAGTAAAAACTTTATTAGTAATTATCAAATATGTAAAAAATATAGCAGTAGATAAAATAAATATCTTTTCCAAAAAAAAATTTCTCTCCTCTCAATGATTTTTCTAAATTACGATGAGTCATTACTAGGCTGCAGCAGCACCGGCACGTGGTGGGGCAGGGAAAGTGAAGAAAGGAATTTGCTTAGTTCCTAATCGTAAACGCAGCTGACCCCTTTGAGAGGTCTGTGTGTTAATGACCTTGTTGCTGTGTTCTGTGCGATACGATATTATTTAGTTATTTATTTGCTATTTATAGTATGTAAATATGGCTTTCTAAAAAAGGCAAAATATACAGTCGATTTCAAGCTGACACGTTCGACGAGAACGAAAAAATCATCAGATATCGGGAGGGGGAGGAAATCCTGAAGACAAAACAGAATACATTGAAGAATGGAATTCGTACTACGAAGTGAACAAAATAAATTTCCGTGAGCGTTAATATAAATTCTCAGGATTTTTATATTTAATTGAACAATCTGTAATAAAATGTTAAGATAACGTTTTAAAGTGTTTAATACTAAAAATTACATTGTTTCAGAAAAATGTCTTTTTCAATAATGAGAAAAGGAAATTTTGATAATAAAAATTCTGTATTTAAATAACAATGTATATTTTATGCGAAATAATTACATCGAGAGTTGTGACTTGAATAAGGGGGAGGAGGGATTAACGCTAACAACGTAATTCACGCTCCAACCATGAGCCGATCTACTGCCGTCCATCTAAACTTTCGTTTCATTTCCAGGTTCAGAAAGTCGATCGGGAAATAAGGTATTTGTTTATAAAATATAATTCCATATAAATAATCTTAACCTGTTGTTTTAAATCCACGACTTCGTCATTCTGGGGGAGAAAAAAAAACACCCGAAAATTTGGAAACGTCTGGATTTTCAAGGTTGTACTGTATAGCGGAAGATAGCTGGTATTACCGGTTGGTGACCACAATGGATAAATTTTTAATTAAGAAATATAATATTTATCAACAAATATGCTGATTTGTATCCCAATACTGCAATAATTTATGAATCTTATCTAGTCATACCTATTAGCTCTGCTTCTGTAGAAAGGAGTTTCAGTACTCAAAACAGAATAAAAAGCAAATTTCAAAATAGGCTTAATTCAAAAACTCTCAGTAATCTCATACGCATTTCTGATTATTGATGTGTTGATTTAGAATCTTTCAATTATGATGAGGCTGCGAGAATTTTTAATGAAACGAAACTTCGTCTGTACCAATAAGTCATTACGTTTGGTACAGACGGTACATATTTTCTTTTTGTACTACAATTTAGATTTTCCCATTTGTGTGTGATGTTATTTTTTATTTTAGATTAGTTTTAAGAATTAACAAGAAAGATCAATCATGCATAAAGCATTGATTATGAAACACTTTCCAACTGAAATGCAATTTTATTTAAACATCTCTAAAATATGATACCTTACTCGGTAATATTTTTAAAATTATCACAATACTACATTAATTTATTATATTTGAAAACTTAAAACCTCATCTCGAAAAAAATGAACTTCATTCAAATGACGGCATTGAAATATAAATTACCTGGTTTAAACATCGCTAAAATGCGATACATTTCTCGGTAATATTTTTAAAATTATTATAATAATACAATTCGAAAACAAATGAAATTTATTCAAATGATGTCATCGAAATATAACACGCCTGGCTCTGTCTAGGCCAATAACTTCTTTTTCTTCAACTTAGATCATCCATTCTACCCGAAGGTGTAAGGTACCTGTTTGGACGGCAGGAAAGTGCCACCCAATTTAGATCTGAAGCCCAGTGTTTGTGTGTGTGTGTGTGTGGGGGGGGGGGTCCACAGGGACCGTACCCTCATTCCCCTACTAACAACTTCTCGGAAGGACTTACGGATCCACATATTTAATTAATGTGATCATATTCCATGTGAACATGGTGACAGTTTGGGCAGAAGCGGGAATTGAACTCCGGGGGGGGGGGGGGGAGAGATAACTTGAAAAGTATTAGGTTATCGTGTATTTTTTTTTACAGGTATATAGGAAACATCAATTGTGCAGCACAATCAGGCAACTTTAGGAGAGCTGAACCCCTGTTTATGAGGGGGGGGGGTCTATCATGTAGGGATAGAAAAATTTATTGCCTGACATGCCCAGGGAATATAAAAATTCCAATCAGGCATTAATTATTTTTTACTACATGCTCAGCTAGGCATGTATGTAAGAAAATTTAGTAGGGAATCTCTTCAATTGTACCATTATGAAGAATGTGAGAAATCTTATAGGAGAGATGTTTTGGATAAGAATTTGGAAACATTAAATCATTCATTTCCTATTTTTGATATATATTTACTTAATCAAAAGTAACTGATTTTGTAGTTTAATATTGAACTATAGGCTATGTATATAATGATATATAATACATTTAGTTTTCTATGCTCCGCAGCTATCAGCTATGTAAAATGTTGAGCATGCAAATGTTTAACATCTATTATTTTTTGGACAACATGCCCTACAGCATGTAAAAATTTTTAGATTTTTCTAACACTGTTATCTCATTTCCTATTAGAGGTGCGGTAAAAAGTCTATTACAAAGTTGCAGAGCATTGCAAAATTAGTACTAAGCATTTTTGTTCCTCTACAAAGGGACACTGAAAACTAGCATATATAATCTAACACTGCCACCAAATCAGACATTTAAACAATTCTGCAGAATAAAATTGATTTTATTTTTATTATATACAAAATGTTCACCTTTAGCAATGTTGTATGCTTGAACATGTGTAATAAGTTTGTGTGTTTTTCAATAGCTCTAGCTCTATGATTACACTATTATATGCAGGTCAATAAAATCATCTCTTTCAAAATCGTTAATTAAGAGTTATTTTACAGCTTTCACCATGGGACAAAAATGCTTGGAGCTAAATTTGCTCATATCCTTCCTTTTCATCAGGTAGCGGCCAGTGTGTAATTGTAAGATTTCAGCGGAGCCACGCCACAGTGCCATAGGGTTTTTTCATACATCTACATAAAAAAAAATATATGGTAACTCAAATACTTCTTTAGTTATTGTCTTATCCCATGACTTTCCTCGACGACATGTATAGAACAGTATACATTAAGTATTTTAATAAAAGCAACATTTGTTAATTTTATACCTTTGTTTCCATAACATCCATGTGTCTAACAGATTTCTGTAGCTGTGAACCCATGTTTGAGCTCTAGGATCCCCACAAGCTTTGCTAGGAAGTGTATGTAGAACTATTAGACTAGCTGTTTGCACATCCCCAGTGGTATCGACATACCTCTGAATTAGAGATAAACCATCATTTGTCAAACCTATATGATAAAAAGAAAAAAAAATATTTTACAAAAATATTTATATGAGAGAAAAATCGGTTGTGGCTCTAGTCCAATAGAGGTAAAATGGATTTTCATGAACAACATTTTGTAAAATAAAACCCCAATAAAGTTCAATAAGTGTATTTATTGTTACCAGTCTCATTTATTTTGTTCACAACATAAGGGCTTATAGTAACTAAAGTAAGATGCATAATTATAAAAACTACTTAATCTGTCCAAGCCACAAGCAAATATTATGCAAATTTGACAGTGCATATTGAATTTTACAGAATCTTAACTACTATGTTTCGAAAACTAAGAGACCAATCCAAAAGAAAATTATGCATCCTTATAAAACTTTCAAAGTGCTACAAATTACTTACTTACTATTTAAAGCTAACACTTAATGTTTCAGATATAAGCATAATTATATAAACTCTCAAAACAGAAATATTTTAATCTTCTTCAACTTGACGATTGTTTAAAAACTATAAGAGCTTTGTAAAAACAAATTATGGATCTAGAAACTGGATTTTATACAAGACATATTTCCTCTTACTGTTTATGTCTAAATTTTATAGTACAGAAGGTGTTTTGAGTGAAAGTAAGAAATGTGAAACAAAAACTTACTCTGACAAAATTTTTTTAAAAGAAACAAAATAGTTCAAATATTGAAATTACTTTTGTATATTCATAAATGGTACACTTATATCCAATAAAAAAGTATAAATTGTTTATATTTTCATCTATTAGGTTTGGAAGTATAAGTGACCAAAATGTATACATTTTTCCATAATGCTCCACATTCAGTCAGATACTCTGACCATAGTGCAATGATATTTAAAATGCTATTCTAAAAATTTTCAAAATACTGAGCACAGATACCATTTTGATAAAATGTTCTGAGGCACATACCAAAGTCAAAAAGCTTTCAAGCTGGGCACACATGTTTTAGAAAGTGTTCTTTCAGACCAACATGTATTTTCGTGAAGAAGTAGGTAAACACGTCAAATAAACTTTAAAATTGTATAGATGCACCTTATAGGAAAGAAAGCAGTTGACACTAAGCAAATAAAACTTGTCTCATAAAATTGGAAGAATAATGGGCAACCAAGGAGTTCCAGAAAATTTTCAAAAATTCATTACATTTTTTAAATATGCTTGAAAATCCCCTAAAGAGAGGGGGGGGGGGGGGAGAAATTGACCCCATCCTTAACATATTTCCTTCCTCAATTTTTGATCTGTGATCTCAAATTTATTTTTAAACAGGAGTTAAAAGTGTTTCAAGAGAGATGAGGAGCCAAAATTTAAAAAAGTCATCTTCCCCCACCACAGATTTTTGAAAGGCAGACAAATTCCAAAAATCTCTAGAAAAGGGAAATAGGGACACCCATATTAAAAATCAAACTCAGACCCTTATATATATTATATATACAGGGTGATTAAAAAATATTTGAACTTTCTAGCTACTCTGGTTCTCGAATTATTCCTTAAAAATGAGTACATTCATATGGCAGGTCCAGGATGTGCTAGTCTGATAAGGCTTAAAATACAAAGAATTGAAATATACCACAAAAGACAATGACATACCAAATTTCATGTTACTATGATTAATGACACCCAATTTGATTAATGGACTTCTCAAAGATGTGAGTCGTTACTATGATTAATGAAACCCAATTTGATTAATGGATCTCTCAAAGATGCGAGTCACACTAACAAAAAAACACCATATCACATTAAATAAAATGTTGTAATAAAAATAAAAGAGGAACTTCTGATTCTATTCTACGAATATTCATCTCCCCAAAAAAGAAGTATTTATTTTTATAGATCCACCTAAATGCATCTATTAAATTAAAAAATATAAAATTGTTTTAAAACAGAAATGAAAAACTGGTTAAAAAATATTTACCAGTTAATAAGATCCCATCTAAATTGCCTGTTTCAGACATTCTTTGCTTTAAACCATCCAAGAAGTCAGACAGCTAGGATAAAACAAAAAAAAAAATATTTATAATAAAATTAGATAAAAATATCCTTTATGCCAGAATTATACAAAATAGGGGTTCAAACCTGGACATTTTTTGCAATCCCAGAATTTCAGGGTTAAGAATTTTTCAATCATGAGACTAAGAATTTTATTTTATTTCATAAAAAATATTGTGTTAATTTTCAGATGTGCAGTGTTTCCAGGATTGTTGAAGTTTAAAATGTAAAAAAAATCCCTCTTTCCTTCATGGACTAAATTTTCTCTTTTTTTTTTCATGAACTAAATTTCAAATTATTTTATTGTTACTTTTATTTTAGTAATGTAGCTCACTTTAACATTAATTTACCATCCCCTTCTAACATCTCAATATTCTGAATTACTCGTAATTAACGGCAAATGTTAAATTCTTACGTTCGAATCATTCTAAAATGTACCTGTGAACCATGTAACCTTCGTTTTTTAGTAAAGCACTTTATTCATGAATTTTGTCAAAAGTTCATTTTCCTAAGAGCCAATGGCTCCTTGGCTGGTGATAAGCGATTCAGCACATGTTTAGGGTTATAGTGTAGATGTAGAGAGCTGTTGAGTGACACACACTGAGTGGTATTCGGCATACTTTCACTCTCTTGGCACAGTGTTAGTTTTTGCTGCTTTGAGGTGTACATGCAATCACTGCTCTATGTTAAAGGCCCAGGTCTCACTACTCATTCAAAGATATGAGCTGCTGTTTAGGCGACTGGGCACTGTTCTACATATGGAAAAATTCACCAACTCTTTGGAAGGACAAAAATCTCATTGGCACATATTCTATGCTGTGAGCATGATGTGAAAGGATGTTTTCGTTCATGGGCAGTGGGTCACTGTGCCTTAGCTGGACCACCGCCCCATGCTAGCCCAGTAGCTATTAGGGAAATTCCAATCTTCCCCCACATCAGTTTTGCATTTTCTTAAATTTGTTTTTGGTAAATCCATGTCCTAACCTGAACTAATATCTGGGGGCCCTCCACTGTCTGGCACTTACTGGCCTTCTCCAGTTTGTGTATCACATTGATTCCATAAAAAAACCAGGCCACCAGATCAACAAGTTCCGTGGGTTTCAAAATTTCAAAATTATGTCCGTCGCTCCAAAGTTTTCATCTGTTGAGATCCGGTGGCCTGAGTTGGTGTATCAGGGTCCCCTTCAAAGTTTTATATATTGGCACTGCTAAACCTTTGCAACATCTGTCAATTGAAGCTAAATTAGTTTGCCCACTTTTTTGGCATATTTAAGAGAAGACAGGCATATGCATTGACATTTTAGTGCTACAAGGTCATCTGAATACAGATTCAAACTTCAATCAGTGATGCTTTTATTTCCAAATACCCAGTGCAAAACTGCATCGTTTAAAATAGTGCTCCTCCACAAAACAGCACTTAATGATCTTATTAACATTATATTCCCTAATATTTATGATTTTTAGTTAAAGCTTGAAGGTTGATCTTTTGTTAATCTAATTTTTCTATGGGTATACTGACATGCATTGTGTAGTTTTAAATTAAGAATTTGTATATCTTTTGAATTTAAGTCTTATTTAGCAGTTTTAATAAAATTTTTTGCCTTTAAAAGAGAAAAATGTGATGGAGGGAAAAATAGCAAAAATTGCTTGATAGTTCTGACCTTATATTTTTCTCACTTTGCTTAAGACTAATTCAATCAAATAACAGACTTATTAATCAGACTTATTAACTACGATATCCAAAATATGAAAAACTAGAAAATATACTAACTTCAAACATGGTGCAAAGATTTACTCAAAAGGTATTTGATTGAAATAGAATATCCCAACTTTTGAGAAACTAAACCTTACTTTTTTGTCATCCAGATATAAACATGCAAAAGCCATTCGATCTTGGACAGCAATTTGATTATCGTTCTATATGAAAAATAAAAATAAGTTCATATTAGTGAGACTTCATCTACAAGTTCTTAGTTATACCATATACATAAAACAAAAACATAAAACATTCTACAAAATCAATGTAAGCATATTTTGGTTTCAGGCACAAAATTAATCCAGCCCTAAATTTTACAAAATAATACTATATACAATTAAACACACATAAAAGTGATCTTGCTTATAGTAATTTGTTAGTTAATAGGCAAATCTTGGGCAAATCTCTCAAAGGCACAATTTTCAATATGAATTTATAGCACTAATGGGCTCTGCCCCTGCTTGTTATACTTGCTAACTTTTAAGACAACCCTTTTTACAAAATCCAATGAACTAACAATTATGAATAACTATTGTTTATTCATTATGATTTTTATAACCATTATTAATTCATTTTAATTATTATAACTATGAAGAAGGATATATCTCTTTTATGACAGTTTAACTGTCAGAATAACTGATAAACACTCAGTTGAAAGTAATAAACACTAAGTTGTAAACACTAAGCTGTAAGTGATAAACGCTGTTGAAAATAACACTACATTGAAAGTAACTTTCGATGTAGTGTTATTTGTATAGTGTTTGTTGGAGATTTAAGAATGAATCCATTCCTGTAGTGTAGTTGTAAGCTCTACCTGCCCTGTTGTGAAAACTAATTTCAAGTTCATGTGTAACAACTAATATTATAGTCTAGTTTAGACATGTCTCTATTTCTCTATTTTTAATATTTTTAGTGCTTCAATTTAGTCCTCAGCCATCTTTGTGACATTCCCATCATTAAATTTTTGTTTGTCCAAACTGACAATGCTAAATTTAATAATTTAAGAATTTTTGATTAACTAAGGCCTAAATCAAAATTCTACTTTGTGTTCCCTACTCATCAACCCTGGGCTCAGGGTCTCTGCCTCGTTTGTTGCTGCTCATTACTCGTTATGCCTGCGTAGCAGCCTTACAAACAAATAAAACATTTTGCAAGCATTGTTATGAACAATTACGATTTATTGTTGAAAACGTTGATCGCTGAACGTATTGTGAAATTGTTGAACGTGTGTAATTGTTGATCGCTGAACGTATAGTGTATAAGACAGACACACACACAGACATTGCCTTTTATTATTTACTAGCCGCCTTTGGCGACCAGCCTATTCGCTACCCTTGAAAATTTTCACCATGGCAAACTCGCTGGCAGACCAGAATGGAAAATTACAGGAAGCAGACCAATGGAAAATTACAGCAAGATTCCCAAGCTGAAAGGGACAATTATCATTACCAATGGAGTTTGGCTGAGAAACAAAAAAAAAACTTTCAAGAAAATCCAATTTAAAACTGAATTATATGTAAAAATGATCTTGACTGTGAAAAAATATAAACATGATTGAGGACAGTGAATTTTTTATTGAGGACTAGCCGCCTTTGGTGACCAGCCTATTCGCTACCCTTGAAAATTTTGACCATGGCAAACTCGCTGGTGCGACCTATCAGAAAGGTGTAAGGTAACTATTTGAATGGCCAGGAAGTACCACCCAATTTAGACCGGAACCCAGTGGAGGAGGCATCCACAGGGACCATACCCTCCTTCCCTTACCACCAACCTCTCGTAAGGACTTACGGACCCACATGTTAGCAGAGTTTTTGATATGTGCAGTGTCATCGTACTCTGTGTGAACATGTCGGCAGTTTTGGCTGTGAGAGGAATCGAACCCTGGCCTATAGAGTGCAACTCCCGCGCACTAACCACTGGGCTACTCCGCCCTCTGCGACAATCTCCATAACTTTCTTTTCATTCACCCAATTTAGACCGGAACCCAGTGGGAGAGGCATCCACATGAACTGTACCCTCCTTCCCCTACCACCAACCTCTCGGAAGGACTTACAGACCCACATGTTTAACGTGATCGTACTCCACCTGAACACGGTGGCAGTTTTGGCAGTGGCGGGAATCGAACCCGGGCCTACCGAGTGCAATTCCCGCGTGCTTACCACTGGGCTACTGCGCCCTTCGCGACAATCTCTATAACTTTCTTTTTATTCATTCAATTTAGACTGGAACCCAGTGGGAGAGGCATCCACAGGGATCTTTCCCTCCTTTCCCTACCACCAACCTCTCGGAAGGACTTACGGACCCACATGTTTAACGTGATCGTACTCCGCGTGAACACGGCGGCAGTTTTGGTAGTGGCGGGAATCGAACCCAGGCCTACTGAGTGCAGTTCCCGTGCTTTAACTTCCCGTGCACTAATTTAAATTTTATAATGACCATATGCTAAGCTCTTAATTCCATCATCCTCATTATATCGTTCCATCATTTAAAATATCCATAAAACTAAAATATCCATTTAATATATCTATAAATTAAAATATCCATTAAATAGCCATTCCTCTCGGAAGGACTTAAGGACCCTTATGTTTAACATGAAATACATCACTACAATTAAGTTTTTACAATACAATACATTACGCCACAATAATACATCGCAATCAATACATTGCCACAATTCAATCCACCATAATTCAATCATTTAAATTTTATAATGACCATATGCTAAGCTCTTAATTTCATCATTTTCTTCCCTATTGCATATTCAGAACCGTGATGTCACCTCCACCTTTCCTCCTGCTGGGTAAAAAACTTCTGCAGGGGAAAACGTGTGTGAAGGACTTCATTAGCGGTTCGCCGAGAAATTCAAAATCCTTAGTTCATTGAAATTGCAATCCTGTGGATATTTATAATTATTTCTTGACCAAATTGGGCTTGTAAGAAAGCCTGATGTTTCAGCTTTCTAAAAATATGAATTATTAGTCGAAATTATGAGTACTTTTTACTATGTGAGAATTTAAAAACCAAAGTTCCTTTTTTTGAGCCAAAAGTGACTTTTGTTTTAAAATCTTTAAAAAATATTAGAAATCGAAGTTGAGATTTGAAATTGATATATTTTTACTCACAATTATCTGCTCTTTCCGGTGGTGTGATTTGTTTTTTTCTACAACGTCTGGATCATGGAGAAAAAAGGGCAAGAAACCGAAATCTCACAAAACATTAAATACCAAAAAAAAAAAAATTAAAATTTTAAAAATAGGTTTTCACTTGTCACCTTCCCACCCCCTCAGGTCTCCAATTGCCAAATTTCGTAGCTCTCCGACGCGCGGTCGTGAAACATATAATGTATAAGACACAAAGACAGACACACAGACATTGCCTTTTATTATAAGAAGACCTACATAGTTTCTTTTTAATAAACTATTAAGAACTTTTTATCTGAATGGAACAAAAACAAACTGGCGAAGACCCGAGGACAGTCTTTAAATTAGGATACATACAGTGTTCACAAATATGCATTGCAATGCATATTTGTGAACTTCAATTGATGCAATGAAATTTGAGTTATGCATATTTTTATGCAATGATAAAAGATCCTGCCATTCTTCATCGTTTATTTTAACTTAAAAAGCTTCTAACATTTTATATGAAAACTGCAATCATTTCTGCACCTCTCACAGGCTTGACTTTGTGCTTGTATTTAATTATTTGACTTACTGTTTCTTAAATAACTCAATTTTTAAAATCCCCAAAAGTGTTGGATGCCCATGTTCAAGGGATATGCTTTCCTTAAATTGCTATTCCATTTTTATTTCTGTGTTTCTTTTGGCCATTCATGGTAACTGCTCTGCACCCTTTGGGTGAACTGGATGGCATGGGCTAAAAAGAAAGAAAAGGAAGCCAAAGCTAGGCACTGAGGGTTGGGACAGCCCAGTGGTTAGCACATGGGGAATGCACTTGGATGACCCAAGTTTGATTCCGGATCTACCCAAACTGGCTCCGTGTTCATACGAAGTACAGGCACATTAAATATGTGGGTCCATAAGTGCTTCATAAGTGCTTGGTGGCAGGGGAAAGAGGGTATGGTCACTGGGTTCCGGTCTAAATTAGGTGGCACTTCCCGGCCATCAAAACAGATACCTTACACTTTAGGGTAGGTCGGGCGATCTGAGTTGATGAAGAAGAAGGTAGGCACTGAAGTATTAAAGTGCATGGGAGATACAGCCTGCGATGGCTTCATCCAGATATCTATGATGTATTAAATAACATTATCACATTATCTAATCATTAAACGAAACTTTCTTTGAAAAATGAATTTTTAAACTTAGTTCTCTGAGTTTTGTGGAAGAATACATATCTACAAAAACCATTAATAAATTTACAATATTAGGGGAAATTGTCTGAAACTTATAAAGCAATAAAATAATTGTAGATCTGAAGATAATTCTCTAAATAACAAAGTGTTAAAAATTACATATAAAATCCAAAGATCATTACACCCTGGATCTGCTGAAGACTTAATCTTAAATAAATTTGCCATTTACATAAAGGGTAGAACTCTCAAATAGAAAATACTCACAAGTATTTCATCATAACTTGTATCTTCTGTTGTAAGAAATGCAAACATTGCCCTGAGATGGGCATCACTTAGCTGTTTTTTTAGAGAGCTGCTGATTTCTCTCCAAAGGGCGGACTTATCTTCAGTGTAACCAGCCAGGGCCATTGCTATGGCATTTAAGTTACTATTTCCTAAAATAAAAATATTCCAGGCTTATTTTCTATCGTAATACATTCCATATTTATTTTCTATTGCATAAAAATATTCCATGTTTATTTTCTATTGTAATAAATATATTCCATGTTCATTTTTTATTGTAACCATTGTTTTTCAATGCAAATAACTTTGTGGTTTAAAATTATACAAATAAAAAATAACACTACTGGCAATAACAAATATTACCAAAAAAAAACTATTAAAAAATGAACAACTACTCATGACTTGATTGAACTAAGGCTCCTATGTTTACAGGCTGGCACCTTATTTATGTGGATTAATCACACGCATGCTAAGCATCATTATTAGGTTCAATCATTTGTACAGGCTTTAACCTATAAATGCCTATTTCTAATAGTCACTAAACTTTTCAAATTTATTTATTTATACAAGATTTTGGTTGGTATTGATTTTGACAGATTATGTTCAGAAAGGAAAGAGACCATAACTATGAAACAAAGTAAAATAAAAGCAAAAGCAATAGCAATTTGTGAATAATACCTTACACAACTTAATGAGGGCATTCAGAAAGCAAAATACAATCTTTCAAAATCTAGGCTGCAGAATCTTTTATTGGTATAGAGCATTCCATGCCCTTTATCCTAAAATTTCTGACAGAAAAACGTGTCTATGCAAGATGCATGAGAACACATCCCTACATGTGAGTAAACTGCATTTATTTTGAGATGATTTTCAAACAAACAGTAGATGTAGTGAGGGCCTGATCACACCAATGTGGGGCCTAGGACCTGGTGTTAATTTGAGGCCCCCATATCGTCACGCCATACCAAACACATGCAAAACATCAACACATAACAAATTTGGGGACTCAGGATCTTGCCTCGTATGACATTTTCTAGAAAATTTTCAAAGTTTTACATCAAAGTAATATATGTATAATATTTAAGACTATTAACATATTTCATAATTTAAAATATCAACTAATATTACAAGTTTTAAATTAATTAAAGTATTATTTACGCTTAAATTTATATCGCATACAAAATTTAGGGGGTCCATTGCCCTGGAGGCCAGTGTATTAATCAGGATGTAGTGGTAAGTGATGGAAGTAGCTGAGAATGTTTAGAAAGATTGGGACAGTGTTGACATCACATGTCCACTCCGCTATCTGTCTACCCCATGGACACAAAACTTAAAAAAAGTTAAAATAGCTTATTATTTTGAAACAATCTCTATTTTAGTGCTCTAAGCTGACAGTGACCAGAAAAATGCAAATTAATTTTTATCTAATTTTTAGAGAATATTTCATTTTTCAAAATATTTACCATCTTTTCTCCCCATTGCCATGTAATGATCCATGAGCAATTTCATGGGATAGTTGTTTGGCAACATGGTAAAGCTTTCAATTACATAAATTATGGTTGAAAACTGCATTTTCCAGTAAAACATTCAATCAAATCTAAATTAGCTTTGATTGATGGGTACATTGATGCTTTTTGTGAATGATACACTGCTTCTCCTGCTTTATTCAACCACAAGCCATTGATATTAATAGATTAAAAACAAATACTATTTTAAATCATATCAAAAGTAATAAAAAAAAATTCAAATAAACTAACCTTTATGAGTACGTGAACATGCCCCTTTACTTAAAATTTCAATTGCTTTTCGTATTTCAAAGTTGAACAAAGCAATAGCAGCAGCTCTCGCAAAATGACCATCATTCTCAAGTCTAGAAACAGCAAATACTGTATAAATTTACAGAGTACATACTAATGACTCAATACTAATTTCATTGAAAACACTTATACAATGCAGATAATGAAAGAGCAAAATGATTTTGTTCATAAAATAATTAAAGCATACATACAGCTGCTTTGATGTTTATTGTCAGCACAAAGACATTTAAAGCACTTGAAGTTTGAAATACAAATTAATTTGGCCAAAGAGAATTTTATAACAATAAAACATGCATAATTTAATTAACTTATATAGCATGTTATATGCAATCATAATTTTGAACACAATTTTCTAGGGAAGGAACAGCTCTGTGGTTAGAGCATGGGAATTGCACTTGGATGACCCGAGTTCAATTTCTGGCTCTACCCAAACTGTCCCTGTGTTCATGCGAAGGACGGGTATGTTAAATATGAGAGTCCGTAAGTTGTTCTGAGAGGTTGGAGAAAGGAGAAGGAGGGTATGGTCCCTGTGGATGCCGCCCCCACTGGATTCCAGTCTAAACTGTATGCCACTTTCTCAGCCATCCAAACCTAACATACCTTACACCTTCGGGTAGGTCAGACAGTCTGAATTGAGGAAGAAGAACACTAAGAAGCCAAGTTAAGACGCACCGTTTTGGGGTCCCTGTGCAAGAGCACTTACCCCCACATTGAAAATAGCAATATGTAAACCTTTCTGTTTATATAGCATGTGCAGAGGATTACATGGGCACTCAGCTCTGAAAAGGGTGCTGATTGGACGGTTGCTAGATGTTGATTTTCTATTGGTCAGAAAATGTCTTGGACGGCTGTCAGCCTGCAAGTCGTGGAAAGGGAAAGGAGGGAAGGGGCAGAAAACCGTAAGAGAAAGTTACTAAAAGCGAAAAGAGCGCAAAAAGCTCTCTAGCAAAAGAATAAAATTAAAATTTAAGATTAAAAATTAAGTCAAGTTTAAGATCCAAAGAAAAATCAAAGAATTTAAAGGATAAGATTACATTTAAGTTACTGCTTGGATTTGTTAGGCACAAAACAAGGTTACAAGTATATATTTCAAAAATTTATCTACAATTAAGAAAATGTGGATTAAAAGTACTGATCTAGAGTAGTATAAATGTGGGCAAAAGCAAGCAAACTAATTGGCCAGTGGCTGGTCCTGGAATATAAAATGAACGGAAACGGAGTGGCGGTATGGTGCCACCATCTACCGTTGCTCGTTCGAAGTTAAGAGACTCCTTCTGAGGAACAAGATAGCATCTTTTCTTCCATTTGGTACTCTGGGAGCCAAATAGAAGATGCCTAGGCCTGCGCTTCCTAAGATAGGAAGGCACGGTAGGGTTGTACGTCTGATCTACATCTCTCATACAGGGTCTATTAGAATTTTTCTTGTTAAAATTTAATGAAAGTTTCCGAATATGCTCTATTATTCCAGAGATTTTGAGATCATGATGTATAACTTTGTTCTGGACATACCTGGGTGCATTAGTGATACAACGCAGAACTTTATTTTGGAAAACTTGCAATTTCTAAATGTGGATTTTGGCCGCCGCCCCCCCCCCCCCCCCCATCCCATACTGGGCAGGCGTACAAAAATCCAGGTACGACGATATCTGTTTGTAAATAATTAATTTATTATTAAGGGAAAGGTGGGATTTTTTACCGAGAATGGGCAAGAGGGCATGATAATTCTTTTTAGCAGATTCCAGTTTAGCATCAATATGATCTCAGTGTGTTATCTGCAGAAAATTAAAAATTGAAATAATAAAGGAGAAAAAATGTGCACATAATTACCATAGCATTCTGATAATACCCCTTCCGAAAATTTACAACTTTTGTATTTCCCCGAAATTCAATTTGTAACCCCCTTTGTGCTTTGCACAATTTTCCTGTTGTTATAGGTTTTCTCAGAGGTCATCCTTTTCCACTCACTTCCTTGTTATTAGACTGAAAGTCGCTGTTTCTAGTTCATGGAATATGCCATTTTTAAAGTATGAACTAATATAAATAAAAGACTGGAGCAAATACCCTGCATTGCCTAGAATTTAAGATACAAAAGATAAGTGAATTCTTGAAAACCAAACAAAGCTTTAACGATATGCCTGATTAGACACTGAAAGTCAGTCTTTTATCTGAAGATTGAGAGCTATAATCCTTATGTATGTTAGAAAATTCTGATTGTAACTATCCAACAAGTTATTGTCTCTCTCATCCCCCCCCCCCCCCCAAAAAAAAATATCTATATTACTCCCTCTATATTTTCCTAATTATTTTCCTTTACAAAATATTCCATAATAGGAATTTTATGGTAATTTTAATTTCAAACAGGGAAAAATTTTTAAAAGTTCAATGCTTATAAAAGAAGATATTACATCTTCCAGCAAAATTCAAATTGAATTGCATTAATTAAGCTTTTATAAAAGCAAAGTAGGAAAGTTTTAGCTAAACATATTAAAATAAATAAATAAAAAAAAAACTATGTACCATATACATGATAGTGTAACCAGAAGAAAAGTAACATTCCAAAGCCTGGAAATGTAAACTAAAGAAGAATATAAACAAAGAAAATGTAAACCCCGAAATAAGACCATAAGTCATCCTGACTTTATTTTGTCCCTGAATGTGTCCCTAATTCAGTATTTTCAATTATAAAACAATGAATATGAAACTAGAGCTATGAGTTTACTATAAAAATTAAAAGTATTCAAATTCTGCTAATCTAGTAACAGTGTAATAGTACTGGGAATCCTCAAGACTTTTAGTGAAAAAATATCAGCAAACACTACTCTATTGAAAATAATTCATTCTTCGAGCAAATATTTACATTTAATTAGTGCAATGCAAACATTTATATAAAAAAAATTTTCAAATGTTAAAAAAAATTTATTATAAATTAAATTATTTTTATTATTACAATAGAATAAGTATTATTTAAGTAATAGAATAAGTATTATTAAAATTATGATTAGTGTTTCTTTGTTTCTAAAGCAATAATTCTTAAAACATAATAAAATGTGGAACCAAAAAAAAGTAAAAGGGATTTTGATAGACAACTACAAATGTTACCAATGAAATTGACTTGGGAAGTTTTCATCATTTTGTAAAACCCTCCTAACAATGCATATTGTGCATGTATATCAGAATCAACTTGGCAATTAAAATATGAGGTCACAGATGCAAATTTCCATATATCTTCAGATCTAAATTTATATATGTTCAGATGTAAATTTCCATACATCTTCAGATGCAAATTTCCATATATCTTCAGATGCAAAATTCCATATATCTTATGCAAAACTGCCTATAACTGTTATAACTATGTTTACACAAAGTACTTTTTAAAAAGTGAAGATGTCTGGCATGAATCATTTTATATTCTAATCTCACACACATATATATATACAGGGTGTCCAGTGCTATCGGTGCCCAAAGGCTATTTCCTCAACCGTTAGTCACAGATACACTTCCAATTGCAAAAATGTTTTAAATTTTAAAATCTATTATCTTAGAATCAGTTTAAATCAATAAATACATATCTAAAAGAAATACGAAATATAAACTTTTATACAGTCTTCCGGTCCTACCAATTATATTTAGGAAAATCATCCTCATACAATTTTATGCAAAATAAAAAAAATAAAAAATCATCCTTTTATGACCAAAATTGACCAACTTATAGCTGTTTAGTTGGCCCCCTTTTTTGCTGAGAAATGGTCAATACAGTCCCTGATTGGTTGGTTGCCTGAAACGGGACATTTTTATGCGTGGAAAAGCGACTTAAGTCATAAAGTATTTGCTTCATAACTCTGTGAATTTTGGTCGTAAAAGGAAGATTTTTTTTTTTTATTTTACATGAAATTGTATGAGGATGATTTAAGTCGCTTTTCCACGCATAAAAATGTCCAGTTTCGTGCAACCTTCAAGGAACCGTATAAATATTGAAATTATTTCCGTACATCATTTAACACAAGTTGTATTTTTTTTTTTTACTTCTATTGCCAGTACAAACTGTTTTTTTGATATTTTTTTATATGTTACAAATAATTATAACTTTAATATTGTTTAGTGTAATGTATATTGCTGCAAAAAATAATGAAATTGCTGCGAAATATTTGTCTCTCCAATTATTTTGTGTTATTATTATTTAACCCAATTTCTTAGCACAAAAAGTGCTCCACTTTAAGCTGCCATAAGTCGGTGAATTTTGGTCGTAAAAGGATGATTTTTTTTTTTTTTTGCATAAAATTGTATGAGGATGATTTTCCTAAATATAACTGGTAGGACCTGGGGACCGTATAAAAATTTATATTTCGTATTTCTTTCAGAAATGTATTTATTGATTTAAACTGTTTCTAAGATAATAGATTTTAAAATTTAGAACATTTTTGCAATTGGAAGTATATCTCTGTGACTAACGATTGAGGAAATAGCCATTGGGCACTGATAGCACTGGACACTCTGTATATACAGGGGTATACAATTAAAGTTCCCCTATTCAGCGCTGCATACAGCCATAACTATTCATCAGAAAATTATGAAACTTTGGGTACTCCTAAATAAAGGGATGGGAAAGACATTTAGCGAAAAAAAATTTACTTACAAACTATTTTTGCCCTACAACTGAACAATATTGCAGAGAAAATAGATTATATTTTAAGATTTTATTGATCTTAGATAATGCTCCAGGTCATCTGACTGGTCTCTGTGATTTAAATGAAAATGTACAAATAACTTTTATTAAACCAAATTCAACATCGTAGACCCAACCAATGAATCATGGTGTCACTGCGACATTTAAGGTCTATTATTTGCTCCACACTTTTTCGCAAGCCATAAAAGCTACAACAGGGGAGAATGCACCGCACCTACTTTAACAGAATTTTGGAAGAGCTACAACATCAGAAACGTTATCAAAAATATAGGCGAAGTATGGCATGAATTAACGGCAAGCAATATGAGGGCAGTATGGAAACATATCATATCACATTGTGCAAATGATTTCATTAGTTTTGAAACTCATTTTGCTGAAGTCACTAATAACATAGTGGAAATTGGACAGCAACTTGGTTTTAAAGAGTTAGATTCTGCCAACGTAATTGAGTGATCGAATTGAATACTAATGAACTAGATAATGAAACATTAACATAGATGAACAACAGGCTTAGAATGGGAAAACAACTTAGACAACGACGACTATGTTGAAGTGCCTGCATGAGAATTAACAGCCGAATAACTATAAAAAATTATTGGAATGGTTGAAACCTTGTCAGAGCATATTATGGAAATTGATCCTAATATTGAATGTAGCCTTATAATTCGCTGAATGGTAAACAATGCAATTCATTGCTACAAAGAAATGTATGAAGAGAAAAGGCTAAAGAAAAAAAATGTGCAGACATTGATATTACAATTTTTAGAGAATAGAAAATGAATTACGAAAAACATGAATTTTTAAACATTATTTTTAATAAATACATTTAAATTTATTAATCATGCTTTATTTATTGAAAAACAGGGAATTTTTTTTTTTTTAACCAATTATCACTTTTTGTATGTATTTAGTTCCTCGATTAGTCTGGTTTCAAATAGTTCGCGATATTGGTGGAACCAATTACCCAGATTGTGTGAGGTATTGCTGTATATATATATTACACAATATTTTTTTTAAATAAAAATATTTAACGAAAACATCAAGTATATAATGCATGTTTGTAATTTTTATCTTAAGTTAATAAGTATGATACTAACCTCTCTAGAAACTTCATAAAGCCTATCGCATCAGTATCTTTACTCCAACCACAAATCTGCAATGCCCTTTTCCTGAAAACAGAGATGCTTGATAGATTAAGTCTATATATCCAACACAGTGGCATGCATAGCTAGGAAATTATGTACATTCGGTAAAAAAGGCACCAGGCAAAACGTTATAGTAAACTATTTCAGTCATTCATTATTGCTACTTGGCAACATCACTTTAAATGTTTTCAATAAACTTTGGTAAATAAATTTTATAAGTTAATTTTATAATTTCTTTTATTTTAATAATAAATCATTATGTTTAACAAGTTTGATAATAATAATAATTACACTAGTCATAACAAATAAAATAATATTAATAGATAATATAAAGAACAATTCTCCTAAAAAATTACAAAATGTGCAAAACATACAAATTATAAGTTAAATTTAATGAGTCTTTTTTTATTTTGGAAACAGGTCGTCAGTGTTTCGACAAAATTCAAGTTTTGCGGCAAATCTCATCAAACACTGAGTAATGATAAGAATGATAGATGCTCTTCTCTCATTGTGTTATGTAACTCATTTTTTTATAAGTTCTAGTCTTGCTAAAACTTCTTTCAACAGATCACTCATTTTCAATATTTCCATTAAAATTTTATACAATATAAATAAATTAGGATACATATCATTTAAATTAGTAACTAGCATGAAGTTAATTATTTCATCCAGTGCAATTTCATTTATTTTTCAGCAAACAAAATATTCACCAATAAATGATTTGAAGGATTTAAATTCTTCAGCAACTTGAAACTCAATGCTCTGAAGATCATTTTCATAAAACTTACTTAAGACAGAAACACATTTTCTTTCATCAACAGAAAGAAATTGCTTTCTTGGATTTTGGAATATTTTTTGTGAATTTAAGACATTAAGCATGTCAGTAGCTGATTTAAAATCTTTAAACCTTATTGTTAAATTTTCAATAATAACATTAAATACTTCAATTACAAATTTTTGCACAGGATCATGTATAGGTTTATCTTTACTCATTTCATCCAATAAAAGTTTTCTCTTTCTAAGTCTGCACTCTGAAAATTCAGGATTTATATCACACAATGCAGCTAATTGTGCTGCTTCATCTGAAATTTTAACATGGATATCATCAGATCATAATTCAGAGATAGCCCCTTGACAAGAAGATATGAGAGCATTGGCAATTTTTAAATTTATCGTTTTCGATTGTAACAAATTAAATAATGCATTGAAATCCATATAGTTAATATGTAAAATTGAAATGTATCCATATATGACAAAATTCCACATCTTAAAGTCATCGAATGAACAGGCAAATTTATTTCTCCATTAACACGTCTTACTGCATTATACATTACAAATTTTCTTTTATAGATACTAAGGTGAATATTCTGCTTGACCAGTGAAGTGAGTATCTGAAAATCTTTTAACTGTTAAATTTCAAGACATGTTGTTACAGAGCTCTTTTTTTTTAGAATATTTAAGCATGGTAGGCTGCTATTCTAAAAGATATAAATAGTTTCAACAGTACTAATAAATGGTTTTGCTTCAACACAGCTTTTCATGGATTTTGTTATAATTAAATTTAAAATATGGGTACAACAATGTACGTACCCAAAAGTCAGTCAGAAGTGTTTATTCTTTTTTATAGCTTAGTACAATCACCCGATGAGACTTTGGCACCATCACACACCTGTCCTCTACAAACTTTTATATCTAATCTTAAATCATTCAATAAGTTCACATCAAAATAGTAAACGTTTTCAGATGGCAAAATCAAAAGAACATCGAATGTTATGAAATGTTCCATAACCAAACCTGTATGACCGATGTACTTAAGTGAATGAGAAAATTGATCTAATCTGGATATACCTATCATTGAATAAGCATTAATGCTGTAACAATAGCAATAGCTGCAACAATAATGTATTTTGCTTGTTTCATTTCAGCAATGATAGATCATAGTTTCCTGTACAAGTGTGTTAATAAAATTGTTTTGAATTTCAGGACTTAGATATGTTTCTTTACGATTACACTTGTGCAAATGATTTGTGGGATCTATATAATGATGATGAGCAAGAAATTATAATAATTTAAAAAACTGCCTCTCACTTTCTCAATTAGTAGATTTTTCACCATGTCTCCTTAATGATAAAGATTGACATTGAATCAGAAAAGAATCAAGATTAAAATTAAAAACAAATTTTAATTAATTAAAAGCTCACCTTATAAATAATGGTATTCCAATTCAACCTTCGAACAAAGAATCTCTAACTAATTCTTCGAATTTCGAGCATTGCTGTTAGTGACGAAGAAACAAAATTATATTGCCAAATTGCTATTAGTAATCTGAGAAATATAGAGCAATGTTTGATTGGTAATGTGAGAAATATACAGCAATTTTTAATTGGCTAGATGCCAATAATAGATTATAGGCGAGTTTGAAAACTCATCGCACTGGGCATTTCAGTTATGACCAAAATCACGGTTGTTTCTTCAGTTATCTGGTTACTTGTCAGAAAAGAAAACCCATAGTGCTGTTCTAAACAGCATTTCCAATAAAAGAAATCTGTGCATCACGTGACCACCACGACCAGTAAAAATCTTTGATCATTCTGGTTTTAACCGGACAGTGACTAAAACAAGATTTCAAACAGCATTAAAAAATGGGTTTTTTTGTATTATCCATTTCTTACATGATAAAGGAAGATGTCTGTGGGTGTGTGTGTCTGTGTGCATGTAGAATGTAGCGGGAAGTCTGAGCATTATTTGACTAGGAAATCTGGTACACCGTTCCTTCAGAACTTAAATAGGTGCACTTTGGCATTCTTTTTTAAATTTTTAATTAATTTTTTAGTTATGTTTTAAGTTGATTTACAAGGACTTTGACTAATATTCACACAAATCGATTCCTTAGTGACCTAAAATGTTTTCACAGTGCTTCCACCTTGACACTATCGTAAAGTTCGAAAAATTCTCTTTCAAACAAGCTTAATGGAGTTCATATGATGAATAGACGAATTTTAAAGAATTTTTTTGAAGTATATACATTTCGCACATTTTAAACCTTTCCAATTTTTATATTGTGATATATAAAAATTGATGTGCCATCTAACATTCATTTTCTTTTCAACAGCTGCTTAAAATATCATAAACTACTGTAGAAAAAAAAATTCATAAACCCATCCTTGGATTAACTATAAATTTTTTATACGAGGCATTTGAAGGGGAGGGGGGGGGGGGGTGTTTCATACTGCTTTAATTTACAGGCAACGCCAATTACATTTTCTAGTAAACAAATAAAAAAGTTTGGTTTTCTTTCAAAAAGGTGCCAGTATTCAGATTTAGGTGCCAGGGGGAACAAAGTATCCTCTGACTCCCTGCTAGCTATGCCACTAATCAAACATAGTAAAAGAATATGTTTGTCTGTTGGTTGCCTAACGAAAAATCAAAGCAACCCGCAGCTAAACAATATAGTACAGTGATAGTTTAGGTCCCAAGACAACTTTAGGTCCCAAGACTGTTTTTTTAAAAATTTAAATTTGTATTTTAGCTACTTCATGTTAAAATGCAATTTTAAGCAATTTTATATTACATATAATTCTTTTGTTATTATAAGTATTTTGTTAAAAAATCTCGAATCAGACAAAAATTTCCATGATTCTGATTAATCCCCCCTTGGTAATATCTCCTCCCCCAATTTTGAAGGTGCTGCTCCCTCTTAAAATCTAATAGCTGAAACTAAATTTTTACATAACCCTACCCCCTCCCCCTTTCCAACAAAACGAATTTAGCATTTAGACGCCAGGGCCTCTGAAATCTAAACTTTTACCCCCTTGGGTTTCTATAATGTAAACTATCATCCTGTAAACTATGTTTTCATCTATCTCGGCCCCTTTTGATCTGATTAACATACAATTTTCATTTGCATACTCAACACCCTTTTAATCACCCTTTTAACTGACCCTGCTTATGTGCTAACCACTAATGATTTCTTATCTCTAATACACCCACACACTATTCAGCGCCAGCGAGAAGGCAGTTGTATCACGTGATTTTGGACGAGTCCATTAGTTAAATTCAATGACAGGTAGAGACATACTATGAAGAACAGGCTTCACAACGCCGTTTGTTTTAGCATTTTGGATCCAGTGATGTTAAGCTCAATTGAACCATCTGAATTCTAATTTGGTTCTATTTGGTTTGTTAATTAATCATCAAGCTAATAAATGAAAAAATAACCTAGGTTGTAGCCAGGCAGGGATCTAAGCCTGAGTACCCCCAAGAGAAATCCAACCAAGTTTTTTCTTTCCTTTTAATGCACAATTTATTCAGTACAAAAATGATTTGTGCAAAACAATAAAGAGCTTCATATATATATATATATTCAGTGTTGCTGTTGGGATTTGGTGGAAATATTTTCTTCATAATGATTAAATTTATTTATTCAAGTGGTCGTAAATGCTTTATTAAAATTGAAGAGTTCGGGTAGTAATATTTTTCTTGTAACTTAAGCTCATTTATTTAGATTAAAATGCACAATGCATTTTGTGTGTATGAATTAATGATTTATTTCCAAGAAGGAAAAATCTAATGTGGGCAGCACATAACTTTCCCTACAGACTCATATTCATTCTGTCTTTATTTCTTTTATTATTCATTCAATTTAGTTTATATTCACAAAATAACATGAATAATTATTTGAAATTACACTGAATTTGCAATTTTAATTCAATTTTGTTCTGGGAAATTTTTCAAAATTATTAAAATAGCCATGTTTAAAAGTTCTAAAATTTTGTGGCTGAGATCCCCCTCTCATGAAATTTATAGGTTGCTCATTTTTTGTGCAGTATGAAATTTTTTTTAGGAAAGACCCTGGAATTAATGATCCATCTCCAAAAAGGAAATAAATCCTGTGACATAAACACATACTTACATTTTTATCATTATATTTTTTTTACTCTTTATACAATGCTGTTTAAACTGCAATGTTTCTTTTTACCAAGGAAAATTTTCTCCTTTATAGTAAGGTATCAAAGTGGTGAGAGAAGGTATTTAATTTCTAGCATAAAAATCAGTCACCGTTTGTCGAATTACACATAAATCAAAATTATCCACACTTGGAACTGCATTCCGATTTTTCTCGGGTCTTTTTTGTTTACGTAACAACAGTAGGATCGATGAATTATTTGCTTCTTTATTGATGCATGCAATTCTCATTGATACAACAGTTCAGTGCCTGGTCTCTGCTGGGCCTGTTGGATGGGAATACAAAACTTTTCTGAAGTTACTATACCCTAAAAATAATTGAGGACTTGGTGGACCACATTTTTTCACTTAGAATGGATAACTTTTCCTTTTACCAACATTTTGTTGACAAAAGCACGGTTCACATACATTAGACTTTAATAAACTTAATAAGCAGATGTTAGAAGTTGGAAATGGCAAAAATAGTAGCAAGCACAATAATAAAACATACTACGATCCTAAATTCCAAACAATCGGCGAAATGCGTGATCGCCAAACAGGTTTCTGCATTTGGCAACCCTTTCCCTGTATTACTCCCAGATCATCTGTTTGCCCACCTTTTCCCCTGTAGCTAAGTGGACTCATCCAAGGTCAACTGCCAACTCGCCAAAGCCGAACAGTATGTAGTTTTGATTTAGGCACATTTAAACCTGTGCAGTGGGTGAAGGCATGTTTAGGTACTTATTTAGGACATATTATATTTGCACAGCAGGCGACTATGAGGTCGATAGCTACTGCAAGAAAGCTATTGAAAGTTACAAGCTTTATAAAACAAAGGGACAGGGCTGGTTGTCAAAAGTGTGCCATGAACTGGTACTATGCTTGAGTAGCAGCAATAGTCAACAGCTACTGAAAAAAAGCTATTTTAATTTAAGATTTTTTCAAAATAGGTGACTAGGCTGGCCACTGAAAGCAGCTAATGAGTGTACTATTTTGTGATGTCAATGAAAAGCTTATAATTGTAAATGCAAGATTTATTTTATAAATATTTAAAATTTCAGGTTTAGTGCAGGAAACTATAATTTTTAAAAATAAAATTGAAAAATAAAAAACAAATTGTATCCCAGTATCAAAGTTATACATACCTCTCTTCATTCATATATTTTGAGATTTTACACTGAGCTGTATCAATGCCAATCCAAGTTCCAAGAACAGGTACGCTCGGATTTACAACACTGTGTCCATTTTCGCCACACATCACAGAATGAACCCCTTCATACCTGGGTTGATTTTTTGGATTTGATCTTCTTTTCCATTCACTTTCAGCTGCTTTCACAAGTATTAAGAGTTAAAGTTTTTAAACAAAATAAAAGATTTCTGAGGTTATGTCATACGTCAACAGCCTCACGATCAAGAGGTCACAAGTTCAGAGTCCTTCCTTGGGCAAATATCTTACACTAATACCTGAGCAATATCAATCCTGTAATCTTAACATAAAAAAAGGATCTCCTACAGTTTTTAACCGATTCTTTTGATGTTCAGTAGACAAGCTAGAAGTCTTGGTCCTGACATGACCAAGACTGTCTGTTTTGTAAATTTAGCAAGTCTATATAAGGGCCTAGAATGGCTCTGTTATAATTTTTAAGTGAACTGAACTAAGCTTAGGCAAACTTTGATTTACAAACATCAAAAGTAACTTAATAAGTAGAATCAATAAGTAAAAAACACTTTGTGCAAAGAATAAAGAAAACTTTGCACTTATGAAAATTCAAGCACAAATAAAATAAAAATACAGCATACAGGGAGTATACATTGAATCCCCTTTATCAGTGCTAGAGAACCAACAAACCTGAAGTCAAAAAGATGGAACAAGTAAAACCTGAAGTCAAAAAGATGAAACAAGTTAAACCTGAGGTCAAAAAGATGAAATGGACTAAAAACCATTTCGTCCTTTTGACTTCGGGTTTGTTCTATAGCATTGATGATGATCTAATATATTCTCAAAACAACTGTATGCTGCATTTTTATTTTATTTGTGGTTGAATGTTTTGCACAAGTTTTCTTTATTAGAAGTAACTACTTAAACTGTTATTTCTCTATGTTAATAAATCAAATAATGACAATTACAAATTTTAATCCTAAAATAATAATGTTGAATGTTTAAGCACTTGTATAAATATTTTAGTGAAAATTATTACCTGCAATTACATAAATATAGCTTTCATTTGCAAATTAAATTTGTAAAATTCAGTATTTTCCATTTTTGCATCGTCTGGAGCATTGCATTTACTGCATTTTTCATCATGCTTTTCAATAGAAATTTTAAGATATTGAATGTTTTTCCCAAAGATAAATATCTGCTTAAAAATGAATTTGATATTATTAAATGGATGAAATTTTAAGTTTTCTAATGAAATTTTGTAAACATTTCAGTGATAAATAGTACATTTTTATTATTTCTTTTAAATCACTAAAATATTACGTTATGCAGAATGGCAGGTCACAGTTTGAAAAATTTGATAAGGGAAATTTCATATCTTAATTCCTTTTAAAATGAAAAAGTGGTCACATCTGGATACCATTCTACTCTAGAAGTGATTTCCAATAGAGATATACAAACAGGTTTTGGTTATTTCACCCAGAAAGGTGTTTAGCCTTTGCAAACACACATTAGGGTGAACAAATAGCTATTGCTCTTTACATATAAAATGGTAATTGTTTGAACATGTATCTCTATTGTGGTTCTGGTATGTGTGATGAAGAAAACACAGCCTATTCTATATTCCTTAATTACACCCACCCATTATCCTAATCTTTGAAATGACTCATCCTGAACTATTTGCTATCCAAGATCTCTTCAAGACCTCTCCCACCTTGTAAATCAGAGGATTCTTCAAGATCTAACCCTTACAAGATTCAACCCTTTACCGATGAATATATAGATAAATAAAAGTTATTCAAAATAAAAATAATTGCAAAATATTAAAAAAAAACTACAGGCTACAAAAAAATGGGGGGGGGGGGGGGGTTACATACCACATTTCGTCTGTAGTTTGCTAATGTGTGGGCTAAATGATATGTAGCATTGTATCTCCTCTATTCAATCATTAACAAGTCCTTCTGAGATCTTGGCTATGACTGTGTTAGGATATCATAATGCATTTCCTTGCACTTATATTTTTCCTTGTACTATAATAAAATTTTCATAAAATTCATATTTCCTTGTACTATAATAAAAGTCCTCACATCTACAATTTTCAATTCTATAATTTTCATTCATTTTTTTCAATTTTCAATTATACCACCATATATCCCACTTTTTTCTCTTTTTTTACAATATTCCTATCTATTGTATTTAAAAGTTGTTTAAATAATTCAATATAATACCATACTTTACCAGGACTCGACTTAGTCTAACTGGGGCCCAGTGCAAACATTCCTCTGCATCTCTCTCATCTATTGACATATATGAAATGAACAAATATATTTTTTCAAAAACATAATTTCATTTCTGAAAAGGGAATACAAAATGAAATTTTTAAATATTTTAATGGAGTTTGAATTATTCGCAGCTTTCTCATCATAGCCTAGAAGACAACATGCTTTATATTTTTAATTAGTGGGGTAATTCCTAAATATCCACAAAATCAATCTTTTTACTGGCCAAAACTTATTATGATGCCACAATTTTTTTTCAGGAAGCAGTCATATGTTTCATTTGTTTAATATGGGGTCCTTCTGACATGGTGGCTCAAGGCAGCTCCCCCACATGCCTCTACATGTCAGGCCCTGTACTCTATCAAAAACTGAATCTTTATGAGTTTTTGTAGGAGGTAAGTAATTAAATTTTAAGTGGTTCTAAAATAATTCTTTTTTTTTAATTTGGCAATAGCTCAGTCAGATCTGTTAAATTAGATAAAGCAAGCTGTGGTACCAACAAATTCTATTGTTAGACAAATATAACAGCATATAACAAATCACATGAAAATTTAAAATAAAAATCAAGGATATAGTCCAGCCACATCCAAACACCAACCAGGTTGGGGTCTTCTGCTAGCTCAGCATTCATCCATACTCTTGGCACCTAGAATTACAAACCCAAACCTAAAACTTAGATTCTCATCATCTTAAGCTATAATTACTGAAACAAAAGTAAGAAAAATATATTTTACATAATAAAGAAAGATGTTTGCGTGTGTGTGTCTGTAACAGAAATTTAAGCATTGTACGACCATGAAATTTGCTACGCAGGTACTTCCAAGACTTTGAACGATGCACATTGGTGAGATTTTTTATAAATTTGAATTAGTTTTTAATTATTTTATGTTTTACCACAATTTTGAATGATTTTCAGGAATTTTACACAAATCTTTTTCTTAGTGATTGAAAATATTATCAGAGTTACCATCTTAACACCATCGGACGGATCAAAGAACATTCTTTCCAATGATGGAATCTGTAGGCCAATTCCTTAATATTTATTTATTTTTTAAATACATCGAAATGTGCCTTTCTGTACAATGTAATTTTGTAAAAATTAAATTATATGTCTCTCATATTTATACCGCAGGTGGCAACAATAAAGCCCAAAACAAGTGCGTTCCGTTGTGCATTCCAAGGAGACTACTCCCTGTTGCCAAGGTGTTTCTCTCACTGTAATAGAACATGGCAGCCATGGGTTAGTCTGTATTATAGGAGATCTAGACAAACCACTGATGTCAGGGGTGCAAGCTTAAGAATAAGGTGTACAATACTAGCTTGATGCCCAACTTTGTGACCTTGAACCTCGAGGAAAGGACAAGTGCTCCTCTTGTCTTCCCCTATGGCACTCATAATTACATGTAATTCATGAATACATGAACATAGTTACCTTTAAACCATATCCATGGCATGCTCTTCTTCTCATTTTCACAGATATATCATCCAGACAGTTGTAAAATTCATCACTACTATCGACACACTGCAATATTTTTCTTCCACAAGTCCATACTATTTCAGAAGTTGGAGACCAATTCTAATAAACAAATGGAGACAAAAGTATAAGTTCATTAATACATGGGCAATACAGCCATTTTTACAATTTCATACAACTATTTGTCTTTTATTAAAAAATTAACAACCAAAACAAGCAAGAAAAATATCTTGTGAGATACAGAGTAAATCCTGCAAAAGTATACTCATGGACATCTACGCTATTCGTCAATCGCTTGCACCGGCTGCAAGCTCGTCCAGGGGAATGACTGATATTACAACCAATTATTTCATGTAAATAACGCCCGAGTTTGTGGTCCAATTTGTATTAAAAAACTACATTCTATTAATCTATTAAAACTGTATAATTTACAAAAAAAAAAAATATTTGAAATATGCAAAAGGAGTGATGTTTAACATTAATCTGTAAGAAGTAACAATCTATAATGAGTAACATCAATCTATAATGAGTAACAATAATCTATAGCGAGTAACAGAATTATGAGATATTTGTTTTCATTGGCAGGGGCATGCGTAAATTAGATCATCCTTAAATCTTTCTTCCACTGTTTATAAAGATAAATTTGACATGAAAAAATTTAATTAAGAAAGTTTCCTGGTAACCCCCATCCCTTTTGGAGTGAAAGTATGTTTTTTTTTTTTAGAATGGGTCATAAAGGTTAATTTTTGTTAAGTTTGTTAATAATTGTGAAGTTTATTTTTTTTGAAGATATCAAAATGAAATTAGACTAGATATTGATGTAAGTGACCATAAAAAAGGGAGAAATTTTACATTGGCTTTCCGCAGTTACCTTACACCTTTCTGGAAGGTCGGACGGTCTGGGTCTCTCAACAACAACATTGGCTTTCCATTAATGTTTTCAAATTTGGGATTCCTCTTTTTTCCTGTTGAGGTAGGTATTTGCTTCAATTAAAATATACCCATCTCACAAATGAACAAAATAAATCTATTATGTAAATTTAAACAAAGTCCATTCAGAATCGAACAGTTATCATTTAACAGTTCACAAAAGCTAATGTCATGGTTTGCACATACTTTTTTTCCAAATCTAGGTTTGAAAAGAACTGTAATGTTCTAACAAAGCTAGAGAGCTCAGTCCGTAGACCACATGCCTAAACAACAAGAGGTCGATGTTCTTTTTTGGTTATAACCTAATGCTGCAACCCAAGCAATATTGCTAATACTACTGAAGTAATAATTGCCACCCAAGCGAATTATTATTGCTATCCAAGTAATAATTGCCACCCAAATGATATTGTTAATGCCACTTGAGTGATATTGTTAATTCTACCTAAATAATACCTGCTACCCAAGTGATATTATGATTATTAATGCTGGTACCAGAAAAAAGGTTGCTTCATACAAGCTAAGGTATCTATTTCAGACTCAAATTAGGAAGATAATGTGGGGTTCTATCACAACTGTTTGCCTCCTGATCAAGAAGTTGAAGGTTTTAACCCTGAGCAACACGTCATAACTGAATGTGTAAATTGCCAAGATAAATTCCTCTTGCAAATTTGAACAAAGGCAGAAGTATTAAAAAAATTATCAAGCAGTGCACAAACATTTACGGACACTGTTTGTGCATTTTTTGTGATTTACGATGCAATTTGCTGAAATAAAATTCCTTTAAATTTTAACAAAATCGGCTAACAATAATAAAATATTTCATAACACTACATGTTTCACGCTAAACAAGTAATGAACTTACATGAATGAATTCACAGGGTTTGAACACATTTTAAGCTGCAAAATTAACATATTTTTAAATAGCCTAAATTATTCAACACAATTCCTCAAGCTAACATTGCAAAATTTACTGCTCTATGTCATTAAATAACTTTGATGGTATAATCCATGTACAAGCTGTAGCCTCGCAAAGTTTCAAAAAAGTACTAATAGAGTAAAAGGAGTTTCAACCAATAGAATTTTGGAACTCCTTTTGCTCTTTCAACTGTCGTAAGCAAGCACCTATGAGTAGTAACATCTGGAGAAGAAAATTTGCTATGATCTAGCTTTACAGGGTATTTTAAAGAAATTGAATAACCAAATGCTTTGACTGATTGGTTCAAATAAGATAAACTTTCAGACTACAACAGTTTTGGTCACATGATACATTTTAATAGAAAAATACAAAATTTAACTTCTTATATGGACCCTTCACAAAGGAAATTGCCATTAGAAAATTGTTCCTTATTTATTTACAGGTATTTTGGAAAAAACTTGGTTCTGCAATATGCAAATTTGATCATGAAAGATTGTCAAAGTTAACCACTTTTACACAATCAAAGAAACAGCAAAAATACAGATTTCAGGAATCATACAAAAATTGGATTTTGTTAAATAAAATTTGCATATGAAAACTTATACATAACCATTTTTAACAAATGCAAAATTGATTATGAAAAATTTATCAAAGTTAACCACTTCTACCCAATAAAATAAATAAATAAATAATAATAATAATAAAAAAAAATAATAAAAATATAGATTTTAGGAATCATACAAAAATTAGATTTTGTTAGATAAAATTTGCATACAAAAACTTACCTACTTAACTATCTTTAGCAAAAGCTTTATGCAGTCCCTAATAACCCATCTAAATCTTTAATTAATAATATTTCTGGTAATTTTAATTGTATGACAATGGAGCTTATTTTGTTTTGACAACCTGATTAAGAAAAATATTTTTATAATTGAAAATTTTTCTCTAGAGGTCCATAAAAGTAACATTTTGCGCCTTTTTACTAAAAGGAATCACATAATTGAAATTTATAAATGATGATAATTGACCTTAATTAAAGCATTTTTTAAATTGGAACCATAAGTCTACAACCAATCATTCAAGTGATATTTAGTTATGCAATCTTTTTGAAAAATCCTATATATGGCACAAGAAGAAGGAAGTTTTAAAATACAATTAGAATTCTACACTTTATGGCAGTTCATAACTTTAGTTCTAAGAAAAAGTACTCTTTAAATTCTTATTTAGCTGCATAGTAAAGTTAACTTAACAATTATATGCTGCAGCTCATAGGATCACATCTTAATGTGCTTTATCATACTAGTGAGAAATAATGAATACATCTACATATAAAGTATCCTATAATCAGAGTTTAAGAGATATATTAAATACTTTTAAGCACTGGAATCATGGAACAGGGGGTTGAAAAATAGGAGGAAACCCTTTTCAACAATTTTTCGGTGGAGAGGAGATTTTTGAGAGACAGCAAGGACTTTTTTTTGAGATAGTGGAGGTTGTATCTTGTTATGGGGCCTAAAAGAGATTCCCTGATGGCACAGGAGAACAGCGGTGTTAAGATTGTCCAAGAGAGGAGGTAGGCCTTAAAATATTTCATACTGATACGCTCGAATGACTCTCTCATAAGTTTTTAAGATTTTAATTATGATACGAGTGAAAACCCTATCTTTAAGAGGTCAGAAAAATTAGTAAGGATTTCGTATGTTATTTTAATGATTATTATTGGGAAGCCTTTTGTAGTATTTTATGTAAGAAAGGGAAAGGAGGTTATCTATAATAAATATGTTAATATGTTATTCTAATATCTCTTAATGAGGGAAGTGTATATGATTTTAGGGAATTTATATTCTAGTGAGAAGTTGCCTTATTTTGTATGGGAAGTTACGTGGAGTTTTGTAGTAATGATAAACAGTATTTGCTTATTGATTTGAAATTTGTAAATAAAATGTTATTGTTTTAACTCATGAGTGGTCCTCATTATCCTTATGATATTTTAATATTATGTGTTTATTTTAGATCCCACTTTATGATTAGGCTGACGTTCAAAATTATAATAATGGAAAGTAATTGCAATTTCAGCGTCCTGACCGGACGTGTAAGGGAAAACCCACACAACAGACAATTAGGCTTTTGATATACTATCATTGACACATGAGAAAGAATTTTTTGCAACAAAAGAGGTTGCCCCTGTGCAACACAGAAGGCAGTTCATAAAACATCTTCTGATAAAACATAAATCTAAAAAGAAGAATGTTACATGGAAGACATTTTACAAGCAGTTGACATAGATTTGTACTGCATGTGGAATATGGTATAATATATATAGTACCCATGGTACATGGAGTACGGGGTTCTCATATACAAGAAAACTTAAGTTTTTAAATTTTATTACAACTGCATAATGAAGCAAATAGAAAGCACTAATTAATATAATAAATGACAAAATAATTTTCTTGCAAAACTATTTTACAAAATCTAATAAATTTACATCTACTTTTAAATTCAATTTTAATATCTACACCAGACATATTAGTAACTGAGCAAGAAGGCAGAGTTTAACAGAGAGTTATTATGGATCGTTTCTTCTTGCCTTGCATCTAAAAATGTGAGCCATGGAGGTAAAAGTAAGGTATTAAAACTTCATATTAAGAAAATGTCAATATTGTTTGAAACAATCATTCAGGTGGTGCTGGGATAAGATAAGTAGTCCTGTATTGTATGTATTTCTATGGCAAAAGGCTTTATTTATTTAAACTGCCAATTTTGTAAAAATAAATTATTAGCACAATGCAAATTAGAACTGAAACAATAAAGAATATTCCTATGTATTCAAAATTATTTTATCCTTTAATTCATTTTTATTTCTACAACTATGAAAAAATATGGGTTAATTATACTCATAATTAGGGAACCCTTAATTAAAAAAAAAAATCAAAAATACATATACTAAATACTACGCTTTTCTGTTGTGTCAACTAACAATAGCGACTACTATACTAACACTAGTGACACCTAGATTATGGCATTTTTAAGCATTTCATCCATAAGAGTTTTATCACCTTTTTTCTAACTCCATGATGTGTGTATTTCAGTTACTATGCTCATTTACTTCAAATATGCCACTTTTAATTAAAAATTAAATAACTAAGTAAATACAAACCAAAGTAATTCTATCAAATACAGTGTAGTCAAGGAGCTGATTATTTTGAGAAATAGTCAACATTCGATTTTCCTGTGTTGGGTGCCAGGAAAAGGACATAATAGGATGAGATGCAAATGCTGCAATAAAGATAAAACAAAAAGAAGACTCTTAATATCAGTACAATCCACAAAAATTTAAATGATAGACACATTAAAATGCTTAAATATTCAAGTCCTAGTTATCCAAGGTTCTGATTAATTTGAAACAGCAACTCGAGTGAAGTCCTAAAAATTTTTCTTTAAGTGAAACTGAGGAAAAATATGAGGATGAAGATAATCTTCCACTCACTAGCTAGTAAAAAAACCCCTTCCAGTTTTAAAACATATTATGGCAGAAAACATTTAAGATTGGATAAATAAGGATGAACAACAGGAGATGGACAATAACATAATTACACAGAGTAATTAAAAAAAGATGGGCTAAACTTTACGAGGAGGTAGTACACACCAAAGCAAACGGGTGGAGAGTAGCCCAGTGGTTAGCGCGTGGGAATTGCACTCGATAGGCCTGGGTTTGATTCCCTCTACTGCCAAAACTGCCGCCGTGTTCAGGCGGAGTACGATCACGTTAAACATGTGGGTTCGTAAGTCCTTCCGAGAGGTTGGTGGTAGGGGAAGGAGGGTTCTGGTCCACTCGGTTCCGGTCTAAATTGAATGGCTCTTCCAAGCCATCCAAACAGTTACCTTACATCTTTCTGGTAGGTCGGACAGTCTGGGTTTTAACAACACCACCAAAGTAAGCATTTCCCGTCATAGATTACCAGGTTGGAAATAAAACAAAGGGGTAACAGGGCGTTTACTCGTTGGAAAGCGGTGACATCCATACATACTATACGTATTATGGAAGGGATATTTTCGTTATGCAGTTGAATGTTGAATTCGTAACTGCGTAGTAGAGTAAACAATAAATGTCCATTGTTGAAAAGAAAGACTGAATCGTATTAGAAAATAAAATCACTTTTATTAGTGAATGAAGAATCCATTATCAAAACAGTATTACATCACTTGGTAACATTTTATGGTAAAGAAGGAGTATTTACAGCTTGAGCAAACATGCTCAAAAGATTTTCGTGCATTACTTTCCGGATCATCTCAAAAGTATTTCAGATTATCAAGGTAATAAAATTAACTACATTATCTAATCTTTATACATGCATTTGCGAAGCCACCTGGACTGGTATCACACTTAGCGTAAACAGTTCATTTGGATAAGCATTTTCCAAATATAACTGATACCGTAAAAGCACTTTACGTGACTTCACAAACTATCAAAAAGTAAGTATAATGACCTTTAATTGCATGGTCATTCAGACATAAATCGTCCACTAAATATGATTTAAATCCACATCGATCAGCATCCAGCTAGTCTCTATCATCTGTCCGTTCGAACTTTGTCGAACTAACTTTGACTACTCCGAAGTCTCGATTCGTCGACTTTTTGAAGTGTCTTTGAATGAATCTGCTATATATACATAAAAATGAGATTGTTCTGGAACAAGTTTGTTTCCGGAAATGCTTCCAAATATGCAAATTACTTGCATACGCATCGGGCACTCGATTTGCATGATTCGCATGTTGGAAAAACGTCGCGATTCACTTCCGAGAATGAAGTGAGCCGTTCACAAGAAAAATTAGAATATGAACAACATGTTCATGGGAAATGTGAATTGTGATGTTTACATCCGTTTTTCCAACAAGCAGCCGCTCCGCAAATTTAAAAGCGCCATTCTGGTTGTTATTTTCTGGTTGAAGAAGAAAACTACGTATGAAATTTCATCTGGAGAAGAAGAACCCTTATGCAAATTTTTGTAACACCAAATATACAGCCATATTAGTTTGCAGAAGTTATTCGCAGCTTCAACTTTTGAAACGATGGAGGAATTTACAAATAGGGAAAAAGCCGATATACATTTCATCTATGGAGTTGCAAATGGGAATGGCAGAGAGGCACAACTGTACGGAGAATATTTCCCCCATAGGCGGTTGCCCAATCATAAAACATTCTAACATTTGCATCGGCAGCTTTGTGAATCGGGATCCTTTCTCGTTACCAGGTCTGATGCTGATCGTGCAAAGAGTGCTAGAACGTCAAATGTGGAATAGGCGATTCTGGACACACTAGCAGTTCAGTCAGGCACAAGTACAAGAGCAATGGGGCATACTCTTGGTGTGCCACAATCCACGGTATGGCGGGTTCTGCATGGGGAACAGTTACACCCATACCATCTCCCTGCCGTCCAAATGGTTGCTCAAGTCCTCAGGGCGAGCCGGACGGTCTGGGTCTTCAACCCATACCATCTCCAGCGAAAAAGTACAATAGACCTCTGGTCGCTGTGCTAGGCTCTCTTTGAGCCACCCTCCTCTAAGTCATCTCCAGCGAATCCAAGCCATTACTGTAATTATTTTTTATAACATGTTATTTTATAACTTCTAAGTCATTCCTGTGTTTTCGCCTCACCTCATCGATTTCACCATTAAGTGTGCACTGGCCCCTTTACGTTTCATTTCCGACCCGGTAAACTATGATGAAAAATACTTGGTTTGGTGTGTACTACCACCTAGTAAAGTTTGACCCATCTTTTTTTAATCACCCTGTAGATCTAGAAAGTAAATTATTATATAAAGTATATGATTGACATAGAAAGTTAATTATTATGAAAAATATAGATTTAGTGAATAAGGATAAACAAGAAAGTGAAGAGAATGATGATATTTGTCTAGGAAATGGCTCAAGAATTTTGCATACAGATGGCCAAAATGTGATTAAGACCACACTGTGATATATCAAATAACAGGATAAGAGTACACCTAGTATTACAGTATGTACTAAATAAATAAATGCATAATTACATACATATTTATTGTATACTAAACATTTACACCTGTACGGCACATGTTTAAACTGGCATCTGCACATTTAATAAAAGTTGTTGATAACTTGTTTGAATATTAAAAACCGTTTCAGATTTAAGAATAAAAATGGCACACATTTTATAATTTTTTTAACATGTTAAATGGAAAAATATGTTGAATCTTATTTTCATGCATGACAAAATTTAACAATTAGAAATTTATATTGCATTATAATTATAAAGCTATATCTCTTTTCCAGTTTTACATGTTGGCAGTGAAAGAATAACAAACTGTAGTTTTAATACTTCTGAAAAACCAAGTGCTGCAAATTTTTTTTTTTTTTTAAGCCCCTTTGTATCATTCCCTCCAATTTGAATTTTCAACATTTTTTATTTTTTTCGTTGTTCTGGAAGCTAAGTCAGATCAAATCAGTTCAAAACCAAGATTCTAGCTAGTGTAGAAGTACTAAATAATTTTGATTTTTTAATATACCTTCACATTGTTCTTCAATTTGAATTTTCGAAATATTAAATTTTTTCTGCTGATATGGAATGGATCAAATGGATCAAAACCAATATTGTAGCTAGAGTGGGTGCTTGATAATTAAGTAAAGTGTTTTTGAATTTTTTTATTACTTCCTTGTATCATTTTTTTTCAATATATCAAATTTTTCAAAATATATTTTTCCGTTGATCTAGAAGATGAGACTTATCAACTGAAACCTAAATTGAGCTTCAAGCTAGAGTGGTAAAACTCAATAATTAAGCAAACTCTTTGATACAGTTGCAGAATTACGTTGATTAAATTGCATATATATTATACTTTTTATATGAAGTTTTATTAAAACTGAGTAAAAAGAAATGTTCGTTATCTGTATAAATAAAATTGAAAATCTGTCTGTATATGTGTGTGTATGTTTGTCTTTTCATCACAGGAGAACAGCTGCACCAAATTTCATGAAATTTTGTGAGTAGACTTGAAATAGCCCCACATAAAATTGAGTCCATATTTCAAGTTTCTAGGACCAGGGGTTGTCGACATATTAATAAAAAAACAAATTTTTCATAGAAATAGTATTATGCAAATGATATTTTTTTCCACAAATTTATTTGAAGAAAAATATATAATGTTGCTTAGCAATGAAGTGAAATCCAATATGTTTATACCACAAATGATTTTTAATAAATCTTTACTAATTTAAAAAATAAAGAAATGCATATATAAACAAATTTTATCGGAATTACATTTCTGACTAGATTGTATCAATTATGGCTTTCAAATGTAAAGATTACAGAAATTTTAAATATTTTCAATTTCTTGTGTCATCTGCTTTATTTGGGCACAGATTTTCAAAATTCATATGTTGGATTTAGCCAATTGTTAAAACAGAATGAAAATGGTATGGGCATATCTTCTAATACCATATTAATGCTTTTATTTTAGCATATATTGATCCAATTTCATATTTTTTATAAATTTGTTTACAAATGGGACCAGGATGTTTTATGATTCAGATCTTCTTGTGAAGATAATTTTGTATATCAACAGCAGAAATTTTTATACTTCTTTTTGGGATAATTAATGTTTGATCTTTCACGAACATGTAAATAACGAAACAACGGACCACAGTTGTCTTTTATAAATTTTATGTAAGCAAATGACGACAAATATTTACATGACAGCTGAATAGTTTGAAACAATTGTGGGTGTCGACATTACCAGATTTTACCCACTTCGGATACTGATCTCTTTCTGTCTGAATAGTCCAACTGACTGTGAGCATGCGTCAACCCATCGTTTCTCTCGCCGATGACGTTCAAGCGCAACATCCCACTCGACCTTGCCATGTTCACATGCAAGAACTTAACAAAATTTACAATAATATGTTGAACACAAGTTAATACAATTTTAAACATCAATATTTCAAACTTGAATTCACAACAGAATTTCTCAAATTTCAGTCATACTCAATCGCAAACTAACAATAATTAATTATTATGAACACAACAATTATAATAGAATATAATACCTGATGGAACAATATTATTATTATTTCAAGAATTTAATGCATTTAATTTTCAATTGGCAGCCCACTCAGTCTGGACATAGACCTTTTATAGATTCCTTTACTCGTTTTTATGTCAATAACTCTTACCCTTCCATCCTGTCCTGGAAATATGGCTACTAAACGTCCCAATAACCATTTACATGGAAAGATATTTTCTTCTCTTATTAAGACCATATCCCCTAAATTTAGATTTTCTTTGTTATTCATCCATTTTTTCCTTTGTTGTAGACTATTCAAATACGAAAGGCTCCATTTTTTCCAGATCGTTTGAATTGACTTCGAAATTTTCTGCTGAGCATTAAGACGATTTGTCTTAACATCGATTAGATATGGTTCAACCTCTTGGAAAATTTAAAATTTGAAGATAGCAAAGCACGCACTGTCAGAGTCAATAAGTGTTGGCTGGGTTATGAAAGTACACAAGTCCAGTTTTAAAGAAAAACTTCGTTCACTTTATTTGGTGAAAAACACAACTCGGCATATTACACGTACCTGGTAATTTTCCATGCCGTAAAACATCAAAAATATACTATGTACAAAAGATTTTTAGTTGTAAATGACTAGACAGAGACTCCTTGAAGCATTTGGTAGTAAGTTACTATACTACCTCTATCACTTACGTGTATTTCAGCCACCATCACTTGGCAAAGGGAAACCAAAGGATAGAACATCAGGAAAATATTTAAAGTGGCTTCCGAACGTTTGTAAGTAAATTTAACGTTCAATACATGCTGGTCCAAACTGACCACCTCTGCATCCGTTTGGACTATTCACCGTCGTCAAACGATATTCCGCAGTACTTCAGTCAAAAACATTTCTGTCTGCCTGCATCAGACCATCAGTGTCTATCTCGTCTGACTTCTTCAGACGTCTGATCTCGATCGACTCCGACCTTCTCATTTGCTTCAAGAAACCTCTGCCCTATATATCCAAGAATGGACAGTTCCGGAAACGCCCCCGGATATGCAAATCAGATGCGTACGCATTGAGAACTGATTTGCATGAAACCTCATGTTGAAAAACGTCACGGTTCACGCCGGTGAACGGGAAGAGTCGTTCATATTAAATTTGCATAAACGCCCGTTCACGGGAACGTGAATCGCGATGTATTGATTATTTCCAACAATCGGCCCCCTCATGCAAATCCTTAAGTCTCAATGCATATGCAAAAGAAAACTTACTCTGAGAAACCAAGGTATATCAATAAACACCAAGGCCCCCAGTATCCTATCAAACATATAATGAAGGAAAAAATTTAAAGTATTATATCATTATTAAATTTAAAATAAAATGCATAAGTACTTATAGCATCTGAAAAATAGTTAAGTATTGTCGACAATATTGTAACAACAACATTTCACATCAAGTAGAAATTTATATACAACACAACTTCAATGCTTAAGTATCAGCATTCAAAAATTGAAATTTTAGTTTAAATTTAATTATAAGTATCCAAAATTTAAGTATAAGCACATTATCATATTAAACAAGTCAACTTTAAAAGATTAAGATTTTGTATAAGCATAGAATTTAAGTTTACTTTAAATTTGAGTATAAACACTATAATTCAAAAAGCTTAAAAAAATTTAGTCTATTAACACAATATAAGTATACATAATTAATACTATTAGACTGCATTGATATACCAAATATTTAAAAATACATGATGCAAGTAATTAGATAATAAAATTCCTTTATCAAAACTTTCAACACATACTTTTTACCAAGTTGAAAAATACAAAATTTTATACACATAAGCTATTATTTAGCATCATGCGGGTCATGGAAAATGGATGTATATACAAAGGTGTAAAGTGAAAAAGATTCAATATCACAAAAATTTATACTCAAGATATACTATCTTATATCAATGAGGTTTAAGATAAACAATAATGTATATATATGACATCTTAAAAAAAATTCCCAAGTTGTAAATTCAATTTAGTATTTAAAATTTTCTTTAGACTAAACATTTAATCTCAAAAAGTTTTGATTTAAATTTTGTAATAAAATTTTTAAAAACTAAGTATTATTTCCTTAGTCATTGGTTTAGTAAAGTGATCTGCTAAGTTATCTTTACTATTTACAAATTTAACATTAAAAGATTCATTGACTATTAAATTTCTTAGGAAATGATATCTAACATCAATATGCTTAGTTCTATTGTTTTCAATTGGAGAGTTAGAAAAATTAATGGCTGCTTGGTTGTCGCTAAAAATAACACTGTTACTTTTATTAAAGTTTAACCCAAGTAAATGACATTCTTCAATTATGTTTTGTACCCATACCATTTCCTTAGCGGCTTCAGTTAGTGATACGTATTCAGCTTCCATGGTTGATAAGCTGACACACTTATGTTTAAAGGTACGCCAAGAAATAGGTACATTGTCAATAAAGAGTATCATGCCTCCAAGTGAAACACGGTCATCTCTGTTTGCAGCAAAGTCAGAATCTGAATAACAATTCAATTTTAACTCCTGAATGTTAGATAAATTCAACATATAGTTTTTAGTCTTTTCAACATATCCTAAAAGTCTTAACAATGCATCCCAATGCTTAATTCCAGGGTTTTCTTGAAATTGAGATAATATATTGATGGCGTAACAAATATCAGGTCTAGTCCTACTAGATATAAAAGCCAAACACCCAATTAAGCTCCTGTAAGGAAAACTTTGCATTTGCTTTATTTCTTCACTTGTCTTTGGACAATCTATTTTACTTAGAATATTCCCTTTAGAAATGGGAAGTGAAGTAACTGGATATTTATACTGTTGAAACATTTGACATACTTTATCTATATACTGACTTTGATGTATAAAAAATTTATTGTCACACTCTTTAAATTCCACGCCTAAAAGTTTTCTAATTTTTCCTAATACCTTGATATCAAATTCTATGCTAAGTAATGAAACAATGTGGTCTATGTCCCTTTGATATTTTGAGAAGAGAATTATGTCATCCACATAGACTAGCATAAGAACTTTGCTATTGTAAATATATGCACAATTACACCATTGAAGTTTTAAAAAATTTAATTCTTTTAATTTGGTGTCAAGTTCATTAAACCATTCTCTTCCACTTTGATGAAGACCGTAAATGGCTTTCTTCAACAAACAAACATAATCAGGCTGTTCCTGATTGACATAACCTTGAGGCTGTTTCATATATACCTTTTGACTCAATTTAGCATAGAGATAGGCAGATTTGATATCTAATTGGAAATGCATCCAGCCAAGCATGCATACGAAAATTGAGAAGAATGCTCTAATTAAGTTGAAGTTAACAACAGGGCTAAAAACTTCATCGTATGATTCTCCCTTTTTCTGACCATACCCCTGGGCTACCAAACGAGCTTTAAACCTCTTGATTTTCCCTTTCTCGTCTTTCTTAATAGTGTAGACCCATCTATTGCCTATATGCTTTTGTGAGGTGGATGCAGGAACTAGTTCCCAGACACCCCTCTCTTGCATTACGGCCATTTCTTCATCCATAGCATTACACCATTTCTCGGACTGGGAAGATTTAATAGCAGCGTTGTACCCTTTTGGTATATTTATTTCAATATTGCTTGCTTCTGGTCTGCCTCTGACCCTTTTAAGACCTTTATTTTCCCGAAAATTAAACAGTTGCTGATCAAATTGTATATTCCTTTTATCACAATATTTCTTAACATCATTGTGTGACCTCAGCCTTTTATTATCTCCTTGAGCGTAATAATACACATCGGTTCTACTCCCATCGGGTCTTGGAACCGTCTTTCGCTGCCAAGCAATATCCGAGCAAGAAGTCATACTGGAGTCAGCAGGAGAGTCCGTTTCCTCACTGGATTCAGACGGATCGTCACCAGTGTCTTCACTCTCTCCTGCCCCCCCATCAGACTGCCCTCTCGGATATTCCCCGTCGGAGTATTCTGAAAGGTTATCTCTTGATATCCCTGAGGAGATATTTCTGGGACAAATTGGGTCCAGGATGCCTTCCACTACATCACCCTCATCAAACCTCACATTGCAGGTCTCAATTGTTCGTTTCTCTCCTGACAAAAATTCCTATAGCCCTTAGTTTTAGTAGCATAGCCTACCATCACCCCTTCTGTAGCTTTCGTGTCTAACTTCTTTCTGAGCTGACTGGGTTTGCCTACATATGCTCTACAACCAAAGGTTCTAAGATGTTTGACTGAAGGTTTTCTACCACTGTAGAGTTCATGTGGTGTTTTAGTCTTAAATTTGTGACATATTCGATTTTTAGTGTATGCAAAACACAATATTGCTTCCGCCCAGAATCTGTCATGTAATTTGCTGTCGTTCAACATGGCTCTAACACAGTCAAATGCGGTTAAGTTGAATCGCTCTGATACTCCATTTTGCTGTGGGGTATATGTGTTAGTCCTCTCAGCCTTAATACCGATATCCTTCAGGTAATTTTTGAACTTATCATGGCAGAATTCCATCCCATTATCCGTCCGGATACATAGAATTTTAGTACCTAACTGCCTTTCTTCTCTGGCCTGAAACTCTTTAAAATGTGAAAATACTTCTGACTTCTGTTTCATGAGGTAAACAAAAACTTTTCTACTATAATCATCTGTTATAGTTAAGACATACTTGTTCCCACCATATGAGGCTGTGGGTAAGGGACCACACACATCCATGTGTAACAATTGCAATGGTTTAGTGGACCTTATCCTACCGGTGGGTTTATATGATACTCTCCTAGACTTAGCCAATTTACACGATTTACAATTTAACTTTTTGTATTTAAGCCTAGGAAGTCCGTTTACGGCAGAAACTTTGCTGGTTTGGAGAAGATATTCAGCGTTTATGTGGCAATATCGTTTATGCCAAAGACAGTTTGTACTATTAAGTTCAGTTACTGAACTGCTAGGCTTAGATATTGAACTATTCACATTTTTATTCTGCTTAGTATTTGTTTTGTCAGATTTAAATTTAGTTTCTTTAAGATTAGGTGCTATTTTTACTTTGTCTATTTTTCTGGAAGCACTAGGATCCCTATCCTTGGATTTCTTATCCTTTTTGTGTTTCTTGTCTCCATCTCGATCCCTATCTTTAGATTGACGGTTTTCTACGTTATGTTGTTCCTGGGTACTATACTTAGGTTTTAAAAAATACAACCCATCCTTTCTTTTTGCATAAAAGAATTTCTCCCCTTTAGGTGTAAAAAACCATAGAACCCCATTAGCTCCATTAAAACTAAAATTTTGTTCCTCAAGAACAGATGCAGCTAATAAATTTCTCCTAAGTTTAGGAGAATACATAACATTTTCCAATTTGATAATACTTTGCTTATCCTTAAATTGGACATACATTTCCACCGTCCCGATAGCCTCAACTGGACTTTCGACAACCCCTACTGCTAGCGACATTGAAGTGCCTTTGCACTCATTAAATTTTGAAAATAACTTACTGTTATTACAGAAATGTCGCGTAGCAGCAGTGTCTACTACCCAGCTGAGTCTATCGCTAGGATCGATTACAGTATTAGCCTCAATCTGTGGAGACCCAAGAAATTCCACAATACTAGATCCATTATTTCTACTGCAATTAGATTTAGTATGACCTAGTTTGTTACACTTAAAACACTTAATTTTACTTTTAGAAATATTTACATTATGACTAGAAGTATTTACATTAGACACATTATGAGATACATTTGGAAGTTTAGACACTTTTACTCTATTTACAAATTTCTTAGAAGTAAAATATGCAGAATTTGAACTCACAGTTTTGGAAAAGTCACTTGCTTGCTGCCTCAGCCGGCTCTCCTCCGCTGCTAGCTCTGCTTGTATTTTGCTGAGCTTGAAGTCCGAGTCATTCCATCGATATATAATTTGAACGATACCTCGGAATTCTTCCGGAAGGTACCGAATCGACTGGAATGCTACATATAGGTCTTCAATGGGGTGTTTCGCGTCTTTAAGCCTCGTCACGGCCTTCCGCAGTCTTGAGCAAAAAATGTCAACAGGCTCGTCTGGCTCCGGCCGAACGTCGAAGAACTCATCTAGTAATCTAACCAGGTTGGCTCTGGAAGGCGCTTGAAAATGTTCTTTCAAGGTATTCCATACTTGACTAGGTTCGTCGGTGACGTTTATCAACTCCTTGTATTCCGAGGATAAACTTTGATAAATGATGGCGAGCGCTCGGTCTTTCCGGCGATAAAAATCATCGTAGTCGCGGCGACTTGCATCTTCCTCGATAGGCTTAGCACTTCCATCTACGTGTCCGAAACATCCTTCTCCCTTGAGGACGAATGAGATGTCGGTACGCCAGGTGACGTAGTTGTCCTGCGTCAGCAACTCCGTTCTACTTGCCTCCATGGCCACTCGTAGTTTTGAAGAAGCAGAAGCAAAAGTTCTTGTACACTGTTTACGTTTACACTGTTGCGTTTCGTTGTTCACACAAACTTCAAAATGGTGCCAGGTGCGGCCCCCATCTGAACACTGGAACGATTTCTTTAAAGATACTTGCACTTATGACTCTATTGGGCGTTGAACTGGCCCCGTAACCGTTTCTCTTGGAAAATTTAAAATTTGAAGATAGCAAAGCACGCACTGTCAGAGTCAATAAGTGTTGGCTGGGTTATGAAAGTACACAAGTCCAGTTTTAAAGAAAAACTTCGTTCACTTTATTTGGTGAAAAACACAACTCGGCATATTACACGTACCTGGTAATTTTCCATGCCGTAAAACATCAAAAATATACTATGTACAAAAGATTTTTAGTTGTAAATGACTAGACAGAGACTCCTTGAAGCATTTGGTAGTAAGTTACTATACTACCTCTATCACTTACGTGTATTTCAGCCACCATCACTTGGCAAAGGGAAACCAAAGGATAGAACATCAGGAAAATATTTAAAGCGGCTTCCGAACGTTTGTAAGTAAATTTAACGTTCAATACATGCTGGTCCAAACTGACCACCTCTGCATCCGTTTGGACTATTCACCGTCGTCAAACGATATTCCGCAGTACTTCAGTCAAAAACATTTCTGTCTGCCTGCATCAGACCATCAGTGTCTATCTCGTCTGACTTCTTCAGACGTCTGATCTCGATCGACTCCGACCTTCTCATTTGCTTCAAGAAACCTCTGCCCTATATATCCAAGAATGGACAGTTCCGGAAACGCCCCCGGATATGCAAATCAGATGCGTACGCATTGAGAACTGATTTGCATGAAACCTCATGTTGAAAAACGTCACGGTTCACGCCGGTGAACGGGAAGAGTCGTTCATATTAAATTTGCATAAACGCCCGTTCACGGGAACGTGAATCGCGATGTATTGATTATTTCCAACAATCGGCCCCCTCATGCAAATCCTTAAGTCTCAATGCATATGCAAAAGAAAACTTACTCTGAGAAACCAAGGTATATCAATAAACACCAAGGCCCCCAGTATCCTATCAAACATATAATGAAGGAAAAAATTTAAAGTATTATATCATTATTAAATTTAAAATAAAATGCATAAGTACTTATAGCATCTGAAAAATAGTTAAGTATTGTCGACAATATTGTAACAACAACATTTCACATCAAGTAGAAATTTATATACAACACAACTTCAATGCTTAAGTATCAGCATTCAAAAATTGAAATTTTAGTTTAAATTTAATTATAAGTATCCAAAATTTAAGTATAAGCACATTATCATATTAAACAAGTCAACTTTAAAAGATTAAGATTTTGTATAAGCATAGAATTTAAGTTTACTTTAAATTTGAGTATAAACACTATAATTCAAAAAGCTTAAAAAAATTTAGTCTATTAACACAATATAAGATTACATAATTAATACTATTAGACTGCATTGATATACCAAATATTTAAAAATACATGATGCAAGTAATTAGATAATAAAATTCCTTTATCAAAACTTTCAACACATACTTTTTACCAAGTTGAAAAATACAAAATTTTATACACATAAGCTATTATTTAGCATCATGCGGGTCATGGAAAATCTCGTCTGACTTCTTCAGACGTCTGATCTCGATCGACTCCGACCTTCTCATTTTCTTCAAGAAACTTCTGCCCTATATATCCGAGAATGGACAGTTCCGGAAACGCCCCCGGATATGCAAATCAGATGCGTACGCATTGAGAACTGATTTGCATGAAACCTCATGTTGAAAAACGTCACGGTTCACGCCGGTGAACGGGAAGAGTCGTTCATATTAAATTTGCATAAACGCCCGTTCACGGGAACGTGAATCGCGATGTATTGATTATTTCCAACACAACCATGGCCGTTATCGGCCTTCCTATCAAGAAATGTGCCGGTGTCAGCACCTCTAAGTCGTCAGTGTCGGCTGTGAGAGAGCGCAAATTCAAAATCGCTACTATTTGCACTACAAGTGTTAGCAACTCTTCATACGTAAATTTTAAATTCCCCGCTACACGTTTGAAGTGGTATTTAAATGCTTTTATGTTTGCCTCCCAGAGACCTCCCCAATTTGGACTTCTAGGGAAAATAAAGGACCATGCTATGTTTTCTTCTGCGAAGAATGCAAATAAGGACTCCTCCTTATCCTTTACAAACTTAAATAAGGCTCCAAGCTCCCTATTAGCCCCAACTATGTTTGTCCCATTATCCGAAAATATTTTGTGGCATTTTCCCCTCCTCAAAGTGAATCTTTTCAGAGTATTTATTAGAGCTTATAAAGTCAAATCACTTATTAGTTCAAGATGAATTGCCTTTGCTGTCAGACAAATGAATATACAAACATAAACTTTGATTTCTGGACCTTTTTCTGGTATCTATTTTTGATTAAGAATGGCCCGCATAAATCAATTTCAGTAGAGATAAAAACTTTATTGGAAGTTATTCTCTGCTTCGGTAAATTGCCATTTTTTGGAAACACTGCTAGGATTGGCCTTAAAGCAAATCACACAATTGTGTACGATTTTTTTATACAAATTCCTTCCATGAATGGGCCAATATTTTTGCCTAGCCTGAAACAGTAAATGTTGAGGTCTGAGATGAAAATATTTTTTGTGATAATACCTTATAATAATTTCAGTCAACTTACCCTTTTAGGGGAGTAACATAGGATGTTTACTCGAATATGATAGACAAGAATTTTATAGTCTTCCTCCTACCCTTATGATACCCTCACTGTCTAAATATGGTGATAAATTTAAATCTTACTTTTGTTTGAAATACTATCACCAGATTTGAGGGTTGAAATTTCAACAGCAAATTCTTCCTTTTGAATTTGCTTAATCAAAAATTTCCCACATTTGAAATTTCATCAGATCCCAGGGGCCCTTATCTTCTTTTCTTAGGGTTCCTGCAATTATTCACAAACCTAAAAAGAAAACTTAGAATTCGAACTATAGTTAAAAATTTGTTACTACAGTTAACTAGATATTCAAAAATTGCGTCTTCAGAATTTAAAGTCAATAGAGTATTTTTAGCGTTTTTAGATTTCAGTTCTGGCGAATATTCTTCTTCATTTGGCACCACACATTCGTCAACAGTTTCTATGAGTTCATCAGATTGCAAAAAGGAAGATCCCTTAAACTATTTTTCGTTTTGCAGAAGCAATTCAGCATTAAGACCCCTAGACAGGAGGTCTGCGGGATTGTCCTTTCTTGTACAGTGATACTATGTATTGGTACCTGTCACTCTTGTGATTTCCTTTACTCGATTCGCCACAAATTGTTTCCACCTTTTTGAAGACCTTTGATCCAAAACAAAACAATTTTGGAATCCGTTCAGTGGTCCAGTTGAACACAGTGCAATGTCTTTTCCGACTGATGATTTCTAAAACCTTTGAACTTAAACGAGCCGCAATCAAGGCACCCAGAAGCTCTAGCCGAGGCAACGTAACACTCTTCAGTGGGGCCACTCTGCTTTTGGAAGTGACAAGAGGTTTGCAAGTACTTTATTTCGTTTTTTCACTCTCACATAAACCGAAGCTCCATATGCAAGTTTGGAAGCATCACAAAAGGTGTGGATTTCTATAATGTCATTCACTTCATTAGTTGAATCTAGAACTAATCTTGGGATTTTAAGCTCATCTAAGAGAGGTAGTTCTTTACACCATCCCAACCACTTTTCTTTAATTTTTGGAGGTAAATTTTCATCCCATGTGATTTTCTCAGTCCAAAGTTCTTAGATGAGGCATTTCATTCGTATTGTAAAAGGGGTAAGCAAACCCAATGAGTCAGAGATTTTCCCAATGGTTTGCAAAACAAATCTTTTAGTGTTTTCATCGTCAGAAATGAAGTTTATTAGACCTTTTGGACATGGTCAAACAATCGTTTTGAGTTTGCCAAGCCATACCCAGTACTTTTGTATTGCTGGTTCCCAGGCTGACATAATTTTTAACTGGGTAAGTTTCGAAACCTTCTGCCATCCACTGACTCATCAACGCAGTATCATTGGTATTCCATTTTCGCATCACCATTTCATAATTAATATTTCATACAGAAATTATTTAAAAAAAATAAAAGTTATATAAATGCGTTTGGGTTGCTTAATAGTAACACAATACGAATAATCGGCATAGGGAGATAATTATTACGGGAGATATGAATAGTCTAGAAAATTAATTTAACATTAGGAGCTCAAAACTTTATAGTCATAACTCAGAAATGCTTCATCCAAATAACTTGCATATTGGAGGTTGAATTTTGCTCTAGATTCGAAATATGTTGCCAAACTTGGGTTTGCCATTGGAAATTTTGAAGTTTGTGCATGTTTTAATAAAGATGGCTCCCTATACAAATTTTATGCACAAAAATTTGTAGAGGACATTATTCCTAATCAAATGGTATTTCTAAATTTTCTCTATGATGAACAATGCTTGAATAACAAGAGGGGAGATAAGTTTTTTTTCAGTAGCTGTTCAAGATCCATGACACAGTACTTTTAACATTGAATTGTACATTAACGTTTGGCTCTTATAGGTCAGATACAAACTTGTAAAACTATTTCAAAGTACCAATAATTCATGAATTTGGCATCATTTTTGCTAATTTGGGCAGCATTTTTGTTAATTTGGCACCATTTTTATATAGTTGTCAAGTTAGCAATATTTCACCAAATTAGTTGCCAAGTTTATCAAATTTATTGCTTTATTGCTAAGCATATTTTATGATATTTGAGAATAACTACTTTTTAATTTCATGTGATTTTTTAGATAAATTTATTTTAAAATGTATAATATCTCAAGAACAGTTCAAGCTAGCATTCTAAAGTTTTCTAATGAAAAATTATGTTTATTTATTTAACATTATGAAATGTACTTTTTTTATTTTTTAAAAATTCATTTAACGTTTGGGGGGAGGGGGGGGGGTCTTTGAACATTCAATGGCATTTAAAATCAATAGGGCTTTATTATTTGTCAATTGTAATAATCATATCAAATTGCATAAAAATGTTCTATTCATTTACAATATATTCCCTCTACAGACTTACACACACACATTTACATAAATATCACCTCAAAAATCTTTAATTCGAGTTCAGGATTGCTTGAAATCTGCTCTTCTGTTGAAAACAAATTCGAATTTTTGATTCGGGCACAATACTTTTTTTATACACTATATTATATATGTAGGCATGGTAATTACAAAGCAGTGAAGTAATGCTATAAAATTCTATCTCAAATAGCATAGAAGATATGGCTATTTTGTCTCTACGTTTCTTGAAAGTAACTTTTTTAATATATAGGGATAATGCATTTATGTGACTCACTATGAGACTGCTTTGTGATTGTTCCTCCCTTTCAACTTAGAACTCACATGCTTGAACTGTAACCCAGCAACAGCTGCATTTGATTTCAATAAAACTCCCTGAGAAAGAGAGTACTGTAGCTTGTACTCATAAGGCAGTATCAAATGCCTTGAGCTGGAGATGTTTTTAGCTCAAGATTATTATACTGGCCCACACTTTGGCTCTGGGATCAAACCCCAGCACTGCCAAGCTGGAAATTTTGCTACACATGACTAAATATGTTGCAATAAATCTTGAACAAATTAGTGACATGCATAACACAAATTTGAAGTTTTCCATACAGAACAAAACACTATATTTTACACTACACTTCACTTTATTGGTTTGTATATCATTTGTTAGATATTTATTTATGTATAGAATTTATGTAAAAACTGCTATGTGAGTATTCCAAAAAATATTACTGTAACCATAAAAAAGTTATCAAATCAATTATATAAATTGAAAAATAAATAAAACTAAATATTACGTTGTAAATTTCTTTCAACAATTGCAGGTTCTACTTCATCATTTCCAGCAGGGGACTGTATGTCATACAAGTTTATGGCAGAGCTATCTTTGCATAAAAGAGCTAATAAACCTGACCTGCAAGACAGAAAATATCTTTTTATTTCTATCAAGTGTGATTAATCCTATCAAGCTAAATCTAAACCACTTTTAACACAATACAGAGAGTACAAGCTTTATTACATTTTCCAGCAAGATAACATAAATGTTAAATTTGAGAAATTGTAATATATATGAAAACTATGAACCTAAAATTGCAAAAAAGCAAAGGATAGTACTATTTTATATTAGAAAACAAAAGAATACAAATTGATGCAACAAGATTGCCATCTGGTTGAGACCAAAATTCAGAACATCATGCACTACAGCTATGTAACTAGCTTCACAACAGCTCAATACTTCGAAAAGTTTTTAATACTAAAAATATTATAATTTTTCAAAATAAGGTTCAATTGAATATCAAGTTACATAAATAGTGTCAATCAGGTCTTGTTAAATAAGAAAAAAGTCTCTGATCTTTGAGTGATTAGCTGAGTTAAATTTCGAGAAAAATCGTAAATTAACTACGTGATCATGCCTTCACTATGGTATTCACCCGTTTTGACAAAAGATAAAATTTGGAAAGGTTTTTATAAAAATTGCTTGAAATAAAGACCTTTTTACTCGTACGCCTTTATTTTAAAATTGAAAAAATATCAACATATGTTTTACTAACTTATTACTTTCCTTATATACATAGTATAATGTTTAAGGAAAGTATTGTGATGGGGTCGAAAATTCAAATTCGAGTTTTCGGCGGGAGAGCAAATTTCAAGAGTCCCTGATCATGAATTAAACATTTTTGAGGTGATGTCTGTGTGTGCGTGTGTCAGTGAGTTTTAAACACAATCGAATGTTCAGAACTTCCTCTAAATTTTTGAGTGAAATTTTAAAAAATCATCAAAAAATCAAAACCTTTAATAAAGTTATGTAAATAGACATTTCTTATGTAATTTTTTCTTAGAAAAACATTAACATAAACTTTAGAACGATAGCATGAACCGTTCTCGAATTATTGCACATTTTTCAAATAAATTTATCAAAAAATCCCATAAATTAAAAAAAATATTAACTGTTGAAAAATATGTTCACTTTTCATATGTAATACCATGCGATAAATTTGGTGACATCATTCTCATGGATCTAGCTTGTTCCACTCATGAGAAAAGATACTTTGAGTAATACTTTTGTATTTGAACGTCAACAGTCATTTATCTGCCATAAGAATAACTTATATCTCTGTCCATAACGCTTGGTGAGATTTTGATGACAAATTTGACAGAATGTCGCCAACTTGGTGACTTTTTTAAATGTTGCCAAATTAACAAAAATCTTGCTAAATGGATAAAAATGATGCTAAATCAATGAAAATGAAGACTAATTGAAGAAAATTCAATATCTTGGAAAGAATATAAGTATCTTCTATAAGAATCTATTTTTTTTACTGTAAAAGTAGTAAATTCATTGCATTATATAAGGAAAGTCATGTGTTGCCCACATCAGATTTTTTTGCATGTATATAAAGAAATTTAGAAATGAAATTATTGGAGTTATAAAACTCAAACTGACTTCAAAGATTCAGATTTTCCAGCTAATATTAATTTTCTGAATTAGTTGAAAGAAAGTACGCACAAAGCAATAGATTATGGGTGTCTCATTTTAGGTGGGGTACAAATGAACCTATCCAAATCTATCTTACATTTTGGATATTTATTCTGCCACTTTAAGACAAAAGATGATTTTATTAAAAGAAGATTAGATAAATGGAAAAAATTTGATTTATATTTTAAATATCGTGTGCAAAATTGTGTCCCTTATAGGATGCATAAAAAAGCTACTACTCACATACATGCCAAATTACTTTAGAGGAAACACATGCTTTTTCATATATATATATATATATATATATATGCCTGCTAGGCAGCAGGATTAGAAATTAGAAGCAGAAGGTCAGACGTCAACGGCACCTAATCATTTTTCCCCAGTTGCCAAAATGTTCTACTTGGGTACAATTTAAAAATTATTTATTTTATTTACATTGTGCAGCTTACAAAATAAACTACTTTTTATTAATGGCCTTGCTTTTGACCTGCTGTGCAAGCATGCAATCTACAATGTGTGTTGGTTAGATTATTAGAAGGAAGAATAAACTGGCCATTTGGACTTTGAGTTATACATGGGGAAAAAAAAAAAAAAAAAAGCGGAAATGTTAGGTATTAGAAATGATGACTGGGTTAAAATCTCAGTCTCCAAAACAAAATTCATAGATGCAAAATACGATTAACGATTGCCAATTTCAAACCCTGCTGGGCAGATAACAGTTCTGTATTCCCTATTCAACTTAACAGAAAGTTTAACAGACAGTGTCAGATTATTATACATATAATTTTGAGTGGGAGTAAATTACTCATGTTATCATTGTTGGCAGAATGAAAACAAGCATATAAACACTCCAGATCATGTGCAACACATGTTCCACAATAAGAGTTAACGTTATTCGCTTTTGACAAATTATGAAGTTACAGTATTTTAAAATAGCTATTTACAATAATAGCACATTATACACAATATTTTTATCTGATTTTTAACTTTTAGCTAATTAAATTTAACGCAAAATAGAATTACCATACATTCACAGATGATTCCTCGAAAGTGTATACAGTAGGCCTAACAAGCACTTGCAGCATTTACTATTATTCTCCAGTTATTTAAGGAAGAGAATATTAAAAGTGATTTAATACTATAAAAAATTAAAATATGATAACAAAAATGATTTCCAGTGAAAGGATTGAAACTAATCTTACCTAGATATCGCAAATATTTCAGTAAAACATAAAAATCACTTTTGTTCAAACATATAGTTACCACGCTAACAAGCTAACGATTCATGATTTTCAAAGCTGTTTACACTTTTAGCAATCCTCAAACATATCATAAATCACACTAAAATACACTTTCAATACACATCAATCATCAAACAATACAATTTTTAGTCATTTTAATAATGATAAATAGCAGTATATAAAATTTATATTAAAAATATTTTTTTGAAGATACACTTGACATAAAAAATCAAACAGATTTTTTACAGTTATTAATTTGAGGGAATGAAAGTTTTCCCATAATTTTTTATAGGTGTCCACTAGTTTGATATAATTATTAGTGAATGCAATATATTTCAAATTCATGGCTACTTTTTAATAAAATATTTTAATACGAAATTTACAACTTAAAACTAACATTATACAACAAATGGGGAAACAAAAATTATAATACAGGAAAATTGACAATAGTTTCCAATTGAGGATAATAAAAATTCAGAAAGATAGGAAAAAAACTATGTACCTTGTAGGAGACCAGCATAATTTTAATATTGGCTTGGCTTCTGTCATAGTAGCTACCTGGATACTGTCAAGGAGTACAATTTTATTTTTACTTTTATCCATAAACATCAACTCAAAGATTACATATTCTGAAAATTTTAAAATAAATGCCAAATCTTATTTTAAAAACATACCTGGGTTGACCATAAACAGAGACAAGAAAGATAAATGTCAGAAGCCCCACGACCAATGGGACCTGTTTGAGGAGGTGTGACATAAATGGTTTACACAGGATTCCCACCCATTTCACAGAATAAAAATTAATGACTTTTCAAGAGCTTTAAGGGCCTAAATTTTATTTTTTAAAAATCTTATTTGAAAATAATTTTCATCCAACACCTGTCTCATGTTACCTGTAAAGCACTCACTAGTTGTTGTTGTTGAGACCCAGACCATTCGACCTACCAGAAAGGTGTAAGGTAACTGTTTGGACGGCCGGGAAGTGCCACCCAAGTGCTTAGAAATACTCTTAAAACAACTTTTAAAATTAAGTTTTAAAATAATGTTTAAAATATTGACTCTTTCTATACTGCTGTGTTATTTTTCAGAGTACGGAATTTCCAAGGTAATAAAAGTTCAAAATTCCCAAAATAATTTATCTGTTTATTTCAGTGATTTATCTCATATTAAAGTTAATTTACCATCCCTTTCTAGCACAAATCTGGTGGCACATTTTCTGGTGACAGAGTTGGAGACTTTTGAAATATGTTGCAGAATTGACAAAACATCACAAAATTGATGAAAATGTTGTCAAACTGTCGAAAATTTAATAACTCATAAAATCTACACTATTCACAATTTTTTTTTTTTGATAATCTGTGTTGCTTAGAGGATATTATTAATGTAATAATTCTTATTCAAAATATAGCAAGTTTCACTGTTTGTGGGAAGGCAATGTTTCATTAGGAGGTCTAGATGAGCATAAATTGTGGCATATTTTAATAGGGGGGGGGGGGGATGTAAGAAATAATAATATTGAATAGAAGAAGTGGCATGGCTCACATGTGTCTGTGGAAAAAAGAGCACATGCTACAGAAGGATGGTCACAAGAAATTCATTTTGAAATTCCCTGAAATTTTCCTGATAATTCCCTGAAACTCAAGGTCATGTTGCCTGTTGATGAAAACTCTCTCTCCAGCCTCTTGTTCAGAAGTATATTTAAAGGAGATGAGTGATGGGTCTTGTGACACGAGATGAAAAATGTGATATCATGGAATGAACAAGCATTGTTCATTCAGCTAAAAGAGAACTATAACGTCAGAAAACGAAAAAAAATTGAAGAAATTTGCAGTTTTCCCTGACTTTTAATGGAATTCCCCAATTTTTCCCTGATAATTCCAGGTTTTCCAGGTCTGTGGTCACCCTGTGCAGGCAGCAGTGATAAATTCTGGTCTAGAAAGTAGGCTATGTGGAAATGCGCATAACTCTCGTAAAATCCTCACTGCTAATTCTGCACAAACAATTTAAATAATGTTATTAAGAGAAAATGTATGTTATAAAAATTTTAAACAATACAACTATAATGAAGGATACAGGCTTCTCAAAATTGCGAACATCCCAAAGGACAAATGAATTCTGAAACAAAGATACAAATTATATAGTCACAACATTTACCAAAACGATAAATTTAATTTAAAAAAGCCTGAAAATATCACTCACATTTATAATTAGTATATTTCTGAGTACATCTTTTCAAAAATACAAATAATCCGATTTTAAAATTTGGAATTTTGTGCAGTCCTGAAAAGGGGTGGGCGAGTTCTTTGATAAGAAATGCCACATGAAATATTTTTCATACATTTTTTAATACTTAAGAGCCACAGGAAATTTTAAAATTGTATTTTTAAATAATAAAAAATACAATTATATAGTAGCTCCACTATTGTCTCAGGAACCACACAGAGTAGTTTCAGGAACTACATATGGCTCAAAAGCCACAGTTTACCCACTTCTGTTATAGACCTTGAGCATTGGGCTTTTTATTTGGTATTTTAAAAACCAGAATGCACTCAAAACTGGTAATTTTTGGTAAAAATATCATGAGAGAGTAATATAAAATCTTCAGTAGCAGATGTAATTTTTTAATCGACAGAATAACCTACTAAATGGAGCAAGCCATAGAGCTCCACAGAATAAACTCATATACATGGTGTATAGGAAAGTCTGTATCAGGGGAATTTTAGGAGAATGAAGAGAGATTTCCTATTTTATTCTTGGTTGACAAGGTCTGTTGGATTTTTCTCCCCTTATTGATTATGTGTATGATGAGCTGCAGTTGAAAGATGTAATCATACGCCTACACTTAACGAAATTATTTTAGTTTTATTACATTAACAGCAGTATGAGCTGTATATATAATCACAGTCTTAGTTTTAGCAACGTGCAACAGATGGCTCTACCAATCAAAATTGGCCATTGTGTTGCAATAGGGCCTAACATAGATTATTAAATTCTTAAATTTCTAAACTAACTCGAATTTAAAAGAAATCTCAATAAGGTGTTTTCTTTCAGGAGTCGAGGTACCTCTCTGCATCAAATTTCATAACTGTAGATTGCTTAGATTTTTTGTGACAGGTAATACAAACAGACATATTTTCTTATTATTTAGATTGTTGATTCTTTGTTAGAACTTTTAGCATGCTAACTGTATGTTTGATTGAGATCATGTAATTTGTTCACATTTTAAATTATGTGCATTGTATAATCAGTTTAATTTTGAATTAAATATTAGTCTGGTTATTAATACAGTTCAAACTTGCTTCATTACATTAATATAAAATTCCGAAAAAGCAAAAATGATCTTATGGAACTAGGAATGGAAATTGAACATGCTCTAGAATTGCTGGTAGGCCATCAGATTTAGGGATCGAAACAGGCAGCTGGGGGTTGGTGAGTATCAACAAGGAATGAAGCCTTAATGAGCATATGCCTGTATATAGCAAGCAGCTTGAACGAGCTCGCAAAGCAAGCTCAATGAGCTAGCAAGCTTCAGCAAGAAAATCTAGAGCCCCCAAGTATAGTATAAAATTGAATTTTTTTTTTTTTTTTAACTATCAGTGGACTTTTAGGACATTTGTATTTATTTCTAAAAATATTAATTTGCTTTCACTTTGTAATGTTTACACTTTAGTAATTTTCATTAGAACATATGTACATGTTTAATCCAAAAGTTTTAGTTAATATTTTCAAATTACCAATTAAAAATTTGATTAATTGGCCAGTTAATCGATTAAAATTTTTCAAATAATCAGTTAAAAGATTTAATCAATTCCCAAATTTTAGAGTTAAAAATAAAATAATTACTTGCATACTTCAATTGAGGAGGCAATTCTATGTTCAACTTTAGGATCAACACATAAATTGTAGACAGCTTTAGTATGGGTAAATTCTTGACTCTTTGAATTATCTAAAATTATAGAAGCGAACAAGTTAATAGAAAATTGAATTTTTTTTTAAACAGTCATGTATGTATAATTTATTATCTATGTCTTTATTTATGTAAAGCAAGTTACACATGAATAATTTTTACTGCAATCACTCTCAATATAGCCAGGCACCATTGATTGTCTTAAGGGAATCAAGGCCAACTGAGGGAATTTCAAAATTGAAGTTAGTTTTCATCACGTGACAACATCTTCTATAAATTGTTCATGAACGATTTATAAAAATAAATTTAAACCTAATATTAAATTTCATTTAATATGTTTACTTAAGACATAGCATGACATGAATTTGCATATTTTGAAAAATCCTGTTTTTGTTCCTATCAAACTCAAATTTGATATACTGAGAGCATTCACATGAATATATATGTTTAAGGCTTAAAAATTATGCTATCATATGCCTATTAGATGATGAAAATTCATGGGCGAGTACAAAGTCTAAAATCTAGAAAATTTTTACTGGCTGGTAGTTATCCTAGAAAAATTTCAACCCTGCATATATATCAAATGCAGTATAATAATCTTTTTCATACAAGTAAAATATAAGATCATGTAGATCCCAATTTTATGCATCTTGGGAACCATAATGTATTACTTAATCTATTAAGAATTTAGTTGAATTTTTTATTTAGTAGCTTAAATACATTGATTACAAAAATATATAATTTATTTACCTTTCATCGCATGAAAAGTAAAAATTTTAAACTTAAAGATGTAAACAAACACCATGTCTATTCTAAAGGCCATTCAAAGAGCATTTTCTTAAAATGTGTTTTTAACCTTCTTTGGTATACTTTATGTAAATTCTATAGGATCTACATTCATGAATTTTGTAAAAGCACAATGATTGTGAATCTAATGAATGTAAACTTTTTTTTAAATTTAAATTAGTCTGTCAGTTATTTTATGTTTTAGCATGATTTTGGGAGATTTTCATACAAATCAGTTCCTTAGCAACTAAAAATATTATCGTAGAATTTCCATCTTAACTCTGTCAGAAAGATCGAAAAATTCTCTTTCATACAAACTTTGAATGGAATCTGGGCAAATTAAAACATTCATTGAATTTCGAGAATTCAATAATTACTGGTGTGATTTTAATCAGAAATTTACATTTTAAATCCTGGGCAATGTTGGGTGCATTTTCTAGTAGGAAATAATACTACTGATTGCTCTGAAAAATTTGATCTGCTCTGACTTATGTACGAGCTCTAACAGAATATTTTGAATGCTTTAGTTAATAATCAACCAGTCATTCAAACCGTCATAATCACAGTTTGAAATAATGTCACTGCATATTGAATTCGAAATATTTTAAAGAATTTACTATTCTCAACTTTACCTTGTAAATCACCAATAACAATAGTAGTTGAAATATTACATAGAACTAGGGGGCTCTGCCCCCTGCTCCCTGCGCTTCGCCATCCCGCTTTGTGAGGCTTTGCCTCCTACTCGCTGCATTCGCAGAGCTCGCTTCATACCTATCTCGCCTAAAACTTCTACTTTCAAAAATCTCTTCTATCCTTACCTATTTTCCACAGGAGATAAAAGCAGGGATATTTCTTAGCCTAGGAAATCCCAAAACTGAATTCCTTAATCCTGAGCTCACTTTGCGAGCTACTTCATGCCAAACTAAAGTTTAAATTGATAAATGGTTTATTTCATTGTGTTACTCTATTATTTCTCTATAAATGTACCCAATTTCATATTTTTGTATGCTATAGTTTTTCAGTACGAGACAGAGAAAATGCTAAACGTGTAGATATGGGGAAAAATTTTTGACTTTATAAGTGCATAAAAAGTAAAATATCTCAAAAACTACATCGAAATTAAAAAAGGGCTCCATCCTGCAAAAATTCACCCATGTAGGTACCTGCCTGCAAAAATTCGTGGCCTTGTTATTGTTAGTCTATCCAGGAAGCAAACTCACAGCTCAAATATTTTGTCTTTGACATTAAATATTTCTTAAACTACAATATATATCAAAAAACGGTTTATTTCAGCGCATTCCCCAAAGCTTCTACTACAAATGTACTAAATTCCATATTTTTATATGCAATAGTTTTTGCAGTATGAAGCAAAGAATCTCGAGAAACAAGAAATTCATCAAACAGCGGTGTCAGCTACTTTTTTTTTTTAATATACAGAGATATAAATATAATTTTTAGCAAAGTAATCATATGAAAACGTTATATAAAAAGTGTGAAAATAAATGGTGTCACTTTGCCTAAACTGTTTTAGAAATTCTGCAAAACTGAAAAATTACCTCTAGTGTCAAATAACTTGAGACTCTTGAAGCTCATACCACAGACAAAAAGCTTGGGATTATTTTGGAACCAATGAATGGACTGGGTTGATTCAGATTGTCCTTAAAAGCAATAAAATAAAATGTCTTAATTAGGAAGCTACAAAAACTGTTTCTAATGAACAACATTCAACTTAACAGGATTTAACAATTAACCATAGTCTTCACAATAAATAAAATGGGTGCTTTTGAGAAATATAATTTTCAAATAATTCCTTGAAAAAAATAGGCATAAAAAAATTAGGTGACTACAATTGTTTCAAGGTTGTTTTGAGCCTTCTTCCTCGGCTCAAAAACAGTGTGACCTTAACAAATGCTAACAACTGCCAACAGTACTTGTTTCATAGCATCTATTAAGATCACACTGTTTTTGAACCGAAGAAGAAGACTCAAAACTCTCTTGAAACAATTGTAGTTACCTAATTTTCCTATCCCTGCTTACTTCAAGGAAGTATAAGAAAGTTATACAGGGTGAAGAGTAAAGTTGAAAGTCTGCTAAATAAATATTGAATGATGGTAGCTAGACCTAAAAAAGTGAGGTATTTTTATAGTAAAATAACTATTGGCAACCAGATAAGATTAGCAACAGCACACAAATTTAGAAGTTAGCCCTTCCAAATCTCTCATAGTTTCTCGGAAACTATGAGAGATATGGTAAAAAGTCAATTAGAAAGTTGTCAAAAACCACCACATTAGTACAAAAAGTCTCATTTTTTTACAAAAGTGAGGTACATAACAAACAGTTAATTTCTTACACATTTTCCAACATTAAGGAAGAATATGAGCAGTAGAAAATTGCAAAGAATACTGCCATGCAGCTTCCACAGCATTTCGTCCGAATTCGCCATATAGCAGTATTATCTCACATTCGTATAGCCTGTCATGATCTGTTTTTTTCTACAAGATGCTCATCAAAGTACATACTTTTGATGATAGATAATAGATTGCAAATTTTTTTGCATATTTTATCATCAAGAGCAGTTTTGCACATCATTTGCATATAATATTCAAAGTAATGCTTAGATTTCAAATTGCACCATTTATTTCTGCGAAGTATCATTTCTTACAAATTCAATGATGATCTACAAATTTTTAATTCATTTTTTTTTTCTGTGACATTCATCGCTTCCGACATAGGAGTGGTAACTTCTAAATTTAACTGCTAGGGGTACAACCATTAGTCTCATTTGGTAACGCCTCATCACTTTACTGAATCAATACCTCACTTTCATAGCTCTAGCTACCATCGCTCAAAACTTTTTTGGCCTACTTACAACTTTACAGGTCTTCTTGTATAACTGAAGTCTTTTGTTAGCAATATTATTCTTTCACCACTATTTCCACAAAATACAGACAGCTATAACTATTCACAAGAGATGAAATGATATTCATAAAAAAATATAAAAGTTAAATGGAATAAAAAAAAATAATAAAATAATTTTTTTTCACACACAGAACCAATATATAAACCAGTATTTTATAAGGCTCAAAATGTTTTCAAATTAAAATATTCAATAATATAATAATACATAGCTCAACATATTTCTTATAAAACACATGCATAATAATACACATTAATGTTATAATAATATATGCATATGCCTGCTATAATATAGATACCAGGCTGAAAATTTCTATCAACTGGAATTTACATACAGTTTACTTTGCAGTAGCATACTTTATATTATAGAAATATTTATTATTTATACTGACAGACCCAGCATATAGGAGGCATTCATGAAATTAGAATTGTGTTCCCACTGCAGATAACACCATCCACGGACCAATTTTATGCTTTCTATTAGGGTGTCAAAAGCCCAGACCGTCTGACTCGTCCTAAAATATGAGCAGCCGTTTGGACGGACGGGAAAGTTCTATTGGAGTGCCCCTATTAGGGTGTGAATCAATTTAAAATGTTAACTGATTAATCAAAAAATTTTAATCGATTAATCAATTATTAATCAAATTTTTAATCGGTCTTTTTTAAATACTTACTAAAACCTTTTTTATGAAACACATGTATAAATTTTTGCCAAAAATTATTAAAATGTAAACAATATTAAAAATGAAAAGAATTTATATTTTTATAAATAAATATAAATGCATTATATAAAACCCATTGATATTTTAAAAAATAATCAATTTTCCATTATATACATATCTTGAAGTAATATTTAAGGAACCAAAATTTAATAATCCAAAAAAATTAATGAAAGATAAAAAAATATGTATATTTTTTTATCATGCTGTTACAAATTTTAGGAAGTCATAAAATCACATTCTCCTTTAACCAGTCTTATATACAAACAAGTTTACATTTTCTGATTCTAAACTTGATCTTAATTCAGCAATTATAAATCCAGTATTACTAAACACCCTCTCTCTTTACTGGTGGTGAAGTAGCAGCCAAACATAGCATTCATTTTACTAGTTGAGGAAAGTTTGGAAGCTGTGTGTTATGCAAAATGTAATTTGACCACTAATGAAGTTGGGGGGGGGGGGGGGGTATCACCTATACCAACTCCCCTTATTTGGACCCATATATGTATGGTAAAAGAGCACATTTGAGTTACAAATAAACCAGATATTATATATGAAAGAGTGTATCTGAATACATATTGATTTATTCAGATTCTAGTCACAATATGACTGTCATTGTATTATATTTTATTTTATACTTATTATAAACTGGAAGAAATATCTTGCACTGTCAAGGATAAAAAAAATAATGTATTACTAAATTTAAAATATATTTTGCAATAAATCTGGTCCCTAGTAAGATTAACAAACCAGTGAAAAATAGAAAGGGTGTCAAGGAAAGTCATGAATCAGGCCAATAATGAGAAGTATTAGGGTTATTGTATATTTTTTATGCAGATGTAAAGGAAACCCCCCAATGGCACTACACTATGAGACAACTTTATGGCGACCAACCCTCTGAGGTGGAGGGAAAAGTCAATTACAAAGTTATAGAGCATGGCAAAATTAGTACAAAGCATTTTGTTCACCAGAAAAAAGAAAGGAAAGGAATTTCAAAACCAATGTATTACAATATAATCCCCTCCCCCTAAAAAAAGGGAGCAGTTAGACAATATAGCAGAATAAAATTGAATTTATTATATATAAAACACAAAATGCTCACCATCAGCAGTGATGCATGTCTGCACATGTGATATATAAGATGTCTCTGTGTTTTCCCAATATCTCTACATTTGAATTGTTACATGCAGATTAATATAATGCACTTTTTAAAAATCTTTTTATCTCTCAAAAATGCTTAGTACTAATTTTGCATTGTGGCTCTACAACTTTGACTATCTTTAACAGGTAACTATCTTTAACTTTCCCCCCTATCTTTAATAGGACATGAGATATCCCACAGTACCCCTTTAAAAATAGGTCAACCTTCTAAAAGTCATCTCATCATGTTGTGCCATTGATATTTTCTATGTGTGCGCGCACACACACACACACAAAAAAAAGAGATAAACCTAATACTTTGCAAGTTATCTGCCTAGTCTATAACATTCATTTGAATTCACCATTTGACATTCATTATCGAATTTCATTTTGACACTAAAGAATTGATAATTACACAGAAAAATTTAAACCTACAATAGATAAAATTAAAACATAACATTAAAGCATAGAGTTAAAAAATAGAGCAGTACCGAACTCTACAATAGGTTTTGTGATATTTGATGAATCCAAATTAAATACAGTGCGCCTCTCAAAGTTAACTGCATCCAAAGCACTTGGTAAATATATTGATCTTGTTATATCCCAAATTAACAAGCTGTTGTCTCCTCTATACTTGTCCATTCCAGACAGTAACTGAAGTAAAATCCAAATGTTAATATCACAGATAGGTAAACATAAAATTATATAAAATATTCAAATATATAGTGTGGCATTGCTAGATCAGCGTTCCTGGTGCAAATTGATGTAGACAAACATCGTAAGTGTGCCTGCATGGTTATCAACATTAAAAACCAATGTAAGTGAAAAATGTCTGTCTTCCTTTTCTTGCTTGCCTCACGAACTTTAAGCATAAGAGCACATGACATTGTTTTTGGCACTATGTGTTGACTGACCATATGTAACTTATACATTACATGTTATAAGTACAATGAAATTTGTTTACAAGGGTTTAGACCTTGTGAAAGTTACAGCCTATGCAAGTTACAAAAAAAGCTGTAAATCATCAAAATAAAAGATTTTATCTAGTTTGAGTACAAATTTTCTGTGCACGGTTTTGCACTAACCTAAGGAATTAATTCATTTAGTATGGTAAATAATTTTTGATTATCCTACATAAATTTGCAAAGCCACTAACCTTAGTAAACAACTTTGGGGCCGGATTAAAAAGCCACCACCAACATAATATTTTGCCTACCATCTGAACCAATAACCCCTTTAAAAAAAAAAAGAAAATTTAGTTCTCCGATCATTCCGTGATGGAGCCACGCCAATAAATATACATCGCTGAAGCCAAAAGATAGAAGCTGGACATCATTAAACATGCAGAGATGCCAACTTTTACAGATTTTCCGTAGTTTGTACAGATTTTTACTTCATCTTACGGTTTTACGAACATTACTCCCAAAACTACAGAAAATCCCATGAAATCCATGCATCCCACCATTCAAATCATATTCCTTGCTTTGCTGAGAGTCCAAAATTATCAGTTTGTATCCATTTTCTTCTAATGATTTCATATCAGAACAATAGACTTGATTTATTTTTATAGTGCGAGTAAAAATAAAGAAATATTTTACTAAAAAAATTATATTTCGCTTAAATTATAAGATTGCGCAATTCCGTCTTTCTTTTCGGGCTTTGCTAAGAGTACACAATTGTCTTTTTCCATCCATCTCCATCCCCTTATTATTGCATATTAAATTGACAAAACAAGCTTATTTTTCATATTTTATTGATTATAATAAGTAATTATATTGTAATGTTATATATTAATATGTATTGTAGTTATTATTAAACGTAAGTTACATTTACAGATAAAGAGTTTTGTGTTTCTGAGCATCGAAAAAATTTGTAAAACATAATACATCTGCTTTGACCACCCAGCTGCTGATTAACACCATCCAGCTGGTAAAATTTTCAAGGGACAACACTGTATTAGTAGTTTCTTGTGTTGAGTTGGACAGGTCTTTCTTGCTCGGCCATCTACAGCTTGTGGAATGCTTGAATTATAAAATAAAAAATTTATAAAAATCAAAAAACTGATAAGTGTCCCAGGGTGCCCCACTCTCCTCTATAAAAAAAAGTTCTGTGACTGAACAAAAAAATTTGATTCACTTGAAACCAAAAATTGACCACGACTGACCGCCACGCCCGAGGCGACGCGCCTCCCAGCCTTAATCATCAGCGGAGGGAGTGTGCGGCAGCAAAGGCATCTGATCAAAGATGCTTGGAGTCTGTACCCGAATTATAAGAACAGAGGAGAAGCTAGCTTTTGCTCCGTGATTATAATGTCGGTCTTGTAAGCAAAGGGTCCCTGGTTCGGGGCCCGGCGATGCACAATCGCGACAGTGGAACAAAATGTGCTACTAAGATACAATTACAATTAAATAATCAGAGGGAGAAAATTTATTATACAAGAGACAAATATGGCCATACTGCCAAGCAATACATTCATGGAGAAATTTGGAAACATCTATGCGTTTATTTTATAGGCTTAGAAAAACAATAATTTAATGAAGTTTTAATTGGTTCATACCAGATTGGATTCAATTGGATTCCATGCCACACAATTACAGGATCGGCTTTGCTTGGGAACTGCAAAAATAAAGCATTATTCATTTCACGGTTCTTGCACATTTTTTATTTAAAAAATTAATCCATTTTTTTAGAGCCTGAGGACTACATTTTCAGGACTACAAAAAAAAAAAAAAAAATAAAGTACTGTGAAATAGGTAGATTTAATACAATATGAAATTTTATTAATCATCACATAATATAATAATATCATTTAATTTCAACATTATAATAAAAATCTCGAGAAATGCTTATAAAAATTTCTGCCATCACTGATAAAAATTTCTTTAAAATTGAGCAAAATTAACATATTTTGGATTTCGTTGATTTTTAAAATATTTGGCACACTTCTGATGCTATTTTATGCAAATGATCCCAAATAAGCAAAGGTGAGCTTTCATTAGTATATTAGAGACTTTAGAAAATGAATCATAAAAACTGAAGAAAATTTTGAGATTCATTTTTTAAAGTCATATCTAAGATGAGGTGGTTATGAATTTAATTGCACACTAAAATAAAATAAATTTTACACAAAAAGGACTCGCAACTTTTCAGGTACACCATGATTATGGGGGTTGCAATAATTTATTATTAAACTCGGGGAATCGGTCCCTTTCATATAATGCTTCCATATGACGATGGGGAAAATTCCACAGTTTGCAATCTGATCACCACTCTTGGACAAGAGATCATTTTTTCTACTTTTACTATAATTTCTGAGCTATGATATCTGTAAGAAAATTAGACACTTTTACTTCACTTTTGTACAAATTAAAGTAGTTTTAACCCTTTCGGGATGGCCGGCGCGTCGGCTGCGAACTTGCATTCAAGGACGATTGTCACGTATCCGCATCAAGGAAAAACTTACCCTAAAGGACGAGGATCACGTCAGTATGTTTTCATATGGAGCGTTTTTATTTGAATTTATTTGTCCTAGATTTGTACTAGATTTGTACTGTCCCTGTATTTGTACTAGATGGCGTTAAATGTCCATGGGAATAGCTCCAATGCATTTTGCACATATTTGACCTTGGCATAAGGAGAATCCAATGAATTATTTCTCCATTTGGAGAGGTGAAACATGATTTTGTAATATAAACAGACAGAGCACTTCTCGCAGCATCAACAATTTTATAATTGAGTTTCGGGTCAAGTTTTGATTTTAGTTTAATGAATTTGTTGGTGAATTATAGGAATATATGAGTATTTTTTTATTTATTTATTTTTTTTGGGCGGGGGGGGGGGGGGGGGGTAAAGGAATGTGCGACAGTGAAATGATTAGTTTATTTCGTATAAAAAATGGCTGGGCTGAGACTTTTTCTTTCTGTGGAAGAATATACTCGTATGGTAAACGAACCAGACAGTAATGAAAGTGATGCAGATAGTGAAGATTCGTGGGCTACAAAAGGCAAAAGAAAGCGCATAGACAGTTATTATGAATGCAAAGATTCCAATGTTGGTCTGTGCGTGGATTCTTGCTTTAAAATATACCATATGCAAAAGGTGTATTAATTAATGAAAATAGCTACACTATTTTCTTGTATACATATGTACATATATATATAATTTCTATTAGCTATATAAATATTTCATTACAATCATTTCAATATTTTTTCTGATTAACTGATAACTACTTTAATCAAGATAACTAATCATTTTTAATACACTAAAAATTTTAATATTTTGATAAAAGAAAATTTGTATGAAAAATATACATCAAATAGAAAATAAGTATTTCCTCTATTCTTGAAAAAAGTAAAATGCTGTGTTGAACGGGTGATTTTTAGTGAATTTTTTTTTAGAGTCAGGCTTAACGCAAAATATTAGCCGTCCTTTGGGAACAGTTCGGAAATGAAGCGCTCCATCTTTTGGGCCACAGCAGTTTCGGAATGCCGCCGTCCCGAAAGGGTTAAGGTCCTTAAAAATTGAATTCAGGAATTAAGCAGTTCTTAATGACTTTTAAGAATTTCATGCATTCAGCAGTTATGAAAATATTTGAAAAAAATTGTTCCAAATTCCCATTGTAAAAACATTATTACTTTGAACAAATAAATTAAATCAATCAATTCTTACATACTGTATACTTCTTAAACAATTAAATTGAAATGGTAAGCATTAAGAGAAATTCTTCAATTATGCAATGAGAATCAAGTTTCTCACATAAAAAAATAAACAAATAAAAAAAATAATAAAAAAGCCCTCCTAAACATGGCATTTTAGGCATAAACACTGACCACTGTGAAGCAGCTTTCTTGAGTCCAAAGAATATATTCTTTTAAAATCATTATAGAGTCATTCCACGTTAAATGAGCACAGCGGGTTACTCAACCATTTTATTATATTTTTATATTCCTGATATAGTTAGTACCATTTGTATGTATACCAAAACCATTTTTAGTTGTTTTTTTTTATTATTATTTGCCACCATTTATTTGGGCCCATATTTACTTGCCGGAGAGGGTCAAAATTCAGGTTTTGGGGGTTCGCGGAAATGATTATAACTTGATAGCTGTCTAAGATAACTAAATAATCTTTTTCCTCTCTTAAAAGTGGACATTTTATTAAGCTTTCAGAAAAGGTATTTAAGGTGCATTCAGTTTTTAGTTTAATAAACTTAAAATGGAAATAAATTCAGCAAATATGAATGACAAAATCACCATTTTCAGGTGCCTATAACTCCAGAAAAGCTAAATAGAGATGTGGATTTTCAAGAAAATTTTCCTCAGCAGAAAATTTTGAAATTATTCTCTATATTACATTTTAGCTAGAATAAAATGTTCAGTGACTTTTAAAAGTAACTATTCTTATATTACAGCTACAGTCAATCATATGTTACATAACAAGGCTAAAAAAAGGCTTAAATCTAGAAATATAGAAAAGTTCTATGCATGAAAATTTCTTATTCATATACTGCAGTTAGCAGCTACAATTTATCATTTTCCTTAAATACGTTTGCTTTTGAAAACTTTTTAAAAAATTCTATTACATCTATAATAATGTTTATCTTCAAAATTCCAATTTTAAAGCATTGCACAAAAGGAATGAGAAAGCATGCAAAAGGCATGAGAAATAATTTAAAATTGTTAAGAAACCTTATCAAAATCATAAATAATTTACTGATCATAGATATAAAGAGTAGATAATAAAATATAATATTAAAAAAATAAATAAAACCTGAGTATAATTTAAAAATACACTAAATATTATATTGCATTTCTTTCAGTACCTACTGATAATTCAAGGGAAACACTCTATCATCTTTTTAAAAAAAAACAAAAATAAAAAATAAATTACTAGTTTATTATATGTAAAAAATAAATTATTAAATATATAAACATATATGATAAAAATAAATTAAAAAATGTATGTAATTAAACACTTTTAAAAACAAATTATTTTATATAATATTGAAAATTGTTTTAAAAATACCTGGTTGTAATTGAACGAGTGAGTATCATGAGAAAGAAAAGACAATTTGCAAGATGGGTTAAACATATATTTAGTGCTATTAAAGCATTTCCCCCAGCAAAACTTGCAGAAACATTCCACTTTTTTAATATTTTTATAAATTTTGGAGAACTTAATACTGAAAGAATAAGTTTTTCAAAACTTTATTTGCTTTTTTTCTGAGAATGAGTAAAATGCCACTTGTACCCTTTTGATTGTTATTCATTGTTTTTAAAATAAAGCACATATACACACATTTGCCCCGCCCTCCTTCATTTTCCTTTTTAAAATTAGAAAACTCAATCAAAAACTTCTAATACAGCTATTTGTTTTTCAGAAAAATAGTTCGGAAAGAATATTACATTCTATTTTCAAATTAATTAGAAAGAAAAAAAAATAAGAGTGAAAAATTTTCCAGACAAACATAGCGGAAATTTTTCCGAAAATTTTCTGGCCCACATCTCTACTAAATATCAAGAACTAATATTTTTTCCCCACAAACTAGTGGAAGACAGATCATCAACAAAAAAAACCATTTTCAAAAACCCCTTTCTACCTTTTTTTAACACCAAACTTGCCAAAAATTCAAAAATTGCATTTTTCAAGGTCAAATATCTTGATAAGGGGATCTGATAAAAATTCGAAATTTTATGTGTTAACTACTCTATTGGCATCCTATAAGTGGTATGAATTTTATTTTGTGGTTCAGTGTGGTTTTAGAATTAGGAGGACTCAAAACGTGGCAGAAAAGCACTCTCAAGATCAGTGGCGTAACCAGGATTTTTTTTTTTTTTTAGGGGGGGGGGGGGGGCACAGGCAGTTTTGTCAAAAAGACTATCATACTAAATAATTCTCACTAAATTATTAATTATCTAATTACAAAATATCATTAAATATTATTAATTATACTAATTAGTTGATTTATCTATATAATTTTAAAATGGTAAATTATCTTAATATTTGCACATGGATATTATAATTAAAGCAATCAATTGATTTAGAGGTAACAATAAAACAGTATTTTATAAGCATCTAATCGATGATTCGTAATTCATTTAAAGTCGAACACAAAAATAATTTATACATGTTACACATTGAGATGCCTGTTGCCTTTCAAAAATATATTAATTATTTCTTCATCAGAGACTAGACCCTGTGTATTGACATCAAAGCAAGGTCATTTAGATGCTCTGCTGTTTCGTAAGCCAGTGCAGTACTGTTTCGTAAATATGTCTTGATGCGTTTCAGCGTCGAAAATGTTCTCTCAACGGATGCTGTAGACACAATGTTAGGAAAAATATCCTTTTCACAATTTAACAGAGCTTTCAAGGCATACCTTGGAAGAGTTTCTGATTCCACCCATTTCATCTTCCACACATCCCACTCTCCTTCCAAAATCGAAGCATTTGAGTTCACTAAATCATTAGAGTCGAATTCAATCTCCGGTTTCAAATCGGAGAATTTTGATTTGATAACACTACTAGGGACAAGTATTGCAGCTCAACAAAAATTTCTTTATGTTCAGAAAATCTTTCGTGAAGCTATGAAATTATTTCATCAAGAAAGGGAATGAAAAAGGTATGACGAAAGTATTCTTCAGGAGTGGTGGCAGGTACATTCAATTGGTATCGTTGTGTTCCTACTATTCTTGGCAGTACAGGCAATTGTCTAAACGAAAGAGCCAAATCTGATGCTCTTTCAAAAATGACTTTAAACTCTTCTTCCGCTTCTTGTTTCATTTTTTATAATTCCTTCACAACTAAATCTTCTCCAAGGCAATCGCTATATCAACATGTGTGCCTTGTAAGTATTGCGATAGAATGTACATTAAACCCAACATTCTGTCGCTGATATACACGGCCACTAAAAAGGAAAACTTGCATAAAGCAGAATGCAGGTGCTCTACTTTGGAACTGTCATTGAGATTTTCCTCTATTTCTTCCAGTGACAATATCACTTCAGAAACAGCTTCACAAAATATAGAAACACTCTCATGGCGCTCGACCCATTTCGTTTCACAATATTTTTTTAAACTTAAAGATGAATTTCCTGATATTTTCAAATTATTTTTAAGGATCACACTTCGCCGTGCTGAACTCCTGAAAAATATGCAACATTCCTTGATCATCCCAAATGCATTCCTTATGGGTGAAACTTTAGCAGAATCAACCAAACACAAATTCAATGTGTGGGATATGCAGTGAGTGTAAACCGCTTTAGGATACCCCTGCCTGCTTCAAGCCTGCACACCGTGGAAACATCCCTTCATTACCCCCACTCCATCGTACCATTGTCCACGCATGTGGGATAAATCCAGTACAAGATTCCGTAGCTGCGTCTTAATAGTGGTGGCCAGTCCTTCGCCCTGATGGAATACTAGTAATTTAATTTACTTAGTTACTGGTATGAGAATTAATAACAATAATACTCGAGATGCTACTAATTTGACTTGTAAAAATTTAAGCATAGCAGATGAAGCGATGATTCGATACGTACTGGAAGTCGTATTCTGAAACACAGCTCTTGAATATTATTTTAAGCAGAAGTATGCACAGTTCAAAACCATCTATGAAGTGTTGGCTGGGCCGTGAAAAATATACGAAGCCAGTTCAAAGAAAAACACTGTTCACTTTATTGTGTGAATAACATAATTAGGCAATTTACACATACTGGTAATTTCCATGCAGTAAAACTTTAAACAATACTATGTACAAAGGTTCTTGTAGACACAGATAGTTTGATAGAACTTTCTTGAAGCGTTTGTAGTAAAGAATTATACTACCTTAAATAACTTGCGTGCATTTGCAGCCACCGTTGAAGGTATCACACTTGGCAAACAGGATCCAATGGATGAAATACCGGTAAATATTAACGTGACTTCCAAATATTTCAATGTAAGTAAACTTAACACTTAGCTTTATTTAAATGCACGTAACTTCAGTAAAAGCCATCATATTTTAGAAAAATAAGTCAGTTTTTTTAACTAAACACATCTGACACGTACTGGTCTAAACTGACCATATCAGGGATCTAGACCGATCCAACGATCGACATCTGCGTCTGTCTCAACTGAGATCGTCGTCTGACAGCATCACACTTGCTTCAAGAAAATTCTGTCTTATATATCCAAAATTGGACTGTTCCGGAAATGCCCCCGGATATGCAAATAAGATGCGTACGCATTGAGAACTGATTTGCATGAAACCTCATGTTGGAAAACGTCACAGTTCACTCCGGTGAACGGAAAGAATCGTTCATATTAAATTTGCATAAACGTCCGTTCACGGGAATCGTGAATCGCGATGTTTTGATTTTTTTTTCCAACACTCCCGTCACATCGTATACAGGTACAAATCCAAGAAAATCTTCCCGAAGCATACAATTTTCATCAACGAACCGAATGCATAAAGAAAACTGTTCGATTCTACTTATATCTGTTGTTTCACCTGCCAAAACAATGAAAAATTTGGCATGTTGAATCTTCTTGATAACTTGCAGCTGGATAATTCTGTCAGATTAATTGAATGATTTCATTTTGAATTGTTGGGATAATGTACAGCACATTTCCACGTCATCTTATGGAGAAGAAAAAAACGTACGTAAAAGAGTATTGTCTGGCAACCTTATATAAATATACATATTTTTTAATAAACAAATTGAAATTTTTTTTATATTTACCTGGTTTTTTGAGACCATATTGTTTACTGAACATCCACGTGTGTTTTCGGCTTCTAGACAATTCGCATTTTCGGGATTTTCATCTCCTACCGCCAAATTTTTCACTGTTTTTGGAATTTTTGCAAAATATTCTATGCGTCTATTAGATGGACGCTTTTTTGAACACAATTGGACCCTCCTGGCATTTTTTTTCTTGCATTCATTTTACTGATAAAGTTTCTCGACGTGCGGGCAAAACATACACCATTTGAACTGCCCATGAGACAGTCCACTTTAAAACCCGAGGGGTCAAAGGTATAGCCGTAACAAAATCATTGTGTGATGTCTCAACACCCATCCCCCACATCTGCTTTCAATTTCCACTTTCCTGAGAGAATAGTCAGGGAAAAACCGGTCATGATCGGTTTTAGACAAAGATGATGGCTAGCAGGGCCTTAGAAGATAAAAGCGATTGAATATTTCGTGGATTTTTATTATTTCAATTTGAAATCGAAAAAATCAGAATCGACGGTGTCAAAAATTGCATTTTGAGGCACATAAAACAATTTTAAATGACAAGACTGTATGAAAAAAAAAATACATATAAATAAATAAATAAATAAATAAATATATATATATATATATATATATATTTGTGATATAGTACTTTCGTATGAATTATGAAGATTTCGGGATGGGGGGAGGAACGGGCACGGTGCCAGTTTTTTAAGAAACCAGTGTCTCTCAAATTTCTCCCCATTTACATTTTCTTCCTTTACCATAGATATTGTATTTTTTGATATTTCAGAAGCATAACACAGAAAAGATACATTAAAATCCTCATAACAAAAACCATTGCATTTGGAAAAAATAAAGGAGGAATTAAATAAAAGCTGTTGAAGTCATCTAAAAATAGCAATCTCATTTCCAAATTCTTGTTTTCGCTTTCAATCAAATTCTACTTCTAAAGTTTAAATACATAAAACTGAATTCATCTAATAAAATATAAAAAAGATATAACTAGAGATTAAACAACTTGTGTAGTTTTCATATTTATAAATTAAAAATAAAATAAAGAAAAAACTAACCAAACTCTCTGCCCATTATTTCTGCATCTCTAGAGCTGGTGGATTCTAAGCTGCAAAAATAAATAAAATAAGTATGGCTACATATCTGTGAGATAACCAGTTAAAAACACAAACATTAAATGTTTTATCTTCACATTACAAGGACTGTTAATATCAGGTTATCCCAACAACTTAAATTATTATTAGCGTTATTTGGAATAAGATCTTGAAAAATAAGGATATGCATTGTAAATTGGCAACCTTTGGTACTTCTGTATAAGTCTGAACACCAGATGATTAAAATTATAATTGATTTTAATTCTAATGCTGAGCACATATAATTAGATCGGGTGAACTGTGATTTCTTTTTAATGAAAATGCACTTAATACTTCAAGAAGATGCTACACTTTCTCCTCAAAAAGTATGGTCAGAAACAATTTGGAGGGCTTCACAGTTTTGCTATTGAATTTCACTGTCAAAATTCCTTCTATAAGGAGTCATTTAGAACAATGAACACAAAGAGATCGCAGGTTACAGCTTGAAGGTTTTAATAAAAACAGCATATGATCAAGATCATGTGTTCTGTGTGTTTTACTGGTTTTCCAAGACAGTATAGTAAATATCATAAATCCCATAAGATCCAAATATCATTAAACTAGCTTAAATTATTTTACACTTTCATATTTTATTGTAAAAGTTTTGCAACAAGTTTCCTTAGTATGCTTTATTTTTGCTCCGATTACAAATTACTTTTAACATGAACAAAATTTTAACCCGCCTAATTGCTTGTATTAATGAAGCTTGACAGTATATATATACTGGAAGAAAATTGCTAACGACGGTAAAATAGAAATTTTTATAAAAACAACTTCATGATTTAATACTACGTCTAACAGAACATTTCTACAAGTAAGCAACGTAAATTAAAATAGTTTGTTTTTTAAGAGTTAATTCAAAGCAAAATTTGCATTGTAGGCAATAAAAAGCAGCATCCAATAAAGCATAAATTAATATAAAATCTTTATATAAATATCTATTTAATAGTATAAACATCTATTATAATAGAAGAATACAATAAAACTTAAGAGTTGACTGGTTTCAAAGGCAAATAATAGCCTTCTTCAGGACAAATAAAAAGAGCAACCTCACTTGTCCAAGCAAGCTTGACATCTGCAGTAGAATAACACACATAGCTGAAGGTAGGACAAAAACTGCCATGGCTGTGTTGAGAAATGAAATAGGCAAAACCAAGGAGGTAAGAAAACATTCCCATTCTTTTACTACACTGGTTCCTTTCTGTTTAATCTTTATTTTTTCCAATTATTTTTTTCCTCCATGGTTTTTACTGTTTCCTTCTTATCCTTCCTCCTTGGTTTTACTTTTTCATGTTTCCCCATGGGTTTTGCTTATTTAGTTTTTACAACAGCAGTATTTGAGTATTTTTGACTACTAAAGGATGTTATATTAAATGAAAAGTGAAAACTGAGTTCAAACCTTTCAAGTACAACTTTGCCATTAGCCATCCCTACAGCTAATAGAAGAGGGTGGTCCAGTTTGGGATACCATGAGAAACACTGAAATACAAATAACAAAATTATATTGGATTTATAAAAAAAATGGGCTCGATTCCATGTTTACATCAAATAAAACTCGCAAAATATTTTTAAATTTTACATCAAGTAACTAAATGTAACCCATGATTATAAATATACCAGACTAGGATGTAAACCTATCGAAGATAGGGAAAATAACATCCTTAAAAAATTAAGTTTAATTTTTTTTTTAATACATTTTATTTTATATAGCACTTATCATTGAAAATAGTCATCTTAATTAAATATTGGCTCAAATTGGTTCTATCACATGGTTGATACTATGAGTGTGCAAAGTTTCAGCCTTTTAGGTCACTAGAGAAGGGGTTAGGAGGTTTGGAAAGAGTTTTAACTTCGCCCATTTACTCCTGGAATTTTTTTTTAAACTCAATTTTTTTTTTTTTTTGCTCTGGGGGAGGGGAATCTGGTTTCAATAGGTTTCATCTCATGGTCAATACTATAAGTATGCAAAGAACATAAAATTGTATAGAAAACACACCAAATAAGCAAAACTTTAAAAAACAAATACAACCAAAGTTGGCTATTATTGAATGTCTTTAATAAAATCTCCATCCATGACGTACATTAAAATTACATAACCAGAGCACTTTCGGGCATTATTATGCCCTTCACCAGTGGCAAAGTAAAATTTATCTCCTGAAGGTAATTATAAGTTCTACATTGGTAGTACTAAACGTACTGCCAGTATTCGTCTAGCTGAGCATGCTTGTGATGTTAAAAATAGAAAATTGTCCATAGCTCTTGCCCATTTAGTTATTAACGATAACTTTCATCCTATGTTCGATAAGAGTTTTCTCTTAATGAGCTGCAATAACCCCCATAATATTTTACTTTATGAATCTCTTTTCATTTAGATTTACTGTGATTCTATTTGCAATTTTGATTCCGTTCAGATCATCAGTTATGCTTGGAGTCTCGTTCTTGACTCACTGCATGTTAAACCATTGTATGATTTTCCTGATATTTAATACATGTTTTCTTTTGTTTTTGATGGCATATCTATTGGTTACCCTGTAATTTATGTTCTATTATCACTTATGTATTTTATAATAAAATTATGTTTTTTAAATGTATTGGACTTAAAATTATTAATATGCAAATTTTGCCTTGCAGTTGTGGCCTGTCTATTAAAGCTCATGTTCGCCACCTATTTTTACTTTGCCCCTGATGAAGGGTATAATAATACCCGAAAGTGCTCTGGTTATGTAACTTTAATGTATGTCATGGATGGCGATTTTATTAAAGATATTTAATAAAACTTTGGTTGTCTTTATTTAATAAAGGCATACAAAGAACAACCTTTTATATCACTGGGAAGCTTCTAAAGGGTCTGGAAAAACTTTTCAAATCTCCCCCTCCCCATTTTCTATCTAACACAGGGGGGGTTAAAAATATGGCTCCATTAGGTTTTATACAGTCTATACTTAATGTATGCAAAGATTCAATGCTCTAGGTCAGTGACATGCGACCTTTTTGTTATTGCAACCCCACTGAAGTATTATTTTATTTAGGAGACCATTATCTATCATGCAAATAAAATAGGGATTCAAAAGTATAATTAAATATGCATTTTTAAAAGTACATTTATCTTACATTTGCCAATATTAGTTACATGTAGTAATTAAAAATGTGAAAACTATTTCATCTAGCTAGAAATAGTATGTAGGATATTTTTAAAACAAGAAAATACTACTAATAAAAAATATCATACAAAATGTTTACCGGCCTAATGTAAAATTTCAACTTAAATCTAAATATTAAAACAAAAATTAACTAAAGTGTCACTCAACTCAACTGTCTTATACCAGAATCCATTTTTAAATAGCTTTTTTTTTTTTTTTTTTTTTTTGTAAGAAACAATTTGATAAATCTATATTGTTGTTCCAAATTATCACAATTACTGCATGCCTTTAATTTTAAAGGACTTGAAAAAATACTTTGATTAATACCAAATTTGACAATGTATCCCCTCGAAGGGGGATGCATGACTCCCCCCCCCCCCCCCCCCCCCCCGCAAGAGGCTGATGACATTACAAACACAAAAATTGTATTGTGGCTAATTTTCACTACAATGATTGAAACTGTGAAACTGTGAAGCTTCATTATCATTGGGCCATAAATAAGCCCTTTCATCTATAATTATGTCAAATTTTGTCCAATGCTGCCATGTTAAGAAAATATTTCAAATAAATTTCAAAATAAAAGTTTTTGCTCGAGTTTCAAAAAATTCTATCTAGTTCTAGATTTTTTGATAAATCAGAATATAAAGTTTCGTGAAAATCCATTAATATTTGTGGCAGATATCAGATACACAAGAAATTGACCACAGACAGACAGATGGACATCATTTTAAAAGTAGTCAAAGCGTGTTCAGGAAATCCTAAAACCCATATTGGTATCAAAATCTCAACATCGAAATTTTTTTGTGAAAACAATACTTTCTCTATTGTACTATATTCAATAATATGAGAAACTAATAAACACCATTCTTTCATATCCTCTCTGTCTAAATACTTTCGGCAACCTCTTAATAAACCCTTGCCACCATGGGTGTCTATAGAACTTTTTCCATGGGGCCAAACTTAAGGATAAGATGCAAAACAACGATTAACTAGATGGATGTCCATCTCTGTGACCTTGATTGTCTAAGAAGGGGCAAATGCCCCCTTTCTTTCTTCTATGGGCACACATACTTGTGATCCCATTTGGGGGTCCCTTTTCAAGGATTGCCTACCGATGCTCCAGGTCAGTGTTTCTCAAACTTTTTTAGTCCCATAACCTTTTTTGAAATTTAGTTTGATGACGGAACCCTAAGCTGAGAAAAAGTCTATTACGGCCCAAATAATTCATTCAAATTTTATACATTTTCATTAATTTTTAAGAAAATTTACATAAAACTATCATGTTGCAGAACAATTGGGTTTCCGCAGAACAAACACACTTTAAAAAACACTGCTTTAGGTCATCAAGGAGCTCCTGGAGGGATTGTTAAGACAAAAACGCATTAGTAGAGATGTGGGTTTTCCAGAAAAATTTCAAATGGAAAATTTTCTGCAGTTGAAAATTTTGAACTTAGTCTTAAATATTACATTTAAGCTAGAATATGTTCAGTGACTTTTAAAAGCATTTGTTCTTACATTTAAACTACAGTCATATATTAAATAACAGGGTAAAAAAAGGGGTTTAAATTTAGAAATATAAAAAATATTTTAAGCACAAAAATTTCTAATACATATATATTGAAGTCAATAGCTGCAATTTAATATGTTCATTGAGTACCTGTGCTTTTGAAAAGTTATAAAATTATTACCTATATTTTATCTATAACATTTGAAAAATATTTTTGTAAGTCATAAATTTAAAACAATGCTCAAAACAAATAAATTAAAAATAAATAAAAATTGTTAAAAAGCCCTTTCTGAATCATAAATAATTTGTTTATTACAAGTGTAAGAAATAAATTATTAAATATATAATCATCATATGTTTACTTACTTTAAGGAAAGTTTAGAAAGTTTTATTCTCACAAGCAGCAGTTTTATTTATTGTGATATAAAAGTATTACAAGAAGAAATAAAAATTGCTTTTGATTTAAAAATAAAGTACTAAATATTTTATTAAAAATGTTTAAAAAGTACCTGTTGACCAGGGTTGGGAAAAGGGGAGGGGGGGGGGGGAGTTCTTTAACCTTAACCCATGGTTTAAAAAAAAACATTGTTTAGACCAATAGGGTTTCAATCAGCCAACCCTGCTGCTTATAATTGAAAGGGAAATCTGAAAGACTCTTGTTTAAGAAGTATAGTGCATAAATTTGCCCATCATGAGCCCTGAATTTACCACTTTCTTAAACAACTACTACTCTCTACTACTACTATTACTACTAAGTAATTTATAATAATAAAAGAAAATGAATTGTTCAGTTTATTTAAGACATAGAAAATATATTATTAAATATATAAAAATATCAAAAAAATGTTTATAACTAAACTTTTACAAAAAATAATTCCTATATATAATATTAAAAATTGCTTAAAAAGTACATGTTTATAATTGTGAGTACCATAAGATAAAAAGACAATTTGGTGAAAATTGAGTTAAGCATATATTTAGGGCTGCTTTAAAGTATTTTCCTTCAACCAAATAACTTGCAAATATATTCCATATTTATTATATTTTCATAAATTTTACGGAATTAATTTCTGAAAGAAAAGGCTTCTAAAAATATTACCTGCTGTTTTATTAGAATGAGTAAAATGTCACTTGTACCGTTCTAGTTTTTGCCTATCCCTTTTCTTAAAAATATAGGATTATTCCCTTTCGGCTTCAAAATTAGAAAACTAAATAATCAAAGACTTCTTGTACAGTCCTCAACATTTTAAAAATCAGTGTGGAAAGAATATTGCATTTTATTTTCAAATGAATTTGGGAGAAAATAAAAAAACATAAAATTTTCTGGAAAAAGATAGCGTAAAATTTTTCATTTCTAAGAAAATTTTCCGACCCATATCCTTACACACTAGACAATTATTATATAGATGTTAAACCCATCATATAATGCATAGAGTTATGAAAAAAAAGAATGTAATTGATTATGAAAGATATGCAAATTGTGACTACAAGAGGCAAAAGAAAAAGCTCAGAAAGTTTTCATGAATGCACAGATTGCAATGTTGTTCTATGCTTTGAAATAATATCATACACAAAAGATGTATTAATTAGTGAAAATTACAACTATTTTCTTATACATATATTTTTTTGTACATAATCTCTATTAGTTAAAGTTTTTAATACAATCATTCAGCTATTTTCCTGTATAACTGATAACTAAATTTAATCAAGGAAGTAATAATTTTCAGTTCATTTTAGTTTTTCATATTTCAAACAGAAAATTTGTAGGAAATGTATTCATCAAATGGAAAATAAGTTTTTTTTATTCCCAAATAATCAAATAATGAGGGGCGAAGCAATAAATGTAATTCTTGAAAATAAAATAAAATAAAATAACTTAAATATCACTTTTTCATGTATTTGTACATTTCCATTTGTAATGTAATTATAAGTGGGAATTTAACATGAAATTATAAAAACAATAACACAAAATAAAAATGACAAAAAATAGATTATACTAATTAAGAAACTAGAATTAATCTATATAAAGTAACTAGAATATAATTGCATGAATGTTTTTTAAATACCTTTAAGTACTGATGATCTGTACTTGTAGCGACAATATTTGCACATGAGTATTCAGAAATGACAACAGCTAGGGTGAAAAGTAGCATTAAGTAAATTTATTTATCAAATATTTTAATAAGAAATAAATAACTAAATACACAGCTTGCTCAAATGATCATTAAACAATCAATTGAAATAAATTTTTTATCTAAATTCTCAAAGAGGTATCATGACCGATGTACTGAAGTGCATACATGAAGCAATGAGGGAATACAACCTCCCCATTAAAACTTTCAGTTTACAGATATAAAAGACCCTGAGATAGCAATCTGCATACGGTGCACATTACACCTACTAAATTTAGACTGACCAAACTTGCTTATTTAGATATTTTTACTCATTATCAAATTGATTTATTAATTATTTTTGCATACATAGTGTGATTGCACAGTTTAGATTGTAGCTTGTACCATGGGCTTAATCTGATACATGACCCTGTTTAAGCCTGATTTTTCCCAATATTTTTTCTCAAAACACATTTTTTGGTTGGTTTTGTGCTTTGTTTTTAAAAATTTGGGCTAGGCCAGGCTGGACATATTTACATATTCAACAATATTTGAAGTGTATATGTAGTACAATAAGAATATAGAAAAAAAAATTTACCAGATTTTGCTATATCATTTTTCTTATCTTCAATTTCATATAATTGTATATCAGTCCCCACAGTAATAAACCTAAAAGAAAATAACAATTATAATCCAACACAGAGCTCAATATACAATTGAATCGCATGCAATTGAAACAAATTTTTCATGGAAGAATAGAACAAAAGCATCATTTCTATGTAGAGCCTCCCTTAGGCAGGGGCAAGTGGGCTCATGCCTTGGGACCCATGGAATAGGAGTAGGATGTGGCTGCCAAAAAAAATGAATAAGTTTTATGTATTCTTATGTAAGATGCTACGCTAGCCACTTAACCACAGAGGCTAAATAAATCAGAGTTTTCTTATTTTATAATTATCATACATTCCTCAATCATTTTATAACTGCATTAATTTATTTTTGGTAATAATTTTCTGAAATGAATAACTGGCATTCATTAATTTCTCAGTTAATGGAAGTGAGCTGTATGAAGAAATCAAAATTCTTTTGGATGCAAAAATTTAGCAGGCTAAACATCATTAGAATATTTTAAAAATTATATGTAATTTGTGAGTCATTTAAAGAAGCTTTACAAAGCAAAAACTAATAAAATATTAAGTACTTAAAACTAATAAAATATTAAGTACTTAAAGCTAATAAAATATTAAGAACTTATGAAAGGGAATAACCCAAGAAAAATTAAATAATTTAACCCATCAAACACAAAATTCATGAAAATTAGATTTTTAATGCTTTATAAATGATTTTGCTGAATTGAAAGCCAAGAAAATCAATTTAAGTTATATATTCTTATATAAAATCGCATCATTAAATATTGTTAAGTTTACTGTAAAATTTTTATATTTATAACAAATTATAATTTTGATTTTTTTTTTTATTTGTATGCTTTTGTTTTGGACTGTCAGCAATGCATGTAATAATTGTATAATCACACTTGGTAAGAAAAATTTATTCTTTAAAAAAGTACTTATTGGTTACATTTGTTTACGTTACTTTTAACTAATTTGAATAATTGGAAGATAAAAACATGGATGCAAAATAAAAAGATTTGAACTTCATTATGTATGATTTTAAACTGAATTTCTTTTAATAAAATAATCATTCCTCTTTAGACACACTATAGAAATATAATTATTGTCTCTTATTCAAAACAATTTTAAACCTATGATCAAAAGAAACAAACCAGGAAAATTAATTTAAGTTATATTCTTATATAAAATTCCATGATCAAATATTGTTAAGTCTAGTGTAAAATGTTTATATTTATAAAAAATTATAATTTTGATTTTCTTTTTTCTTATCTGTAAGCTTTTCTTTTGGACTATCAGGATTGCATGAAAGAATTGTATAATCACGCTTAGTAAGAAAAATTTATTCCTTTAAAAATAATTTATTAACTTTAGTTACATTTGAATAAGTTACTTTTATTTAACCAATTTAAATAATTAGAAGATAAGAATATGAGTAAAAAATAAGTTTGAACATTATTACATATGATTTTAAACTGAATTTGCACATCACACTTTTTGGAAAAATTAATTTCTTTTAATAAAATAATCAATCCTCTTTAAACTCACTATAGAAATATAATTGTCTTTTATTCGAAACAATTTTAAACTTGATCAACAAAAAAATATGCTTCAGATTTAATAGCATTAAGTGTTGAAGACCCAGACCGTCCAACTCATCCTGAGGAATTGAGCAACTATTTGGACGGCCGGGAAAAATAGCATTAAGTGTGAAATATCGCACTTTGAATAATCAATAATTTAATAAGAGTCACTAGCCCCAGTATATATAAACATGTCTTGTGCAATGTATTAAATGCTACATGTTTAAATATATACCTCTAAAAAAATATTTTCATCTTCCTCAGTTAGAATTCTTTAGTCATATAAATAATTTTTTTTTTTTTGTACATACATCTTACTAACATATTTCTACTTTGTAAGTAATAAATACATTATTATGGATTTAAAACTGTCTTAATGCAATAACTATGCTTGTTTGATGAAAATCACTGGCACTTAAAGAAGTTAATAGAGAAATATAATTACAATGAAATTTTAAATTAAACAATAATGGAACAGTTGCTTCTGAATGTGTAGCAACAAATGATATTGTTATCATACAATTACACCTGTCCCCCGATTTACACGGAAGATAGGTTCTGCACAAAACCCTGTAAATTAAAATCTTGGATTTTGCTAAGTAAAATCGCGTAAAATGAAAATAACCCCAAAATGTGCATGATTCAGTCATTTATTTAAGTAAAACAAAAGTAAGACATCTTAGAAAACTTAAAATTATACTTAGTTTATAAAACAACAAACATATGAATGTAGTAATATAACATATTTAATTTATTTTACATTAGGAACAAAGAACAAAAAGACCCTTAAAAATTAATTATAAGTTTAATCACTGTCATCACTTTCATGTACTATCAGTATTTTCTTTCTGATAGGTATGATGTCACTTTCATCACTTGAGCTTTCTTGATGCGATTCTGGCTCAATGGTTGATGAATTAGGCAAGATCTCGGGTTGACAAGACTTTGTCATGAAATCGGTAATTAACAATTGTGTAGGTTTTTTGCTAAATCTTTATAGACCTCTTTATTGATTTAAGCATTTACGAAGGTCTCGTTGGAATCGGAGAGCTCGATCAACATTTGTGTCATATTGTAAGAAATGGTTGCCCAATTTTCTTCCCAAATCAAGTCCTACGCTTATGATTCTTGTGAACGGAACTGGTTCAGATTGCTCTTCATCAGAATCATTGTCTTCTTCATGTTTGTTTGTTTCACGAATCATGTTAATTAAATTATCTTCATTCAATTCTTCATCAGCCATTATTTCTTCAATATCTGCCTGAGCTAAATTTTCAAAACCTTCTCCTCCTATAGTATGGGCCAACTCAGTGATCTGAGAATATTCATGCTCTATTGGTGATTTATCATGTCCACTTTCAACAACATCCGGCCATATTGCTTTCCAGCAGGCGTTGATCGTTGATTGTTTGATCTGAGTGTATGACAGTCCAACATGCTTAACACAATCTAAAATTGTAAATTTCTTCCAAGCATCCATCAGAGTAAGATTCATAATTCTCCATTCGTTCTAAGATATACCTGAAAGTTTGCTTGATGTACAGTGCTTTAAAAGTCGAAATTATCCCTTGATCTAATGGCTGTAATAAGGAAGCTGTATTTTTTGGTAAAAAAACAACTTTTACATTTTGGTGTTGTAAATCTAGAGGATGACCTGGTGCATTATCAAATAATAGAAGAGCCTTAAAAAACAATCCCTTTTTAGTTAAATAATTTTTGGCATCTGGAATAAAGAAGTTATAGAACCATTCATTGAAAGCTATGGCAGTGACCCATGCTTTTCTATTAGCCATCCAATAGACGGGAAGGTTTTAGATATTTAATCCTTTGAATGATCGTGGTGATTTTGATTTGTTAATCACCAATGGTTTCATCATATAATCGCCAGAAGCATTGCAACAGAAAAGAACTGTTATACGACTTTTCGCTACTTTATGACCACTAGCTGATTTGTGAGCTTTGGCTATAAAGGTTCTTTCTGGCATTTTTTTCCAGAATAATCCGGACTCGTCAGCATTGAAAACCTGATCAGATGTGTAGGAGTTAGCGGCAATGATTTCAGCAAGTTTTGCCGGATATTGTTGTGCCACATTCGAATCAGCAGATGCACTTTCACATTTCATTCTCAGATTATGTAAAGAATGTCTTTGTTTGAATCTCTCGAACCACCCATGGCTTGCGGAAAAAGATACCTTATTTTCATCGGACGAAGTCGATGGCGACTGATTCTTAAGTGATTGATAAATCTTCAAAGCTTTATTTGTAACAGCATTAGTATCGATCGGGATTCGCTTTTGAGTTTGGTCTTCTATCCATATCACTAAGGCTTTTTCCATAGTTTACATTGTAACATCTCTAACATATGAAGTCATACTCATACTGCTGCAGGTTCCAGCTGCTACATTTTTTCTAATGGAGTCTTTATTTTTTCTTATCGTGGCTTCTCATTCATGGAGTAAAATTTAGCAACATCAGTTACTCTTTCTCTATTATGTAGACGGTCTAATATTTGGATTTTAGTTTCTAAAGAAATAACTTTTCTTTTTATCTGATTTTTCTTCAAATCCTTTGACATTATAGAACCTTAACAAATTTACGCAAACTATAAAGATGCAAGAAAAACTATAAATGTTGAAAACTTACCAGTTCAAAAGATAAACGCACAATAATATAAGCTTTGCTGCTAAAATGTTTCTGCACTATGTACTTGCATGAACCAGATAGCTTTACTGTTGTGAAATACATACGGAGATTCCCCTATTATGGGGATTTCTCTATACGGGGATTCCCCATTACGGAGATTCCCCTAAATGTATATATTTTACAACACCGGGAATCCCCTGTTGTTTTCAACAGTGTTACCAAAGGAATAAAATTCAAAAATGTCATCAAATCTTTGTATAGGCGTATATGGAGCGGAATATACATTTTAATCAATTTTTTGAAATCTGTTAATTTATAAACCGTGTAAAAGCGAAATTGTGTAAAACAAGTGTCGTGTAAATCGGGGGATAAGTGTACTGTTAATAGATGTATCAGGAAAATAAAGTGTGAAGCTTCCTGATATCTCTATATATAGTTTTATAATACCACAATAAATACACTCATTTGTGGGGATACCAATAATTTATTTATTTTAAAACATGTCAATTAAATTCATTATATCAAGCATTAAACACTATTATTTTTGTTACCATCCATTATTGCAAACCTAGTAAACATCATCATATTGTTATCTTTTCTCAAAGAATCAAATTCAGCAAAGTGTTATTTCTAGCTATTTACACACACACCCCAATTATATAAATTCAAAATTATCAAAACCCTCTTTCTTAAATAATACAATCTCTTATTATTCACTTTATTCAATTCCAGCCAAGTGTACACCTTATTCTAAATTCATCAATTTTCATTTATGTGTTGGGATTTTCATTTTATACTAACTCATTGTATCAAAATATCTTATTATTATTATTATTTAATTTGAAATCATTCTACTTGCTTTTTCAAAATTCTCTTAGTAATCATGTGTATATTCTCTTAAATACTTTCAATACAATTTCTCTAGGGATTCCAAACTCATATGTAGCAATTAAATCCAAATTAACAAGGTAATTCTAATTATGCCGAATTTCAGAGTACTTTAGAATGTCCTAATCCAAGGCGATCACCTGTTTCTTCTGCGGACAATGAATGTTATGTTAAATTTTTAAAATTCCATCGATACTTTTTGAGTTTAGATATTTAAGTCATCAAAGAGTGAAATTAGTGTTTTAAGCCAATATATTCCTAATTATAGTGAGCGGCTATAATTACTTAATTCTATCAGGACTTGCCCTGATGAAGATTTTGCAATTGCAAAACAAAGGAATGTATATTTACTTTCACTTAGTTCACACTTATACACTTATTTCCCTTCATGCAAATTTCCACTTCTATACAAAATCATATTCATGTGTACTTTTCAAATCTGATTCTTAATCTAATTTTCGTATTATCAGTATTTGTCTTAAAGTAACTTATATTAGGTGTGTTGTGTTAATTAGCTTATTATCAACATGTACTTCAATCTACTTATGTGTATTAAATTGTTAAATATGTATGATTACATTTTATCCTTAATTTTGATCATCTTTTCATTATTCAAATATTCTACTTCATAAATGTGAGATTATTATACATATATATACATTTCAACACGTTTATCAAATTAACCATCTATACTTCATCATTAGATATTACCATTTTAAAGTTTGGTTGCTCAATATATATAATTACTAAATTTAAACATAGCATTAAGCTTTAAACAATTATTACCAATTATTCACATTTCGATAATTATGCTTGATTCATACACTAAAAATTATCTTACACTATTCTATTAGACACATTGTTAAATATATATATATATATACACCCTTTCTTTCTCAAACTGATCCTTCGATTCTCAAATCATATTCTTTTCGTGTCGACATGCATCGATTAAAATAGTTTTGCTTTTCAAAATGTATTTTCATTTTAAAGTACTCACCAGTATTTCTTTTTACAACGTATTCGTGCACTTAATATATTGTAATCATCATACTTATCGTTGGATTTTTTAATCACTTTTTGAGATAACTTGAGCACACAATATCACTATTTTTTTTGCACTAACTGATACACTTATGCTGTATTTTTGGTTTTGCACTATTTCGATCACCATTTGCTGCAAACTTCTTATACGCAGTTGATTCATCATCACCGACGTCTTAGCCGAAAATGCATTCACAAGCACAGATCCATTCATCATCTAGGGTCACGTTGCAGAAGTAATTATTCATAATCTGGACATTATTAGAGTCATTTTCCTTCTCAGCAATGCCTCGAGCACCTGTAAGAAGGGGAGATGGATTTCCCGTTCTTTTAGGCCGGCAAACTGCTGTAACAGTTCAAAATGTACTTGCATCAGGGAACAACGTGTCGGATGACATATTGCCATTTTTGGCTATCCTCTTACATCATCACAAATAAAAAATGCACAACTTCGTCTTTTCTATAATAGTAAAGTTCTATGCATGATTTACCTTTGTCGTAGGTTATTTTACCATAGTTGTCGAATACAATATCGAGAAAAGCTTCCATACTCACATCGGCGGGAAAACGGGGCCAGAGCCGCCGCTCCACCGTTACAGTTCGATTCTTATGCGACCTAGCTGTAGCGAGTCCGTGTATCGAGAGAGTTAGAGTCGTCTTAACCTCTCCGTTGCCGGGTCATAGGTCGCACCTGATTGGCTACCTCTCTTCTCACTTTGACCTCTGTTGACAACCTTGGGTGGTCAAGAACGTTCTAGAATGTTCTGGAAGAAAAGGGGGTCTCGAAAAGAGCCGCACCTTTTTGCACGACGGCACTATTCGAAAGATGATCTTTTTTTTTAAAATAAATGTCTGATAATTCTTATCATGACAAGATGTTTAATAAAAATGACACAGAAAAATCTGAATCCTTAAAAAAATATATCCAATCGGAAAATGCTACAAAAATTAGTTTTCAAACTTATCAAATGCATATTGGCAGTTATAAATTTACATTAGGTTCATACAGGAAGTTAAATACACAATAAGTACATACCTATTAATTTCAGTAGGAGACCATGCAATGTCAACTTTAACAGTACTGGTCATTTTGAAGTCTGTGTTTCTTTAATCTTTAATTAGAGACTATAATTGAAAACACAGAAATCATGTCAGCATTACAATATTGAGCAGAATATTTACAACTATTTATGAAATGTTCATTTTAGCAGCCAGTAAAAAAAAAAGGTTAGTATATCATATAGCAAATATTTCTTGTACTTTATGGATACAGAAGTATCTGTAGAAATTTTACAGTGTAAAAATTAGAAACCTTTCTCCTTAAGTGAAGGTTTTAATGCAGTATGATCAGGGTCTCATTAATGCATGGGCCTCGGGGTCGCAGCTTTGGGTCCCCAAATTTTGTATGTGTTAAAACATTTTAATCAGAAATAATTATTTATCTAATTATTTGAATAATATAGACTGATAACGTTAGTTTTTATTTTAAATATTGAAAATAAGTTAACAGTTTTAAACATTATACATCTTTTAAAGTTTTACTTTTAAATAAAAAGTTCTACATGTATAAAAGTGACTTCAAGACAGTGGTCCTAAACTTCCAAATTTGTTTAGTGATGTTTTCTGGCATGTATTTGGTATGCCGTAAGTGTATGGGGGGCCCCCAATTAACACCACACCTTGGGCCCAACATTGGCTTAATCAGGCCCTGATTATGATAATTTAAAGAAAAATAGTCACTTCATTTAAAAGTATAAATGTAAATTGAATCACTAGTTGAAAAAAGGAAATGAGTCCAAACATTTGAAAAAAAAAAAGTGAGATAGCCATTTTGTTTTTTATATTAAGATTTGCATGATAAGTGCATAAAGGATTCAAGTTCTTTCATTATAATGCTATTACTGGCCTATGAAACATATGATTGATTTGGAAAAGGGAGAGTTCAGAATTAAGTTTCTTTTTCTTTCAGGTAAAACAAAAATTAATGAGAGGGAAAATCAAATAAGTAAATAGATTTAAATTGCAAATGCAAGATAAATAACGTGTTAAATGAAAATTTTAAGGGTTTAAACAATTCATCTTACTCTGCTTTAGAAACCATCAATATTTCTCAAAACAAATGGAAGTGAAATAATTATGGTATTTTTTTTTTTTTTTTCAAAAGCCAGGTGGAATGGATTCATTCCCTTTTTTAAATCAGGGATTCAATTAAAAATGCCATAAAACAAATTAGTAATGGTATCAACTGGTTAGGATAGCAAAAAAAAAAAGCCTCCTCCTTTTAGCGAAATGACAGAGTAACCACATCAACAAAAAGATATGAAGGCATATATCACAAAGATGCTGCTTCATACTTTCCCTACATACATAGTAAACTGTATAGGGAAATAGGGATCGAAAATTTGAAGTTTTCGACAGAAGAGTGCATTTCAACCATCCCTAAACTCAGATTTTTGAAGTCTACATGTTAGTGTGTGTGTGTCTGTCCGTCCATGAGTGAAAGAGATATTTCATAGATATGAATTGAACAATTAAAAAATTAGGTAGGAATATTATAATCAATGAATACAGTAACCCTATTTATTTTAAATGAAACTGAATGTTCAGAAGACAATCCCCCTCTCCCTCTCATTAAAAAATCAGGAGCTACAATAAATAATATTAAATAAAATATAAATGATCATTTCTTACATAATTTATCATTAGAAAACAAATGGTACCAACTTTATAACGAACCATCCTCAAAATATAACATGTTTAAATATAAATTTATCAAAAAAGTTACATAAAATTAAAATAAATAGCAAGTACCTTGGAAATACATTTTGTGAAATATCATTAATTTGGCAACTATTTAAATATGTTGCTAAATTGACAAAAATCTTATCAAAAAAGTGATGCTTAATTTATAAAAATTAGTCCAAAATTGATTAAAATCCTTTATTATATACGGACTATGCTTAGTAGCTTCTAGTAATATTTCTAATTGTCAAGTTAGATTTGAACGAAACAAATTAATTTGATACTTCGAAATAGTTTTATGCATTGTCATCTAGAAAAATGTTCAATGTTAATGAATAATTCAATATTAAAAACTTGTGCCATAAATTTTGTATATCATTAGTTTACTTTAAAACAAGTTAAGTTATTGTCCATCAGATTTTTTTTATATCTTGAAAGAAGCTGTTTTTTGTGAAATTAGTTGATATATAATTAATTAATGTTGTTTTGCTGCATTTAGTATAAGAGATACAACCAGCATGGCAAATTTCTTCTAAATCCAAAGGTATTAGAATGCGAGATTTGCTGATTTGACATGAAATGGCCCTAGATACAGTTTGTAAAATTTATTAAAGTTAATTTTAGAAAATGAATTTTTATTATATGTGCTTAAAATTAACCAATTATACTTATGGCTAATTTTTGTCAACCAAAGAAACCGTATCAAATTATTTTACTTTGTTTTTCAATTTGCTTCATATTTCTAGTGAAGTATATAATTTCACTTGAGAGTTTATTTATTTATGCATTACTTTACTCCAATATGAAATAATAATACCAGAATCAGTACAAAATCATGGAACCAACTTAATAATTGCCCTTATAAATCACTTTAGGACAGAAGATGTATACACAGAAAATATAATTAAAATTTTAGAATGCTTGCATGATACTATGCTGAATAAAAAGTATATATAAAAAATTGCAATAACATGATTGATCTAATTTTAATGCATATTCATTATGTTTCCAAGATAGAAATTAAATTACTTTGTTTTTATTCTGCACGGAAATCAAAACTAATATTGGGAAAGAAAGTATTTACTATGCATAACTTGCTTTTATGCATTAACAGCAGACACAGTATCCTTAAATTTTTATATAAATAATAATTAAATGTATGTTAGGAATAACAGGTAATAAATAAACTCGTCAGAAATGAGTAATAATATTGTGCGTTGCACTTAGCTGTTAATTAGCAAAGTTCCAATATTTCAAAACGATGTGGAACTCTTAAATAGCTTCTTTAGCTAACTTAAAAGTACTGCTGTGCTGTCGCCTCTAGTGAATACAAAGGACGATTTTTTGTACAGCATTGTAATATCATTGATTCTCGATGACAAACATATATCGGCAATTTCTCAATATAATATTTTTACAACTTTTATAAATGCGATTTTTATGCACAAGTAAAAATCTTTATTTATTAAGCTTCACCAATTTATATCCATCATTAAAGTTTTTTACTGATGCAGTTAGAAACTCAACTCATCATTTGGAGACAAAAACAAAAAGGACAAATTTGCACTTTTATGAAGTCAAAACTACATTTAATATTATTGAAAAATACATAGAACGCATTGTATTCTAAACAAATACTGCAAAAAATATCTATCTTATTATATTTTTTTAAGATCAAGGGACACAAAATTGACAATTATCACATATTCAGCCACATCATGGCTATTAATTTTTATAAGCATCTCATTATAGGTAATAAACATTAATTATATTGGCATACGATACAAAAGATTCCTGTGTGGAATACCAAAATTATCCACACATAAAAAATATACGAAGTAAAAAATAAACTTGTTCAAGTGGTTAACATACAGTCCTGTATCAATAAAAACGTAGGGTACTATACACATTACACATATCTATCATGAATGAGTAGCGTAATCTTAGATGTCAGAAACGTTAGACATTAAGTTAAGAATGTTATAACAATATCAATAAATCGTGAAGATTAGATAAAATCTTATCAAATTGAAAGAAACCCGGCAAATAATTAACTATAAAAAACAAATAATTTTATAAATATTTAACTGTAAAGTACAACGTTACATGAGATATTTTATTAACCATCTTGCATATATTTAAAAAAGTTATTTCAAAAAACTATTCTGAAGTATAGAGTTTACATTACTGAACTATAAGTGAAATTAGTGAAAAATTATTTTATTTTAAAAGTCATGTACCAAACAAATAATTCACAGGTAAGGTTCAGAAAACGGAGGGAAAAATTACAAATCATTATGTGAAAATCACAAGAGAGTAAGAAGAAAAAACTTAGTAATTTTGTTGCATTTATTCCGTGATTCAACAATGACACTGTTGCACTGGAATTAAAAGGCCAACCATTGATATTGCAAAATAAGCTCGTTCGGTTATCATAGGCATATATATATATATCCGCTTCAGTTTCGCGTACTAGCAGGTTAATGCCACTTTGGCTGATTTTACCAAGGCTACAATTTTTAGTTGGCCTTGGATTTTTTCAATGCAAATTCCTTCTGGTTTGCAAATTAGAGCCAAACTACGTACGAACCCTGCCTGGCCCCTAAACCTCGAATGTAGATTTACCATAAGCGGACTAAACATTCTGATGAATTTTCAATCACTGTTCACTCAAGAAAAGAATAGAAAATAATTAATTGAATATACTAGCGGACTTTGTAATGATTAAAGACTCGGCTTTTTCTTTTTAAACTCATTTGATGAAGCCTTACCCAAGGAAAACTGCAAGCAGAGAAATCTAGATCTATAACTACAGTCATATTCGTGCAGGGGTGGGACAGCTCAGTGGTTAGTACGCGGGGATTATACTCGGACGACCCGAATTCGATTCCCGGCTCTTCCCAAACTGTCCCCGTGTTCACGGGTCTGTAAGTCCTTCCGAGAGGTTGGTGGTAGGGGATGGAGGGTACGGTCCCTGTGGATGCCGCTCCTACTGGGTTCTGATCTAAATTGGGCGGTACTTCCTGGCCGTCTAAACAGATAACATGCCTTTGAGTAGGTCGGACGGTATGGACCGAAGAAGAAGTACATGTGAGATGTTGTACATCTTATTCTTGAGCTCGCGTCAGTGACGTTAGCAATTTGCTTCTCCCCGCCCTTGTAAAAAAGTTTTTCTTTTATTTCACTATTATTAAAATTAATACAGAATTTAACTCATTTTTTTTTCGGTTTTGCTAGACGAAAATTATAAGATAAGTAATGTTATAAGTAATAATAACATTTGGGAAAATTGGAAATTATATATTTAATTACTTTTCAGCGAGTGAGTAAAACTTACTGTAGTACATAGTAGTAAAATTAACATAATAAAAAGTCATTTATTATTATATTGATATGAAAATTTATAATTTGCGCACTTATAAAAAACAGTTATATGTGTAGTATTATTATAATTCAGTTTTTAGAACGTATCCTCACTGTCCAATGAACATACAAATGACATGCCTGTATCTAAGGCTCCTCTATATACGAGCTGACTCATCAAGCATATTGAAGCCCATCCTAGCTGGAAGCGCTATCCATTAGCATTAGCTCTATTCGTATTTTCACTTTAGGAAGTATAATTGAAATACTTATGGGTGGTTGTTCTGCACCGAACTGCTCTAATCATTCTAGAAAGGGTTTTAGGCTAGTTCGCTTTCCTAGAAACGAAGAAAGAAGAAAACAATGCCTAATAAATAATTGCATACCGGGTACTAGGGCATACTTGTGCGAGCTAAGTTCTACAATATTCCAATTGAAACCTCTTTTTTTATATAAAGTATTTATTTCAAACACTTATTTTATAATTTATGTAACTGTAGTATGGAACCCTATGGGCTTCAATATGCTTGATAAGTCAGCCTGTAGTAGAGGAGCTCTACCTGTATCTATACTGTCATCCGTAACATTTGGTGAATGAACTGGTGGACTGGTTGTCGGCATAGGCGCCGACTACAGGGGGGGGGGGGGGGGGGGCACTAGTCCCTCTGGGAAATTTCAAGATTTTTTAACTTCATATTTTACTAAATACCAGAAAATGAAATATTTTAAGCATAAAAATAATTAAAATAAAATCGTAAATGTCACATTTCAGTTCAGTCTTGTTTACATCTTTTTTACTCTCGACTAAAAAACGTTATAATATATAACATTATTTTACACATTTAACATTTGCTTACGGGTGGGACAGCGTCAATCCCAAATAAAGAACCTCCCAAAAAGACAGGTATTTGACATACCCTATGCCAAATAGTTCGACCCCCTTTGCAGGCATTGGCGTCCATGGAAATCGCCGACAGAAACATTTCACCTGCTGCAGCAGGTGCAATGTTTCTGTCGGCGATTTCGTTTGGGATGGACGCTGTCCCACCCGTAAGCAAAAGGTTGAATGCATTTTTTTCGAAAAGGAATTTTCAAAGGTTTTATATTTTAAAAATGCTCCATGCGTCTTAATTTTTCTCTGAGATGCATGAAATTTGGCAAGAAGACACCTCTCATACTTTTTAATGAAACTGGGTATGTATTTTATAATTGGAATTTATTAGGTAATTAAAAGTGCATAAGAACCTAATTAAATGATGAAAATTAAGTTTTAATGCAGAAAAATATTTTTTAAAAATTAACTTTCTAAGGGATTTAAAAATGAATACCCAAATTTGTTCATAATGTGTTTTTGAGTGATCATAATGTAAAATGAATCGAAAATGTGAACAAATGGCACGCAAGGAGCATTTTCAAATTTTCGTTAAAAAAATTAAATTAAAAAAAAATACCAAATTATAACAAAATTGAAAAAAAAAATTAATGGTATTGTATATAGTAATATTAAGAGGAATATTTATACAAATGTTCACGTTTCTAAGTCAATAAATAAATTAAAAAAATTTCAACGTCCACCGTCCCCTTAATAAAGGTTTCAGTTTGGTTTGTGATGAAAAAAGAACTCAATATTTTTGTGCTATTCGTAAAGGTTATATTTCGATTTGTAATTAAATATAAACATACTTATTTCTCATGAATAAATTTAAATTAAAACAGCAAAAATTTATTTTTGCATGAGAAAGCTCCAAACTGGTGAAAGACCTGCATATTATAACATGCAGATTTTGATTTAAGAGCAACACTGGTAAGTATATATGTTATAATGGCTCTGCGCATCGCATTCTCTGAAATGGTACTGATAGGTGCTTTTGAATTAAGTAATACAACTATATTGGATCTTTCATTTAAAAGGGATTGGTGAAACATGACAATGCTATAGTTTTAACAGAGATGGTATTTTTCCAGAAATTGCTGCATACTAGTTAGGTGTTATTTAATGGAGAAATCCCAGTTTGGCAAAAAGTGTCGCTAGTCATGTTGGTGCTCCAAACCCTTCATTTACGCGTTTATGTTTTCTTAATGAAACTTGTTTTTACATATCTTCCTCACATGATAGCATGGGCATCCAGATTCATATAAATTTATATGTTACGAAATCTTAAGGTTTCGTTACATATCATAACTCCAGTTTTTGATTTCATTGTTTTGCAACTTTATCCTTTTTTACCTTCAGTGGGTGTCCGGCCGCTCGCTTTGCTGTTCATGCTCTCGGGTGAGTCGGATGGCCTGGGTTTTCCACCTTTAGTGAGTGTGGCAGAAGGCCAGGATACTAGCTCCGAAATTGAATCAAGATAAACGGGGCATGATTGCCCCTTTAGGCCCATCATACACATTACAGAAAAAATTAAATGCAATGGGTCCGACCTACTGGGAAATTTCTATAGAGATCCCACCCACCATATCAGGATCTGGTGTGTTTAATCAACAATATTCTGGAGAGCATAACATGACGGATTCTTGCTAGGGGGACTACAAGTGTTACCTTTATCGGTGGCAACGTTACAAGACACTAGCCTTGAGCCCCCCCCCCCCCCCCTTCACTTTCAACATAGACATATATAGTACTTCTATGACTTTCAACCCCCTAATTGCTCCTCGAAAGGAGAAAATGCAATGCGTAGACGATGACACCTGGCACGTCAAGACGGACGCGTTGTCAAAGAGCAAGTTTTATAAGTGGTAAACTAAAGTGGCGCAGGCCTAAAACGATTAAAAATATTTATCGTACAATAAATAAAACTGCTGATTTCTTTCTTTCGTCCCAGACCGACCGTCAGACAAAGGTGTAAGATATCTGTTTAGATCGCCGGGATAGTGCCATCTAATTTAGACTGGAACCTAGTGGGTGCGACATTCACAGGGACCGACTCTTCATTCCTTGCTACCAATTGCGCGCTGGATTTGCACGCTGCCACAACTGCCGCCGTGTTCATGCGGAGTACGATCACGTTAAATATGTGGGTCCGTAAGTCCTTCCGAGAGGTTGGTGGTAGGGGAAGGAGGGTACGGTCCCTGTGGATGCCTCCCTCACTGGGTTCCGGTCTAAATTGGGTGGCACTTCCCGGTCGTCCAAACTGTTACCTTACACCTTTCTGGTAGGTCGGACGGTCTGGGTCTCAAAACAACCAACTGCTTGGAAGGATTTTCGAACCCACAAATTTAGCGTGCTTGTACACGCGAACAGTTTAGGCAAAACCGGAAATCGAACTCGGGTCCTCCGAGTACAAACCTCGTGACTTAACATCTCGGTTATCCCACTCTAAAACTGCTGCTTGTAAGACAATAACTTACAAAACTTCCTTGAGGAAAGCATATATGTGTCAGTTAGGTAAATACAGTTGCTTCAATGGCATTGTAAGCCCCCTTTTTCAGGCCAAAATAACATTATGCACTCTTAAGAGGCACTACTGCCGTTCGTTGGGCAGTTCGTTCTTGGCGGTTGTTAAGGTCAAATACTGTTCTTTTGGCCTTAAGTAAGGCATAATAATGACCTTTAAACAATTGTAGTCACCTAACTCACATATGCTTACTTTCTTCAAGGAGGTCTTGTAAGTTATTATATCTTTATCGACTTTGTGAATCTTTTGTATATCGGATTGTGCCCCCCCCCCCCCCCCCCCCGAGGTTTTGAAAACTCGGCACCTATGGTTGTCGGTAAATTCTGGGCATTCATGTTGCATGGAGCTGGATCACAATGCATTTTAGCAGAGCTTTGTACTTGTGCTGCAAGCTTCTATAAAGTGGTGTTGAAGAGTTTCTGGAAATGGCATCATTGAATGGGTGATAGGCACAGAAAAGTTCATAATATGTGTCTGGAGAGAGCCTGGATTAAACTGCCGGAACACAAATGGAGATGATTTACAATTTTTTAGTTTGCTTACTCCTTTCATATTCCAATCTCTCATTGGTAACAAGTGTTTCAATTTGTAATTGTAATACATATATACCATTAAAACAGAACTACTACCTCCTAGCACAAAAATTAAATTCTGTTTTAGTATTCTGCTTTGATGCAATTTTCTTAATGTTATTAAGTTTATTTAAAGCTTCAGATGTATAATTAAGAGAACAAGGCTCTTTTAAATTCAACCTACATCTTTTTAATGAATTCCCATGAGACAAGGTCCGGTATTATTTTGTGAAGAATGCTCCGGTTCTGCGGTTTCCTCTTGGCGAATGTCATCTTCAGTATAATTGTTGTTACTATCACGGAAAGTGAATCTTTACATTAACACTAGAACGACGGATATTTTGAACTACCTAGAACCACGGGTAGCGGTCAATGTTCTCTTATTATAAAACCTAGAATAATTTTTTTTTTGTGTTCAATAACTTTAAGAAAATAAGAAAAGTCATAAAATTTCAATGGGCTACGATTAGCCGTTTTGGGGGAATCGTTTCTCAATGTAGTTATGCGGCCCAAATTAATGGTCAGAAGAGTAGCTCGCTACAAGTAGCAAAACTACAGTGGTCACTACTTCTTCCGGTAGTTTGTAGTGTAATGTGCTACTTTTAAAAATAAGTAGTGTAGCGAGTAGCGCGATACAATAAATCACTAGTTTGTATCGAGTTTGGACGCTACTTTTAACGTTACTTCAGTAAACAAACAAGATGCTATTCTACATATAATCTTTTTACCCTTTCTTCATTTGTATGGAATTTAGTGTTCTGCTCAACGATATACGATGAATGGTTGCAGGGTTAGGAAGGTCATTGCCTCATGAAGTTGATTTTTTATATAGATATATTCAGATGTGTTATTTCCCAAAAGATCCTGCTTATCTGATTGCAATTTTGAGGTGCAAATTCTACTAAAAATGAACAAACATGTTTTTAACTAAATAGGTTTTACTTTTATTTTATACTTTTAATAAATAAAATGGATACCGCCAACTTTAATTAAACTTTAAAATCAAAGACAACCAAAAGTAGGTTCATCCTATTCCATCCTATCCCCACCAGGAAGGGCATCGTGATGCCCGAAAGCTCTTTGGCCGTGTAATTATTGTACGTCGAGGAAACGAGATTTTATTAACGGACTTTTAAACCCATTTTTGGTTGACTTTGATTTTAAAGTTTCTACTTTTATTGTATTATACAGTTTTCAGAAAAGGATAAAAGCGTAACGATTGGTAAGTTTATCAGCAAATTTTAATTATTCAGAATAAGTATGTTAAATGACTACAGTATACTCACATCCTCAACTTTTTGTGAAAATTGAAGCTGTGGCAAAATTCGTCTTATAAAAGTAGTTATGTAGTGTTTCCCTTTTAAAAGTAGTTTGTAGTCACTGCTTTTTAAAAAAAGTAGTTGTAGTTAAATACATTTTTCATAATGTAGTTGCAGTTGTAGATCAACAATAATAAAGCAGTTTTTCCAACCACTGGTCAAAATGACCGCTTGCGTCGTTCTAGTGTTAAGATGTTGTCCTTGCCTGCGAGATTAGATAATGTTGTCTTCACAAGATGCACGCCTATAGCATAGTCCTGAGGTGTGACCACGTGGGAACCTGGTTTAACCTATTGTTACGAAGTATCCACTGGAATCGTGAGTGTACGCCTAGGATACAAGAATGAATCCAAATTTCTGCATAACTGGCACGTTTATTTACAAGCATAGCGCAACCAGGAACAATATACAGCGAATAGCTCGATAACTATCTCACAAGATCACTAACACAACTGTCAGGTACAGCAAAATAGCAATTAAATGTTCCACTCATTTTACAAAACAGTGGATACTACTCTCAAAACATTTGCGTATGTCACAATTCAATGTAGCTCGTAAACTCATTTTAACTGAGTGATGACTCCTTTTATGTACTCTAAGTAGAAACTTTTCTCGCGTATCTCGTAGAATATTCATTAATTCGAGGTGGCTCTCGACCGAACCGGTTAAAAGTCGCTAAATGTCGTCAAATTTGCGATAAATAGCCAAATCTGATACCCCCTCTGAAATTCACCATATGGCAACCCTAAATTCTATCTAAGGTTCCCTGTACGGGTGATTCTTCCGGCTGGTTTTCAAAAGAGACTCCAGTGAGGACTTTCTACACGTTTGTAACACTTTTTTTTTACAATATGGATATCTGGTGAAGATATGTGCTTTATATGTCCAATTCGCTGCTGTTTTACAGGGCGAGTTCATTCATAAATGTGATCGAATAATTACTGCGAGTTCTGTGTCCTCTTTACTGATGTGCGCATTCTATAAACTTTAAACAATTTTTTTAAATTTGGTTATATAGTTTTATTAATACTTTACAGTTTGTTTCTGAAAGTAATCGAGTAAATATTGTCCGTGCCATGCCTCTTTTACTGTGTGTTCGCCGATAATTTTTTTAAAACTGTATCAATTATTATTATTATTATTTACAATTTGGGAATGCGGTGAAGATAAATATTTTACAAATCCAGTTCGTTGTCAAAAATCAGACAGAATTGATTAGACAGAAATTGCGCGTGATGTGTCCCATCCCTTCCATTCTTTACTGATATATATTGTTCATCGATAACTCCTCTGAATTTTAATAGCGTTTTTAGCAATTTATTTATATGCAGTACAGATTAATGTCTTACACACGAAGTCCATAAATGAACGTGATCGAACAATTATTGAGAGTGATGCGCCGCTTTCATTGGTATGCGCGGTACATTGGTGTATTGGGACTGCGGCAGCAAAGACATCTGATCAAAGATGCTTGGAACCTGTACCCGAATTATAAGAACGGAGCCGAAGCTAGCTTTTGCTCTATGCTTATAATGTCGGTCTTGTAAGCACCAGGTCCCTGGTTCGGGCCTGGCAACATCCTTTCCGCTACAGTACTATAACTTCTCAAGATTTTTATTGTGAAATATAGGGTATGGAGTAAATCAGGAAAGAAATGTGACGGGGATGAAACGGAAGTATGTAACAGAAGTGTCATCCTATTGTTACCAATACATAACATAAAACCATTGTTATAATTTGAAGGACAGGATCGCGTGACCATGGCGAAAAATTCAGTCATATTGTCGACGAATTTGACGAAATATCGCCAACTTGGCGACTTTGGGCGGGTTCTGTAAACTTCCTAAATTTTGTAGATTGGCTAAGAACTTCACGAGTTACGTGCCTTTTACAAAATTTGCTAAAGAGAAGACAGGAAATATTGAGTAAACAGAGAGAGAGTTACTGTCCCAGCCGTTCAAACAGATACCTTACTCTTATGGGTAGGTCGGACGGTCGAAAGAAAGAATGCAAAGTGAGACAGTAGTTGTCGTTCTGCTTCTACAATAAATCTACAAATCCCAGGTTAATGTGAAGGGAAAATTTGAATTGCAGAATTCTCTTTTTCAATTCCATGAAAAATATTTTTTAAGCGAATTGAAATATCCCTCGCTACATTTTTGAGTCATACGAATATCTAGTTAATAGCCATGGTAGCCATGGTTGCCTGTAAAACTCTCTTTACAGCGGGGATAGGCTATATGCCGTGAATACATTGAAGGGGGTAACACTATAAATGCTTGCAAAGCAAACCTAATACCTGAATTATAACGTTATTGAAAGAACATAGTTATAGAAGATTAATCATTTTCCTTTCATGTATCTTTACGAGATTTGCTATCAGTGGCGTAGTTAGTATTAAGCGCGGTTGAGCGACGTTTAAGGGTCCTAGAAACATACGGCCCAGAGCGAACTGAGATATTGAAGAAGCTCAGAAAAAAAAATTATTCCTTCAAAATTTTTATTGAAAAATAAAAGTGTTTTAATTTTATTATAAAAAAATGTACGCATTTAGCTATTTATGATTAATTTAACTGATTTTTATGATAAATACGAAAAAAATTTTACACAAAAAGCCATTAATTGTTACATTTAAATAAATATATTTCTTAAATTTTGAGAAACGCGGGATCCAATCAAGCACGAGGAGCGAGCTGCTAGGATGAGACCAAATGCGCCCCTTTAACAATGGTTTCACTTTGCAATTGCTTTCACTTCAAAGAGGATAATAAGTTCATGAAGTGTAAATGGTCTAAGGTTCTAAAAATAATGTTCCTTCAATAACCAATGGCTGACAAAACTGTAAGTAAAACTAGTAGAGCTTCAAAAAGTAGAAGAGCAAAATATAAAGAAGAAAAATGAAAGTAAATAATCAGGATTTCAAATTGTTTCACTTTTATTATCAGTTATTTCAGTAATTTCAGTTATTTTGAGGGTCATTTGGCCCTCAAAATAAAAGCATCTTTTAAATGTTTTATTTTTGTGAGCCCAAATTAAAATTTTAGGCCCCAAAATCATAATTTTCCCAAAATTAAAATTTTAGGACCACTAAAATCTCTCCAAATAAAAACATTTTTTATGCTTTCATTCTTTTGGGTCCAAATTAAAATTTTAACCAGCCAAAATTGTAATTTTCTCAAAACTAACGTTTTTTTCTGAGGGTGTGTGTGTGTGTGTGTGTGGGGGGGGGGGCTTGAAATTTTGGGACACCAAATTTAATCTTTCTCAAAATAAAAGCATTTTTATTAAATGCTTGTATTTATTTATTTATTTATTTTTGCGGGGAGGGAGCGAAACTAAAATTTAGACTTAAATTTTTATTTGGGAAAATTTTGGGGCCAAATTTTAGATTTAGGAAAACTAAAAATTTTGCAGGCCCTTTTACATAATTTACTTAATACGATATTAATAAATGAGATTACAACATTTAGGGACTAAAATTCTTTGTACGTCATTGTATGCTATTTATTCATCTCGTTTATCTTCTCATGAATGAGGGGATGATAGAGTAATCCCCGAAAACATACAGCTTTACACAAAAACACACAGCAAAAACACCTCAAACGAAACTATCAGTGTGAGATATCAGTAAACGTATGTTGGGCTTTTTACATCACAGGCATTAGGCTGTATTCCAAATCACGGCTGATGCGTGTTTTTGAAGCACACGAAGAAACCAGAAAAAGTGGCTCTTCAATTGTGTTCATTGTTTTGTCCCTGTAACATATTGTGAAGTGATGTCTTGTGGAGAAAACGGAATGGGATTTCACCATTCGAAAAGGCAGAACAATAACGAAATTTATTTAATAAAAAAAAAAAAAAGCCAAGAACCTGATTTAAATTTAAATATGTTCACCTATAAGAATCGAAATGTTGGAATATACATAAACCAAATTTTGTTTTTAGCAGACATGCATAGCTATTATTCAAAAACTCCAATGTAGACAGCGCATGACTTTTACAATATAGCAGGATGATGTAACTTCTTTCACAACGAAATGGTGGCGTATATAGGTGTACGTACATGATGCGTAACACAAGGCGTTCGGCATTGAAAAATCTCCAAAGTTGCAATTCGAAGCTTTTGGAGACTTATTGGTCCTAACAGAATAACCAGCTCATACTCACATGTAAAATCTTCATCAAAATGCAATAGATATTTAATTAATAGTTCGTAAAATAAAAGACTATTAGCAGTGGCGGGCTCGTGAGCGACATGTAGAGGGTGTCCATCGCTCATCTATGTGCTAGTAATATATATTTATAATGGTAAATTGTTCTGTCTCGAACTTTAACTCACTGGACGGGTTTTAGGGAATGTCACTGACTTTGTTCATTCTGTCTGTCTGTCTGTCTGTCCGCTAACACGATAACTGCCGTAAAAATGACTTTATCAAAATAAAATTTTAGTATGTTTTTCAGACGGTCTGTGGGACTTATGGGAATATACATGAATAATATCACCCAATTAGTTTTGGATTGAAGCCGGGTTGAAAATATGAAATACATTGAACTCTATGGGACCTCATTTTTCAAACATTTTTTAAGCGAATTTGAAATTCACAAATTACTTCAAAAGTTTTAGGAAACGTTCAAATTATCCCATAAAATATATATAAAAAATGTCAGTAAAATATGTTAGGTAGTTTTTTAAATAAATATTATTTCATATAGGGAGAAAAACAAATTTAATTAAATTCTGACTCTTGCAATATCCTCCAGAAAGAAAAAAAAAGGTATATTTTATAATAAATATCTTTCCAAGAGTTTAATTATTTTACAGATAAGAGAGGTTTCACATTTTTAAAATAAATATGGTAGATAACAATTTTTTAAATTTTTTTTTAAATTTATATAACTCTTCATGATTGATGGTCGTCTATCTGCCATTTTATACTTATTTGATGGCATTTTTAATGCACTTTCCTACGTCCTAGAGGTGTTGAAATTTGGTACACAGCTTAAATTTGTAGAACATTTTATTCTACAAAAATTTGGTGGATCCTCAAATATAGATCCTACGGTGTTTTCGAAATGGCCTGCAAATAATCCCCGTTCACTTCTATGAATCATTGTTGTAAGATTGTTAAAAATTCTGATGTAGGCAGGGCATGACTTTCCCCGCAGACTCATATTCATGTTCTCTTTATTTCTTCAATAATAATTGGAGTTTATCGTCACAAAATAACACCCATAAGTATTTTAAATGACACTGAATTTGCACGTTAAACATAAATTTGGTTTTCATTTGATAGCTGGATTTATTGTCAAAGGTGGCGTAGCGAAAACGCGAAAAAACTAAAGTATCTCAAGAACGACTAGTCCTAGAGTAATGGGGTTAGTCTTATTCTTTTTGTTGTCAAAAATCACGTATAATATAAGCATTTAATTGATATAATTGAGCACACGTAGGCTTTTATTTTTAGATTTAACGATTTTTGCGGGCCATTTCGCAAAATAGCCCGTTCCTTTTTCCCGAATCGTACCAGAATAACCTATAAGTGATTTATATATCAAATTTTGTTAAATTTGGTCCATCAGTTTTTAGCTAGAGTGGATAAAGGCAATTTTTGCCGGTCATTTCGTAAAGAAGGCAGATTCTTTTATTACGAATCCTACTAAAATTTAATGAACATCAGGGTTTCCCACAAAAAAACTTATCTTCCAAATTTTATGAAATTCGGTCCATTAGTTTTCGGTTAGAGTGGATACAATATCCTCACAGAAACACACACAGATACACCTTTGCACACAGACGTCTCCCTAAAAATAGTTTTTTCGTGTTCTAGAAGTCCCAAAACGTGCAGATTCTTCGAAAATTCGAGTTCCGATCTTCAGCATGATTCCAATACTTTGAATACATACACACACACACATATATTATCTGTGTAAGTGTGTATTATCTGTGTATTTAAATTCCGTGCCTACGCAATTACAATAGTTGTGATTTTAAATGATCCCTAAACTTTTATTATTTCTACAACGAAGCCTAATTTTAACTTATGCAGATTACAAATATCTCAAGCGATTGTAAGGTGAGTTATATAAGAATTGCTGAATTTTTTCAAGCAAAATTATTTAGCTCTGGAGTCTGGAATACAAGTTATATGAATAAAATATTAATTGATTTTGCATAGAGAATCAGACGATTTATATTTCGATGAAGTTTTAAATATTTAAGTATAATAAATTACTGTAGTACTGTGATAATGTAAAATATATCACCACTGAATGTATCACATTTTAGAGATGTTTAAATGAAATTGCATTTCAGTTGGAAAGTGTTTCATAATCAATGCTCATGCATGATTGATCTTTCTTGTTCATTCTGGCATAATTGGGGTATAAGTGGAACTGTTGGTCTTGAATCAGAAAGCCAAGTGGAGCAAATATGTATTTATGGAAGAATGTATAATTTCTAAAATGAATGGGAAATATTTGTTAAAGTCGAAATGAAAGCCATTTTTAACACTTTACAACATAGTTGAAAAGTGTTTATGACCTTGTTCATTCTGTCTGTCTGTCCGTTAGCACGATAACTGCCGTAAAAATGACTTAATCAAAATGAAATTTTAGTATGTTTTTCAGACGGTCTGTGAGACTTATGGGAATATAAATAAATAATATCACCCAATTAGTTTTCGATTGAACCCGGGATGAAAAAATGATATACATTGAACACTATGGCACCTAATTTTTCAAACATTTTTTAAGCAAATTTAAAATTCACAAATTGGTTCGAAAATTTTAGGAAATATATAAATTATCCCATAAAATATAAATTATCCCATAAAAAAAAATCTGATGTGGGCAGCACATGACTTTCCTTATATAATGCAATGAATTTACTACTCTTACAGCAAAAATATAACTTATTCTTATAGTAGATACTTGTATTCTTTTTAAGATATTGAATTTTCGTCAATTAGTCGTCATTTTCATTGATTTAGCGTCATTTTTATCTATTAGATTTTCGTTAATTTGGCGACATTCCACCAAATTCGTCGCCAATATCTTGCCAAGCGTTATGGAAGGAGATATAAGTTATTCTTATAGCAGATAAATGACTATTGGCGTTCAAATACAAAAGTATTACTCAAAGTATCTTTTCTCATGAATGGAACGAGCTAGATCCACGAAAATGATGTCACCAAATTTATCGCATGATATTACATATGAAAAGTGAACATCTTTCTCAACAGGTAATATATTTTTTTTAATTTATGGGATTTTTTGATAAATATATTTGAAAAATGTGCAATATCTCGAGAACAGTTTATGATAGCGTTCTAAAGTTTATGTCAATCGTGTTATAAGGAAAAATTACATAAGAAATATCTATTTGCGTAATTTTATTTGAGGTTTTGATTTTTTGATGATTTTTTCAAAATTTTACTCGAAAATTCAGGAGATTCTGAACATTCGATTTCGTTTAAAAGCAATTGGCTTTCAGTATTCACGGATTGTGATTTTTGTACCAAATTTCATTCGAATCGCTCCATTTGTTCGTGAGATATCGTCTCCACAAACTCACTGACACACACACACACACACACACACACACACACACACACACACACACAGACATCACCTCAAAAATGTTTGATTCGTGATCAGAGATGCTTGAAACGTGCTCTCCCGTCGAAAATTCGAATTGTGACGGGGTCGAAAATTCGAATTTTCGACCCCGTCACAATACTTTCCTTATACATTATGTATATAAGGAAAGTAATATAAAAAAAAATTCAGCAAAATATATTCGGTAGTTTTTTAAATAAAAATTAAAATAATAATTACACCCATATTATATGAAGAGATCACGTGACCCACTTCAAAATAAAATATTGCATCCATCTTGTGTCAAAATCGTGATTTTTAATGTTCTTTACAATTTATATTTAGTGTTGTATCCGTCCTAAAACCACTTTATTTTTGCTTAATTTCTGTGCATGTATATTCTGAAACAGCGCAATTACAATATATTTGAGTTTGAATGATTAATGTCATGCATCTTGTATCAAAATCGTGATTTTTAAAGTTCTTTTAAATTTATATTTAGTGTTTTATCCGTCATAAAACCGCTTTAGTTTTTTTTCTATGCATATATATATATATATATATATATATATATATATATATATATATATATATATATATATATATATATATATATATATATATATATATATATATATATTAGAAATATGTAATAATAAAAGAATTATGTAATAATAAAAAAAAATTCAAGTAATTTCAACATCACCACAGATGCAAATTCACGGCCATAACGCCGACAAGAGAAGAGAACAGCACCAACCCAATTTCGATGATTAGTCAGAGTTAAATTCCTCCTCAGGTCTGAGTATTTAACTCTAACTAACCCAAACACATGCCTGTTTCAGATAGAGCAATAGTACATTACTATAAATACTCCAACCCAGACTACAGGCATCAAAAAATGAAAAAATGGAAATAGGATACATCAAGAAAATCTGTATTACCATATATATATATATATATATATATATATATATATATATATATATATATATATATATATATATATATATATATATATATATATATATATATATATATATATATCATATAAAAGCCAGTAAACAAATTCAAATAGAATTCCTATGCTTATCCACAAAAATCAAAGGCACTACTCAGGAAAAGGCGCCAAGCAGCTCTATACTCCGAAGCAGAATGTAATCCAAGAAAAAGAAGAATTAAAGGAACTTGGGATAACCAAATGCTTTGCATTTAATGGTTGGGGAGGATTGCGACTCCCCCTCCCGTTTAAAGCTGCTTTTCCAGCCTAGGCAAACGCTCACGGTACCAATACAAAGCAAAGATTGGTCCCCATTGCGTGCTAATACGAAGGCACCCGAATACGGAAGAACAAGACCAACCAAACAGAAGGAAACTGGACCAAAAGTGAATCCTGCCCAACTCGCTATCTTATATATGTTCATCTTACGCATGCGTGCAATCTTAGCAGGTACGCATAAACTTTATTTACTTGTAGATTGAAGAAGTAAACTGTCAAAATCTACCTGATCCTTGAAAATCGATCTATAACAATCCTTTAAGAAATTTAAAGGATAATGTTTATATAAAGCCTCTTTTATGATTTTTATATTGCTATTATTGCAATCTTTTTTAAACGTGTTGTAAATTTGATTTCTCTTGAAGTGTCCGAGTATGATATTTATGAAAATATTTTTGGTAAGATTTGTTTTCCAATCGATGAGATGATTGATCTTAATTTTATATAATTCTCTTTTGTCATATAACGTTGTATAATGACCATATAATCCATGTTTTTTTATTGAGATGTCCAGAAAATTTACCGCTTCATTTTCTTCTTTACAATTTTCCATTAATTCCAATTCCGGTGGGTAAAAAGTGAAATCGAAATTGGTGGTGGCTTCATAACACCCCAATAGCACATCGTCAACAAACCGGAAATATGGTATCTCAGACAAAATATGGGTTCCTTTTTCATATGTTGAGAGGTAAATATCAGCCAAGATTGATGAGCAGGCTCCTCCCATTGGAATTCCCTTTATTTGTCGGTAATAATTTTTGCGTTATATAGAATATTTTCTTTTAATATTAGTTCAATAAGGTCAAGGTATCTTCGATAAGTAATAAAATCCCTCAAATTAAATTCTTCATATAATTTTTTCAAGATTGAGTATAAATTAGATAAATCAATGTTGTTAAATAGGTCGCGGAAATCAAAGCTTTTAAAACATATATCTTTATTACAATGCTTTAATCGATCGATAACTTCTATTCCATTTTTGATCATGACATGATTCTGTTTTTTGATATTTTCCATCACAAACTTGAGGATGTTCAATAGTCGTTTATTAGCTATTGTAAGATATGATCCACAGCCTACGGTAACTGTACGGAATTTTACAAGCTCTTTATGCATCTTTGGAATGAGGATTAAATATGGAACTTTAACATTTTTTATTTCATTACCGATTCGTTTGTACATAGTACCGATTCGTTTGTACATTCGTTTGTACATATTATTACCGACAAATAAAGGGAATTCCAATGGGAGGAGCCTGCTCATCAATCTTGGCTGATATTTACCCCTCAACATATGAAAAAGGAACCCATATTTTGTCTGAGATACCATATTTCCGGTTTGTTGACGATGTGCTATTGGGGTGTTATGAAGCCACCACCAATTTCGATTTCACTTTTTACCCACCGGAATTGGAATTAATGGAAAATTGTAAAGAAGAAAATGAAGCGGTAAATTTTCTGGACATCTCAATAAAAAAACATGGATTATATGGTCATTATACAACGTTATATGACAAAAGAGAATTATATAAAATTAAGATCAATCATCTCATCGATTGGAAAACAAATCTTACCAAAAATATTTTCAGAAATATCATACTCGGACACTTCAAGAGAAATCAAATTTACAACACGTTTAAAAAAGATTGCAATAATAGCAATATAAAAATCATAAAAGAGGCTTTATATAAACATTATCCTTTATATTTCTTAAAGGATTGTTATAGATCGATTTTCAAGGATCAGGTAGATTTTGACAGTTTACTTCTTCAATCTGCAAGTAAATAAAGTTTATGCGTACCTGCTAAGATTGCAAGCATGCGTAAGATGAACATATATAAGATAGCGAGTTGGGCAGGATTCACTTTTGGTCCAGTTTCCTTCTGTTTGGTTGGTCTTGTTCTTCCGTATTCGGGTGCCTTCGTATTAGCACGCAATGGGGACCAATCTTTGCTTTGTATTGGTACCGTGAGCGTTTGCCTAGGCTGGAAAAGCAGCTTTAAACGGGAGGGGGAGTCGCAATCCTCCCCAACCATTAAATGCAAAGCATTTGGTTATCCCAAGTTCCTTTAATTCTTCTTTTTCTTGGATTTTATATATATATATATATATATATATATACTGTGACAACGCAATTACAATATTTGTGAGTTTAAATGATCATCAGATTTTGATTATTTCTACAACAAAGCCTGATTTTGACGTATGGTGAATGCAAACAGATCAAGATGTAAGATGAATTGTATAAGAATTGCTAAATTTCTTTAACGCAAAATTATCTAGTTCTGAAGTCTACAATATAGCTGATATGAATGAAAGAAATGGAAAAAGGCTTATGAATGAAATTTTCACTGTTTTTATATAGAGAGCCAGGCGATTTATATTTCGACGACGTCATTTAAATAAAGTTCATTTTTTTTGATGAAATTTTAAATTTTCAAATATAATAAATTATTGTAGTATTGTGATAATTTTAAAAATATCACCGCTGAATGTATCGCATTTTAGAGATATTTAAATAAAATTGCATTGCAGTTGGAAAGTGCTTTATAGTCAATGCTTTATGTATGATTGATCTTTCTCATTTTCTTTTGCATACTTTATGGCAAACCTTACTTTCAACGGGTTAAGATTTCGGCTGCTCTTTTTGGTTTATTTTGTCTGGCTATCAAGTTCGTCAAAGTATGGCTTTAAAATTATAGGATAAATTCGATGTTCGTCTTTATGAGGTTGAACAGCCTTTGTTGTATCCTCAAACGACTAATGTGCTTAATTGACAAATGTTATCTCTCGTATCTTTTAAGAGCACAGATATCCTCTTTAGCACAGATTCTTGGAACGTCTACAATTGTGAGTCGTGCTTCGAACCACGTACTGAGCCAGAAAATAAAAAAGCAATGTTCAAAACACAGAAGAATCAATTCTTGAATCTTGGTGGAGAATTATTTCGTTGTTTTTTCTTTTTTAATCGTCTGCTGTTAATTTAGACAACTTGGCGGCATAGAAGCACATTGTTATCTGCAAAGTATTCACGAAGAATTGTAAAACCAGTTCGTGTTTCGCCTGGAAAAGTGTTTGAAAATTATATTTTTGCAGCCGTGTGCTGACAGCAGGTGTAGTCATGATGCAATTGACATGTGAGAAGCAATGTTGGGAGTTATTGAAATGTTTCAGATTCTAAAACAAATATATCAAAAATAAAATTGAAATAAAATATTATATTTTTCCTTCTTTTTCTATCTACACACATTGGCTATACACACACGTTTAGCTAGCTATACACCATTGTTCAGCCTGACATACACTTACGTTTAGCTCGCTAAACATACACGCATTTTATATAAAATTGACCGTAGGTAATAGATTAATCGTAGGTAATTAGTAGGTAAATTAGATTAATTTGTAGGTATTAGAAAAAAATAATCTTTATTTTTTTCTAATTAAATGCAGGTAATATTAATTTTAGTAAGGAAATATTAAACAAAGTAACTTTAAGGTAATAGACTCCATTCAGTTTCTAAAACTCGACGTGCTTTTTCTATCATGCATGTTCTTATATGATTCATAATACGGTGGTCAATTGTCAACGAAAATGGCATTTTCACTTTACCCTTTATAATATTACGTTTTGCATATTCCGTTGGACCTGATTCTTTCCTGAAAATGCCATGAAGTGCTGCTCTCCCAGCTGTAGCACCTATTTGCATTTTTTCCCAAACAGCATCATCAACTGATATACATCGCTCATTTTTTCATCTTCAGAACATGAGAGCAATCTCATTCTTTTTCGTCCTCTACGTATTATATTCACAATATTCTCCTTTTCATCGTCTGTATCTTTAGGCTCACACTCAGTGTCTAATAGATCATCATCATTTTCAAATAATATATTTTTACTTTCAGAAAGTTCACCTTCATCTATTTCCGAAAACTCTTCGCCTATGTTATTTATTTCTTCAAGAACGTGGTGTGTCTTGAATGTTTCGACATTTTTTCAGGGTGAAAATTAGGAATGGAATAACACTGTAAGAACAAAATATAAACTAACTAATAATACTTTTTAGTTTTTGTCACCTTTTTTTTACAGAACTTGAAATTTTACACACTTTATTGAAATTTTAATACAGAATTATTTTAAATTGGACTTACGCAACAGGCCTTGCAGAAATGTGCAAGAAACTGATGAAAATAAGTGGAATGTCACATTTTCTAACCCGATACCCTAATAAGGCAATAAATTTTACTCCCGGTCAAATGACCTGTCGTGGTAGATAACGGTAAACTATGTATTTTTATCATATAAGCACAAGAAGAAGAAAAATAAATATTGAAAAACTGATTGTATATATTTAATGGAAAAGGTCATGAAATCAAGTGAGAAAAAGCGATAACATTATATGCAAATTTTCTAATCAAAAGTTTACAACCGGTCTTGGTACGTTTAGTGTTAAAGCTCTAATTAATAGGATGGGCTAATTTCGGATCACTGAAGTTCTTTGCTATTATTTATATAAATAAAATCGAAAATCTCTGCATTTTTGTTTGTGGCCGTGTTTGTTCGCAAGTGCTCGTATATATAACTTCTAATACCATTTCAGCGCATTCATTTTGGCCTATATTGATCTAATTTCATATTTTTTATAAATTTGTTTACAAACGGGATCAGGACTGACCGTGAAGATAATTTTGTATAGAAAGAACGTATATTATCATACATTTTAGGAGAATTAAATTAAATGTTTTGAATGACAGTATCATTTTGAATATTATAAGAATTTGCACATAATTGTGAATTTTAACTTTCTGTATATTACATATTCCGTACAAAGAAAGGATATACTGCTAGTAACCACTATATTTTGAAAACTGAGAACTTTATCCCAAATTCAATTATATATCAATGTAGGGCTTTAGAACAAATCCATGTAGGGCTTTAGGCCATGTAGGATAAAATACAAGATTACTGTTTATAGTTAGCATTTTTAGTTTTTGTAATTACAAACTTTAAACATGGAAAACTTCAATTTTCTTCAAATTGACAAGACGATTGTTTGCAACTATAAAAACTTCACATAAGCAAATTATGGATCTAGAAACTAGATTGCCTACTGAATATGTCTGTCGTGTACTATTTATATCCAACTTTTATAGTTCAGAAAATAGTTCCAGCGAAAGTAAAAAAAAGTGATGCAAAAACTGGTTCGGACAAAAAACGTGTTATTTATTTATGGTTTTGCTTTATTTAGTTATTTTTTATTTTATTTATTTATTTTTTACTTTATTTATTTATTTATTTTATTTATTTATTTATTTTTTTATATTTTCTTTTTTTTTTTGGGGGGGGGGGGGGGGGGGGTTCGAAATATTAAAATATGGAAAGCATTTTTGTACATTCATCAATGGTACACTTTTTTTATTTCCGATAAAACAAGTATAAATTGCTTACATTTTTATTTATTAGTTTCGAAGATATAGACTGATCATAGACGTTCTTTACGCCAAAAAGAGTATTCAGCTATAGTGGCTGCTCTATAAACGGGTGTAAATTAAAGCGAAAAACCTCTTGAGCATTGTTCTTCGCAAAACTGAAAAACACTTCTGCTTATTGAATACACTGCATCTGCAGTAAGTCAGCTTAGATTCTCCGAATTAATTAACCTCTTTAATTCTTCAATTCGAAGAATTGCATTTGTGGTTTGGCATCCAGTCACAACACACAATGGCTGCCGTAAGCAGAATTACGAACTTTAGCCACTGCATAGCTGCAGTTCGAACAGAAGGCCTTTCATTGAAATTAATTCTGCAGCTGTTGAGCAACCTTTTCTTTTCCTTTGCAGCACCTGCAACTTTTCCAGACAGCTTGGCGACATAGATTCTGTTGGGTGGAGATGTTTTTCAAGCCATGAGAACTGCGAGGAACAGGTTCCATCCGGTCTAAAAAATTGCAGAAAAAAAAAAGACGCTTCTCTGATATGAAAGCCTGCAAAGTAGCATGTTATGTGTCATGATTAGAATATATGATGCAATGCTTCCACATTAAACGTAATTCTCAGATTGATAAAGTCAAGGTAAAGAGTCATGAGGGAAAATAGATGGGGAAGCAATGAGAAATTGTACGTATCAGACACATATCGTTACGATGTATCCTCTGGAATCGTGAATTTACTGTTAGGATGCAAGAATGAGTCCAAATCTCTGGATAATTAACACTTTCATTTAAAAGAACTAATAAGCTTAAACAGGAACAATATACGACGAATAGCTCGATAACTATCTTACAAAATTATTAAAGAACTATCAGTTACAATAAAACAGCAATTAAATGCTCAGCTAATTCACAAAATAGCGAATACTATTCTTAAAACACTGACGTATCTTACAACTCAATTTAGCTCATATCATGTCAACTACTTTCTGAGAGATGACATCTTTTATATACTTTCCGTAGAAACTTCCGCAAGGGGCTCGTGTCTCCAAGAATATTAGTTATTTCGAGAAAGTTCTAATACACTGGCAACCCAGCCTCCAAATTATGGCAGCCCTACATCACACAATAGGGAAAAAACCCTGCTTGTAAAGGCGAATGGAGCAAAAAGGTTTTAAATGGAAACAAAGATCCGTTATGTATTATTGAAATGAGGGTAAAGCACAGTGAAACTTTTTACATATTCGAAACAATATGTATTTTTGACGCGAATAATATATACTGTCGGGGTAGAACGTCTATATTATTAGTCTAGGCGTGTATCTGGGTAAAATCTTAGTGTTATAGAAAATAGAAACACTTCGGACCCTAAAATCTCTTAACCTAATGGATGAAAATTATTAAAAAATTAATAAAGATTTTAAAAAAAATTATTTTTATGCACTTAATAAAAGTGTTAAATATTAAAAACCGTTAATAAGTTTAGAGGTATCACATTTAGTAACCACTAGCGAATTTGTACGTGTGAAGCGTGAAAGGAAATAGAAATGGATAAGTAATAATCCTCAAAATATATATCAAATTGGGACGTATTTGATCTTTGAATAAATACGTTCAGACGATTTTTATGACAAAGCCTTATCGAAAGAAATAGTTAAAACATGGATGCATTCCAATTTGGACCATTTCCAAATGACTCCTATTCATCCAGAAATCTTACGGCCATTCATTTTATCTGTGAGATTAAGGGGGGGGGGGGATACTTTCTATGACATCAAATTTGTGTGTATGTGGGGGGGGGGGGACTTTATGGAAGCATTAAGAAAATTGTATAAAACGAAGGTCACACAACAATTCCGTTCAATTTCATAGTTTGAAAAGTGAATTTTTTAAACATATAAACTGTAGAACATTAAAATTCCTTTCACTTAAGAATGCCCCAAAACCGAAAAAACGGAGAATCGAACCCGGGTTTCAAGATAAGGATTCAGGTATGTTGATGACTACACCACGTGTATCATTCATTGAAAAAAAATACAATCGAAATTCAAACGAATTTTATAGTTAAAGGCTTAAAAGTAAGATGATTAACATTATGTAAAAATATTGACATGTTACTATCCACTTTTTTTTTTCCATGACTCTCTCATATTGACATTTCTTGAATTAGTTATATGTGTGTGGGGAGGGAGGGGGATATTTTTCAGAAATCTCTGAAAGCAACAATGTAGTTTTTTCTTTAATTTTCAAACTGGCGACGCTATTTGACGATCAGGTAAATTTACATAATTTGAAATAGTACGAACATACTTCGAAATAGTGTTACATGTTGTCATACGTAAAAGCGTCCAATGTGCAATTCAACGTTAAAAGCATTCTGCCGTAGATCTTAAACAGCATTTTCTCCCTTTGAAAAAGGCCAATTCATTGCATAATATAGAAAAAGTCATGTGCTGCCCGCATCAGACTTGAAATGGACTAAAATATATATTCCAACTTATTCACAACTTTTCCGAACACATTCATGTTGTTACGACATATCCTCTAGAATCTTGGGTGTACGCTCAGGATACAAGAATGAGTCCGAATTTCTGGATAACTAATACGTTTATTCACAAGCACAGCGTAAATAGGAATAATATACAGTAAAACAGCACTTAAATGCTCCAATAACTTCGCAAAACAACGGATACTATTCTCGAAACAATGACGTATATCACAGTTAAATGTAGTTCGTATCACCTCAACTGCTCCTAAACTGAGTGATGGCTCCTTGTATATTCTCCCTGTGGAAACTTCTAGAATGGGCTCGTATTTAGTAGAATATTCGTTATTTTGGGGGTGGTTCTCGAATCTTTGAGAAGTCTCCAAATGTCGCCAAATGGGCGGTCCCCCTTCCTAACTTCTGTATCTAGAAACCCTAGATTCACGTCATAGGGAAAGTTGCATGTACGAGTGTTTTCTCCGTCTGATTTTCAAAGGAATTCAGTAGGGACGTTCGCAAGAATCCGTGTAAACCGGCTGAATGACAGACACCACCGGCCGCCATCGATTCACCTTCTTCTGTTTATCGTAACTCTAAACTGTTTTCCACTTTATCAGACTCATTCCAATCATCTTCGTAAAAACATTTATCAAGATCAAAACAAGGAAAAAGGAAAACAAAAATATTGAAATTTTAATATCTGATGCAAGGCTGTCTGGAATAAGCGGAAATAAATTTCAATGAAGTATCAAGCAAATATTTTTAGAGGAATCATTCAGGAACATCTGAAACTCGTTTGATAAACTTAGATAAAACTAATTTCAAAACAATTTAATCTTTTGACCCTTATAAGCGGCTTTATTCACTCATCGGGAAACTCTCCTCTATACTGGAGGTATGATGACGAAAAACGCACATACTTTCCTTATATGCATAGTATAATGTATAAGAAGAATATTGTGCATGGGTCGGAAATTCGAATTCGAGTTTTCAACGGGAGAGCACGTTTCAGGCATCCCTAAACACAAATCAAACGTTTCTGAGATGATGTCTGTGTGTGTGTGTGTATGTGTGTGTGTGTCTGTGGAGACCATATATCACGAACGAATGGAGAGATTCAAATGAAATTTAGTACAAAAACTACAATCCGGAAATACTGAAAGCCTATTGTTTTTATACGCAATCAAATGTTACGAACCCCCCTCTAAATTTTCGAGTGAAATTTTGAAAAAAAATCACCAAAAATCAAGATCTTTAATAAAGTTACGAAAATAGTCATTTCTTATGTAATTTTTCATTAGAAAGCGATTGACGCAAATTTTAGAACGCTAGTATAAACCATTCTCGAGATATGGCACATTTAAAAAAATTATCCAAAAATCATATAAATTAAAAAAAATATTAACTTTTGTGAAATATGTTCACTTTTCACAAGTAATATAATGCAATAAATTGGGTGACATCATTCTCGTGGATCTAGCTCGTTCCATTCATGAGAAAAGATATTATGGGTAATACTTTTGCATTTGGAGGCAAATAATCATTTATTTGCTATAAGAATAACATATTTCTCCGTCCATAACGCTTGGCGGGATTTTGGCGGAATGTCGCCACCTTGGGAACTTTTCTAAATGTTGTCAAATTAACAAAAATGACGCTAAATCAATGAAAATTACGACTCATTGAAGAAAGTTCAATATCTTGGAAAGAACATGAATAGATTATAAGAATAACCTATTTCTCCGTCCGTCCGTAACGTTTGGCGAGAAATTTATCGGGACGTCGCCAACTTGGCGACTATTTTAAATGTTGCCAAAGTGACAAAAATGCCGCCAAATTGATAAAAATGACGAAAAATGGAAAGTAGTGTTTCGCAAATTCTGATTTCCGTCATATGACGGGCGTATATACTAGTATATAAGAAATGCTCTTCCCTCCGTTTGTCTGTAATACTTGGTAATGTGTTTGGCGAACTTGGCGAATAATTCACCAAAGTATCGGCAACTTGGCGACATTTCACCCCAGATTGACAAAAATATCGTCAAAATTGCAAAAATGAAACCTAATTGATGAATTAGTTATTAAAATATTTTAATATATGGAGGATTGCTTATTGAGGATGCTATCAATATTGATAATTGTTTATTTAGAGTCGCGCGAAATATAATTTTATTGGGTATTTTGAAATAGTTTTACATGTTGTCATCCGGGAAATCGCCAAATGTACAATTCAACGATAAAAACATAGTACCGTGGATCTCATGCATTATTTTTTGACTGTAAAAGTGATAAATTCATTGCATTACATAAGGAAAGTCAAGTGCTGCCCACATCAGAATTTTCAAGTTATATCGTGACGCATAAAAAAAGAATATTTAATAATTTTGATATTTAATTACCTGATCAAGGAATCATTGAGTAGTGACCACTCAAGTGTTACAGATAAGAGCCACAATTGAATTTGGAGTTCTTTAGGTTCGGTTAAAATTTAGTGTCGTTGGCAATTGTCTGGTCTCACCAAAGGGCTTTTTGGCTAATGTTTCCAAAAACAGACGGGTATAGGATAAAAAATCTGATATGGGTAGCACATGACTTTCCCAATAGAATGCAATGAATTGACTTCATTCACAGTGAAAAATTGATGTATAAAAACCACGGAATTATGTTTTTAACATTAACATAGAATTATTGTACACTGCACGTTTTTCGAATGACTAATGTTAGCACAATCTACAACATGCACAAGGTAGGATCAAAAAGTTCGGAGACTGTGCTGATACCTCCAACCGTGATTGGAGGAGAGGGGAACTATTTTACCGTGGCCTAGAGGCACATGTGACGCGACATGTGAAAAGGAAGAAGCAGGTGTTTTTCCAGACAATGCGTGTTTGTGAATTGTAGTAATTCGCTTTCGCCGAAAACGGAATGGCGTTTGAAGAACGACGTGCGAATATCAAATTCTGCCAGCGCTTAGGGAAATCACCGACAGAAACATTGCACGTGCTGCAGCATCATTGAAACATTATTGAAAGTTCAGCTTTTTTAATGATTTTTTTAAAATTTCCTTCAAAAATTTAGAGGGTTTACCAATTATTTGATTGCAATTAAAATCAGTAGATTTCCAATATTCACTGATTGCAATCTTTGTACCAACTTTCGTTCGAAACGTTCCATTCGTCTGTGAGATATTGTCCCCACAGTCACGCACACACACACACACACACACACACACTCACACACACACACACACACACACACACACATTTACACACACAAACAGTTACCTTACACCTTTCTGGTAGGTCGGACGGTCTGGGTCTCAACAACACATACATAACGAGACATCACCTCAAAAACGTTTGATTCGTGTTCAGGGATACTTGAAACGTGCTCTCCTGTCGAAAACTCAAATTCGAATTTTCGACCCCGTCACAATGCTTTCCTTACACATTATACTATGTAAAAGGACAGTTAAAACGATTGACACAAACTTTAGAACGCTGACATGAACCGTACTCGAGATATTGCACTTTTGCAGATAAATTTTTAAAAAATCACATAAAACTAAAAAAAAATGTATTAGCTATTGCTATATATGTTCACTTTTCATATGTAATATTATGCGATACATTTGTTAATATCATTCTCGTGGATCTAGTTCGTTCCATTCGCGAGAAAAGATACTTTGTGTAATAGCTTTGTAATTTTATGCCTAACAATTTGCCAGCAGTCATTTATATATAAAAATGCTCTTCTTTGCGCTTATCATAAAGTCTGGCGATAAATTGACGCATTTGGCGACTTAGTTTGAGAAATAGCGCCAGGTTATCCCCAGATTGACATAAATGTCGTTAAAATGCATAAATGATGCTAAATTAACGAAACTGGCGAAAAAAATTGATGAATTAATTATTAAAATATTTTAATATATGGACTCTAGGGTTTCTTGCGGATCTGCAATAAGTAATAGTATCTTTTACTTATTGCGGATGTGGGTATACTGCAGTCATTTAATATACCTATTCTGAATAATTAAAATTTACTGACTCCCAAATTTACTGATCGATTTACCAATCTTTACGGCTTTACCTAATTCTGAAAACAGTAAAATAAAATAAAAGTATAAACTTTAAAATCAAAGACAACCCAATATAGGTTTCTTTAATAAAATCTCCTTTCCTCGACGAACGAATAGAGCATTTCAAACAAAATTATACCTGACGAACACCTAACTTGCAGTGGATTAGATGATATGAGATATATTCTTCTGCGCCATAAAAGTATTGCGCCATAAAAGTTGCTAAAAAAATCTTTTTTGAACCAGATTTTTTTTAATATTTCAACATCAAGTTGAATAGAAAGATTAAATAAAATAGATTTACGATAAAATTAAAATATTTTTTACATATAATAGGAAGCGGAATATTGTATTCATACCCTTATATAGCGAAATAAGTTGGCTTAGGAATTGTAGTGCGCAAACCCATGAAGGAGGCCGCAATCGTTTTTGTATAAGTTAAAATTTATTTTTTATTTTCCGCCAAACTTTCTATTTTTAAAACTATTAAAGATAGAGCAAAATTTAAACGGATTTGAAATTTTTAGAAAATTTCATCTTGAATACATACCCAACATGATAAAAATATATTTTGAATAAAAATAAAAATAATATACATTTATTTTTGACTTATTATTATCGCAGATTTGGATACGTTTTATTAGCTTATAAGTTTTAGGTAGTAACTGATAAGATTTTTTCTTTTACAGCCAAATCTCAAATTTTTTATTCTATTTTTATTCTATTTGCATGCTGTCATTTGATCTGTGAAAAGTCTTTTATAGCTTCCATAGTACTACAGATTATGTGTTCGCTGAGTACAGAAAGACAAAGAAGGACAAAGAAGGAGTAGATGAAATATGTATAACACTAATAGTTTTGAATGACAGACGATGATTCACTAATATTAAATCTAAACCAAAAATTGTTTAAATCTAAAAACAATAAGAGAAGGATAAATGAACTACGTGTAAGTGACGGTTTTGAAGAATCGAAAACAAAGACTCACTACTAAATTTAATGCCAAATCTTACTAAATTTTGAGAGGCAACGAATAATAGAATAAGCATGTCACATGTAGCATACTGAACATTTTCAAAGAACAGGCGGTATTTAAAGATATATTAAATTTGTAAGAAAATGTAGTCAGCGAATCAAACGTTGCATCAATCTTCATCATGACAATGCAAGCTCACACACTGCATCACAAACTGTCAAATACTTGAAGCAAGAAGAAATGGATTTGATGAGTCATTGATAAGTCGGATAATTTTCAAGCGCATACGTTATAAAAAAAATGAGATTCACTTATACAATGGAACCTACAGATAGCAAGCTCGAATGTAGCAAAGTATCGGTTATTACGAATTGTTTTCTGTCCCCTTCCATCTGCAATACTTTTATGTTAAAAGTATTGCCTAGTGAACCATTATTACCTGTACATCAGATATTGTGACGTTTTCAGTGAGAGATGTAAAGAAAAAATTATTTTCACGGAACTTGGAGTAAAAACAAAATCTCAGGAGCAACAGTTATTTTAGTTACAAAAATTCATCTAAATATACGTTGAGCCTAAACCCGTTCCTAAACAGATACGTTGAGATAATTAAAACACACGAAGATTGCCTGTGAGTTTTTAGATGATGCTCTGCGTAGAGTTCACCCACACCGCAAACAGAGATGAGCGGGGCTGACATGCTGGGATTTGCAGGAGAAATCCGACAATCCTTCATTTCCAATGCTGTGAATGAAGAGGGACGCCAATGTCTGCAAAGGGGGATCGAACTGTTTGGGATAGGGTATGTCAAATACCTGTCTTTTTGAGAGATGCTTCGTTTGAGATTGACGCTGTCCCACCCGTGAGCAAAAGGTTAAGCTGCAAGTTATGATTGTGTTGAAACAGGGGCACGAGAGGCCGATCATGCCATTATTGCTATTTTTGCTTATAATAAATAATCCGATGAATCCGAATCCTAGGAAACCGAAATTGATTTAAAAAGAGGAAGGATGGCATAAAAGATTTCTGTGTGAAAACCTCCAAAATGCACGTGACGAATTCGAAACACACCACGTTATTGCAATAGGAATTCACTGGAGTGTGGCTCAACTCGACTTTCTCATACCAGAATCCTTCTTAGTAGCTTTTTTTTTTCAAATTTTACAAGAAATGTTTTTGAGAAATCGGTATCATGGGTCCAAATGATTACAATTATAACGTGTTACCATTTACTTTAAAGGGCTTGAAAAAAATCTTTCGATTGATACTATACTTGACAATGTACCCCACGGGGTCTAATGACGTCACGAACGAAAGAAATTCTTTCTTCCTTCGACCCAGACCGTCCGATCTATCAGAAAGGTGTAAGGTAACTGTTTGGACGGCCGGGAAGTGCCACCCAATTTAGACCGGAACCCAGTGGGGGAGGCATCCATAGGGACCGTACCCTCCTTCCCCTACCACCAACCTCTCGGAAGGACTTACGGACCCACATGTTTAACGTGATCGTACTCCGCGTGAACACGGCGGCAGTTTGGGCAGTGGCTGGAATCAAACCCGGGGAACGAAAGAAATTGTATCGCGGCTATTTTTCACAACAGTGATTGAAACTATGAAGTATCGTGATCTTTGTATTGCCATAAATAAGCCCTTTTATGCCGCCATGTTAAAAAAAATATAAAATTTCAAATAAATTTCGAAGTTTCGTGAAAATCCATTATGCGTGTGGCCGCTATAGTGTACACAAGAAAGCGACCACAGACATCAGACAGACTGACATTACTCCAAAAATAGCGTACTCCAAACGTATTCAGGAAGTCGTAAAACATATATAGGCATCAAAATCGCGGAATCGAAAATTTTCGTGAAAACAATACTTTCTCAATACTACGTATAAGAAAGTAAAAATACGACAGTATTCATAAATTTTTACAGCGGAGCCCACGTATAGAGAGCTGGGATGTAGCGAAATATCGGTTATTACAAACTTTTTCAGTTACCATGTATCTGAAATACTTTCATAATGTAATATGTATCTAGTATAGCAAACCGTTAAATACATGTACATTGGTTGGTTGATTGGGGTTTTTTGGCACAAGATCTAAAGAGGATATATCGCTCCAGACATATACATTTGTACATTAGATATTGCGAAGTTTAGTGTTGTAAAGGTAAAGAAAAGAATTTTTTCGTGGAATAAAAGGAAAATCCAAGGAACAGCAATTAGTTTGGTAACAAAGATTCTTCCTCAGATACGTTGAATCTAAACACTTTCTTAAACACAACCAGTATGGGTTGAAGTACCCCAAACACCAGAGAACTGCATACGAATTATAGATGATGTCTGGCGTGATGCTCATCCAAAACTGCGGGAATATACTGTTTTTTTTTTAAGGGAAATCCAACAATTCTTTGTTTCCGAACCTGTACATATGACGTTAGTTCAATGTGGAATAGGATAAGAGAGAAACGAGTTTTACCAGGAGATCTTACTTTTGGGGATTATGTTACAATTCATGATTGTGTTGAAACAGAAGCACGAGAGACTGATCATGCCATTATTGCTATTGTTGATGATAATTCGTCTGATGAATTCGAATACGAAGAAATCTGAATTTGATTTAAAAAGAGGGAAGAAAACATAAAAAATGTGCATGACTAAATCGAAAACCACAACGTTTAACTGCGATGAAAATTCGGGTGCAATTAGGAAAAATGCTATGCAATATGTTACAAATTCAAATGTTCCAAAAGAAAGTTTCAGATTTTTTTTTCAACGTAAATGAAAAAGAAGTGCATTTCAACATTACTATGATATTTTGTTTCACAATATGCATTCAGATAAATCACTCATATTGTTTATCTCACACTTAAAATTTTTATCAGTTATTGCGAATATCGGTTATTACGAATAGCGGATTGGACTCCTATTTTTTCCCGTCTTTTGCTATATGCAGGTTCCACAGTACTAATTCTAGAAGCAACGATAAAATGATAAAACTAATTATGTTCATGCAAGTCACAGCTTTAAAGATCAGAAGACAAGGATCCACTGCTAAATCGAATGCAAAATCTTACCATGTTTTGAGAGGCAATGAACGAAAAGAAGAATTTGTTGCAAGTTAAAAAATTTCAAGAATAGGCAGCAAGTAAAGATTTACTTATTAAATTTGTAGTTAAAATTCAGAAGTGAATCTTAAAATTAAAATAAAACAGAGTCTCTGTTTTCACCTTTCTGCGCAAAGAGTGTTGTTAACCATATAAGTCTTCTTCACCCATGAAAGAATGCCAACACAACAAAAGATTGGCGAATAAACAAAAATGTAGGCAGCAATCATGACCCAGAGGATATGATTGTTTTCTTAAGCTTTATGCGCATTTTCCGAAGCAATGCCTTTTTAACCCTGGTGCTGACGAGATGCCCTACTGACACGGTATCTTATTTTAGTCCAGAAAACAAGTCCAAAACAAACGGAACTCATTGACCTGGGGGAATATTCCCTAGAGTTCGAAGTATTTGCGGCACTTGTAAAAATATTAAACGGCATACAGTTATCCTTGAATTTTTCTTTCTTTGTGAAAATGTGCCTGCCACTGTGCGCTAATTAGTCGAGTTCATGGGGAGACACGGCATCCTCTGCAAAGTGTGGAGGCAGAAAATTCTATAAATAATGTTGCTGATTTGCTACATTGTAGTTGAAGTAAAGATAAAAATTTCAAAAGTTATACATTTTTATGTGAATAATAACTGCGCTTGAGGTATCTGCGAAATCGAAACGTTACGAAAAATATAAACACTTTGGATGTTTATATCCCCAAACCTAATATATAAAACTCTGATGTGAGCAGCACATGACCTTCCTTATATAATGCAATGAATTTACTACTTTTACAGTAAAGAAAAAATTGGTTATTCTTATAGTAGATACCTATATTCTTTCTAAGCTATTGAATTTTCGTCAGTCATCATTTTCATTGATTTAACGTCATTTTTATCCATTTGGCGCGATTTTTGTTAATTTGGCAACATTTAAAAAAAAATCGCCAAGTTGGCGTTATTTAACAAAATTCGTCGTCAAAATCTCGCCAAGCGCTATGGACGGAGAAATAATTTATTCTTATAGCAGACAAATGACTATTGGCGTTCAAATACAAAAGTATTACTCAAAGTATCTTTTCTCGTGAATGGAACGAGCTAGATCCACGAGAATGATGTCACCCAATTTAGCGTATGATTTTAAATATGAAAAGTGAACATGTTTCTCATCAGTTAATATTTTTTTTAATTAATGAGATTTTTTGATAAATTTATTTGAAAAATGTGCAATATCTTGAGAACGGTCCATACTAGCGTTCTAAAGTTTATGTCAATCGTTTTCTAAGGAAAAATTACATAAGAAATGTCTATTTGCGTAACTGTATTAAAGGTTTTGATTTTTTGATGATTTTTTCAAAATTTCACTCGAAAATTTAGGGGGGTTCTGAACATTCGATTGTGTTAAAAACAATAGGTTTCCAGTATTCATGGATTGTAATTTTTGTACCTAATTTTATTCGAATAGCTCCATTCGTTCGTGAGATATCGTCTCCACAGACTCACTGGCACACACACACACACACATACAGACATCATCTCAAAAATGTTCGATTCGTGATCCGGGATGCTTGAAACGTACTCTTCCGTCGAAAACTCGAATTCGAATTTTCGACCCCGTCACAATACTTTCCTTATACAGTATTATACTATGTACATAAGGAAAGAAAAATGTAGGGTTTTTTTTTTTCATTTTATTTACTTTCACTCGAAATGTTTTTGAAACCATAAAAGGTATATATAACTAGCTAAAGGTATATAAACCATAAAGGTATATATAAAAGGTATATATAGCTACGAAAATATGCATTAGGATATTCAGTTTCTGGATTTATAATGTGTTCTTAAAATTTCATGTAGTTCGCAAGTAATCGTCTTGTCAAGTTGAAAATTATCCGTTTTTCAAGTTTGTAATGCTTATATCTCAAAAATTAAAAGTAAACAATAAGTAAGAATTTGTAGCACTTTGAAAGCTCTATAAGTGTATATACACTAACCGACATAGAAAATGCAATACCACAAAGCTTTGGCGGTATAATTACGCAAATTACGAGACAAACATAGCTTACTGATGCATGCAAATGATCTGAAATGCAAGTAGGTCACGTGATTAGAGCGCGGGCTAAAAGGGATGGAAACGTCAGATGAGCCATTAGTTATTACTGTCTGTCACCTACGGAAACCTGTTTTCCGAGCTGTTTTTCGTTTCCGAAGTTATGTGTTGTTGAAGAGATGCCTGGCCGATAACGCCAAAGTGCGTTTCAGCATTTGGACGATTCATTTTAGGCCTACGTACAGATGAGTGGTCGTACCGGCGTAATGCCGCTGAAACACTCGTAGATGCGTTCACTGTGCAAAGGATTTGGAGAAGATGGAGAAGAAGAATCGTCGCAGTGGCATAGGTCTGTCCCGACGTACGTCAACGTGTGTTGATCGAAGCATTTGAAAGCATGCGGTGGGTGGTGGCTACACAAACGACGACTGTCGACATTCTACAGAATTTGCAGGGTGGTCTAATATCAGAGAGAACAGTTTCTCGACGATTGGCCGAAAGCGGCTTGCACTCAAGCTGTTCCTTACGAAGACTGCCATTGACGACAAGACACCGACGTAAGAGATTGCAAAGGTGTCGGGCCCGAGTCTCTTAGACGACTGAATGAGACAGGGTAGTGTTCAGCGACGAGTCTCTGTTCTGTTTGTCGAATGACAGTCGCCGTATGTGAGTCTGGAGGCGACGTGGAAACAGATCCAATTCTCCTGCGACTGTTGAACGCCATACTGCTCGACAACGTGCCATCATGGTTTGGGGTGTATCGGCTTCGATAGCTGGCCACCTCTAGTTCGTACCAGAGGTATAATGATGGCACACCGATATGTGGATGAGAGGCTGCTGCCAGTTGCACTACCCTACATTCAGCGATTGCAAAATACTGTTTTCCAGCAAGATAACGAATGACAGCACACGGCAACCATTAGCAGACAAGCTTTGCACGATATCCAGGTGCTTCCTTGACCTCCGCTGTCTCCAGACCTCTTACCCATCGAGCATATATGGGACGTGATTGGCAGTCGTTTGACTGCCCTGCGCCCGCCTCAAACAGAGGACGACCTCTGGAGGATGGTTGAAGGCATAGGGTCATCCATCCCTCAGAAAACTATACGCACGCTCATTGTATCTGTTCCTCGAAGATTTGCTGCGTGTATCACCGCAAGAGGTAGTCCTACTGCCTACTGATCGCCCTGTCTGTGCCATTACTGTATTGCATTATCCTTCTGGAATTGACATCACTTATTTATATATGACATCTCTGTCTGTATGTCTTTTATCATCACACTTTATTCACTTCTTTTATGGTGTTGCATTTTCTGTGTCGGGTAGTGTAATTCGATTGTGGATAAAGCTGTTCGAAGCATACCATATACTCATTTTCGAAGCATAGTGGTTATAATTCTGGCTTTTAACCTGAGTTTTTCGTGGATGGAAAAACTGGGATATTTAAACTGTCGACAGTGTTTCAGCTCAATGTGTTTATGTCCTTGGTAAAATATAGGTGCACGAGGACGACCTATTTTGTTTCGCCTTAATAATTAGCCAGAGTGTGGCTCAACTCGACTTTCTCATACCAGAATTCATTTTCAAGTAACTTGTTATTCTTTTGCTCCAAATTTTGCAAAATAAAATTTGAAAAATCTGTATTGTTGGTTCGAATAATCGCAATTATAGCATGTTACTCTCCACTTCAAAGGACTTGAAAAAAATCTTTCGATTGATACCATACTGGACAATGTACCCCCGAGTGGGTAACTCGCCCCTCCCCCTCCCGAGAGCGCTAATGCCGTCTCAAACACAAAACTTGTATCGTAGCTGTTTTTCACCACAATGATTGAAACTGCTAAATGTCGTGACCATTGAGCCATAAATGACCCCTTTTATCTATAATTATGTCACATTTTGTCCCATAAAACCATGTTAAGAAAATATAAAATTTCAAATAATTCGAATAAAATCAAATAAATTCGAATAAAAATCGAATGAATAAAATGGCTCCACTTAAAATTTAGTCCATGTTTCGAGTTTCTAGGATCAGAGGTTATTGAGATATTAATAAAAAAAAAAAAAATTTAAACTTCTATAGAGATGCAAACCATTATGCAGATGACAAATCCAATGTGTTTATACTGCAGATGATTTTTATTAAATCTTTTCCTATTTAAATAATAACGAAATATATATATATATATAAAATAAATTTTATCGAAAGTGCACTTTTACTGGATTATATATCAATTAAAGCCTTCAAGTTTAAAGATTGTGGGGATTATTGATATTTTCAATTTCTTATATCATCTGTTTTATTTTGGCAAAGATATTGTAGTCCTTGTAATCTTCTACTAAATACACGGGTAGATCTTCTAATCTACGAGAATATAAGTACTACTTCTCATACAATTTTAGTGCTTTCATTTTGGCATATATTAATTCATTTTCAGATTTTTTGTAAATTTGTTTATAATCGAGACCATCCGGATGTTTTATTATTCAGATCTACTCGTGAAGATAATTTTGTATAGCGAGAACAGAGATTCTCAAACTTCCTTTTAGGAGCAGTCATTTAAACATTTTAATAGAATGTTTTGATTAATAATATCATTTAGAAAAAATACTATAGGAAATTGCACATGATTGTGCATTTTAAGTTTCTTTAATGTGTATTTCATACGAAGAACGAGTACACTGCTAGCATACAATAAAATTCATCATAAAAAGTTATATTTTTAATGCTAAAAAAGCATATTTGTCATAGCCCAATGTGGTTCATTTTGTACTTAATTGATTCACGAGGTCTGAAGGCATGGGTTTAACGAGAAATTTGATAAACTGCGAACTATGCACTTTTCATTCAAGTTTACCAAACTTGAATGTGCTGTCTTTCAGCAATTAAAAATCATGAATTGAACTTTGTACCAGACCTTTGAATTGGCATATCGCGAGTGGAAAAAGCAAGGTGATTTGATTAGGAATAATGAAACATATTCAAACTTTTACAAGCTTATTTATATTTATTTTCCTCTCACACACACAAAAATATTGCTTCGAGGACAATTTTTGAATCGATATTTTTTCCTATGTACAGGGAAATCGAAAAGTTACGCCCATAAAGTTTTAAAGGGAATTGTCACACAAAAATTTTAAATTTAGCATAAAAAATCGATTTTTCTCCTTCCTAATTTGAAATTTACATATTCTTAAAAACCACTTCCTAAAAATCTAGAATTCTATCTTGAACCAAAAGGCTTTTTAGAAGTGATTTTATAGAGTGTTATTTCATAATCCTCTTTACAAAATGAAAACTTTATTTGCCTTTTTCACAGAATACAAATTTCACATTTATTATTTTATTATATCTGCTAAGGCTATTTCTCAATTTACAATAATCATTTATATTTTGGTATATTTGTAATGTTCAGAACATGTACTATAAAAATATGCATGGATTTCTTTCTTAAATTGTAACATTATAATTTTGAAAATATTAATATATCTAAAAAACATATGTTTTTCGACAACATTTTTATATGATAAATTTTTATAAATAAATTTTTATAGGATCAGTTTATTGTAAATTTTGTTGGAGAACAATATTAAAAATAGGAATGTATACTTTCATAGCCCAAGGTATAATGATACATAAAACGCAAGAAATAAATTTGAATCATTAATTAAAGCTTTAGCATTTTTGAAACATAGCATTTTAAAGGTATTTTTTTTAATTTTTTTCAAAATTTCACAAATTTAGAAAATATGTCTATAATATCTATAATGTGTCTCACAGAAAGGTAACTTGTAAATTACAAGACTAATTTTTCATCTGTATTTTAGAAAAAATAAAGAATTTTGAGTAACTTTTTCTGTAATCATAGACCTCCGAGACAATCCAGCTGCAAAGTCTAAAGCAAAGCCATTAAGTATTTCGTCACTACCAGAATCTGCTCAGAGAGGCAGAAAAAAGGCATTAGGCCTGTCATTAGATCGAGGAGTCTGAGATTCCAAGAATTGAGTTCGCGCGGAGACCTGGGCATCATGAATTGCCAGATAAAATTTGAAGAAATATGTTAAGGTCTGGTTAACAAAGTGATCTGTAGAAAGATATATATGAAAATACGAGATGAGAGGGGGACATTCCACACCGGCAGAGGAGTCGCATTGAGGGGAGCCGGAGATTATATGTAGCAGCAGAGAGAATCTTACATACCTCTCGCCATTCCAGAGATATGGAAGTGGTAGATTGTAGAATGGGTTTGTGAAGAATAAAGATTTCGCACGATCGCAAGCTCCGTGTCTGATTTTGTTGAAAACACAGCTTCATGTTTTTAACGCACTCACCTATTCGACAAACACGGATTTCCGAAGAAGAGATGACTTTACTCAAGAGCCTTTATCCACGGGTGACTCCCACGACTTCGGAACACCCGAGCAAATGTTGTGAGTCATCGTAAACTACATTCCGTCTCACAATATCACAGTATCTTACAAATTGGTGGCAGCGGTGGGATGCGCGAATAAAAGCCGATTTATGGGCTACGCAAACGAATAAATTCTCTCAACGACGAAATCTTGACGGACGGGAGCAAGATGACCCAGCAACGGAACGAGGAACTTCAGCGATGGAATTCAAACCTCACCGGGAGTTCAGCGACGGAGTCCTGATCCGCTTAGAGAGAGGTCAACGGAGGCCGATGTTTTCCCGACTCAATGAACTCCCCCTTCGGTCGGCAACCTTTTTGCTCCATAACTCCACCAGGTGAGCTATGAAGGAGAAGTCAGCGAAGAGTATTTCCAGTGCGCAACCCCTTCATTCTGAAAGTACGCTTGACAACCCAAGAAGAAGCCCGGAGCCCACACCTTTTTGAAACTCGCCAAAGGAATCCGACACCAGATCTTAATCCGAACCTGATCTCCAGCAGCCAAAGATCTGATCTCAGAGAGAGCACAAGGTGTCTAGCCCTCTGATTTTTAGTCGCCTTATTTTCATGGTATCTTTTTAAGGTTACGACTAAAAACGTGTGGTTGGGAAATGTTGTTCCTACTTTGTTTATCTGAAAGAGCAACATAGCAAAATGTTGGAGGTTCCACTCCCCTGTAATGATTTACCTAAACGCTGATAATTTAGTATTTTAAGTAATAAAAGCTAGAATTTTGTTGGTTTGGAAAATGTTATACCTGTGGTTTTGAAAAAAGAGGAATTAAATTTATGCTTTCATCTAAAATAATTTATATTCTGTATTTTTATATTGCCAAAAAATTTGAATTTTTCTCATGGCGTTTCTACGGTGAGGCAATTTTAATTATTTGCTTAATTTTTGAAAGGATAGCTATTTGTTTTTCTCTCCTCGTTTGGAATTTTTTTCCCCAATGCATAATGACATTCTTAGTAAAAGCACGAAAGACGGATTTAGCGATGTTAGCTTCCGAGATTGTGGAGACAGTCCCTCCAAACATAAAGATTCTGGAATTAAGAAAGATTATTCTGGAAAGTCCAAATTATGAGGAAGGGATGGTGGAAGATACGCTTACGGCCATTGTGACCGAGAGAGTCGAGAAAGAACAATTAGAAAGCAACATAAATTTAGAACGCGAACAAGCTGAAAGTAAAATGAAATTTCAACACGAACAGTTTAAATAAATTTGGAACTCAAAGAAAGGATAGAATTGGAAAATATTCGCATAGGGATTCGTAGTGACACAGCAAGTCCTACAGAATTATTTCTGTACAATAAACGGGGAAACAGGTGCACCAATTCGGTTCAAAACTATAGAGGAGACGGTGAAGATTATCCGATTGTTGACGGTCAAAGTGCCCAGACGGTCTGACCAATGGAGTTATTTTTTTCAAGCTTTGAGAGGGCATTTATCTCTGAAAATGTTCCTCTTGAGTTCCGGACAACGATTCTATTGAATCTGTTAGGGGATAAAGCAGCAAATTTACTGACGCCAATTACGGAGGAGCATTATGGGGATTATGATGAAATTAAGAGGGTGGTTGATTAAATTACCAACCCTTACCCTAAATATGTTTAGAAGAGTTTAAGAATGCGAGAAGTGAAGCTGACGAGAATTTTGTGCAGTTCGCGACTCAAGAGGTGTCCATGTGGGAATATTATTGCCAGTTAAGGGAGCCAAAGGATTTTGAGGTCGTCAAACATTAAGTGGTACGGATAAAATCATTCAAGGTTTAGAAGTGGAAACATACGCACATATTGGCATTAGGCAAGAGGCAGGACGGTTTGAGCCCAGGGAATTGGTTAGAGAATGCGATATGTACTGTGCTGCGACGGAAAAGTCCTATGAGATATCAAACGAAAAAAAGGTTCGAGAGGCATCGCGAGGCAAATATTTGCAGGTTGGGGGACGGTCAGAAAAATTTCCGACCGGAAGACAAATGGGCGCACCCCACTAAAGCAGGGTTTGGAAAGAGGCGATAGTGTTATGAATGTGGGTCAGAATCCCAAATGAGACGGGACTACTTGCATTTCAGCTATGGGAAAGCTGAAAGATCGTTTGAAATCCGAAATCCGACCTAAACACAGTCTGATTTCAGGGATAGGGTTGGCAAAAAAAGCGACCCGGAGAAAAGGGCGTACGTCCATAGGGTACGTGCCGAACGGGAGGACTCTGGAGTAGAAAGCGATGGAAAGGGCAAAGTTCAAGATGAGTTTGGAGAGCAGATACTCTGAACCGAATTGGTCAAAGTAGTGGACTCCGAGGAGTCAGTGAAAGAGCAATTAAGCAAATACAATGGGTGCAATAGTGAACATTACTGTGAGTATCGTATGCAAATGATGGCTGAGACGCAATCTGCTCCTGCATATAAAATATGCGAGAAAATGTTCACAATTGCGAACGATCGACTATAATTAGATGTATGCTCTTTGATGAGCATCGTGTCAAAAAAAAAATCATGGCAGGCTATTCGAATGAAGATTATTGCGAGGTGGTACTGCTATAGTATATGGTAAATTCAGGCAAAACACTGAGGAATCTGCGCGGCAGTATACCTTACGATTTTCTACTGCTCTACGTTCGTCCATAATGCTAGTGAAAATACAACAGGAAGTTCTTTCCTATTTGCAAACTTGGCAAATGGTGGACACATGGAGGTAAACGTAAGGAGTTAAAACTTCATATTAAGAGATTCTTCCGGAAAGACTTTTCGAAGAAACTTATTTTCTTTGATCCATGGATAAAAAATTTCGCTCCATTACGGTCTGTTCTGTAGTCAGTATTATAAGCATGCAAATATTCATTCTTCTAGGTCACAAGAAAAAGGCGTTTGCAAGGTCAAAGAAAAAACCTTCTTTATCTTCACCCCCCCCCCCATATTCTCCCCCTTTGGAAAGCAAACTGAAAATCCGGTTCGTTAGGTTCTTACCTGTAGTCCGTAATATAAGTGTTGAAGACCCAGACCGTCCGACTCGTCCAGAGGACTAAGAGCAGCTATTTGGACGGCCGGCGTAATATAAGTGTGCAAAAATTCAGTTTTTTACTTCTCACGAGATTTCTAAGCGTTTGGAAAGACACAAACACTTTAGACAATTATTATATAGATTTGTACAGCGATACAGCTGATAAAAAAAAATAATCAGCTACTTGGAAAAAAACGCGAAACTGTAGTCAAAATACAAGAATGTATTTGACTAAAGATATCCTCCTGTTTTGCATCGATTGTTTACCTTCGCATGATTCAAGTGCGAGATTGAATCACTGAATCGTCGACGAGCGATTCATCATTTGTATATCTTACCCGGGTGCCTGAGGTCAGCCCCGGACGATGAGAGAAATCCCCAAGGCTGGGATATTTCGTTCATATATATGGGTTAGGAATGCAACAACTTCACAAATTCACTTCCGACAAATGAAAAATCTGCATTGATCCCAATCGAGTTGGAGTTAATCAGCAATGGATACAAGAAACATGAAAACCATGCATGAGATATGCTGTCGCTGCACAGGAGGAGGACAGGTAAGAGTTGAGTTGTTTAGATCCTTTATGAGGAAGATTTGATCAATTTAAGTCATAGAACCCTACTTTCATTTAATTTTGTATCAAAACTTGTTTATCAGGATATTTTTTGTCGTCCATGCTGGAAGGTGCGAAATAATGGAACTTGAAAACGGAATTGTTGAGCAACTAAATGTTGAGCTACAATAAGTCAGTTCGGAAAGATTTTGGGAAGAGGTGGATGAATCCTCGAAAAATCCTCGAGTATTAATCGAAATAATTCGAATATTAACCGGATCTCGAATATTCGAAGAATAGTCATTTTAAATTTTTAATAAATAGTATTTATATTTATAGTATAAATATTATTTGTTAATTATTGGTAAATAAATTAATAAAGTAAAATAAAAAAGGTAAAAAGTGTGACAAACCACATAAATTCAAATTTTGCTATTTTACAGTAGCTTTTTCATTTTAAGTACTCATAACTACAATAATTGAATAACTATAAATGCTTCTCACCTGTTGCAGATTATTATTATTTTTTTTAAGGAAACAAACATTCGTAAACCTTCAGGTTCTAGTGTGCTATTTTCTGTCGCAAACTAGACCAGAGGTGGTGAAGAGACTCTCTAAGATGGCATAGTGATTAAATACTTCAAAGAAAATTCCTTCAAGAGAGGATACAGATTGCTTTTTCCCAGTAATCTAAAATGTTTTCACTTACAAGGAAGGTCTCCTGACCGACCCCCACCGATTTCAATGGAAAAATTACTGTGAATAATATTGGTCTGTCACAATACATGGTGTAAGTACCAACGGCCCTATAGCAATAGAAACGATAAAATAAACTATTGAAAATTGGTTCTGGGTTACCAAAATCTATACGTTATCCCGATTTGGCGATTATTCATTATGATTACTGTTTTGACAATCGTGAAAGGTGAAACCCTCCGAAGATGTAATGCTATAAAAATTCGGTTAATGCCCAGATCCTGGGTATACGAGTGTCGCATTTGTAAGTAAGACATCAATGGGAGATTTTGAGTTCTCGCGTTCGATTGATCAGACAATACAGAGTTTTTAGTGGTATTCTCCACATATAACGTTAATGCGAAGCAAGATCTTTAGAAAGTCCCGCTTTACCCCCTCTTGGGCACTTCTCCCAGCAGGAGGAAAGCCCTTATGCAGTTTCTAACAAAATCTATAGTAATACTAAACAGTGAACACTAACAAGACAGTACTTACTAATACAACTCATTACCTTTTGAAGTCTCACTTTTTAAAAACTTGTCATAAACTAATCTGTAGGACAAATCCAATCTGGTGCCATTACGACCTAAATTAATGTAACGTTAACAGGCTTATTATTTTATGGAATAAATGTATTGCAGAGGTGAGGAATAGTAAAAAATGTTCGAAATAAAAATATGTGCAACACCAACTACATTTTGCAAACCTTATGAAAATTTTGCATACCCTATTTATGTATGAAAAACAAAATCAAGATTTTGAAAATGTCCTGGAAAAAATAAACGACAAGACGAAATTGCAAATGTAAAAAATATTCAAATAGTTTAAACACACTGTTCTATCAGCATTTGATACTGTAATAAAACAGAAAATCATGCAACAAGTTTGCATTCAAATAAACAGTAAAGAGGAATAAACTATAAAAAATGTCGCTGTATATACGAAATGTGCAGTACTACAGAACAGTAAGCGAATCGAAGAGCAAAGCAAACGAGCCGATGCACTGTTTCCGTACTTATACTCGGAGAATGTGGCGTATACTGTACGCCAACGTTGGCGCCGAGTTCTACAGTGGGGTTACATTTGGCGATGAAAACTATTTTTTTCAATATTTTATTGTGTCGTTTCTATTTCTATAGGGCTGCTGGTACTTACACCATGTGTTGTGACAGACCAATACTATTCACAGTAATTTTTTCATTAAAATCGGCGGGGGTCGGGCAGGAGACCTTCCTTGTTAGTAGAAGCAAGCTTTCTTCAAGGAACTTTCGAATTTCCTCTTCTGGAGCACGCTGAATTTTTATTCCATAACCTGCTGTTAATCATGGCGTGATACTCGAATTTTTTCGAGTGACCTTATATTCGAGATCTCGAATATAGTATTCGAAATACAGTACTCTTTCTAGTATTCGAAATTTCGCCTATCTCAAGTACGGCGTTTTATTGTAAGGGATACATATCTGAATGTACTTCGTGCCGTGCTTAATATTATTTTCTTATTCTATTTATCAATGCAAAATATTTGAACAACATAAATAATACATTACATATTATGGTGTAAAATATTGAAATATTTCTTTATTATGAAATACTATATTTATATATCTTCTATGCCATGAACAAATTCGCGTTCTAATTTACAGCAGATGATCATTTGACATGAAACAGAATCTTGCGTTTTGGATTAAACTTTATAACAAAAACCCAAACCTTGCAAAACCGCCTTACCCAAATCCAAATATATCCAAAAGTAAATTTCTTATCTAAGGTCCATATCCAAATGTAAATTCTAAGCTCCCCCCCCCCCCCCCCCATACACACGCATAAAACTTTTATGGCTAAAATAGAGGTTTATTGAATACAGAAGACAGCATTTGCCTACTTTCTCTATGGCCAAAATCTGCTCTGATCTTACACCAAACTTTTCGGGTCAGACATCATATTTCATATGGCTAAATGATAATTGTCAAACTCCAGGTTCTAAATTTTTTTTTAACTTTATAGTTTCAAGAAACTTGTGCTTGGAATAAGTTTTGGAAATATCTTTTAAGATGTATCATTAATGTCAGAGTCATTTAATCCTATTAATGGTATTTTGATGCATATTCATTATGTTCCCGTGACAGAAATGACAGTGACAGAAATGACATTTGGGTTTGGTTTTTGTTCCGCATGGGAATCGAAACTAACATTTGAAAACTAAATATGCACTATGCATAACTCACTATTATGAACTAACTGAAGAAGCAGTATTTTTACCTTTTCATTCATATTAATAAAAATCTGATGTGGGCAACTTTCCTTATATAATGCAATGAATTTACTACTTTTACAGTTTAAAAAAATGTTATTCTTGTAGTAGATACTTATATTCTTTCCAAGATATTAAATTTTCTTCAATGAGTCGTCATTTTCAGTGATTAAGCGTCATTTTTGTCCTTTTGGCGAAATTTTCGTTAATTTGGCAACATTTAAAAAGTCACCAAGTTGGCGACATTCCGCTAAATTTGTCGTCAAAATCTCGCCAAGCGTTATGGATGGAGAAATAAGTTATTCTTACAGCAGATAAATGACTATTGACGTTCAAATACAAAAGTATTACTGAAAGTATCTTTTCTTGTGAATGGAACGAGTTAGATCCACGAGAATGATGTCATTAAATTTATTGTATGATATTACATATGAAAAGTAAACATGTTTTTCAACAGTTAATGTTTTTTTAATTTATATTTCTGATAAATTTATTTGTAAAATGTACAATATCTCGAGAACGGTTTATGCTAGCGTTCTAAAGTTTATGTCAATCGTTTTTTAAGAAAAAATTACATAAGAAATGTCTATTTGCGTAACTTTATTAAAGGTTTTGATTTTCTGATGATTTTTTTAAATTTTCACTTAAAAATTTAGGGGGAGTTCTAGACATTCGATTGTATTTTAAAACAATAGGCTTCCAGTATTTATGGATTGTGATTTTTGTACCAAATTTCATTCGAATCGCTCCATTCGTTCGTTCGTGAGATATCACCTCCGCAAATTTATTGACACACACACACACACAGACATCACCTCAAAAATGTTTGATTCGTGATCAGGGTTGCTTGCAACGTGCTCTCCCGTCGAAAACTCGAATTCGAATTTTTGACCCCGTCACAATACTTTCCTTATACATTATTATATATCCTTAAACATTATGTATATAAGGAAAGTAATAATTAAATGCATCAGGAATGACAGGTAATAAATACACTCATCAAAAATCAGTTTTTTTGCTTGACTCTTAATAGAAAACTTCTAAAACTTCAAACAAATGTGGAACAAAACTCTAAATAGTCTTCTTCAACTGACTTAAAATCACTGCTGTCGGCAGCATATCAACAATTTCTCAAAATAATATAGTTGAAACTTTTATAAATATAAGCTTTTTTGCAATTAAAAATCGTAATTTTTTAAGTTTCACCTATTCATTTTTATCCACTGATGTGATTAGGAGATAAAAATTCAACTCCAGTGACAAAAATGACAAATTTGCATATTTATAAAGTCGAAATTATATGTAATGTTATAAAAAAATACCTTTTTTTAATAAAAAAAAATAAAGAACAGATTGTATTCTAAACAAATATTGCAAAAAACATCTATCTTATTATTACTTTCCCTACAATACATGGTAATGTATAAGTAAAGTATTGGAATTATGCCGAAAATCGCAACTCGAGTTTTCGACGGATCTACACGTTTCGAGACCTCTAGAATACGAAAAAACTATTTTTAGCGTGACGTCAGTGTGTGTGTGTGTGTGTGTCTGTCTGTGTGTCTGTTTGTTTATCTGTCTGTGCAGATTTTGAATCCACTCTAACTAAAAAACTAATTGATCGAATTTTATAAAATTTGGTAGGTAAGTCACTTGTGAGCAAATCTGGTACTGATTACTTTTGGATACGATTCGGGATACAAGAACCCGCCTTTTTTTGCGAAATAGTCCTCAAAAATATTGCAAAAAACATCTATCTTATTATTACTTTCCCTGCAATACACGGTAATGTAAAGGGAAAGTACTGGAATCATGCCGAAAATCGCAACTCGAGTTTTCGACGGATCTACACGTTTCGAGTCCTCTAGAATATGAAAAAACTATTTTTAGCTGGACGTCTGTGTGTGTATCTGTTTGTCTGTGTGTCTGTCTGTGTATCTGTCTGTCTGTCTGTGCAGATTTTGTATCCACTCTAACTAAAAAACTAATTGACCGAATTTTATAAAATTTGGTAGGTAAGTCACTTGTGAGCAAATCTGGTGCTGATTAGTTTTGGGTACGATTCGGGATACAAGAACCCGCCTTTTTTTGCGAAATGGCCAGCAAAAATTAACTGCATCCATTCTAGTTAAAAAACTAATGGACTGAATTTCATAAAATTCGGTAGATAAGATTCTTGTGGGTTACCCTGGTGCTGATTAGATTTTGGTACATGTCTGAAAATAATAATCTGCCTTTTTTTTACGAAATGGCCCGCAAAAATCGTCAAAATCTACAATAAAAAACTACGTATGCTCACATATATCCATTAAATGCTTGTTTTATACGTAATTTTTAACAAAGAAAAGAATAAGACCAACCCCATTACACTAGGACTAACCGTTCTCGAGATATTTTAGTTTTTTCTCTACGCCACCTTTGAGAATAAGTTCAGTTACCAAACGAAAATTGAATTATAGGTGAATTAAATTTAATTAAAATAAAGAGAACGTAAATATAAGTCTGCAGGGAAAGTCATGTGCTGCCCACATCAGATTTTTATTTTGTAAAGACACAAAATAGAGAATTATCAGATATATAACGATATACAAAAATATAGAAAGCCAAGACAAGATATGCTGCAGGTCAAATACTATATCTTATCTATATGTCTTGGTGCATTGAAAAGCATTGTGATTAGAGGGAGGTTTTTTTTTTTAACTCAATATTTAAAAGACCATTGTGCGTGAATATCTGTGTGCTATTTTTAATTCATTTCCAACAGTTTTGTATTTAGTGGTTCGCATACGAGAATTCTCAGGTCTTTGATCTGAAGATAGCGCAAATACACTCTCTTGTAGTTTTCGAGTAAAGGGGATCACAAAGCTCAGGCAAATGTTGATTTTGCTTCGTTAGGAATGGAGAATGGAGAAAGAAATCCCGAAATATTATATATTTAGGTTTAATTTATTTTTTCATAAACGATATTATTATTACTTTCCCTGCAATGGTACTGTATAACGGTTCCCCCATGATAATGTATAGGGAAAGTATTGGAATTATTCCGAAAATCGTAACTCGAGTTTTCGTCGGATCTACACGTTTCGGGACCTCTAGAATACGTAAAAATCTGATGTGAGCAGCACATGACTTTCCCTGCAGACGCAAATTCATTGCCTCTTTACTTCATTAATAATTCTTTAAATTTAGTTTAATTGCACTAAATAACACGCATACATAATGGACTCAAAATCGGCATAGCAAAAATGCGAAAAAACTAGAATATCTCGAGAACGGCTTGCACAACGGTTTTAATGCACAAAACAACGCCCACAAATATTTAAAATGACACCGAATTGGCATTTTTAATTCAATTTTCGTTTCTACTTTGTAACTGGACATATTTTCAACGGTGGTCCAGCGTAAATACGAAAAATTAAAATATCTCGAGAACGGCTGGTCCTAGTGTAATGGGGTGGGTTTTATTCTATTCACTGTTAACAATTATGTATAAAACAAGCATTTAAATGATGTATTTGAGCACATGTAGTATTCTATTTTAGATTTTGAAGATTTTTGCGGGCCATGTCGCAGAAAAGTAGGTTAATTTTTTGCCGAATCGTACCAAACTCTAATCAGCACCAGGGTAACTCACAAGTGACTTCTCTACCAAATTTGTGACATTTGATCTATTAGTTCTTCAGCTAGAGTGGATACAAGTAATTTTTGCAGCTCATTAAAAAGAAAGCGGGTTGTTTTTTACCGAATCGTACCAAAACCTAATCAGCACCAGGGTTATACACAAATGACCTATCTACCAAATTTTATGAAATTCGGTCCATTAGTTTTGGAGTTAGAATGGATACATACATTGCACAGACAGACACACACACAGATACACACACAGACGTCACGCTAAAAATACTGTTTTCGTGTTCTAGAGGTCCCGAAACGTGTAGATCCGTCGAAAACTCGAGTTGCGATTTTCGGCATGATTCCAATACTTTCCCTATACATTACCATGTATTGCAGGGAAAGTAAAAACTGTTTTTAGCGTGACTGTCTGTACAATGTATGTATCCACTCTAACTCAAAAACTAGTGGATTGAATTTCATAAAATTTGGTAGGTAAGGCACTTGCATGTGACCCTGGTGCTGATTAGTTTTGATACGATTCGGAAGAAAAGAACCCGCCTTTTTTTTGCGAAATGGCCCTTAAAAATCTCATGTATCCACTCTAGCTGAAATACTAATTAACCAAATTTCACAAAATATGGTAGATAACTTACTTGTGGGATACTCTGGCGCTGATTAGATTTTGGTACGATTTGGAAACGAACAACCTGCCTTTTTTTACGAAAAGGCCCGCAAAAATAGACTACGTATGTATGTTCAAATGTATGCATTCAATGCTTGTTTTATACTTCATTTTTGACGAGTAAAGAAATAAGACCAACTCCATTACTCTAGGACAAAATTAAACTCAATCTAATGAATTATTAAAGAAATAAAGAAAAACTGAATTTGAGTCAGCAGGAAAAGACATGTGCTACCCACATCAGATTTTTTTTCCTTTTGTAATTTTCTTCCAAAAAGTAGCATGGAAATGGGAAACACTCAAATCTCCGAACTACGACCGCCGACGAGACAGACCTCTGATATCAGGCTGTTATTTAGGTTAGTGTTCAGAGGCTGTTGTGACCGTTGTTTGCTTGGGGTCGTCACCAGGGTAAATTCCCAGCGTTTTCAAATGTAATAAATTACTGTAGTACTGTGTTATTAAAAAAATATATGCGCTGAATGTATCGCATTTTAGAGATGTTTGACTAAAATTGCATTTCAGTTCGAAAGTGTTTCATAATCAAAGCTTTATGCATGATTGATTTTTCTTGTTATGCTTAAATTTGAAACGTCTTTTGACATTCAGAACTTTTATTTAGTGTGTAGGTAAGAATTCTTAACATGAATATCTTTTACGTTCAATTTTCGAAAAATAAAACGTTGGAAAAATACACACAACGTTACCCTTGACCGACTATAAATACCTCGACCGACTATAAATACGACTCTGAAATACCTCGAGAACGGTTAGTCTCAGTGTTATGGAGTTATTCTCCTCCTTTTTGTCGTCAAAAATCACATGTTAAACAAGCATTTAATTGATACATTTGAGTATATGTAGTCTTTTATTTTAGAATTGGACGATTTTTGCGGGCCATTTCGCAAAAAAAAAAAAAAGGCAATTTTTTTTTTATCGAATCATATCAAAATCCGATCGGCACCATGGTGACCCACAAGTGTTAAATCTACTAAATTTTGTGAAATTTGGTCCATTAGTTTTTGATTTATATATACATTGCACAGACAGACAGACACACAGACATCAGATTAAAAATATTTTTTTCTGGTTCTGGAGAGTTCGAAACGTGTAAATCCGTTAAAAACTTGAGTTGCGATTTTTGAAAAAGTTGGAAAACTTTCTCTATACATTACCATGTGTTATAGGGAAAGTAAGTTTGCTTCCTATGCAATAAGTAAATACGGGGGACATCAATAAATCTATTAAAAATCAGAAAAATCGGCCATTGAGATTTAATAATTCTGAATAATTTATTTATTGCTGGTCCCTTTTAATCGAACAAAAAATGCTTCGCCGTAATTAAGCGCAGCGAAAATTTTACTATTGGCATTTTCTTATTGGAGAGGGCGGTATAAAATATTAAATTTTGTATTTTTATAAAATTGTCAGTTCTAGGTGGGGTGCCACTACCTTAGCTACATTCTCCTCTGTTTGCTAGTTATTTTTCATATTTCACTTTACTTCTACGTCCAACCGTTGATTATATATTTCTTTTGGAATCTTTTCGAGAAACATCCGCCGGTATACTATGTATTGTAGGGAAAGTAACATCCACGAGTAATTTACAGAAAAGATTATTAACACTTTACAACAAAGTTGAAAAGTGTTTATGACTTTGTTCATTCTGTCTGTCTGTCTGTCTGTCTGTCTGTCTGTCCGTTAGCACGATAACTGCCGTAAAAATGAGTTTATCAAAATGAAATTTTAGTATGTTGTTCAGACGGTCTGTAGGACCTATGGGAATATAAATAAATAATATCACCCAATTAGTTTTTTATTGAACCCGGGTTGAAAAAATGAAATACATTGAACCCTATGGGACCTAATTTTTCAAACATTTTTTAAGTAAATTTAAAATTCACGAATTGCTTCGAAATTTTTAGGAAATATTCACATTATCCCATAGAATATATAAAAAAAATTCAGTAAAATATGTTAAGTAGTTTTTTAATTTAAAAAAATATTTAATATAGGGAAAAAAACAAATTCAATTAAATTCTGACTTTGGGATATCTTCCAGAAAGAAAAGAGAGAGATATTATATAATAAATATCTCTCCATTTGTTTAAACGTTTTGCATATGGGAGTGGCTTCATATTTTAAGATAAATTGGTAGATAACAATTTTTCATTTTTTTAAAATTTTATATAACTCTTCATGATAAATTTAATTGATGGCATTTTAAATGCACTTTCCTACGTCCTAGAGAGTTAAAATTTGGTACACAGCTTAAATTTGTTGAACATTTTATTCGACAAAAATTTGATGGATCTTTAAATATAGATTATACATTTTTTTCGAAATGGCCTGAAAATAATCCCCGTTCACTTCTATAAATCATTGGTGTAATATTGTTAAAAATTCTGATGTGGACAGCACATGTCTTTCCCTGCAGACTCATATTCGTTCTCTTTATTTATTCAATGATAATTTGAGTTTATCTGCACAACATAAGTATTTTAAATGACATTGAATTTACACGTTAAACTTAAATTTGGTTCTCATTTGATAGCTGGACTTATTGTCAAAGGTGGCGTAGCGAAAACGCGAAAAAACTAGAATATCTCAAGAACGGCTAGTCCTAGGGTAATGGGGTTAGTCTTATTCTTTTTGTTGTCAAAAATCACATATAAAATATTAATTTAATTGATATAATTGAGCACACGTAGTCTTTTATTTTTATATATAACGATTTTTGCTGGCCATTTCGCAAAAATAGCCCGTTCCTTTTTCCCGAATCGTAGTAGAATAACCTACAAATGATTTATATACAAAATTTTGTTAAATTTGGTATATAAATCACTTGTAGGTTATTGAAATATTATACTCTAAATTTTGTTAAATTTGGTTCATTAATTTTTAGCTAGAGTTGATAAAGGCAATTTCTGCGGCCATTTCGCAAAGAAGGCAGATTCTTTTATTACGAATCGTACTATAATCTAATGAACATCAGGATTTCCCACAAAAAACATACCTACCAAATTGTATGAAATTCGGTCCATTAGTTTTTCAATTAGAGTGGATGTAATATCCACACAGACACACAGAAACATACACAGATACACCCTTACACACACAGACGTCTTCCTAAAAGTAGTTTTTTCGTGTTCTAGAAGTCCCAAAACGTGTAGATACTTTGGAAATTCGAGTTCCGATCCTCGGCACGATTCCAATACTTTGAGTACATACACATACACATATATATTATCTGTGTATTATCTGTGTATCTAAATTCCGTGCCTATGCAATTACAATAGTTGTGATTTTAAATGATCCCTAAACTTTTATTATTTCTTCAAGGAAGCCTAATTTTAACATATGCAGAATGCAAATATCGCAAGCGATTGTAAGATGAATTACATAAGAATTGCTGAATTTTTTTCACACAAAATTATTTAGCTCTGGAGTCTGGAATACAAGTTATATGAATGAAATATTCATTGATTTTGCATAAAGAATCAGATGATTTATATTTCGATACAGTTTTAAATATTTAAGTATAATAAATTACTGTAGTTCTGTGATAATGTAAAAGATATTACCACTGAATGAATCACATTTTAGAAATTTTTAAATGAAATTACATTTCAGTTGGAAAGTGTTTCATAATCAATGCTTATGCATGATTGATCTTTCTTGTTTTTTATCACCATGACATTTTAACACTTTTTAGGTGTAACCATTAAAAGCTCTGTTTTTATCAATCGACTTCTCAAACCTATTGTCCTGGTTGCTCTGATTTTCCACTGATCAAGGTCGTGGATAAGGTGATATTTTTTTTATCCCTTTACAACATAGTTGAAAAGTGTTTATGATTTTGTTCATTCTGTCTGTCTGTCTGTCTGCCCGTTAGCACCATAACTACCGTAAAAATGATTTTATCAAAATGAAATTTTAGTATGTTTTTCAGACGGTCTGTGGGACCTATGGGAATATAAATGAATAATATCACCCAATTAGATTTTTATTGAACCCGGGTTGAAAAAATGAAATATATTGAACCCTATGGGACCTAATGTTTCAAACATTTTTTAAGCGAATTTAAAATTCACAAATTGATTCGAAAATTTTAGGAAATATTCAAATTATCCCATAAAATATATAAAAAAAATTTCAGTAAAATAAGTTAAGTAGTTTTTTTTAAATTAAAATTATTTAATATAGGGAGAAAAACAAATTCAATTAAATTCTGACTCACGTTATTTCCTCCAGAAAGAACAAGAAAGATCAATCATGCATAAGCATTGATTATGAAACACTTTCCAACTGAAATGCAATTTCATTTAAAAAATTTTAAAATGTGATACATTCAGTGGTGATATCTTTTACATTATCACAGTACTACAGTAATTTATTATACTTAAATATTTAAAACTGTATCGAAATATAAATCATCAGATTCTCTATGCAAAATCAATGAATATTTCATTCATATAACTTGTATTACAGACTCCAGAGCTAAATAATTTTGTGTTAAAAAAATTCAGCAATTCTTATGTAACTCACCTTACAATCACTTCAGATATTTGCATTCTGCATAAGTTAAAATTAGGCTTCGTTGAAGAAATAATAAAAGTTTAGGGATCATTTAAAATCACAACTATTGTAATTGCATAGGCACGGAATTTAGATACACAGATAATACACAGATAATATATGTGTGCGTGTGTGTATGTATTCAAAGTATTGGAATCATGCCGAAGATCGGAACTCGAATTTCCGAAGGATCTACACGTTTTGGAACTTCTAGAACACGAAAAAACTATTTTTAGGAAGACGTCTGGGTGTTGTTGTTGAAACCCAGACCGCCCGACCTACCAGAAAGGTGTAAGGTAACAGTTTGGACGGTCGGGAAGTGCCACACAATTTAGACCGGAACACAGTGGGGGAGGCATCCACAGGGACCGTACCCTCCTTCCCCTACCACCAACCTCTCGGAAGGACTTTCGGACCCACATGTTTAACGTGATCGTACTCCGCATGAACACGGCGGCAGTTTTGGCAGTGGCTGGAATCGAACCCGGGCCTACCGAGTGCAACTCCAGCGCGCTAACCAATGGGCTACCGCGCCCAGACGCCTGGGTGTTGTTGTTGAGACCCAGACCGTCCGACCTACCAGAAAGGTGTAAGGTAACTGTATGGACGGCCGGGAAGTGCCACCCAATTTAGACCGGAACCCAGTGGGGGAGGCATCCACAGGGACCGTACCCTCCTTCCCCTACCACCAACCTCTCGGAAGGACTTACGGACCCACATGTTTAACGTGATCGTACTCCGCATGAACACGGCGGCATTTGTGGTAGCGTGCAAATCTAGCGCGCAAACCACGGGGATAGCGCACCCGAGATGGCCAACAGCACGCGGTGTTCCGAGGTGGTCACCCACCAAGTACTAATCGCGCCCGATGCTGACGTCTGGGTGTGTAAGAGTGTATCTGTGTATGTTTCTGTGTGTCTGTGAGGATATTACATCCACTCTAATTGAAAAACTAATGGACCGAATTTCATAAAATTTGGTAGGTATGTCTTTTGTGGGAAATCCTGATGTTCATTAGATTATAGAACGATTCGTAATAACAGAATCTGCCTTCTTTGCAAAATGGTCGGCAGAAATTGCCTTTATCCACTCTAGCTAAAAACTAATGGAACAAATTTAACCAAATTTGGTGTATAATATTCCAAGGACCTACAAGTGATTTATATACCAAATTTAACAAAATTTGGTACATAAATCATTTGTAGGTTATTCTAGTACGATTCGGGAAAAAGGAACGGGCTATTTTTGCGAAATGGCCCGCAAAAATCGTTAAATATAAAAATAAAGAACTATGTGTGCTCAATTATATCAATTAAATTCCTATTTTATACGTGATTTTTGACAACAAAAATAATAAGACTAACCCCATTACTCTAAGACTAGCCGTTATTGAGATATTTTAGTTTTTTCGAGTTTTCGCTGCGCCACCTTTGACAATAAGTCTAGCTATGAAATGATAACCAAATTTAAGTTTAACGTGCAAATTCAATGTCATTTAAAATACTTATGACTGTTATTTTGTGCAGAAAAACTCAAATTATTATTGAAGAAATAAAGAGAACGTGAATATGATTCTGCAGGGAAAAACATATGCTGCCCACATCAGAATTTTAAACAATATTACAACAATGATTTATAGAAGTGAACGGGGATTATTTGCAGGCCATTTTGAAAAAAATATATGATCTATATTTAAAGATCCACCCAATTTTTGCAGAATAAAATGCTCAACAAATTTGAGCTGTGTACCAAATTTTAACTCTCTAGGACGTAGGAAAGTGCATTAAAAATGCCATCAAATAAGTATATCATGAAGAGTTATATAAAATTAAAAAAAAAAAAATTGGAAAAATTGTTATCTACCAAATTTATTTTAAAATGTGAAGCCTCTCTCATATACAAAATGATTAAGCTCTTTGAAAAATATTTATTATATATTATATTTCTTTTTTCTTTCTGGAGGATATCCCAAAAGTCAGAATTTAAATGGATTTTTTTTTTCCCTATATTAAATAATTTTTAATTAAAAAACTACTTAACATATTTTACTGAAAATTTTTTTATGTATTTTATGGGATAATGTGAATATTTCCTAAAAATTTCGAAGCAATTTGTGAATTTTAAATTTGCTTAAAAAATGTTTGAAAAATTAGGTCCCATAGGGATCGAGTGAGATCCCATGAATTTCCTTTTTTCAACCCGGGTTCAATAAAAAACTAATTGGGTGATATTATTTATTTATATTCTCATAGGTCCCACAGACCGTCTGAAAAACATACTAAAATTTCATTTTGATAAAGTTATTTTTACGGCAGTTATCGTGCTAACGGACAGACAGACAGACAGAATGAACAAAGTCATAAACACTTTTCAACTATGTTGTAAAGTGTTAAAAAAGAGATATATTATATAATAAATATCTTTCCAAGAGTTTAATTATTTTATATATGAGAAAGGTTTCACATTTTAAAATAAATATGGTAGATAACAATTTTTCAAATTTTTAAATTAAATAAATTATTATAGTATTGTGACGAATGAAACGATTTGAAAAATGTTTATGAATGAAATGCTGCTTTTATATAGAGGCGATTTATATTTCGATGATGTCATTTGAATAAAGTTCATTTGTTTTCGATGAAGTTTTCAAATATAATAAATTGTTGTAGTGTTATGATAATTTTAAAAATATTACCGAGGAATGTATCGCATTTTAGAGATGTTTAAACCAGGCAATTTATATTTCAATGCCATGATTTGAATGAAGTTCATTTTCTTCGATGAAGTTTTCAAATATAATAAATTAATGCAGTACTGTGATAATTTTTAAAATATTACCGAGGAATGTATCGCATTTTAGAGATATTTGAATAAAATTGTTTTGAAGTTGGAAAGTGTTTCATAATCAATACTTTATGCATGCTTGATCTTTCTTGTTTGTTCTAACCCTTCCCAGAATAAAACACGATCCAAACAAAGTTTAAAGCACTCTCGCTGACAAAATGAGTTTTAAAGTCCAGTGGTTGAACAGCCGGAAGAACCTTGGAAAGATCCGCGTCTGTTGCGACCGTAAAGGATCGGCCGACCTGCTGGAGTCCTATCTTGCCAGCCTGGGGTCAAGGGTTGGGAATCAGGAAGCCAATGACTTCAACAGTTCACAAAATGTGTTCCGAAGAAGACTGGAGTTGCACAAGGTGCGAATATATATATATATATATATATATATATATATATATATATATATATATATATATATATATATATATATAAGTGTTTTGTGAAACAATATATAGATACTAAAATAATCGATAAAATAATTGATATTTTTAACACTTTACAACATAGTTGAAAAGTGTTTATGACTTTGTTAATTCTGTCTGTCTGTCTGTCTGACCGTTAGCACGATAACTGCCGTAAAAATGACTTTACCAAAATGAAATTTTAGTATGTTTTTCAGACGGTCTATGGGATCTATGGGAATATAAATAAATAATATCACCCACTTAGTCTTTTATTGAAACCGGGTTGAAAAAATGAAATACATTGGACCCTATGGGACCTAATTTTTCAAACATTTTTTTAAGCAAATTTAAAATTCACAAATTGCTTCGAAATTTTTAGGAAATATTCACATTGTCCCATAAAATATATAAAAAAATTGCAGTAAAATATGTTAGGTAGTTTTTTAATTAAAAATTATTTAATATAGGGAGAAAAAGGAATTCAATTAAATTCTGACTTTTGGGATATCCTCCAAAAAGAAAAAAGATATATATTAGATAATAAATATCTTTCAAAGAGTTTATTATTTTGTATATGAGAGAGGCTTCACATTTTAAAATAAATTTGGTAGATAACAATTTTTCAAATTTTTTTTTAATTTTATATAACTCTTCATGATATACTTATTTGATGACATTTTTAATGCACTTTCCTACGTCCTAGAGAGTTAAAATTTGGTACACAGCTTAAATTTGTTGAACATTTTATTCTACAAAAATTTGGTGGATCTTTAAATATAGATCCTACATTTTTTTCGAATTTTCGCCTGCAAATAATCCCCGTTTACTTCTATAAATCATTGTTGTAATGTTGTTAAAAATTCTGATGTGGGCAGCACATGTCTTTCCCTGCAGACTCATATTCACGTTCTCTTTATTTCTTCAATAATAATTTCAGTTTATCTGCACAAAATAACAGCCATAAGTATTTTAAATGACATTGAATTTGCACGTTAAACTTAAATTTGGTTCTCATTTGATAGCTGGACTTATTATCAAAGGTGGCGTAGCGAAAACGCGAAAAAACTGGAATATCTCAAGAATGGCTAGTCCTAGAGTAATGGGGTTAGTCTTATTCTTTTTGCTGTCAAAAATCACGTATAAAATAGGAATTTAATTGATATAATTGAGCACACGTAGTCTTTTATTTTTATATTTAACGATTTTTGCGGGCCATTTCGCAAAAACAGCCCGTTCCTTTTTGCCGAATCGTACTAGAATAACAAGTTATTTTTATACCAAATTTTGTTAAATTTGGTATATAAATCACTTGTAGGTTATTGGAATATTATACACCAAATTTTGGTAAATTTTGTCTATTAGTTTTTAGCTAGAGTGGATAAAGACAATTTCTGCCAGCCATTTCGCAAAGAAGGTAGATTTTTTTATTACAAATCGTAATATAATCTAATGAACATCAGGGTTTCCCACAAAAGACATACCTACCAAATTTTATGAAATTCGGTCCATTAGTTTTTCATTTAGAGTGGATGCAATATCCTCACAGAGCCATAGAAACACACACAGATACACCGTTATACACACAGACTTCTTCCTAAAAATAGTTTTTCGTGTTCTAGAAGTCCCAAAACGTGTGGATCCTTCGAAAATTCGAGTTCCGATCTTCGGCAAGATTCCAATACTTTGAATACATACACACACACACACACACATATATATTATCTGTGTATCTCTGTATTATCTGTGTATCTAAATTCCGTGCCTACCTAATTACAATAGTTGTGATTTTAAATGATCCCTAAACTTTTATTATTTCTTCAACGAAGCCAAATTTTAACTTATGCAGAATGCAAATATCTCAAGCGATTGTAAGGTGAGTTACATAAGAATTGCTGAATTTTTTTTCACACAAAATTATTTAGCTCTGGAGTCTGGAATACAAGTTATATGAATGAAATATTCATTGATTTTGCATAGAGAATTAGATGATTTATATGTCGATACAGTTTTAAATATTTAAGTATAATAAATTATTGTAGTACTGTGATAATGTAAAAGATATCACCACTAAATGTATCACATTTTAGAGATTTTTAAATGAAATTGCATTTCAGTTGGAAAGTGTTTCATAATCAATGCTTATGCAGGATTGATCTTTCTTGTTTAAAAATTAGCGTAGTTTGAAATGTTCCTCATATGATTACATTCGGAATAAATTGTTTCATCTGGTTTGTAACACATTTTTTACACTGCATTTAATATGTGAAAAAATACAGTCTAAAGTGACCATTTCAGCTAGAAGAAGTTGCAATCTTTTTTCAGCAGCTCAATGGTTAGAACATCGGCTGGCCAGTTTGAAGATCTACGGTTCTATCCTTGCCAGGAACGGCGAGACCTTTATAATGGAGCCCGAACGAAATAAACGTGGGCAGTTACAACCTTAAGATTAGATGCAATGATGATGGGGGTCGGAAAAGTTCCTCATCCCGGTTGGTCCGCCAGAACGTGAAGGTTTGAGGCAATGATGATGGGGGTTAGAAAAAGATCCAGTTATGAATTTTCAGCGAATCCCGTGACTTATGGCGCCAGTTTCAACATCATCACGGTTATACAGAATGCTAGTCTGGATAAAAAAAGAAAAAGAGCAGAGAATACTGTTGCGAAAGCGCAATATTCCCTTTGGAGTCTCCTCTTCCATCTGTCTCGAAAGCCAGGCGAAGAAATCTCAGTCCATGACGTCAGCGTGGCGTAAGGATGACATGAGCCCAGGGTTGCCAGGATGTCCCCAGTTAGAAGAAGGGTTTCCATATTTGGCGATTTATCGCCTATTTGGCGACTTCCGGAATGGTCTAGAAACTTCTCGATAGAACTATTATTTTTTTAGACATAGAGATTTCGAGAAGTTTCTATGGAGAGACTATAAATAGCCCTTTCGGGACGGCGGCATTCCGAAACTACCGTGGCCCAAAGGACGAAGCGCTTTCGTTTCCGAAATGTGCCCAAAAGACGGCTATGTTTTTGCGCTAAGCCTAACTCTCGAAAAAAATTCACTAAAAATCACCCGTTCAACACAGCATTCTACTTTTTTCAGGAAGAAAGAAAATACTTATTTTCTATTTGATGTATATTTTTTATACAAATTTTCTTTTATCAAAATATTAAAAATTTTAGTGTATATATGTTTTAGGTACAGATGGATAATTCTTTGGCATGTCCTTCCGATTTTTTAAAACTGTACCACATACATGCGTATTCTTAGACAACAAATACTTTGCAAGTACAGGAGAGGTAAAAAATTTATCCAAATACAAAGTATATCCTTTTCCTAAAAGTTCACTTAGAAATGTTTTCACAACGCGTTCTCCATACCCACCATCAGAGCTTGATAATCCCGTGTCCTTTCCAGTATACACAAGGAAATTCCATTTATAGCCTCATTCCGATTCTGACGATTTATATATTTTTATTCCATATCTGGACCTTTTCGATGGGATATATTAACGAAATCCCAGCCTTCCTTTCAACGAGAACATAAATAACCTAATCATTTCATTACCGCACATTTCCGCACCGTCCAACTCACTCGAGGGTATGGAGCAGTTAAATGAACGGCCGGGAAGGTGTTTCAAGGACCCTGCAGGACAGGTCGCAAGATAGATTCAGCGACTTCAAGAATACAATATGGAGATTCGATACAGAAAGGGATCGCTTCATGGAAACGCTGATGCGCTCTCGAGGAGACCCTGTCCTGTAAACTGTGCACATTGCTCTCGTGCTGAAATAAAATTTGGAAGCCAGATTTCAGCGGTCATCCGGCAAGTTATCACCAATCGTAATTCAAATTCACCACCAGATCCCTGGAATGATGAAGAATTTTCTCGATCCCAAAAAGCTCAAATTTTCTCGATCCCAATCCATATCCGCAAAGAACAAGCTAATGAGAAGTCAACTTGGCAAGAAATTTCCTGCTTCTCACCCGAAACAAAATAGTACTGGGCACTGTGAGACTCTCTGCACTTGAGGAACGGGGTAGTATACAGCAAATGGGACAGCGATGACGGAAAGAGCATCAGTTGGCAGTTGCTGCTCCCTCGATCCAGTGTGTCCAGCGTACTAAAGGAGATACATGACAGCCTCACTGGAGAACATTTTGGCATCAGTAAGACGCTAAACAAAGTTCGTAAACGTTTCTTCTGATGCAATGCGAGATCCGATGTTGAGAGCTGCTGCAAAGAATGCACGGAATGCGGTGCTCGGAAGGGACCAAAAAAGAAAACAAGTGGGCTTCTTCAGTGTTATAATGTCGGAGTTCCTTTCGAGAGAATTGTACTAGACGTTTTGGGGCCATTACCATGAACATTAGACAATACCAGATGCATCCTAGTAGTAATACACTACGTCACGAAATGGTCAGAAGCTTGCGTAATCCCTGACCAAGAGTCTACAACCATCAGTGAAGTTCTCACTCGGAATTGGATACGTCGTTACGGAGTTCCCTCTCTCATCCATTCTGAATAGGGAACGAATTTCAGCTCTGTCATTCACCGGATTATGCAAACTACTCGGTATGGACAAAACTCAAACTACTCCACTTCATCCTCAATTGGACGGCATGGTAGAGAGATTCAACAGAAGGGTACGTGATCATCTCTCTATATTCGTATTCAGAAACCAGCAAGACTGGGACCGTCGCCTACCTTTGTTCCTGCTAGCCTACAGAAGTATGTGACCTAATGCTTGGAAGACAATGTGATGCTCCTTCATAGCCTCCTGATGAATATGTGCAAGATCTGCATTCACGGTTAGAGGAGGTTCATTGTTTCGCCCGGGAGAGGATCAACATTGCTACCGACACAATGAAGACCCGGTACGATACTAAAGCTAATGAGGTACAATTCCAGCAAGGAGACTATGTGTGACTGTTCAACCCTCGACGATGACTTCAATTTTCGTCAAAACTGCAGCACAACTGGGAAGGGCCCTACGTCATCAAGAAAAGAATAAATAGTGTCGTTTATCGAATCCAGAAATCGTCTTCATCCAAGCCAAAAGTTGTCCATGTCGACAGATTGGCCCCACATTTTGGACCATAGTAGATTGATACTGCCCGGCACGTGCAATCTTAAGGAGGGGACAGTGTTGAAAATACGTAATATTCCCTTTGGCGGCTCCTCTTTCGTCTGTCTCGTAGGTCAGGAGAAGAAATCACAGTCCATGACATCAGCACGATGTCAGCCCAAGGTTGCCAGAATTTCCCCAGTTAGAAGAAAGGTATCCATATTTGGCAATTTATTGTCAATTTAGCGACATTTGGTGATTTCCGGAATGTTCTAGAAACTTCTCGATAGAACGATTATTCTTTGAGATAGAGATTTCCAGAAGTTTCTATGGAGAGACTATAAATAGGGGTCATCACTGAATCGGAGAGTTCAGCTGACGAGTTGACAATATACGAGCTACAGTGGACTGTGACTTTTGTCAATGTTTTGAGAATAATAACAATTGTTTTGTGAAATTATTTTCGCCAGTGTTTGGGGAATATTATCCCTTATTTTGTGTAATGAGTGGAGCATTTAAGTGCTGTTTGATTGTATATTGTTCCTATTTACTTTGTGATTGTGAATAAACGTAAGTTATCCGGAAACTTGGACTTGTTCTTGTATCCTGCGTATACACCCATGATTCTAGAGGATACATTCGTAACAATACGAAGATTACCATTCAGATCGGTACTTGTATCTGGAGGAGCTTTTCCCCGGACATGACTGACTTAATTTTTTTACATGACTCTGCGCATATGATGTAACGGGAATAGCAAGAAAGCGCAATTTCTTCTCGGGCTCCCCGAAGAGACCGAATTTGTTAACTGCGACTGCCATTCTACTCTAACGACGTCACTAAATCTCATTGAACGTCACTGAAGAAGGTGTGCACAGCAAAATTAAAAACCTCTGCGCAAGTTGTTTACGTCTGGATATTGCCACTTCAAAATTAAGAAACAATTTTTAATTATAAGAATGTGAAAACTTGATGTGTTTTGGCATCGACTCTCAAAGTACTCCCAGGTCCGCGACGTCACGAATGACGAAATACTGAGCTCGTCGACGTCAGGCTGACAACTTTTTTTTATTGGTTGTCGAGCTGATCGCCCAACCTTATATTAAAGAACCTTGAGTTGCACGCTGACCTGACTTCAGAGGAAATTATAGGGCCCCAGTCGCTCATTGGTTAGAACATCGTCTGAACAGTTAGAAGACCCCCGGTTCTATCCTTTGTTGGGATAAGTGATACCTTTACATATCCTTTCTAAATTTTGCAATCGATTTTAAAGACTCTACTTTTTAAATTCTTTATTTTTCTGCGTTTGTTGTCTATCAGGTATTCGAGTCATCGTTAACATTCTTTAATATTTTCTACGCTTTGTAGCTTTATTGAATAAATTTGTTTGCGGAAGACATTTTTATTTACGCATAAGTGACCGAAAAATAGTGACACATAAGTGACATAAACATTAGACACATAAGTGACATAAGTATTAGACACATAAGTGACTGAAAAACCTGAAGATTTCTGACTGTTGATAAAGAAGCAAGCTAACATCAATCTATAGCCATAGAAAAAGACACATTTAAATACAGATATCTTCCTGTTTTTTATTGATTATTTACCGTCATAAGTCAAGTGCGAAATTGAGCCATCTAACGTCTTGCCGAACGATCAATCATTTCTATATCTTGCTCGGGTGTAGTTGCTCGACCTGAGGTCAACCCCAGACGATGAGAGAAATCCCCAAGGCCGGGATATTTCGTTTATATATATGGGTTAGGAATCCAATCCCTTCACAAAATTCAGTTCCGATAAATGACTGATCTATGTTGAACTTAATCGAGTTGGAATTAATCAGAAGTGGATAGAAAAACATGAAAAACGTGCATGAGAACTGCTGTCGTTGCACAGCAGCACAGGTAACGGTTGAGTTGTTTAAAATGTTTAGTTCATTCCTCAAAAACAGATGCATGCTTTTGATTGATTTGGTTCGTAGCATTTTATTCTCATAATAATTAGCTTTATTATACTTTTCTACTTCTGTTCAGATAAAATTGTAGATGATGGGGGAGCTTGTCACAATGCAAATTTAAACTTTTTAATGCATTTGAGAGTCATTTTCATTTTGAAAATAAATGTGTGTAATAAGTTGGATTGCATAAGTTTTCAGAGAAAAATCTTAAAATAAATAAAGGTAGTATCATTTTTGTTTACTTGTTCCTTCTCCAGCATCATACCCAAGACTTTTTTTTTTGTTCCTTCGGATTCTGAATGCTACTCGTACATTTCAGAAGAAAGAACATTTTTTAACAATTGCACATTCGTCTTTATTCTGTCACAGAAAGCAGAGGAAGCAGTCCTCATTGCTGTTAATTTTTATGTTTAACAGTTCTGTCACTATACAGAAACCCACATTCGTCTACAAATGGTTCATTAGAGAAAAAAATTCTTCAGGCCGAAGTTCCCGGAATGCAGAATATAAACTCAATAATGTTTAGTAAATTTCTCAACTTGCCATTCCTTGTTCGGGATGTTTCGGTAATTATCACACAATTATCTGCCCATGACAGCTCCTTCCATTTCTCCGAAGATTTGTTAATATTTATTACGTGGGAACGGGATCTGTGATGCTCCAAACAGATCCCAATGTCGTTGAAACTTCCATGTCGTGATTTTTTAGAATAAAATTTAAGTTTCCTTAAGAATACAGACGAAAGTATGTGCCCGGACAGGGCTGTTAAATCTCACGTTTTACTCATATTTTGCACAAAGTGATTTTTACATATTGATGACAAAAATATAGTTGTTATATGACACGAAATTTTTTTTTTCCGGACTATTTTATTTTAAACATATATGCTTTTAACTTCTTTCTACTTGACTTAAAATATATATTAAACTATAATAAATTGATTAAAAATAATAAATTTAATAGCATGCTAGTCGTCGTGCTCTATCAAACAAATTTATTACTGTCAATTTAAATGTAAACAAATCCTTTGACTAAAATGTCCTAAGCTAAAAATAATAGTCGCACAACTTTTACTGCCAAGTTAAAAAATCTGATGTGGGCAGTACATGACTTTCTTTACAGATTCAATCAAATTCACTTTCTCTTTATTTCTTTAATTCATTTAATTGAGTTTAATTGCACAAAATACCACCGAATTTCCACTTTTAATTCAATTTTTGTTTTTATTTGGTAACTGGGCATTTTTTCAAAGGCTGCTTAACAAAAATACGAAAAAACTAAAATATCTTGAGAACTGTTAGTCTTAGAGTAATGAGATTGGTCTTATTCTTTTCCTCGTCAAAAACTACGTGTAAAATAAGCATTATTTAATACAGTTGAGCATACGTAGTCTTTCATTTTAGATTTTAGCGATTTTTGCTGGTCATTTCGTAAAAAATGGCAGGCTTATTTTATATCGAATAGTACCAAATTCCAATCAGCACCAGGATCACATTCAAGTGACTTACATATAAAATTTTATGAAAATTGATTTATTAGATTTTGAGTTAGAGTGGATACATACATTGCACAGACAGACATACGCAGAGACGTCAAGCTAAAAATAGTTTTTTGTGTTCTAGAGGTCTCAAAACGTGTAGTTCCGTCGAAAACTCGAGTCGCGATTTTCGACAAGATTTCAGTAATTTCCATATATACTATTCCCCATATACCATGTACTGTAGGGGAAGTAGAATAGATTTAAAGAATTTGTGTTTTCTAGGGGGAGATCCGAAAGCTAGAATCGCAGATAACAGTATTCATGGACGAGTTTTGCGTTTATTATGAGCCATCCGCATGGAATAACCGATAACTATAATCATATATACCTATAAGCTATTAAAATGTATTCACGCATGTTTGTATGGTCCAGCTACTTCAATGTCCCTGCTTGGCCAAGAAACTTGCTTTTTACTTTCCCTGCAATACATGGTAATGTATAGGGAAAGTATCGTAATCATGCCGAAAATCGCAATTCGAGTTTTCGACGGATCTACACGTTTCGAGACCTCTAGAATACGAAAAAACTATTTTTAGCGGGACGTCTGTTTGTGTGTCTGTGTATCTGTGCAATGTATGTATCCACTCTAACTCAAAAACTTATGGACCAAATTTCATAAAATTTGGTAGGTAAGTCATTTCGGTATGACCCTGGTGCTGATTAGTTTTTGGTACGATTCGTAAAAACAGAACCCGCCTGTTTTTGCGAAATGGCCCGTAAAAATTTCATGTATCCACTCTAGCTAAAATACTAATTGACCAAATTACACAAAATTTGATAGATAAGTTACTTGTACGATACTCTGCTGATTAGATTTTGGTATTAATCGGAAAAGAATAACCTGCCTTTTTTCACGAAATGGTCCGCAAAAATGTCATGTATCCACTCCAGCTAAAATACTAATTGACCAAATTTCACAAATTTAAAAAAAAAGCTACGTATGTTCAAATATATCAATTAAATGCTTGTTTTATACGTAATTTTTGATGAGGAAAAGAATAAGCACAACTCTATTACTCTAGGATTAACAGCTCTCGAGATATTTGAGATTTTTCGCATTTAATTACGCAACTTTTAGGAAAATGTCCAATTACCAAATAAAAACCGAAATTGAATAAAAAATGCACATTTAGTGTCATTTTGTGCAATTAAACGCAATTTAACGAATTATTAAGGAAATAAAGAAAAAAATGAATTTGAGTTTGCAGGGAAAGTCATGTGCTGCCCACATCAGATTTTTACTTTCCCTGCAATACATGGTAATGTATAGGGAAAGTATTGGAATCATGCGGAAAATCGCAACTCGAGTTTTCGACTGATCTACACATTTTGAGACGTCTAGAATACGAAAAAAACTATTTTTAGCGTGAAGTCTGTGTGTGTGCGTCTGTCTGTCTGTGCAATGATTGTCTGCTCCCCTGTCTACTCGACTGCCAGATAGAGTGGATACAGACAATTTTTGCGGGCCATTTCGCAAAAAGAGGAGGGTTCTTTTATCCCAAATCACACTAAAAACTAATCAGCAACAGGGTCACACCCAAGTGACTTATCTACCAAATTTTATGAAAGTCGATCCATTAGTTTCTGAGTTAGAGTGGATACATACATTGCGCAGATACACAGACAGACAGACACACACACAGACGTCACATTAAAAATGGTTTTTTCGTATTCTAGAGGTCTCGAAACGTGTAGATCCGTCGAAAACTCGAGTTGTAATTTTCGGCATGATTCCAATACTTTCCCTATACATTACCATGTATTGCAGGGAAAGTAAAAACTATTTTTAGAGTGAATGTCTGTGTGTCTGTCTGTTCAATGTATGTATCCACCCTAACTCAAAAACTAATGGTCCGAATTTTATAAAATTTGGTAGATAAATCACTTGGGTGTGACCCTGGTGCTGATTACTTTTTAGTGTGATTTGGGATAAAAGAACCCTCCTCTTTTTGCGAAATGGCCCGCAAAAATTGTCTGTATCCACTCCAGCTGAAAAACTAATGGACCGAATTTCACAAAATTCGGTAGATATGTCGCTTGTAGGTTACCCTGGTGCTGATTAGATTTTGGTACGATTCGAAAAAAAATAACCTGTCTTTTTTTGCGAAATGGCCCACAAAAATCGCCAAAATCTAAAGTTAAAAACTACGTATGCTCAAATATATCCATTAAAAGCTTGTTTTATACGTCATTTTTAACGAAGAAAATAATAATAAGACCAACCCCAAAGAGAACGTATATATAAGTCTGCAGGGAAAATCATGTGCTGCCCACATCAGATTTTTACTTTCCCTGCAATACATGGTAATGTATAGGGAAAGTATTGGAATCATGCCGAAAATCGCAACTCGAGTTTTCGACGGATCTACACGTTTGGAGACCTCTAGAATACGAAAAAACTATTTTTAGCGTGACGTCTGTGTGTTTGTCTGCTTGTCTGTACAATGTATGTATCCACTCTAATTCAAAACCTAATGAACCGAATTTCATAAAATTTGGTAGGTAAGTCTCTTGGATGTGACCCTGGTGCTGATTAGTTTTTGGAACGATTCGTAGAAACAGAACTCGCCTTTTTTTGCAAAATGGTCCATAAAAACTTAATGTATCCACTCTTGCTAAAATACTAATTGACCAAATTTCTCACAATTTGATAGATAAGTTACTTGTGGGATACTCTGATGCTGATTTGATTTTGGTACGATTCGGAAAAGATTAACCTGCCTTTTTTTACGAAATGGTCTGCAAAAATTGCAAAAATCTAAAAAATAAAGACTACGTATGCTGAAATGTATCGATTAAATTATCGTTTTATACTCAATTTTTGACGAGGAAAAGAATATAACACAATCCATTATACCACTCCTGGCGACTCATACAGCTACTACAAACCCACAGTCGAGTGATCTGGGTTTGCAACACTCCATTATACTTTAGGACTAACCGTTCTCAAGATATTGGAGATTTCTTGCATTTTTGATACGACGCTTTCGGGAACATGTCCAATTACCAAATATAAACAAAAATTGAATTAAAAATGCAAATTTAGTGTTATTTTGTGCAAGTAAACTCAGTCTAATGAATTATTAAAGAAATAAAGGAAACATGAATTTGAGTCTGCAGGGAAAGTCATGTGCTGCTCACATCAGATTTTCACTTTTTCTACAATGCATGGTAATGCATAGGTAAAGTATTGGAATCATGTAGAAAATCGCAACTCGAGTTTTCGACGGCTCTACACGTTTTGGGACCTCCAGAACACGAAAACACTATTTTTAGCGTGGCATCTGTGTCTGTCTGTCTGTCTATGCAATGTATGTATCCAATCCACTCTAACTCAATAACAACTAATGGACCGAATTTCATAAAATTTGGTAGGTAAGTCACTTGTGTGTGACCCTGGTGCTGATTAGATTTTGGACCGTTTCGGAAAAAAATAACCTGCCGTTTTCTTGCGAAATGACCCGCAAAAATCGTCAAAATCTAAACTAAAAAACTATGCTCTAATATATCAATTAAATACTTATCTTATACGTAATTGTTAAAGATGAAAAGAATAAGATCAACCCCATTGCACTAGGGCTAGCTAGCCGTTCCCGAGATATTTTGGTTTTTTCGCATTTTCGCTGCGCCACAGTTGAAAAAACATCCAGTTACCAATTGGGAACGAAAATTGAATTAAAAGTGCAAATTCAGTATCAATTTAAATAATTATGGTCGTTATGTTGTGCCATTAAACTCAATATAATGAAGTATTGAAGAAATGAAGACAACATGAATTCTTGTCAAAGTAACAACTGCAGAGAAGTCATGTACTGTCTACATCAGATTTTTTACTTTTCCCTTTTCCTTCTTTCATGGTAATGTATAGGGAAAGTATTAGAATCATACCAACTCGAGTTTTAGCCGGATCTACACGTTTTGGGACCTCTAGAATGCGAAAACAGTATTTTTAGTGTGACGTCTGTGTGTGTGTCTGTGTGTCCGTGTGTCTGTCTGTGAGTCTGTTTGTGCAATGTATGTATCCATTCTAACTCCAAAACTAATGGACCGAATTTCATAAAATTTGGTAGATAGATCATTTGTGTATAACCCTGGTGCTGATTAGGTTTTGGTATGATTCGGTAAAAAACAACCCGCTTTTTTTTTTAATGAGCGGCAAAAATTACTTGTATCCACTCTAGCTGAAGAACTAATAGATCAAATTTTACAAAATTTGGTAGAGAAATCATTTGTGAGTTACCCTGGTGCTGATTAGAGTTTGGTACGATTCGGCAAAAAAGTAACCTACTTTTTTTGCGACATGGCCCGCAAAAATCTTCAAAATCTAAAATAAAATACTACATGTGCTCAAATACATCAATTAAATGCTTGTTTTATACATAATTGTTAACAGTGAATAGAATAAAACCAACCCCATTACACTAGGACTAGCCGTTCTCGAGATATTTTAATTTTTCGTATTTACGCTGGGCCACCGTTGAAAATATGTCCAGTTACAAAGTAGAAACGAAAATTAAATTAAAAAGGCCAATTCGGTGTCATTTTAAATATTTGTGGGCGTTGTTTTATGCATTAAAACCGTCGTGCAAGCTGTTCTCGAGATATTTTAGTTCTTTCGCATTTTTGCTATGCCGATTTTGAGTCCTTTATTTATGCGTGTTATTTAGTGCAATTAAAAACTAAATTTAAAGAATTATTAATGAAGTAAAGAGGGAACGAATTTGCGTCTGCAGGGAAGGTCATGTGCTGCTCACATCAGATTTTTTCGTCTTCTAGAGGTCCCGAAACGTGTAGATCCGTCGAAAACTCGAGTCACAATTTTCGGAATAATTCCAATACTTTCCCTATACATTACCATGGGGGAATCCTTATACAGTGCCATTTCAGGGAAAGAAATAATAATATCGTTTATGAAAAAATGAATTAAACTTAAATTTTTAGCGTGACGTCTGTGTGTCTGTCTGTCTGTGCAACGTATGTATCCACTCTAACTCAAAAACTAGTGGACCACATTTTATAAAATTTGGTAAGCAAGTCACTTGTGGGTGAGAGTGGTGTTGCTGATTTGTTTTGGGTACGATTCGGGATAAATTAACCCGCCGTTTCTGCTAAATGGCCCTCAAAAATTGTTTGTATCCACTCTAGCTGGAAAACTAATAGATCAAATTTTACAAAATTTGGTAGATAAGTCTCTTGTGGGTTACCCTGGTGTGATTAGATTTTGGTACGATTCGGAAAAAAATAACCTGCCTTTTTTTGCGAAATTGTCCGCAAAAATCGACAAAATCTAAAATAAAAAACTACGCATGCTCATATATATTAATTAAATACTTGTTTTGTTCATAATTTTTCACGATAAACAGAATAAGATCAACTCCATTACACTAGGGCTAGCCGTTCTCGAGATATATTTTAGTTTTTCGCATTTTTGCTACGCTGCCTTTGAAAATGAGTCCAGTTACGAATTAAGAACGAAAATTGAATTAAAAGTAAATTTAAATAATTATGGATGTTATTTTGTGCAATTAAACTCAATTTAATGAATTATTAATGAAATAAAGAAAACGTGAATATAAGTCTGCAGGAAAAATCATGTGCTGCCCACATCAGATTTTTACTTTCCCTGCAATACATTGTAATGTATAAGGAAAGTATTGGAATCATGCTGAAAATCGCAACTCGAGTTTTCGACGGATCTACACGTTTCGAGACCTCTGGAATACGAAAAAACTATTTTTGCGTGACGTCTGTGCGTGTCTGTCTGTCTGTGCAGATTTTTTATCCACTCTAACTAAAAAAGTAATTGACCGAATTCCATAAAATTTGGTAGGTAAGTCACTTGTGGGACACCGTGGTGCTCATTAGATCTTGGTATGATTCGGAAAAAAATAACCTGCCTTTTTTGCAAAATGGCCCACAAAAATCGATCGCCAAAATCTAAAATAAAAAACTACGTATGCTCAAATATATCCATGAAATGCTTGTTTAATACGTAATTTTTAACGCAGAAAAGAATAAGACCAATTCCATTACACTAGGACTAACCGTTCTCGATATATTTTAGGTTTTTGTATTTTCCCTACGCCACCTTTGAAAAGAAGTCCAGTTATCAAATGAGAACGAAAATTGAATTAAAAGTGAATTAAATGTAATTAAAATAAAGAGCCCACATCAGATTTTTACTTTCCTTGCAATACATGGTAATGTAAAGTATTACAATTATGCCGAAAATCGTAACTAAAGTTTTCGACGGATCTACACGTTTTGGGGCCTCTACAATATGAAAAACCCATTTTTAGCGTGACGTCTGTGCAATGTATGTGTCCACTCTAACTCAAAAACTAATGGACTGAATTTCATAAAATTTGGTAGGAAAGTCATTTGTGTGTGACCCTGGTGCTGATTAGTTTTTTTGTACGATTCGGAATAAAAGAACTCGCCTTTTTTTTTTTTGCGAAATGACTCGCAAAAATCTCTTGTATCCACTCTTGTTAAAAAACTAACTGATTAAATTTCACAAACTTTGGTATATAAGTCACCTGTAAGATATCCTGGTACTCATAGGATTTGGTACTATTCAGAAAAGAAGAACCCGCCTATTTTACGAAATGGCCTGCAAAAATCGCCAAAATCTAAGATAAAAGACTACATGTGCTCAAATGTATCAATTAAATGCTTGTTTTATGAGTAATTTTTGACGAGGAAAAGAATAAGGCAAACCCCATTACTCTAGAATTAACCGTTTTTAAGATATTTGAGTTTTTCGCATTTTTACTATTCTGCCTTCGAAAAAATGTCCAGTTACCAAATAAAAACAAATAGCTGCTGTGGGCAGCACATGACTTTCTCTGGAGACTTATATTCACATTCTCTTTAGTTTAATTCAATTTAATTCACTTTTAATTCAATTTTCGTTCTCATTTGGCAACTGGACGTATTTTGAAAGGTGGCGTAGTGAAAATACCACAAATCTAAAATATCTCGAGAACGGCTAGTCCTTGGGTGTAATGGGGTTGGTCTTATTCTTTTCTTCTTTAAAAATTACATATAAAACAAGCGTTTAATGGATATATTTAAGCATACGTAGTTTTTATTTTAGATTTTGACGATTTTTGCGGACCATTTCACAACAAAAGGCATGTTATTTTTTTCGAATCGTATCAAAATTTAAACAGCACCAGGGTGACTCACAAGCGACTTATCTACCGAATTTTGTAAAATTCGGTCGTTTAATTCTTCAGCTAGAGTGGGTATAGGCAAATTTTGTAGCCATTTCGCAAAAAAAAGGCAGATTCTTTTATCCCGAATCGTACCCAAAACTAATCAGCACCAGATTCGTCCACAAGTGACTTACCTACCAAATTTTATGAAATTCGGTCACGCAGTTTTTTAGTTAGAGTGGATAAAAAAATCTGCACGGACAGACAGACACACAGATAGACAGACACACAGACAGACACACAGACGTCCCGCTAAAAATGGTTTTACCGTTTTCTAGGGGTCTCGAAACGTGTAGATCCGTCGAAAACTCGAGTTGCGATTTTCGGCATGATTCCAATACTTCCCCTATACATTACCATGTATTGCAGGGAAAGTAAAAATTGAATTAAAAATTCAAATTCAGTGTTATTTTGAGCAATTAACCTCAATTTAATAAATTATTAATGAAATAAAGCGACAATGAGTTTGAGTCTGCAGAGAAAGTTATATGCTGCCCAAATCAGATTTTTTACTTTCCCTAGAATACATGGTAATGCATAGGGAAATTATTGGAATCATACCAAAAATCGCAACTCGAGTTTTCGACGAAACTACACGTTTTGAGACCTCTAGAACACGAAAAAACCATTTTTAGCGTGATGTCTCTGTGTGTGTCTGTCTGTCTGTGCGTGTAGACTTTGTATCCACTCTAACTCAAAAACTAATTGACCGATTTTGATATAATTCTAAAAAAAAAAAAGAGCCTACCATTTTCTGCGGAATAACATGTATAAAATGCTGTATTTACTCTAGATAAAAATCTAATAGACCAAATTTCATAAAATATGGTGAATAAGTCACTTGTAGGTTAACCTGGCGCTGATTAGATTTTGGTACGATTCGGAAAAAAGGAACCTGCCCTATTTTGTGAAATGGCTTGCAAAAATTGTTAGAGTCTATAATAAAATATCTGATGTGAGCAGCACATGACTTTCCTTATATAATGCAATGAATTTACTACTTTTACAGTAAAAACTAAATAGATTATTCTTATAGTAGCCACATTTTTTTCAAGATATTGAATTTTCGTCAAATAATCGTTATTTTCATTGATTTAGCGTCATTTTTATCCATTTGGCGCGATTTTCTTTGATTTAGTAACATTTAAAAATGTCGCCAAGTAGGCGACATTCCGCCAAATTCGTCGCCAAAATCTTGCCAGGCGTTATGAACGGAGAAATAATGTATTCTTATAGCAGATAAATGACTATTGGTGTTCAAATACAAAAGTATTACTCAAAGTATCTTTTTTCATGAATGGAACGAGCTAGGATCCACGAGAATGATGTCACCAAATTTATCACCTGATATTACATATGAAAAATAAATATGTTTCTCAATACGAATTTTTTTTAATTTTATATAATTTTTTGATAATTTTTTTGAAAAATGTGCAATATCTCGAGAACAGTTCATGCTAGCGTTCTAAAATTTATGTTAATCGTTTTCTAATGAAAAATTACATAATAAATGTCTATTTGCGTAACTTTAATAAAGGTTTTGATTTTTTGATGATTTTTTCAAAATTTCAATCGAAAATTTAGAGGGTTCTGAACATTCGATTGCATATAAAAACAATAGACTTCCAGTATTCACAGATTGTAATTTTTGTACCAAATTTCGTTCGAATCGGTCCATTCGTTCGTCAGTTATCGTCTCCACAGACTCACTGACACACACACACACACACACACACACACACATACACACAGACATCACCTTAAAAATGTTCGATTCGTGATCAGGGATGCTTGAAACGTGCTCTCCCGTCGAAAACTCGAATTCGAATTTTCGACCCCGTCACAATACTTTCCTTATACATTATTATAAAAGTAAAAATTACGTATGTTCAAATATATTAATTAAATGCTTGTTTTATACATAATTTTTGACGATGAAAGAATAAGACATAAGACCAACCTCATTATTCTAGGTTTAGCCGTTCTCGAGATTTTTTTAAAATTTATTTATTAATTTATTTATTTTGCATGTTCGCCACGCCACTTTTGAAAATAAGTTCAATTACCAAATTAAAACGAAAATTGAAGTAAAAGTAAAGAAATAAAGGGAACGTAAATATGAGTCTGCATGGAAAGTCATGTGTTGCCCACATCAGATTTTTTTAAATATAAATATAGATCCGAAGAAAAGCCAGGTCGTTTCGAAAATTCGAAAAAAAATTGTAATAAACCTCGTTATTAAGAGAGTAATGTTAGGTTATTACATCTTATCCGAAATCCCTACTTGGCTTAGAAGCTCGTGTTATATATATATATATATATATATATATATATATATATATATATATATATATATATATATATATATATATATATATATATATATATATATATATATATATATATATATATATATATATTAACATTATCATGGGGCAGGAATCGTTTGATGGATGACATATTTTATTTTGAAGTGGGTCTCGTGATCTTTTCATATGAAGGGTGTAATTATTATTTTAATTTGTATTTAAAAAACTACTGAATATATTTTGCTAAAAAATTTTTATATACTTTATGGTATAATTTGAATATTTCCTAAAACTTTCGAAGCAATTTGTGAATTTTAAATTCGCTTAAAAATTTTCGAAAAATTGGGTCCCATAGGGTTCAATGAATTTCAGTTTTTCAACCCGGGTTTAATCCAAAGCTAATTGGGTGATATTATTCATTTATATTCCCATAGGGTCCTACAGACCGTCTGAACAACATACTAAAATTTCATTTTGATAAAGTTATTTTTACGGCAGTTATCTTGCTAACGGACAGACAGACAGACAGAATGAAGAAAGTTATGAACACTTTTCAACTGTGTTGTAAAGTGTTAAAAATCGGTATACTTTAAACTTTTATACTTCAAAAATTTATTCAAACAGTACATTAATGAGAGTAAATCTAATTTGATTTTATGTGATGGGATATACAATAATAAGTATATAAAGGCAGGCAAGTTTTAAAGCGATATAAAACAGAACAGGCTTTGAACTTTTCCTACCTTGTCAATAGCGGATCGCATAAACAAATGTATGCGTCTTGCACGTGTTGCCAGTGCATTTTCGCATCAGCTGGAATTTTGTATCCTCGAACAAAGTATCAATTTTGTATCCTCAAAGTGCAGGATGCATTACATATTAGCCACTACACAATTTTAATCAAAATATTGAATTTTCACCCATTTTGGTATCATTGAAGTAGGGGTCATTTTTGCCAATTTCGCGACATTTTTAGCCATTCAGGCTACGCTTTCAAGTTAGCGATATTTCGCCAAATTTGTCTTTAATTTTATGAAACTTTTTTGATAAATTCATCAGAAAACGTGATATATCTCCAGAACGGTTCGTATTATAGAGTTCTAACATTCATTCCATTCGTTTTCTAATGATACATTAGGTATGAAATGATTATTTATTTAACATTAATAAGGGTCATGATTTTTCATTTGAAAATTAAAGGGGGGGGGGGGGCGGGGAGTCATCCGAACATTCGATCGCGTTTAAAATCAGTAGGGTTCCAATATTCACTGACTCTAATAATCGTATGGTTTGTTTTCCAAATCGCTCCATTCGGTCGGTAGATACCACTTCCATAAACTCACGGACACAGACACTAATATGCATACACACACACATGCGCGCACACACAGACATCACCTCAAAAACTTTCGATTCATGTTCAGGGATACTTGAAATGTGTTCTTACATTGAAAAATCCGAATTTTAGACCCTAACACAATACTTATGCTATCTATGTGTGTAGGGAAAGTAAAAAAGCTTTCACGTATCTTCATTTTTATAGCGGTTTGTTTTCAATGATAACCCAATCAAGGATAACGCCACGCTGAAAAAAAAATAGAAAAGAAAACGAAGACCTTGAATATCAGTGTTTCAAAGTCCTTTTAAATTTTATTATGTCACAGTTATGACGTTATTCTCCCCGGTATGTGGGTTAAATATTTGTTTAAAAATATTTTATTTTTCAATGGGAAATTATATGTGTGCGTTTTAAAAGTAAGCGTCTTAAGCAACTTGCTTCTTAAAAACAGAATTATGATATATAAACAGCTGATATGATATACATACACAGTTGCACAGCCATAATTACTGAAATAGAAATTTGAAACTTTGTATGCACTTGGGATTTGACCTACAAGTAATAAGAAAAATCTGCTATACATTGTGAAAGGCTGTTTTCCTGAACGCCAATTTTTGAAAATGTAGCTTTTCGTGTAGGGCAGTATTTTTCAAATATTTTTGGTCGCAGAACACTTTTGAAATTCAATTTGATATAGTGGAACCCCAAAATAGGAAAAAATACATTGTGATCCCAATTATGCATTTAAACTCTACTTACTTTTTTATTTTTATGAAATTTACATTAAACTATTGCGTCGCGGAATCCCAGAGGTTCCCCGAAACGCATTTGGAAAAGCGGTGGTGTTGAGTATAAGGATTTTTCTTTCAATATCCTGGGTTGTGACACCAAATTATAGTACAAAAGAGTTAATAACTTAACTACAAGACAATATTCTAAATTGATTCAAAATCATAGCTTTTCGATTTCAACTACGCAGTTCACATATTGTTGTTTTTCCTATTCCACGGCGCATTCACCCTCCCGAAATCCCACACACACACACACACAAAAAAAATCTCTGAACGAGTTGGTGTTTGTCTCACAAGATGAGCAATTCTTTGCTCAGCTGATTCTCCCGCATCTCGGCTCTATTTTCAGATAATGCCACTGGTGCTGTCATGGTTGAAACTGATGGACAAAGCGTGATTCGTTTACATTTGACTTCTCAATTTATCCAGTTCGGGTTGAAACTGATGGACAGAGCGCAACCCCTTCACATTTGACTTCTCAAATTATCCAGTTCGCGGGTAGAAACTGATGGATAGAGCTTGATACGTTTACATTTGACTTCTCAATTTATCCAGTTCGGGTTGAAACTGATAGACAGAGCGTGATATCTTTACATTTGACTTCTCAATTTATCCAATTCGGGTTGAAATTGATGGGCAGAGAGTGATCCGTTTATATTAACTTCTTAATTTATACAGTTCGGGTTGAAACTGATGGACAGAGTGTGACACATTTACATTTGACTTCTTAATTTATACAGTTCATGTTGAAACTGATGGGCAGAGCGTAATCCGTTTACATTTGACTTCTCAATTTATCCAGTTCGGGTTCAAACTGATGGACAGAGCGTGATCCGTTTACATTTAACTTCTCAATTTATACAGTTCGGGTGAAACTGGTGTACAGAGCCTGATCCGTTTACATTTGACTCTTCAATTTATCCAGTTTGGGTTGAAACTGATGGACAGAGCGTGAGACCTTCACATTTGACTTCTCAGTTTATCCAGTTCGCGGGTTGAAACTGATGGACAGAGCGTGATCCGTTTACATTTGACTTCTCAATTTATTCAGTTCGGGTTGAAACTGATGGACAGAGCGTGATCCGTTTACATTTGACTCCTCAATTTATCCAGTTCGGGTTGAAACTGATAGACAGTGCGTGATCTGTTTACATTTGTTTTCTCAATTTATCCAGTTCGGGTTGAAACTGATGGACAGAGCGTGATCCGTTTACATTTCACTTCTCAATTTATCCAGTTCGGGTTGAAACTGATAGAAAGAGCGTGATCTGTTTACATTTGACTTCTCAATTTATCCAATTCGGGTTGAAATTGATGGGCAGTGAGTGATCCGTTTATATTGACTTCTTAATTTATACAGTTCGGGTTGAAACTGATGGATAGAGTGTGACCCATTTACATTTGACTTCTTAATTTATACAATTCATGTTGAAATTGATGGTCAGAGCGTAATCCGTTTACATTTGACTTCTCAATTTATCCAGTTCGGGTTCAAACTGATGGACAGAGCGTGATCCGTTTACATTTAACTTCTCAATTTATACAGTTCGGGTGAAACTGGTGTACAGAACCTGATTCGTTTACATTTGACTCTTCAATTTATCCAGTTAGGGTTGAAACTGATGGCGAAACAGAGCGTGACCCCTTCACATTTGACTTCTTAATTTATGCAGTTCGCGGGATGAAACTGAAGGACAGAGCGTGATCCGTTTACATTTGACTTACAATTTATACAGTTTGGGTTGAAATTGATGGACAGAGCGTGATCCGTTTACATTTGATTTCTCAGTTTATCCAGTTCGAGTTGAAAGTCATAGACAGAGCGTGATCCGTTTACATTTGACTTCTCATTTTATACAGTTCGGGTTGAAACTGATAGAGAGAGCGTGATCTGTTTACATTTGACTTCTCAATTTATCCAATTCGGATGAAACTGCTGGACAGAGATTGATCCGTTTATATTGACTGCTTAATTTATACAGTTCGGGTTGAAACTGATGGACAGAGCGTGATCCGTTTACATTTGACTTATAATTTATACAATTCGGGTTGAAATTGATGGACAGAGCGTGATCCGTTTACATTTGATTTCTCAATTTATCCAGTTCGGGTTGAAACTGATGGACAGAGCGTGATTCGTTTACATTTGACTCCTCAATTTATTCAGTTCGGGTTGAAACTGATGGACAGAGCGTGACCCCTTCACATTTGACTTCTTAATTTATCCAGTTCGCGGGTTGAAACTGATAGACAGAGCGTGATCCGTTTACATTTGACTTCTCAATTTATCCAGTTCGAGTTGAAACTGATAGAGAGAACGTGATCTGTTTACATTTGACTTCTCAATTTATCCAATTCGGATGAAACTGATGGGCAGAGATTGATCCGTTTATATAGACTTCTTAATTTATACAGTTCGGGTTGAAACTGATGGACAGAGCGTGATGCGTTTACATTTGACTTCTCAATTTATCCAATTTGAGTTGAAACTGATAGACAGAGCGTGATCCGTTTACATTTGACTTCTCAATTTATACAGTTCAGATGAAACTGGTGGACAGAGCTTGATCCGTTTACATTTGACTTCTCAATTTATCCAGTTCTGGTTGAAAAGTGGTGGACAGAGCGTGATCCGTTTACATTTATAACTTCTACAGTTTATCCAATTCGGGTTGAAAGTGTTAAACTTGACTTCAGCTTTGCATTGTACACTGCTTAGAAAGTGTATCACATATATAACTTTGGCTATAAGGGTGAGCAGCGTTTTAAAAATTGTTTTTATAATGGCAGAGAACTATTCTCTAAACATAAAAAAAAAAAAACATCTGGTGTAGGCAGCAAAAAACTTTTTCTACATTTATTTCTTTGTCCATTTTTCTTCATATATTCCGTAATAGTTTTTTAATTTAAGTTTTATTAAACAAAATACAGTGAAACCCATTTATAGCGAGCTCAGTTGTAGCGAATGATCTGTTAATGTACAGCTGCGGAAAAAAAACAACGCCCCACCCTCTGTTAATCGAGCATCATTCATCGTAGAGAAAATTGAAAGATACCATTTGATTAGGGATAACATCCTCTACAAATTAATGTGCGTAAAATTTTCATAAGGGGCCGTCTTCATATCTAAACGTGCACAAACTTTGAAATTTTCAATGGCAACACCCAAGATTGACACAATGTTTCGAATATAACACTAAAATTAACCTCGGATATTAAGTTTCAAGTTATTTGGATGAAGCGTTTCCGAATTATGAGTATGTAAAATTTTGAGCTCCTAATGTTAAATTAGTTTCCAAAACTTCCATTTATATCTTCTATAATAATTATCTGCTCACGCTGATTATTTGTATGACGTTACTACTAAACAACTCAAACACATTTACGTGATTTTTATTTTTGTGGAAATAATTGTTTGTATGAAATATTAATTATGAAATCAATAATCGAAAAAATATGGATACAAACCTGGATATGTTTTGATAAAAATCGATTCACAAAGATTTTTTATATGTTTATATAAAATTCCAGGTGTTTCCTCCCTCTAGTTCTTTCGAAATTTTTAAATATTCAGCATCAAGATGATTTTAGGGGTCGTATATTAGTTTCAAAAAATTACTAATTTGAAAAAGTTATATTAATTGTAAGTTAATCTTTATTTAAGAAAGCGGGCATTTATTTTTACCCAGTTTTAATAAAAACTTTGTGTAAACAGTGTTGTATAGATGCAACCTAATCAACGTAATTCTGCTACTGTATTGAAGGGTGAAAACTTGTATTGTTATAAATGGGATCTACTTATGTTACTGTCGATAATAGTTCCGGAGCTACTGCGAGTTGAAATCGTCCACAAAATGTGGTAATTTATAATAAAAAATATTTATATAAAGCAATAACAAATTATAAAATTATGTGATACTAAACACCATAACAGGTAGTTTTACATCAAAAGGCGAATTTGCATAATTGCGGTTTAGTATGATAGTTATTACAACAACCTAAGACCCTCTTATTCAAAGGTAAAACGATTCTATAATTTTATTCTCAATTTATTTTCACTTATTTAACTGTATTACAGAGTTATCACATTCTTATTTAAAGTTTTACTGCGGTACATATGTTTGAAAGTCGGGCTTGTTATAAATCCGTATGCTTCGACTATGTATTGTGCGTATGTTTCGGCACTTGACGCGAGGAACAGCATTGTAAAATAACAAATATTTTTGAAACAGCATTATAAAATAACATTTGAAAATAAACATTTCATTCTTCCTTATTTCTTATTTCTTTTATTGACCCTTTTACGAATGCCCCATTAGTTTTTAGCAACGTACCCAGTACGGTTTTTTACCCTTAATAATCGTGCCCTATTTGAGACTCACATAATCCTACTCATTACAGGCCCACTGCCTTAGTAACACACACACACACACACACACACACACACACACACACATACACACAAGACAACACCAGATCCAGCCATGCAAATGCTCACCCTCTCATGCAGGAATCGAACCTGCGACGCTTTGGCTGTGAGGTAAGCCATAATGCTGACTGTCAAGAGGATAGTTCAATAATTTACAACAGTGCTGTAGTCAATCAACGAAACTTCGCCCTTCAAATTGCGGTTTTCAATATGGAACTGATCCCCGAAAATTGCACATTCCGGAATATTGAATATCTTCGTATATAAAGATGGAAACATCGTGAAAATTTGAATTTGGACTAATTTGGGGGTCTAGAATTTGTGGGTGACGTCAAAATTGGGTGTTGCCATTGAAAATTTCAAAGTTTGTGCTCATTTAGATAAAGACGGCCCCTTATGCAAATTTTACGCACATTAATTTGTAGAGGATGTTATTCCTAATCGAATGGTATCTTTCATTTTTCTCTACGATGAACGATGCTCGATTAACAGAGGGTGGGGCGTTTTTTTTCCGCAGCTATACATTGATTGATACACATCATGCCACATTGGATCTGCAGCACTTTTACAATGTCAATCATATAGCTTACAACGAACAAATGGATATCTGTATATTGGATATCGAGAAGTATAAATAAGAATTGGATATTGAGAAAGAAAAAAAAATATTTTCATGGAACTTGTTGGAGTATCAGCAGAATCTCAGAAGCAGTAATTAATTTATTAACGAAAATTCATGAAGCAGTGCACACATTCTTCCTTAATAAATATGTTAGGGACACGACACCAACCAACCAACGAAAATTCATCCCCAGATACGTTGAGCCTAAACATTGTCCTAAACATATCGCTAAGTAGGTTGAGATAGCCTAAACACGGAATGATTTCCCTCGAATTTTTATGTAATGCCTTAGCGTGATAATCATCCATGAACAGAGAAAAACGGCTAGAGAAAACGGCATCCATGAACAGAGAAAACATGCTGGTTTTTAGGAGGAATTCAACAATCCTTCATTCGAGGGGCGGGATAACCTAGTGGTTAAGGCATGGGGATTGCACTCAGAGGATTGGAGTTCGATTCCTGGCTCTGCCCAAACTGTCTCCATATTCACGCGGAGTAGGAGCAGGTTAAATATGTGAGTCTGAAAGTCCTTTCGAAAGGTTGGTGGTAGGAGAAGGAGGGTACGGTCCTGTGGATGCCTCCCTCATTGGGTCCCAGCCGTCCAATTCTTACACCTTCGGGTAGGCGCGGGCGGTTTCGAGCGAAAGAAAGAAAAAAACAATCTTTTATTTCCGATCCTGTGAATGAAGATAGTTTAATATTGAATAGATTACGCTAAAAAGGAGTTTTGCCAGGAGATATTACTTTTAATGATTATGCTGCATGCGATGATTGTGTTGCAATAGAAACACGAGTGACCAATCATGACATTATTGATACAGTTGCTGATAATATGCCTGATGAATCCGAATCCGAGGAAACCAAAATGGATTTAAAAAGGACAACATCAAAAATGGGTAGGGAAGTCCCCCAAAATGTGCGTGAATATTTCGAAGCCCGCAATGTTAACTGTAGCGATCATTTAGAAACAATAGAAAAAGTGCTATGCAAGTGCTGTAAATTCAAATGTTAAAAAGAAAGTTACAGATTTTTCTACAACGGAAACAGATGAGCAAAACATTTCAACTTTACTGTAATGATTTCTTTATTTCACAATATGCAGGCAGATATGTCATTCTTATTGTTTTTCTCATACCTGAACTTTTTATCTTTTATTGCGAATATCGGTTACAGCAAATATTTTTTCCCGCTTTTACGATTTCGTGATATATAGGCACCACAGTATTCCGTAATACACTAATTTAAAGTTTTATAGAACAAAATATATGCGAACATAAAATAGATAATTTTTTGAAATTATGTTCAATTTGCAGTTATAAAACAGTTTTTTAATGGGTAACATTGGGTTTTTTTAATGGGAACACATTGTATACGATAAGGAGAGTTCATTAAGAATTTTGACTTTTAATTCTGTTTTTATTTTCAGTTTAAAAATATTGCCTGAAACATCTATTTCTCAGGATAGGGCTTAGATGATGACTGATATGGATTTAGCATGAAATTCCGGGAGGAATATGACGTTCACTAAGGAGTTACACTTCCAATGCGTTGTTGTTGTTAAGACCCAGACCGTCCGACCTACCAGAAAGGTGTAAGGTAACTGTTTGGACGGCCGGGAAGTGCCACCCAATTTAGACCGGAACCCAGTGGGGGAGGCATCCACAGGGACCGTACCCTCCTTCCCCTACCACCAACCTCTCGGAAGGACTTACGGACCCACATGTTTAACGTGATCGTACTCCTCATGAACACCCCGAAATGTGCCAACAGCACGCGGTGTTCCCAGGTGGTCACCCACCCAAGTACTAACCGCGCCCGATGCTGCTTGACTTCGGTGATCTAACGAGAGCCGGTGTTTTCAGCACGGTTGGCTACACTTCCAATGCGTGTCTCGGCCACACAAATAGCTACTGCAAACCTTCGGGTCAGTCGTGTGGTCTGGGTTTTTCTCTTCCAATGCGTGATCTGTCTGTCACTCCTGGTATTTTCGAAAATTCGTCTGACTTTACGCACGGGTGTAGTAGTTAAAGCACGTCGTTTGCACACTGAGGATCCGTGTTCGACCGCAAAGTACGACCATGTTAAATCTGTGGGTCTGAAAGTCCTTACAATGATGGAAGGGAAAAGAGGATACGGTCCCTGTGGATGTCGCCTCAACTGGGTTCCGATCTAAATTGGTTGGCACTGTCCCAGACGTCCAACCACGTATCTTACACCTTCGGGTAGAAAGAAATTATCAAGCACATGACAGAACCTAGCGTAGTCGGATTTTCGATTCCTACCCCCCACCCCACCCCCACTCGTCGAACTCTAGTCATTAGGTCAATTGAAGTTTTATATTAGATTGAAGTCAATTTAGGAGTCAGCGCAAGAGTCTTAATCTTGGGTTGAAATGGAAAGATTCTTTATAAATAGATTGAGCTCACACTGAACGAAGATGCAATGGTCAAATTCATAGTCTCAGAATCCACCGACCGATAGGGGCGTCAACAAAACTTGGAATCCTATCCAATCTATCGGTTCCTTTAAATTTGGCATACATCTACTTCCTTTCTTTAGCACATTTAGCAGAATAATTTATTTTGTGATAATATACTTTTTACACTCGAAAATATGTTACCCTAAAGTTACAAAAATATCCATATAAATAAGCTTAAGACTTTCTCTTTAATATCGCATTTGTAAAAAAGTTGATAAATTATGTAGAGTGCGGTTACTGCGACTGAAGATATGAAAGAAAAGAATAAACGCCCACTTTATTTCAAGAAGACTGCAGAAAAAAAAATCCATTTGAGTACGTTCCAAAAAAATGATCTTTCAGGTCTGACACTCACCTTGGCGTTATTCCCCTAATTTCTTTTTTCCTGCGAATTGTCTCACCTGGAATTTGTGAAAAGTGTGGGATCATGTTTCGACTTTCCCCAAAACGAATTTCTACTCAATTCAGGCCTGAGAAAGATACTTTAAAAAGTATCGCCGAAACATCGATGCAAGATACTTAGTGTGAAACTGTATGTGGATACAATATACTATAACAAGATACTTTGTGGAACTGTATGTAGATACAAATATACTATAATACTTTTAGAAGAAACTAAATATATAAGATACGATACAAGGTGATTCAAAACGGTGGGGGAAAAGTTTAAGGCGTGACAGAACACACCTAAACAAGCATTTTTCGTCATGCAATGCGTGGTCGTAACGCACACGGTTAAGCGCTAGAGGGCGCTGTCCAGCGAACGCATTAAGCGCCTGTTGTCGCGCTCGTCGTCAGTTCTACCGTGAATTTTAGAAGGAATGGATTGTTTCATAAATCAGGAAAAGGCTAGCATGCAATTCATGTACAAGCTGCAGACGGGAATGCAAGGAAAGCTCAAATGCGTATGAGGTGGCGCTCCGTAGTGTTGGAACCATATACAGATTTGGGATTTCTTCGCATTTCCGCCCGCAGCTTGTACACGAAATGCAATTCGACCTTCTCCCGATTTATGAAACAATCCATTCTTTCTTAAATACAAGGCAGAACTGACGACGAGCGCGACAACAGGCGCTTAATGCGTTCGCTGGACAGCGCCCCCTATCACTGCTTTACGACCATGCGTTGTATGATAAAAAGTGCTTGTTTAGATGTGTTCTATCACCCTTATAGTTTTACCCCATCGTTTTAAATCACCCTGTATACTTTTCAAATGTATAGCCGATACTCCATACCAGATACTTTATGAAAGTGGATCTAGATGCGATATACTAGATTCTTTTAGAAGAAGCCAATGGTACAAAGAAATTCTAAAATTCTAAATTGAATCTATCAATATAGAATTCATTTAGAGAACACTCTAAAATATGTTACGTCCTTAACGTGGTGTTTATGTTTTATTAAAATTTTTCTTATGTATTAATTTAATATTATTACATTTTTTGTATAAATATGTAGCATAATGCACAGGGAAAGTATTGTGACGGAGTCGAAAATTCAAATTCGAGTTTTCGACGGAAGGGCACGTTTCAAACATTCCTGCATTCGAATCGATCGTTTTTGGGGTGGTGTGTGTATGTGAATGTTTAATTGTATATATGTCCGTGAGCCTGCGGAGACGATATCTCACGAACGAATAGAGTGTTTCGTACGAAATTTGGTACAAAAATCAGAATCCGTGATTACTGGAAGTCCATTGATTTTAAACGCAATCAAACGTTCGGAAGAACCCCAAATTCTCGAATGAAATTTAAAAAAAATCAGAACCTTAGAAAATGTTACGTAAATAATCGTTTCTTATGTAATTTTTTATTAGAAAACGATTGACATAAATTCTAGAACCCTAGCATACACCGTTTTTGAGATATTGTATTTTTTTTTCAAATAAATTTATCCCCCCCCCCGCGCCCCCCCCCCCCCAAAAAAAAAAATCATAAAATTATAACAAGAATGGTTTTCGAACTAAACTTCAACACCCCCCCCCCATTACCCCTTCTCGTGAAATACCCGTGAAAAGCAGGTGCAATTCATTTTACGGCATTATCGTTTTGTGACTGAGTGACTGAGGAGTTGAAATCCGAAGGAAATTAAAAAAAAAGTACTTTCTTTCTACCTTCTGAGTCAGCGGTGACCCTCTAGGAAATTCTAGGTATACTATCTGCTAGATAATAAAGCAATTGTTCCATTTCAATTAAATTCGGCTTTAGGAATCATTGTAGATATTTAGGAAATGTCAAAAAATTTCAATTTTGAAAAAAAGAAATATAAAGAAATATATATATATATATATATATATATATATATATATATATATATATATATATGAGCAAGAAAACTCTTTCTGTGTCAGAGTTGATCCGTCTTTGTAATTTTAGGGTGAATAAAAGATTGATCTAAGGCTACACGAAACTGAAATTACTAAATGACGAAATACATTTATATTTTGCTCGAGATCAAGCAATAAAAATCGGATGTGGGCAGCACGCGATTTTCCTTGCAGACTCGCGTTCTCTTTATTTCTTCAATAATTCATTAAATTGAGTTTAATGGCACAAAATAACACCCATAATTATTTTAAACGACACTAATTTGCTATTTTAATTCAATTTTCATTTACATTGGGTAACTGGACTTATTTTCAAAGGTGACGTAACGAAAATGCGAAATACTAAAATATCTCAAGAACGGCTAGTCCTAGTGTAATGGGGTTGGTCTTATTCTTGTCATCGTAAAGAATTGCATACAAAACAAACACTTAATTCGTATATTTGGGCATACGTAGTCTTTTATTTTAAATTTTGACGATTTTTGCGGGCCATTTCGTAAAAAAAAAAATGCAGGTTATTTTTTTTTTTTTCGGAATTTATCAAACTCTAATCAGCACCAGGGTAACTCACAAGTGACTTATTTACCATATTTTGTAAAATTTGGTCTATTAGTTCTTCAGCTAGAGTGGATATAGGCAACTTTTGTGAACCCTTTCACAAAAAAAGGCGGGTTCTTTTATCCCGAATCGTACCAAAATCTAATCAGCACCAGGATCACCCACAAGAGACGTGTTTATCCAGTTTTATGAAATTCGGTTAGATTGGAAACATACATTGTACACACAGACACACACACAGATGCCACTCTAAAAACAGTTTTTCGTGTTCTAGAGGTCGTCCCAAAACGTGTAGATCCGTCGAAAACTCGAATTGCGATTTTCTACATGATTACAATACTTTCCCTATACATGACCATGTATTGCAAGGAAAGTACAAATTATTTAATACACATATTGTAAAATCACAAAAATGCAATAATTACGCCTTAAGAAGGGTCTGTTTGAAGATTACTGTAAAAAAAAGTAATTGCTAAATAAAAGTAACTGTCAATAATTAATAACAACCTTTGCCGAAATTTTCCATGAAAAACGGCCTTCATTTTCGGACATATAATGACATAATTCGATACATATTTTAAATTAAAAGCTCTAAATATTCGTATATAATACTAGAAAAATAACAAAGATAAAAAACTAAGATTATTAACTAAGATAAAAAAAAAATCTGATGTGGGCAGCACATGACTTTCCCTGCAGACTCAAATTCATTTTCTTATTTTTACTTTCCTTATATACATAATGTATAAGGAAAGTATTGTGACGGGGTCGAAAATTCGAATTCGAGTTTTCGACGGGAGAGCACGTTTCAAGCATCCCTGATCACGAATCAAACATTTTTGAAGTGATGTCTGTGTGTGTGTGTGAAAGTATGTGTGTGTGTGTGTGTGTGTGTCAGTGAGTCTGTGGAGACGATAACTGACGAACGAATGGACCGATTCGAACCAAATTTGGTACAAAAATCACAATCCGTAAACACTGGAAACCTATTGTTTTTATACGCAATCGAATGTTCAGAACCCCCTAAATTTTCGAATGAAATTTTGAAAAAATCGTCAAAAAATCAAAACCGCTAATAAAGTTACGCAAATAGACATTTCTTATGTAATTTTTCATTAGAAAACGATTGGCATAAATTTTAGAACGCTAACATGAACCGTTCTCGAGATATTGTACATTTTTCAAAAAAATTATGAAAAAATCACATAAAAAAAAATTCCTATTGAGAAACATGTTCACTTTTCATATGTAATACCATGCGATAAATTGAGTGACATCATTCCCGTGGATCTAGCTCGTTCCATTCATGAAAAAATATACTTTGAATAATACTTTTGTATTTGAACGCCAATAGTCATTTATCTGCTGTAAGAATAACTTTTGTCTTAGTGCATAACGCTTGGCGAGATTTTGGCGACGAATTTGGCGGAATGTCGCCAACTTGGCGACTTTTTTGAAATGTTGCCAAATTAATGAAAATCTCGCCAAATGGATAAAAATGATGTTAAATCAATGAAAATGACGACTAATTGTCGAAAATTCAATATCTTGGAAAGAATATTAGTATCTACTATAAGAAAAACCTATTTTTTTACTGTAAAAGTAGTAAATTCATTACATTATATAAGGAAAGTCATGTGTTGCCCACATCAGATTTTTTATTTCATGATGCATTAAATTGTGTCTTATTGCAGAAAATTACATGGATACTTTTTTGATGCTATATCAAAATTGCATTCGTAAGGTATTTTTATTTCATTTGGCAACTTAATGCACTTTAATGTCTTTCACCTCCTCAAAATTTAAAATATATATATATATATATATATATATATATATATATATATATATATATATATATATATATATATATATATATATATTCCGAGAATATATATATGATATCCCTTTAATTATTACAGAACTACAATAATTTGTTTTAATTGAAAACTTAAAACTTCATTGGAAAAAAATGAACTTCATTCAAATGAAGTCATCGAAATATATATAGTCTGGTACTCTATGTAAAAGTAATGAATATTTCATTCATACACCTTTATTCCGGACTTCAGAGTTAAATGATTTTAAGTGAAAAAAAAAATCAGAAATACTCATACAACCCATTTTAAAATTATTTGTTTACATTCTGCATTTATTAAAATTGGGCTTCGTTGTAGAAATAATCAAAGTTTGATGATCATTTAAACTTAAAAATATTGTAATTGCGTTAGTGCAGAATATAGATGCACAGAAAATATGCAAAAATAAAACGGTTTTAGGACGGAATCAACACTAAATATAAATTTAAACGATTTTTAAACAGATCTTTACAAAGAGGGAAAAAAAATGGATGCCATATTTTATTTTGAAATGAGTCACATTGATCTCTTAATATAATCTGGGTGCAATTATTATTTCAATGTTTATTTAAAAAAGTAACCAATATTTTGCTGAAATTTTTTAACTCATTTTGTGATAATTAGAATATTTCCTAAAATTTTCGAAGCCATTTGTAAATTTTAACTTCGCTTAAAAATATTTGAAAAATTAAGTTCCATATAGGGTTCAGTGTATTTCATTTTTTCAACCCGAGTTCACTCCGAAACTAATTGGGTGGTATTATTCATTTACATTCCCGTATGTCCCACAGACCTTCTTAACAACATACTAAAATTTCATTTTGATGAAGTCATTTTTACGGCAGTTATCGTGAGAACGGACAGACAGACAGAATGATCAAAGTCATAAACACTTTTCCACTATGTTGTAAAGTGTTAAAAATGTGTTAGTTTAAGGAAGAAAATGCAAATAATTCCCCCTTCACTTAAAATGTAACTAACAGACTCTTGAAAATATATATTAAAAGCTCTATCAGTATTTCATAGGAATTAATAAGTTTTACAAAAAATATGTATTAATGCAAGATATCTCAGTTATCCATTATCAATATTTCGAATCATTCTCTGGAGAAGGAAGTCATTCTTATCTCATACTCCCACAAAAGAAGATAAATCAGTTATGACACATCTCAATAGATTACGACGTCTTGAAATAACAGTTCTTCAAATAGGTTTCACCTTGAAAAATTCACTCTTTTATCAAATATTGACTTTCGCATGTGTCACGAAACTAACAGTGATCTTCTGACGCGCCCACGCGCCTAACTATTCTGAGCGTCTCATTTGGAGGACGTGATTTTTAGCGGACACGCCTTTAAATGAACACCCAAAAATAGATTCCCTCGGTAATTATTGTTAAAATAGAGTTAATTTAAATTTTTACTTTCGCTTACTATTATGAAGAGGAAGTATTGGTCAGGTAATTTAAGGAAGTCCTTACACGCAGTGACGTCGCCAGAAAAATTTTAGGGGGCGGAACGGGCTTGATGCTACAGAAAACATTTTAGTTCTCAATTCTCCAAATATCATTTCGCTGAACTCTAGTCCACTTATGAATTTTTAAATTATAATATAAAAAACCTAAATATATATTTTTATTATAAACTTGTAGTTAAACTTGTAGTTAGAACGTCCAAATCTAATTTTTTGCCACTAGGGTGCTCCAAGTCCTGCTTGCTATTCTCAACAACCACCGTAATTAGCATCGCAAGTTGAGAAGGGGGCTTCGTCCCCTACTCGGTGGAACTCTATGATCTTCTGTGCTGCCTGCTATGCAGGCGCGATATGCCCTTTAGTGGTCTGATTCTTGTTTGCTAGCACTCACTAACCCCGGAACTTGGTTGGTAAGCTCTCTCGACTCGGTAGGCCTACACGACCGCTTTCGTGTTCCCAATTGGCTGGATTCCTTAAATCTTTATCCATACTAAAAGAAAAATTATCACTTCAATGCATAAAAAATAGAATAACTCATAAACTAAATCTAAATTTAAAAGAAAAAAAAGAGGCTCCGTTCTGCAAAAATTCGTGATCTTGCTATAATCTGTCCAGGACGCGAACTTGCAGCTTATATACTATTCCTTCGACTTTGACATTAAATGTATCTAAAATTAAAGTTTAAATCGAAAAAGCGGTATATTCGAGTGTTATTCTAAAATTCCTCTATAAATGTACCAAATTTGATATTTTGTTTCTTTTCGTGCGTGTGCTAGTTTCTGCGGTACGAGACACAGAAACTTGAGGGATGTAAAATTTGTTAAACAGCGACGGTGGCGTCAGTTACTTTTTTTAATAGTAAGAAATTTAAATGTTACAGAAAGTGGATCATATATTTTTATGTGTGGAAAGGTATGTTTTATATTTTTATTAGACAAGCATGCTTCCTAGGTCATAATTTTTTTAGGACGGGTTCTGCTACACAGTTTCATAGCAACTTTCAGACTCATTTTAAGCCTTTACTATTTGGGGTGCTCGCAGCTAGCAGTCACTAAATATAGAAACCAGTTTTTATAGCAATCAGTTTTTTGGCAAGTTATGCGCCCGTTGCGCGGGTGCAGAAGTCGCAATGCAACAAAAGTAGATCGAAATTCATCGTGAGCAGGTCGAGTGGGTTCATTGCAGAATAGAAAACACAGCGTGAAAATTATATCAAAATCGGAACAAGAGTAGATGAAAATGAGTTAAAAATGGGAGCGCCTCTCCACCAAGAGTCAAAATAGGAGTGAAAACTGTTTCCCTGAAACCGAAAAAATAGAACCCCCCGAAACTAACAAGCATATATTCACACAGAAACACTGCACTCAAAGACCGTCTTTTGAAATCCATCAAACCCTTTTCAGTAATAGGAATGACCACAGTCAGTGAGAAAAAGATGAGCATTGAGTTCTCGAACATATTACACGGAACGTGCTACGGGAATGTGAAATCGAAGTTATTGACTCTTTAATTCAATTGTAAAATATTGCTTAACAAGGTGACAAAGAAACTAACTCTTTTTTTTTCAGAGCAAAGGAATGAGAATTCACGATGACAAATTTTTAAGACCGTACATCGAAAAATGTCTCCATGGCGGCAATTTTAAAATGGCCAATACGAAAAATACTCGAAACTATTTGAAATACTCGTTTATAAAATCTCCATAAAAAACTATCGACTTTTTATCAAAATTTTGGTCGCTGAGACTCTTCTAAATTTCTTAAGCTTTCGTTTAAAATCAAGAAAGATCAATCATGCATAAGGAATTGATTATATAACACTCTCCCATTCAAATGTAATTTTATTTAAACATCTCTAAAATGGGATATATTCAAGTGATCACAGTACTGCAGTAATTTATTATACTTGAAAACTTAAAACTTTGTTGAAAAAGACAATGCAAGTTTTCCAAAATGAATTTCATTCAAATGACGTCATCGAAATATGAATCGTCTGCTTCTCTATGTAAAATCAAGGAATATTTCATTCATATCACTTATATTCCAGACTCCAGAGTAAATAGTATAGTTTTGCGTGAAAAATTATCCAGTAATTCTTATACAGCTCACCTTACAATCGCTTAATTTGTTACATTCTGCATGCTATATTATAGCATTAAATTTAGGCTTCGTTGTAGTAATACTCAAAGTTTAATGATCATTTAAAATTAAAAATATTGTAATTGTGTTAATAGAGAAATTAGATACACAGATAATCCGCAAAAATAAAGCGGTTTTAGGCCGGATGCAACACTAAATGTAAATTTAAACGATCTTTACACAGAGCGGAAAAAAATAGATGCCATATTTTATTTTGAAATGAGTCACATTGATCTCTTCATATAATTTGGTGCAATTATTATTTCAATGTTTATTTAAAAAACTAGCCAACATATTTTGCAGAAAATTTTTTACACATTTTTGGTGATAATTAGAATATTTTTTAAAGTTTTTGAAGCCATTTGTGAATTTTAACTTCCTTTAAAAATATTTGAAAAATTAAGCCCCATATAGGGTTCAGTGTGTTTCATTTTTTCAACCCGGATTCAATCCGAAACTAATTGGGTGATATTATTCATTTTCATTCCCATATGTCCCACAAACCGTCTCAATAACATACTATTATTTTATTTGGATAAAGTCATTTTTACGGCAGTTATCGTGCGAACGGACAGATAGATAGAATGACTGAAGTCATAAATATGTTTCAGCTATGTTGGAAAGTGTTAAAAATCAAGACCGTACTTCTAAAAATGTCTGATAAGATAGCTTTATATCTCGTATATAAAATTTATATATTCCAATTTCCCTAATCAAATTGATTCTAAATTGCCTCATTATACTTTTATTGCTAATGCAAATTTCTGCCTCATTATGCTCTTATTGCAAGTACAATTTTCATTTATACGGCAGTTATCGTGCGAACGGACAGACAGACAGACAGACAGAATGACTGAAGTCATAAACACTATTCAATTATGTTGGAAAGTGTTAAAAATCAAGATCACACTTCTAAAAATGTTTGATAAGATAGCTTCATGTATATAAGATTTATATATTCCTATTTCCCTAATCAAATTGATTCCAATCAGCCTCATTATGCTTTTATTGCAAACACAATTTTTATTTATACGACAGTTATCGTGCGAAAGGACAGACAGACAGACAGACAGCCTGAAGTCATAAACACTTTTAACTATGTTGGAAAGTATTAAAATTCCAGATCGTACTTCTAAAAATGTCTGATAAGATAGTTTTATATATTCCAATTTCTCAACCAATTGATTCCAATCTGCCTTATTATGCTCTTATTGCAAATGTAAATTTCTGCCTCATTATACTCTTATTGCACGTACAATTTTCATTTACACGGCGTATTAAGTAGTTTAGCGAACATAAATAATATAATATATATTTAGATTGTCACAAGAATTTAAAAGATAGTGAATCTCCATTGAAAGGACTTGGTATCTTTGCCAAAGAATGACTCAACTGCTATCGCAGTTGTATCATTTCCTGTATCAAAATTCCCAGAGCTGTTAAACTATTTCTTAGCATTCATAATTACGTAACAACTCCGTGCTAGTGCCATCTGTTCGTCTGGAGATGCAAGGAAAACTAACTGTCTCGGCCTGGTTCAATATCGATATAAGAACTATCTCTGTAATTGCTAAATCGTGGGCGGTGTGTCGTGAAAAGTCTCACCACAATGGTCCAATTACGTTCCTCATTGCAGACAATTGATTTTGATGCGAAGTCCAGGAAAGTGATTGCGTTGAAAACCACAAAATATCACCCAAAATGAACTCTATCATGAGAATGATTTTTCCTGGTAGTGCAAAAAATGATTTCAGAGATCTTTCTCTAAATTTGCTTTGGAGATGGTTGATAAGGAACAAGGGTTTCATGCATGAATGGTTATCTAAAAGAACTTATTTAAATTCAATTTCTATTGTTCATTATTCACTCAATTCTCAAATGTGCCGTATAAATTAAAATTAACATGATAGCTGAATTACGCTGCTTGGAGTTGGGCAAAAGTACTTTATGGGCTCATCTCTGTAGATGTTCCTCATGCATGTAAAACTTTTGGATCTTAAAGTCGGAAGTACTATCCCCTGAAGAGGTGGTATGATTACTTACATATACATTACACAAGATACATTATACTTCTGTATAATTACCTGGTGGGGGGGGGGGCATTAAAAGGCTGAGGGGCGCTAGACTTGGGTTATAACGGATATACATGATGTTGATCTGCAAATATTTGAAATCATTTAAATATGCTGTATTAAAATGTGTTTTGAAAGGGTTTAGAGTTCTTCTCTTGATGAAAATCCAGATTGGATGCTAAATGTATTATCAAACACTGAGGAAGGTGGGGTAGTGTAAGAAAGTGACGTTGAGCTGAAGCCATTTAGAAGGAAATTTCAAACACAATATTTAGTTTATCATATTTTTAGTACGGTCATCCAACTTCTATTTCAACAAAGAAATTGACTCTAATTGAATTGGAGGATTTTACACTCCCGCTAAATGACTTTAAACCAGATACTAGGAAACTGGTATCCTTTCATCAACCTCACCCAAACTCGTCGCACTAAGAATTTATTGAATAGCACTGGAGGCTGGCTAATCAAGTGAAGTTTATGAAAAGCTACTTCACCTATTAAAATTGAAGCAGATGAAATTCATTTCTACAATACACCGTATCGCACATTTTACTTTTGCAGTCACTGCAGAATACGAGGGCGCCACACTTTTATTTTGATTGCAACCTGCATGTCAGCATTTCAAACCTTTCCAATAAGTAAAATATACTTGTGCGAAGGACAAAGAAAACTTGAGCAAAGTATAAAAGCACAAATAATACAATAATGCAGCATACAGCTGTATCGGGGATACGCTGGATCCCCTTAGTCAATGCAAATGAACCAACAAACTTTAAGTCAGAAGGCGAAATGGCAGCAAATAAAAGAAACTGAAGTATTTATATGCCCCTCTGTTTCCTTTATTTCCTTTTTCTTTATATTTGCTTCATTTCTTACCCTTCGGGGCTCTGTGTCATTTTGACATTTTTTACGGGGAGATTATATACCCAAGGCCTGGATTAAGAGGGAACCAATCAGAAAGCAGCATGAACAACAGTCTAGTCAATTCGAAACGAGAAATAGCACACAAAATTGGTGTGCGCCAAAACACAACAGGAATATCCCGATGAAAAGAGTCAAGTCCGAATAAAAATAAATGAGGCCCAACAAGATGAAAAATAGGCAAACGACATATAAGAACCTGCACAGTCCACTTCGACGATAAGAGCGCAATTTCGTCCCAACGGCAGAGCGTCGGCTGGCCAGAAAGGAGATCTAGGGTTCGATTCCCAGTTGGGGCAGCATGGCTCTTTACATGGCGCACGAACGAATTAACCCTGTAGGTTAGTGCAAAAGTGTCAGAGGTCTGAAGATCCCAGACCGTGCGACTCGCATAGTAGGTTTAGAGTAGTGTAGCTAGCTGCACGGTCAGGAAAGGATACCTCCTGCACTCAGGAGGCACACAAGGTCTACCATCCCGCCAAACGAATATTTTAGATCTAAAAAGATAACAATTGATGAAAAATAGTGTGATTAAATAGACAGTTTTACATTATATATGAACTTGACAAGTACGTCCATTTTTCAAAAATGGGAAAAGGGTTATTGCGAATGTAGATAAAAAGATCATTGAAAAATAAAATTTAGAGTGAGGTATAACATAATGAAAAATAGATTAAAATTAAAGAAAATAATAAAATTTTTAAAGTAAAATTTAGAAAATATATGAAAAGGAAAAGAAAAAAAAATTAGGAACATAAAAAACAAAAACAGAAATTTAGAATAAAATTTAGAAAAGAAAAATTAGAAAAAATACTAATAAAAAGAGTTAAAAGAAAATGAAAGAACTGATAAAATAAGAGCAGTTAACATAGCTTTTTTATATATATATAAACAGAAAATATGGAGGGAACACAATAAGTTCATATAAGTTAATAAGAATGAAATAAGGGGATTCATTGATCAAAATTAATTGAGGGCAGAATCTACTCATAAGCTTAGGTCACTTTATTGGAAATTTCCATGGCAACAAGAATACAGATTTTAATTTTATCTACTGAAGAGGGATTTGAACGAACTTTGGAGAACCGAATAGATGTCGGAGGTCTGAAGACCCCAGACGATCAACGTTTTCCCACTTACAACTAAAATAAACAGAATGCAGGAAAAGAGCGAGGAAAGGTTTCGTAGCCTGGCGACCTGCCTTGTTAATGATTGTTCGACTCAGACCGTTCGACTTCCCGAAAGTGTAAGGTCGGAGGCTTGGTCGAAGGCTTAGACGACCGGGGAGTGCCACCCAAATTAGACCGGAACCCAGTGGAGAAGGCATCCACAGAGACCGTACCCTCCTTTTTTAATGGTTGAAGTGTACATAAAGTTAAAATACAGTGTAACGCTGCTACTCGAGTATTTCCCGTACAAATACTCGAGTATTTCTACACTCGAGTATTTCCCGTACAGTGAAAATTATAATCCTGACAGGTCGCACTGTTGTATAGAACTTTTCCTCGTTCTCTGTTGCGTACTTACTTAAATAAGTGAGGTAGCGCGTCTTGTCGGTCCTGAGAAAGAAGGCTGTTTTGTGTCTTTGAAACTAGTTGCGCGATTAATATTTTCGTCTATGCCGTTTTCACGAAGTTTTATAATATGTAGCATTGAAATTGATAAGAATAGTAAAGAAATGAGTCAATAAAATCTAACGTAAATACCTTACTCAGCCCCTGTCACATTCAGCTGGCTATGTGATATTTTGATCTTTTATATCGAATATATTGTATAACACAACTATTGCAAGATAAGCCGATTTCAAATTCTAAATTAATTACATTCTATGTTGGTTGCGTAATGCAGTACTGACTTTTAATATTGATAATAGAATGCAATGTCGGTTGTTTTTTCATACTGATAATTTAATGCCCACTTAATTCCAAACATGTCATTTAATGCCATTTAATGCCAACTTAATTCCAAGCATGGGCGTCCATAGAACTATTTCCAGAAGGGGGCAACCTCAGGGATATGTTTGAAAAAATGTTCTTTTCTCATGTTGAACATATTTAATTTGATGTCCACCTTTGTAATCTTGAACGTTCTGAGAGGGGAAAGTGTCCCCTTGGCCTCCGCTATGGGTACCCATGGTTCCAAGAATTCAAGCTATAACGAAGCAATTGGGCGCCCAGTGCTTTATTTAAAAAATGAGCATTGAACAAGCGTCCCTTGATATAATTAGTACAGTTTAAAAGTCACTTTATCTCTCGTACTTTACTATAATGTTCTGAACTCTTGGTGAATTGCATGGGCTAAAGCTAAATCTTCCACAAGTGATCAAAAACTGTACTATAGATAACGGAAATCTCAGACTCTGAATGTCAAGAACAAACACCTTACCCCACCGAAGAGATGTTTTTAAATGTTTCAAAGAGAAAGAAGAACTGCTGATTGTTTCGCGTCCGATTCCCCGATTTAATTTTAGATTACGAACGGCAGCAGTGCAGACTGCCAAATTTATTCGCTGCTAGCATCCAACCACGAAAATCCACGCAGTCTTCAAGACAAGCAAAGACGTGAGAGAGGATTCGTTCCAATCTGTTCTCTGTTGTATTTATTTACATTCTGAACTGACGCGATCGGCGTTGTCAGTTAAGACATCCATTGAGTCGGGACCCTCTCCTATGCAAAATGGCGCCCTTCAGAAGGTCGAGCGGCTTCTAGCTTTAGAACGCGAGACTTGGCTCGAAAGCATGGGGGCTGTTATCAAATGGAAGTTCGAAACGAACTTTTTTATTTCATTCATTTAAAGAACCTTTCCTTACGAAAATATATTGTAGAATTTGTCTTTTATAAAAATGAAATTTAATTATGCTCAATTTTCCTGTAATCCTTTAAAATGAACCTATTGTATGCTATTGAAAAAGCTGTCCCGATGGCCAATCAGGACCAGAGACCATTTGGGGCCTCAAATGTTGTGCATTCTTTTCATTAAACCTCTTCTGTAGATTTTTAAAGACTCATTCGTGCGTTATATCTAATCCAACATCAAAAACTATGGCTATATAACCAGGGCCAGATTATCCACTGGAACAAGGTTGCTTCGGAAATATTTTTACATCATGAACAAAGGCCCCCAAAATAATGTTGACCTGGAGACTAAAATTTCTATGCCAGACGATAAAGTAAAAGGACTTTAATGAAACCATATTTATTTTTAAATTTGTAAAAACAACACAACTGCCATAAGCCCTAGGGTTGGTGGTGTGGTCTGGGACTTCAACACATAAATTATCGAATAACCAATCTTTCTGATTTGGGACATTTTACTGTATTTATTGTTCATAGAGCCAGCCTTTCATGAAAGTTCGCTTGGGGGCCTCAGAAAACCTAGGGCCGCTACTGGGCGGTTCTCAAACTTTATCCAAACTTTGACAACATAAATTGTCCGACCTCATTTGTTGCCACTTTCTGTACAGAAACACACTGGTAGTAAATGACTCATAACAACACCCCACTCCCCCAACATGCATATTCATATTTTTCAATTTCCCAAAATAATGCCGAGCTTTCCTCTGTTTAATTTGTCTTGCATACTCAAACAACAAAAAATTTAATTAAATTAAAAAAATATACATTGTAGAATTTTTAATTGCGTTACGAGAAAATGAGTCATAATTCTATTGCAATATGACTAACTAATCTATTCTATAGAAATTTTATAGAATTCTACTCAAAACTTTCGTTAAGATTGAAATATTTAACCAAGACAGCATCTGAACCTGTTTATAACGACATCAAAGGCACAGAAAGAATAACGTGGATCACGCAGATAGCGAAGTTACAGAAAAAATCGTTATAACAGATAAGAAATTTAGGCATAAGATATACATAAAAATGACTCATCTGACTGCATGCATAATATGTAATAAAAAATCATTTTAGTAAAGTTGAAATATATTGATCATTTATTTACGTTGAAATAAATCTGTAACTTTCTTTTGAACATTTAAATTTACAACAAATTTGCAGAACATTTTCTCCATTATATCTAAATTGTCACTGCAGTTAACGTTGTAGTCGAAATAATTACGCAAATTTTAAAGACTTTCCACTTCAATTTTTGATGTTATCCTCCTTATTTTTAAATAAATTTCGGCTTCTTCAGATTCGGATTAATCACACATATCATCAGCAACTGTAGCAATATTGGCATGAACGGACTTTTGTGTTTCTGTTGCATTGCAATTTTCACTTGCAGCATAATCCTCAAAAGAAAAGCCGCTTGGCAAAACTCCTTTTTATCGTAACGTCTTCGTTACGAGTTTCAACAACTATCGTTCAATGTGTAACGATAGTTGTTTCGCATTGAACTATCTTCATACACAGGATCAAAACTGAAGGATTGTTGGATTTCTCCTAAAAATCCGTCATGTTTCTGGGAGTTTTTCTCTTAAAAATACTAACTAAATATTTATACATACTTTCTCTATATCGGTATCATCCTTATCTAAATATTTTTATATCACTGTAGCTAACGCATCACGACGACCTCTTACCGTTTGTACATATTTCTATTTTATTGAATTTCAGCTATAGGTTATTTCAGCTATTGTCAACTATTTGTAATATACAAAATTTTACTGTGCGTTCTGCCAGGAAACGCTGCATTGAATTTTTACAATTTCTATTAATAATAGTTTAAAAAATGTTTATGTATTTATATTTATTTCAAATGGTTCCAATTTTGATGTGTCTCTTCTAGTTATTTACAAGTTTTACTCTTGATGGGATGTTAATTCAATGCCACACATTTTGTGTCGTGGATCTTGTAAACTATTATTTAGTTGTGGAAGAAATAAAACCATTATGTAAGAAAAGTCAAGTGCTGCTCTCATTGGATTTTTCGAAATAAAATTAGTGCCGTAAATCTTATACACCTTTAGCCGTACACATTTAGCCGTGTTAACCGTAGATCTTGTACACATTTTTACTTTCCTTATATACATAGTATAATGTATAAGGTAGTATTGTGAGTATTGTAAGTATTGTGTCGGGATCGAAAATTCGAATTCGAGTTTTCAACGGAAGAGAACGTTTCCCTAAACTCGATCGAACGTTTTTGAGATGATGTCTCTGTGTGAGTGTGTCCGTGAGTCTGTAGAAGCGATATTCAATGGGATGTTTCGAACGAAATTTGGTACAAATATTGCAATCAGTGTATACTGGAAGCCTACTGATTATAAACACAATCGAATGTTCGAAAGACACCCTCTCCTTAAATTTTCAAGTGAAATTTAGAAAAAAGAAATCCTTAAACAATCAGACCTTTTAATGTTACGTAAATGATTATTTCTCACATAATTTTTCATTAGAAAACAAACGACACACATTTTAGAACACTGGCATAAACCGTTCTCAAAATATTGTACGTTTTTCTAATAAATTTATCAAAAATATTATGTAAAATTGAAAAAGGTATTAACTATCATGAAATATGTTCACTTTTTATGCAATATTTTACGCAATATAACACCATTCTTGTGGATCTAGTTCTTTCCACTTACAACAGAAGACATTTGTATAATAAATCAATAACTCACTAGGGTTGAAGTTATTTTAAATTGTATTCAAATGTATTATTTGAGTAGGGGACGTTTATTTAAATATTTATAATACGTAGTGGGTAGTTTATATATAAGAGAAGCTCTTCTCTCCGTTTGTGTGTAACGCTTGGCGATACATTTGGCGAACTTGAATACTCATTTAGCCAAATATTGCCAACTTGGTGATATTTCTCCCCAGATTGATGAAAATATTATCAAAATTGTTAAAATGACTCCAAATTGATGAACAAATTATTAGAATATTTTAAAATATGGACACTATAAAATTTTTAATTCCTTAAAATTTTTTATTATATGGATTCAAACGATTATTGCAGATGCTATCAATACGGATTATAGTCAATTTTGAGTTGCGCGAAATATAAGTTAATTGAATACTTCAAAATAGTTTTACATGTTGTGATCTAGAAAATCGTCCAATGTACAATTATTCAATGTTAAACACACTGTGCCGTGGCTACATCATTTGTCACTGTGAAAAAAGTAATAGACATATGCTGGGCACATCAGATGATTTTTCGCTCTGGAAGGAGTAAAGTCATTGCATTTTGTAGGGAAAGTCAGTGTTGCCCTAATTAGACATTATTGGGTCAAAATCTAGGACGAAAGTTGAAGGTGTGTGGTGACTATAATTGTTCCGAGTTTTTTTGCATGTTGCAACGAACATTCCAGGACGTAATTGTTCTTTGTCGTCATCTGTCTCTGAAATTACGTTGTACAAGGTGTGGCCAAGTAGTGTCATTCTGAAGTGCGCTAAAAATAAATGATTACACTTTGTCTATAATAATTTAACTGGATACTTTGGTGGCTGATGCGTAATGGTTCTTATTGTTAACACTTTATAACATAGTTGAAAAGTGTTTATGACCTTGTTCATTCTGTCTGTCTGTCCGTTCGTACGATAACTGCCGTAAAATGACTTTATCAAGATGAAATTTTAGCATGTTGTTGAGACGGTGTGTGAGACATATGGGAATGTAAATGAATAATACCAACCAATTAGTTTTGGATTGAACCCGGGTTAAAAAAGTAAAATACATTGAACCCTATGGGACCTCGTTTTTCAAGCATTTTTAAGCGAAGTTAAAATTCACAAATTGCTTTGAAAATATTAGGAAATATTCAAATTATCCTATAAAATATATTAAAAATATTTGAGCAAAATATGTTTGATAGTTTTTTTAAATAAAAATTTAAATAACAATGACACCCATATTACATGAAAAGATCGCGTGACCCATTTCAAAATAAAATAGGGCATCCATATTTTTCCCAGTGTCAAAATCATGATTTTTAAAGTTCTTTTTAACTTATATAATTGTTATATGCTCCAGGAGCCCGAAGCAGGCGATCACTACTACTACTACTACTACTTAACTTATATTTAGTATTGCATCCGTTCTAAAACCGCTTTATTTTCACGATTTTTTTGTGCATCTATATTCTGCGCCAACGCAATTACAATATTTTTGAGTTTAAATGATCATCAAACTTTGATTATTTCTACAACGAAGCCTAATTTTAACGTATGCAGAATATAAACAAATCAAGCTTTAAGATCAGTTGTATAAGAATTGCTGAATTATTTTAACGCAAAATTATTTAGCTCTGAAGTCTGGAATATAGGTGATATGAATGAAATATTCATTGCTTTTGCATAGAGAAGCAGACGATTTTATAGCATTGCCTTTTTCGATGAAGTTTTAAGCATTGAGTTAGAAAGTACTTTTACTTCCATGGTTTTAAGATTTTAAGTAAAATAAATTATTGTAGTATTGTGATAATTTTTAAAATATCATCGCTGAATGAATGGAATGGAATAAAAGTGTATGAATGAAATATCCATTGCTTTTACATAGAGAGCCAGGCGATTTATATTTAGACAACGTCATTTAAATAAAGTTCATTTTCTTTCGATGAAATTTTAAATTTTCAAATAAAATAAATTATTGTAGTACTGTGATAATTTTTAAAATATCACCGCTGAATGTATCGCATTTTAAAGATGTTAAAATAAAATTGCATTGCAGTTGGAAAGTGTTTCATAATCAATGCTTTATGCATGATTAATCTTTCTTGTTTGATTGTGCACTGTTGTAGAATAAGTTATGCATAGTGCAATTCATATTAAACTAAAACGAATTACCCGGCGTTGTCCAGATCCTAAATAATAATCCACACTATTTATTATAAATAATTAAATAAGCGCCCGCTACTTAAATAATACATTTAACATAATTTAAAATGACTTTAACCTGTAAATTGCACTCTGTCCGAGAAAGTAAAAAAAATATAAAGAGAAAGTCGGCGTGCTTTAAATGCCTAGGCCGGCATGCGCAGTAATTTACACGGGTACAAATGCACCTTTTTAGAAGAAATGGAAGAGCATGTTTCAAGTATCCTTGCACTCGAATTAAACATTCTGTTTCTGTGTATTGGTTTGTGTGAGTGTGTGTCTGTGTGTATATATGTTAGTGTGTGTGTCCTTGAGTCTGTGGATGCGATATCTGACAAACGAATGGAGCGTTTTGAACGAAATTTGGTACAAATATTACAGATGATGAATAGTGTAACTCTAGTTATTTTAAACGCAATCGAAATCTTCGACATATAGAGAATGCTATCAAAATTGATAACCATATTTACTCGGCGTTGCCCCGGTGCTACATAAGTGTATGGTAATTAAAAAATAGAGACACGGGTAACACTCTGTTCAATATCCAAATCGCCTGTTTTAAAATAAACTCATTCTCACGATACAAATAACATCTCCACATCGTAAAATGAGAATCACAATCGCCCATATGTCGCGCAAACAAAGTCATTTTTATATCTCCAATGTTCCATTTTGACCACTTATGAAAACGCGAAAGAAATTAAGTGACTTCCACCTATGATCACACATAAGGACGTTTCCTACCTCCAAAAAGCAGGGAAAAAAATGATTCAAAACCTCTCTCTGGAAGAAAACATCTGCCAAGAACACACACACATTATGCGCAACCCGCTTACCTCGCTTTAAAATGGATCCGATCCAGAGAGGAGGAATACGGATCCTTCTTAAAATGCAGATGCTCCATTGCGATGACTGAATGCGACCACTTAAAAAATTATGAAAATTAAAATTACTAATTAAATTAAATTTTGTTGTGTTAGAATACTGGGATATATGGGGAAGTTTTTGCCAAATTATAAAATTGTGCTAATCATAGTTTTTCAAGTTATGTTGATATATATATATATATATATATATATATATATATATATGTATATATATATATATATATATATATATATATATCGCATAGTATATAATATATCGCATAGATTGCAAAGAAACCGATGCGTGTAAAAATCGCCCCCAACTCGTAAATCGGGCTAAAACATAAAGCAACTATAAAACTAATTCGAAATTTTGGTGCACCTATTTGGGTCCTGAAGTATATGTGTACCCAATTTCATGGCTGTACGACAATTAAATTTCCCGCTGCAGACTGCACAGATAGAAACACAGACATCTTCCTTTATTAAGTAAGATTATGAAGTTAGAATTGTGCGAAATACAATTTATTGGGTACTTTGTAATAGTTTTATATGTTGTCATACGGAAAAGGGCTCAATGTAAACAGTCGAGTCACATTATTATGGTCACTTACTAATATCGAGAATAACCGCCTCTGGCAGCCAGACACAGTGGGAGTGACTCAATAAGGTGTTTAATGGTTGGTAGAGGTATTTGGAGCCAAGCAAACTGCAGTGCGTTCGACATTTGCTGACAGGTGTGTGGTGATGGATGCAGTCGCCGAACATGTCGATCGAGGTGGTCCCAAATGTGCTAGGTCGAGTTAAAATCTGGGGAATTAACTGGAAATCTTGGCCGTGCTCTTCGAACCACTCGCTTACAATTTTGCCAGGTCGCATTGTCCTGTTGAAAGATCCCATCGGCCATAGAAAGGACCGTCAACATAAACGGGTGTACTTGATCGGCAATGATGGAGAAAGAGATACCCAAATCTTACCACAGTAGACGAAGAAATCATTCCCTAGATCATAACGCTGCCGTCACCAGCTTGTTTACGTCCAACAACGTTTGCTGAATGCTTGTTCCCGCCTCACACGCCAACGTCCGTCCTTTCGTTGGAGCTGAAAAAGGGACTCTGCAACCTTCATGAACGACATGCGATGAACCTTCATGAACAACATGCGACGAACCTTCATGAACATGAATACAGTCACCAACCGTCTGCTCGGAAGTCCCATTCATAACGGGGTTCCCCGCACAGTTGTTTAGGGTACCCATCTGGAAACTTCCTGGTTCATCTGTATGGTGAGTTGTCCACAATAGCGTGCCAATCGGGTCCGCACCCACCTGCGCAGGCGACGTTCACCTCTCACATAGATGGTTCGTGGTGTTGCACAGTTACCACATCGAGTCTTCGAAATTGTTCCCTTCTTCAATTCTCTTTACGTTAACCGTGAACAGTTAGTTCACAAACTCGGCCGTTTCCGAAGTGCTGCCGCCCTTGGCCCTGTAGCCAATGATCATGCTTTTTTCTACGTCTGTTAAATCACGTTGTTTACCCATGACAGCCACGGTTGTTATCCTGGCAAGTTTCCGAAATACCACCTTATATACCCACGAAGTTTGACCTTGACACGTGCATTCGTTCATTGGCTATGCGTCCTTAACGTCAGAGGCAGGAGTAGGAGATGGTCATAATAATGCGACTCGACTTGTTGCAATTTAACGTTAAAAACGTATTATTAAACACATTATTTATTAATTTACACAACAGATAACGATCCAATAGAGTGATTCTCACGGTGCACACATTTCGGAAATATCAAACAATTACAGGTATTGGACAAAATTTGACATTACCATCATGAAAGGGGTTACTGGTTCAGTGATCTCCAGACTTAATAGTTTCAATCATTGTTGTGAAAAATAGCCGTGATACAATTTTTGTGTTCGTGAAGTCCCCTCGGGGGTGGGCAAGTTACCCCCGGTCGGGGGGGGGGGGGGGGTACATTTTCAAGTATGGTATTAATCGAAAGATTTTTTCAAGTTCTTTAAAGTGAAGAGTAACACGCTATAATTGTAATCATTTGGACTACCAATTTTTTAAAATTTTCCTTGTAAAATTTGAAAAAAAAAATGTACAAGCTATTTAAAAATGGATTGCAGTATGAGGAAGTCGAGTTGAGCCACACTTCAGTTAATTCAAGTACAAATTTGCCAGATAATAACAAACACAACTTATTCCAATGAATACAAATGGCAAAATAGCAGCTGTAACTCTGCAGGGAAAAGGTTGTGTTCATCGTATCTAGTGTTTGCAATTGTTTCATCAGCTACCATTTATACGCGATCCCCATCCTTTGCTACGGTTAAACTAACATGGAAGGTTGCCCATTTTTGAGAGTTCCTCAGTGAACGCCACGTTTTCAGTGTTCACCTAGCCCTTCTTTGCGTTGCCTAGTTTGTTATTCCTTTTGTTACGTGTATTGCGTCAACGGACAAGATGGCGGAAAGGGGACAGCCCTCAAAAAACACCAAGTATAAAGAACTATCGATAGTGAGTGGTCATTTCTTTTCCTGATTGTCAAATGTCGGCTGAACAGGGGGTGGAATCTGACGACGAATCGGTAAGTTTGATTTTGTTTTTCTTATTTTGAACACGAAAGTCTCCCACGGCCAGGGTAGATGTGTTAGTAGAACAACAGTCTCGTGATCGAGAGGTAGTTTAGAATCTTGCTCTGAATAATCTTCTTAATATACGATGATTGACATGTATTGGAAAAGGAGCTATTTTCTTATTTACAGAATGTGTGGTGTGTTTACGAAGATTTTGTTGTCAAACTTTTCTAAGGCTTTCTTGTCGACATTGGACTTCGTTTTTGCGGTATGGAACTTTTTATAGTTTACTTTAATGGATAACTATTTTCAATTATATATTTATAAGAGACATTATTCAAACAGCCATGAAACGATTGGTGACTGAATAAAAATGTCTCTAATTGAAAATCACGGTTTACAATTCAGATTTGTACAAATTAGAGCTCTGCATCGGGTCGAATACTTGCTTTGCGGATCGGTTTCGGGTCGAGTTTTATTTATTTTTTCGAGCTGCGGTACTACCCACAAAATATTTTTTGTGGCCTTTATCATATCACATTTTTATGAGAGTAACTACATAAAAGTTTAAATGAAGGTCACACTCTTAAATCAGCAGAATATTGTGCATATGTATTAGAGATTTAACAAGAACAATCATACATACAACACTGATTATGAAACACTTTCCAACTGAAATGCAATTTTATTTAAACATCTCTAAAATGCGATACATTCAGCGCTTGTATATTTTTAATTATCACAATACTATAATAACTTATTACATTTAAAAACTTAAAACTTCATAAAAAAATGAACTTTATTCGAATGACGTCATCGAAATGTAAATCGTCTGACTCTATATAAAAGCAATGAATATTTCATTCAAATCACTTTTATTCCAGACTCCAGAGCTCAATAATTTTGCATGAGAAAAATTCAGCAATTCTTAAACAACTCATCTTACAATCACTTGTTTACATTCTGCATTCATTAAAATTAGGCTTCGTTGTAGAAATAATCAAAGTTTGATGAGCATTTAAACTAAAAATATTGTAGTTGCGTCGGCGCATAATGTAAACAAGTAGATGCTAAAAAAATACGCAAAAATAAAGCTGTTTTAGGGCGGATGCAACACTAATTATAAATTCCAAAGAACTTTAAAAATCACAATTTTTACATTGTGAAAAAAGATGGATGACATATTTTATTTTGAAGTGGGTAACGTGATCTCTTCATATAATATGGGTGTCATTATTATTTTAATTTTTATTTAAAAAACTACCGAGCCTATTTTGCTGAAATTTTTTATATATTTTATGAGATAATTTAAATATGTCCTAAAGTTTTCGAATCAATTTGTGAATTTTAACTTCGCTTAAAAAATGTTTGAAAAATGAGGTCCATGGGGTTTAATGTATTTCATTTTTTCAACCTGCGTTCAATCCAAAACTAATTGGGTGATATTATTTATTTACATTCCCATATGTCCCACAGACCGTCTCAATAACAATAGTCATTTTTACGACAGTTATCGTGCTAAAACGAACAGACAGACCGACAGACAGAATGAACAAAGTCATAAACACTTTTCAACTATGTTAGAAAGTGTTAAGAACCACCGAATATAGAATGTTGAAATTGGGTATTCGGCTCACACATTGTGGTCAGATACAGATTGCATGTCAGCAATTATCTTTTTTAAGGGTGAGGGTCGAGTTAAACTCGACCCCTCAGGGAATTAGTATGGACTAGCAGATGGCCACCATTATATATTTGCCGTTGCGGACCTATTATTGAATCTACATTTGGACAAATGTCACAATGTCCTCTTTTATCCAAGTGGTAGGTAGGGGAGGGGACAGCCCAGTGGTTAAGGCACAGGGATTGCACTCGGACGGCACGAGCTCGATTCCCGGCTCTGCCCAAACTGTCTCCGTGTTCACGAGGAGTACGGGCACGTTAAATTTCTAGGTCCGTAAGTCCATCCGAGAGATTGGTGGTAGTTGAAGGAGAGTATGGTGTTTGTGAATGATGCCCCCTCTGCGTTCCGGTCAAAATTAGGTAGTACTGTCCCAGCCGTCCAAACAGATACCTTATACCTTCTGGTAAAAGACCCCGAAAGAAGACCCAGTAGAAGACCGGTAGAAGACCCAGAAACCCCGAAATGGATAACTGTTTTATTTTTGAATGATTGTTTCTTGGTATTACTTGTATACATCTATAACTTTACTTCTGTCTTCCCTGCGGTATTATATTTAAAGTACATGTTGTATTTTCTTAATAAGATGAATTCGATCCATCCATAAGTAGGCCTATTCCAGTTTACCTAAGCGGTTGACAACCACTTGAGCGAATCAACGACTGACTGATTCGTACCAAAATAATGAAGGAATCAACCATTATTAGGGTGTTTTTAAAAAGATCGAACGATTATATCTTGAACGACTGGTCATAGACCCACGGTTCCAATTTAAAAAAATTGATGTGGGCAGCACATGACTTTCCTTATATAATGCAATCTCCTTTTACAGTAAAAAAGATAATGTATAAGATCCACAGTATTGTGTTTATAACGCTGAACTGTACATTAGGCGATTTTCCGAATGACATCATGTAAAACTATTTCCAATGAACTTATATTTTGCACAACTCTAAATAAACAATTATTAATTTTGATAGCATCCTCAATAAGCGATATAGTCCATATATTAAAATATTTTAATAATTAATACATCAATTAGGCGTCATTTCCTTTAATTTAGCGTCATTTTCACAATTTTAACGATATTTACGTCAATCTGGAGCGAAATATAGCCAAGTTGGCTATATTTTGCTGGATAATCCGCCAAGTTGCCAAATGCATCACCAAGTGTTACAGACAAACGTAGAGAAGAGCATTTCTTATATACTAAAAGGTATGCCTGTTATATAACGGAATTAGAATTTGCGAAATATTACTTCCCATTTGGCACCATTTTTATCAATTTAAATATTTTTGTCACTTTGGCAACATTTAAAATAGTCGGCGACGTCCCGCTAAATTTCTAGCCAATCGTTACGGACGGACGAAGAAATGGGTTATTCATATAGTCTACTTTTATGTTCTTTCCAAGATATTGAATTTTCATCAATTCGTCGTCATTTCATTGATTAAGCGTCATTTTCATCAACTTGGCGAATTTTTATCAATTGGGTGACATTTCCGTCAATGTTGCAACATTTAAAAAGTCAGCAAGTTGGATATATTCCTACAAATTCGTCATCAAAATTTGTCAAAAGTTACGGATGGGAAAATAGGTTTTACATATAGTATATTCTTTTCAAAATATTGAATTTTCAATTTGTCGTAATTTTTATCAATTTGCCGATATTTTCGTTAATTTTGCAACTTTGGGAAAAGTCGCCAAGTTGGCAACATTCCGCCAAATTCATCGCCAAAATCTCGCCAAGCGTTATGAAAGGAGAAATAGGTTATTCTTATAGCAGATAAATGACTATTGGCGTTCAAAAGTATTACCCTTAGTATCTTTTCTTATTAATGGAACGAGGTAGATCAATGAGAATACCACAAAAATTTATGTCATTCAATTTCTAACGAAAAATTACATAATAAATGACTATTTGCATAACTTTATTGAAGGTTTTGAATTTTTGATGATTTTTTCAAAATTTTACTCGGAAATTTATGAGGGTTCTTAACATTCGATTGTATTTTAAGATAATAGGCTTCCAGTATTTACAGATTGTAATTTTGCACCAAATTTCATTCGAATCACTCCCATTCCTTCCTGAGATATCGTCTCTACAGACTCACTGAGACGTACACACCACCGCCAAAACTGCCGCCGTGTTCACACGGAGCACGATCACGTTAAACATGTGGGTCTGTAAGTCCTTCCGAGAGGTTAGTGGTAGAGGAAGGAGGGTACGGTCCTTATGGATGCCTCCCCCACTGGGTTCCGGTCTAAATTGGGTGGCTCTTCCCGGCCGTGCAAACTGTTACCTTACACCTTTCTGGTAGGTCGGACGGTCTGGGTCTCAACAACACACACACACCACCTCAAAAACGTCTGATTTGTATTCAGGGATGCTTAAAATGTGCTCTCCCGTCGAAAACTCGAATTCGAATTTTTGACCCCGTCACAATACTTTCCTTACGCATTATACTATGTATATAAGGAAAGTAAAAATGCTTTAATAAGGTAGATTATCATCACATGCAAATTTAGATAATAATTTCTTTTAGTAAAAAGTACAAAATGTAACTGTTTATACGGCTCTCCTATTTTTTTCCCCTATAGTCCAATTAGTCAAACTAAAAAAAGTCCCATTGTCATGAGATCAAAATTAACAGAGGTATCATTAAAGTTTCCGACGGATAATTGGGATCCTATGAGACTTTTGGTGAAGAATAGGTACTCATGTAAGTTTTCGAATGGAAATTTTTATCTAACACAACTCTATTTTTTTATTCGACTCATTAAATTTCTGTCGCCACCTCGTCAAAGTGAGAAAGTCCTAAAAATTTGACAATTTTGCATTTTAGAGAACAACAGGGTTCAATAGGGTTCAAGTATTCACCGATTCTAATAATCGTACCAAATTTCATTTGTAACTCTCCATTCATTCGTGAGATATCGCATCCACGCGGGCACACACACACCCATACACCCATACGCACACGCACAGACATCACTTCAAAAACGCTCTACGTATGTAGTGAAAGTAATAAGTACTAACTTATGCAAAGGTTACATGTTTTATCTTCATTCTTATACTGATTACAATACACGTAGACCTAAGTAATCCATGGAATATGAATGTAAGTCAAAGGTGGGGTAACCTCATACTGAACATATTTCTGTTTATAATTAAACTCGTTTTCAAAATAGATAACTTTTTATAAACACAATTTACTTTATGTCAGTCATTCTGCGGTGATATTCACTTCATACGTGAATGGTCTTATTAGCACTCCTACGGTTTCACGGTTTTGACGCGAACTCAATCCTCAGATAAATTTGTTCTGTATAGAACTCGCCGGCAAAATCGAATGAGTTTTTAAGGTTTCTTACAAAGGAAACCATACATTACTCCCGCGCGCTCGTCATGGATTATGTATGACTGCCAAAATGCCCTTCACCTGTGGATAGCGTGCATCTTCAAAGACGTATAGTGAGTTGGAATAAACTTTGAATAATATTTCTGTTATAATTTTACTTTCACTAATATTTTATACTTTTACCCGTTATATTTTACATTTATTTTTCAGATACTTTTAACTGCCATCAAAGCAAATATATCTAATAAGTTCTATTTTATGTAAACTAAACAAGAAAATTAATATTTTTAATTGTGTACTGTGATGAATTGTAAACTGAAATTATTTAAAATTGCAAACTGAAATGAATTTTATTTGTAATCTGAGATGAAATCCTTTGAAATGCCGCAAAATAACGGTAAAGTATAAACTTCGTACGCCGTGAAATTTCTTTAAAAGTCAACAGCAGCTTAGTCACGCCTAAGCTGGGTTCTGGTGGTCTCTGAATGGAGGTAAATTTAGCATTGAGACTATGGGAATAAAATCCGTCCCGAGAAGAAGTGGTCGTTAAGGGAAGTAAGTGATCATTTAATGGGAGTCTCTCAGACAGGTTTTACTGTATTTAAATTAAAGTAATGTATCATTTGTTATAATTCTAAACTATTATCGCATATTTAAAAACACATGAACCTTTTTATTTTTGGCATCTATGCTATGTTTTTTAGAATCTATATTTGGCAGAAACGCAGCTATAAAACATCCCCAAAATTAAACAAACTAAATTATTAATTTTTTTTCCATAGGTTAAGATAAAATAACTAGAAACAAGTAGCGGATAATTACCTTCATAGTAATTCCATCACTACTTATAAGAACAGTCCCGTTATTCCATTCTGCTTAAATTTATTAGTGCACCACAGAAATTAATCGATATTTCCTTACAAATTTATTGAGATCGACTTTTATTTAAAGATATTCTTTTGAGTTCGATTATGCAATTTATTCAAGATTTACCGTTAAATTTCAGCAAAGGCCTACTCTAGTAAATCCTCAGTAAATCCTCGAATACTAGTGAGTTAGAAGTCGTGAACGATCCTTACTGATAGAAGTTCACAACTTTTAACTGTCACTAACATGCTTGCAATTGCGGATTTTGACCTTGAGAGGCTCGGAGCACTTCAAGTTCTCTGGGCTCTTCGAACTCGGACATTAAAATACACCACAAAAACGACAATTCACCAAGTTTATACATCACAGCCAGTTCACTGCATGTATTTGGGACTGATAAGTTAAGTTATTCATACATAAAAAAGTACATACATGGAAACAGTACAATAGCCACAAAAAGTCTTTTTATATTTGACATCTGAAAAATCTTTGTTGAATTCCTGAAACTGTATCATCTTTAAAATATTTCTCTGTACATAATGTAGGCACAAAACATTTAATCTTTCATCGTGGTTTTCAAATAATTCTGTATCAGGGCAAATTTACTTAATCAACTGACCTATCTCTTTCCTAAACAACTAACGACCAGCATGCTCAAATATATTCTAAAAGCTACAATTGGAAAGATATCACCAAAGCCTGCATCATGGAGTACAACCGCTTATTGTGTTGGAGGGAGACATGGCCTGAGCTTGATAATGGCTGGAAACTGGAGAATTTTCTCTATGAACACAATACTGAAATCACGGGGGTAAACAGTGATGAATTACTCAGCTTCTGTTTGTATATCTGCATCAGATTGACTATATAAGTTGACTATAGCTTTAGTCAGCTTCAGTTCTCATTTCTGCATCAGGTAGACTGCATAAGTTGATTATGGTTTTAGCCAGCTTTAGTTACCATTTCTACATCAGGTAGACTTAAGTTTACTATGGCTTTACCCAACTTTGGTTCTTATCTCTGCATCAGGAAAACTGTAAGTCGACTATGGCTTTAAACCTGTCATAGCCGACTATGCACTTCGTCTGACTTTGGTGCTTTTGTCTGACGTTTTGTCTGCCTTTGGTGGTGAGGTTTGCCAAATTTTCCTTTTGCTTTATGTTAATAAAATAAAATATCCATTTGTTTATTATAGTTTTGTATAAAGGGGGTCACTTTGACTGAGGGTGGGGCAATTGTCTTTTTTGCTCCTATATAATTCCGGCGTCGCACGCATAAGTTGACTATGGCCTGCGCCGACTACGCACTCAAACCTGGCGATTTGTCTGCCTTTAACGAGGCTTGTCAAATTATTATATTTTATGTTAATGAAATATTATAACCATTTAATTATTATACTTTTGTATGAAGGAGGCCCCTTTGGCTAGGGGCGGGGCAATTGCTCTTTTTGCTTCCTTATAAATTCGACGTTACTGTCGTGCCGGATCATTGAACAGACAGTATTGGCATATTTCACACTTGAAATTTGTCTGCGAATTTGACATTCCATTTAAAATATCTAGTTAACATTTCGTCATCAGCTACCTTCATTTTATTACCCATTGTCTCTGAAGTCGTGGATATCTGTCCTATCAGTTTGTTTCTTGTATCATATTCTTGCACAAGTTACTCTCTTTCATTCGGTAGTCAACCATTCAAAAAGTCCCCCTCATCATCATTATTCTATAATTAGTTTTGGGGGAAATAAATATCTCTCTTCTCTCCAACTTGACACAGCATAGCAACGATGAAGGATTGAAAGTTGCCTGGAATGGCGCCCGGGTAGATCTTCAATCCTCTAGTTCTCAGGGTCGACCGACCCTGAAACGAACGATTCCTACGTTTGCCAAATCAAACACGCCGTATCGTCACCAACTTAATTCTCATAATGTTTATAACCGTCGGTAAGGGCAAAATGTGGGTTTGTTTTGAGTCCCTTTGACGTCAGCTTTTTAGTGTTTTTCTCGCTGCGACGGGTGGCTTCCGTCAGTGTGTTTACGGGTGAGAGGATGAAAAATGATGGTGAAGATTAAAAGCATCAAGTAAATTCTCTAGATATCTCTTGAATGGTAAAAATGGTTCAACGCTTTTTATATATATTCTATTAAAAATAAAAGAGCTCAACATCTTCTATATCTAGGTTTGTATTTATTTTCATGGACTAATCTAGGAACACTGATCAAAATATAGCACTTGTTCTCAAAATGTAGTATCTGACTGTGGTGTCTGAGAGTAAGGGAAGGGGGGAACCCTTCATTAATTAAATAATCACATAATTTCTCCTTAAGGTCCATATTGTAAAATTAAATTCAGCACTGTAACTCTCACCTCACCCCCTATTTGGTTACACGGTGTACTCGTGGGCATGGGAGTCCATAGAACTGTTCCGGGGGGAGGGGACAAACTCATTTGTAAGACGCACAACATCCACTGGCTTGATTATAAACTTAAAATCTTGAATGTCCAGGTGGGAGGGGACACGTGCTCTCCTTACTCTCCCCTATGGACGTCCATGCTCGTGGGTCGTGAAAGTGTTCAGAAACAAAATCAAAATCTGGTGACTGAAAAGAACGGTTTTTGGACAACATTGTAATGCCACTAAATCTCAGGGACAAACGCATACCAACAATTTCGCAAAATAATATCATTAATTTTTTTATAAATAATTGTGTGTATGTGTGTGTGTGTGTGGTGGTGGTGGTGGTGGTGGTGGTGGTGGTGTGTGTGTGTGGGGGGGGGGGGTTACAAGTTAAAATCGTAATTTCTTAATATGTATCATTTTATTTTCTTTATTTTTGTTTTCATATGTGTTTATTACTGATATAATTAGCAGATTAAAACTCAACTTAAATGATTGGACGGACAGCGAGAGAAATTACAAATCTGCATTTTTATGAAGTCAAAATTGTATTTAATGTTATTGAAAAATACTAGACAACGTACCCGACGTTGTTCGGAATTTAAAGTGCAAACCTCTGATTAAAACTACACTGAAACATAATGAATTCTCGAAAACCCAACAACACTTTTAAGGTATGCCGGCTTATACTAAAAGATAAATAACTTAATGTGCGGGAAATACAGATGCATCACTTTCGTTATTTCAAGCTAAAAAGTATAATCCTTAAAACTAAACTCTAGCATAATTAGAAGCTGAAAGATGAGCAAATTAGTGAAATTCCTAAAATTAGAAGGGGGATTCAAAAATCGTAATATTTTACGTTACTTTCAAAACATTTCACATCAGGAATACTCACAGCGAATTATTCATAGAAAAATACAGAAACCATTAATTAAAATTAAAGAGCTTAATCACAAATAATTCAAAATTATCAGCAAAGAATTCCGAAATTATCAGTAAACTTAATTTTCGCATCACTGATACAACTCTGAAAAATTGTTCAAATCAAAATTCAAAACTTCGTTCGAAATATTTCTTAGCCCACTCTATAATTATGTTACTGCTTCCCATAGCAACAGTAGCGTTGCCAGGAAAAATTTCTACGGGGGCTTTTGATAACCAAATAATCTGCTTTCCATTTTTTTCATATATCATTTCTTCCAAAATTCAATGGCTTCGATAAGTACACGACGGCAGGAGGGGGGGGGGGGGGGGGATGACGCCACTGCATAGCAACGGATACCAGTAGTGATGTAAAGTGCAAGTTGCAGCGCCCAGTGCATGGCAACCGATTATGGAGAATGAAGCGATTCGCTAGCGAAATCGGAAATTTCAATGTTTATACTTTTGTTTGAAAATGTGCAGCCATTGAATCAAACCATGGAGGTAAAGGAGTTAAAACTCCATACTGAGAAATTGCTAATATCATTTGAAACAATAATTCAGGTGGCGCTGCGATAAGATAAGCGCCCCTGCAGTGTATGTATTTCTATGATGAAAGACTTAAAATATTTATTTCAACTGTCAGTTTTGTAGAAATAAATTAGTAACGCAATGCCAATTAGAACTGAAATAATAAAAAATATTGCTACATATTCAAAAATATTTTGCCTTTCCATTTATTTTTATCTCCCTATATTCTGAACTCTGGCCGGCAACTGTGAAAAAATACTGATTAATTATACTGATAATTAGGGAATCTTAATTTTTAAAAAATCTGATGTGGGCAGCACATGACTTTCCTTATATAATGCAATGAATTTACTACTTTTACAGTAAAAAAAAAGTAGATCATTTTTATTGTAAATATTTATATTCTTTCCAAGATATTGAATTTTCGTCAATTAGTCGTCATTTTCATTGATTTAGCGTCATTCTTATTCATTTGGCGAGTTTTTCGTTAATTTAGCAACATTTAAAAAAGTCGCCAAGTTGGCAACATTCTACCAAATTTGTCGCCAAAATCTCGCCAAGCGTTATAGATGGAGAAATAAGTTATTCTTATAGCAGATAAATGACTATTGGCGTTCAAATACAAAAGTATTACTCAAAGTATCTTTTTTCATGAATGGAACGAGCTAGATCCACGAGAATGATGTCACCCAATTTATCGCATGGTATTACAATGTAAAGTGAACATGTTTCTCAATAGAAAATATTTTTTTTATTTTATATGATTTTTTGATAATTTTTTTGAAAAATGTGCAATATCTCGAGAACGGTTCATGCTAGCGTTCTAAAATTTATGTCAATAATTTTTAACGAAAAATTACATAAGAAATGTCTATTTGCGCAACTTTATTAGAGGTTTTGATTTTTTGACGAATTTTTCAAAATTTCACTCGAAAATTTAGGGAGGTTCTGAACATTCGATTGTGTTAAAAACAACAGGCTTCCAGTACTCACGGATTGTAATTTTTGTACTAAATTTCATTCGAATCGGTCCATTCGTTCGTCGGTTATCGTCTCTACAGACTCACTGAGACACATCACTTTAAAAATGTTCGATTCGTGATCAGGGATGCTTGAAACGTGATCTCCCGTCGAAAACTCGAATTCGAATTTTCAACCCCGTCACAATACTTTCCTTATACATTATTGTATATAAGGAAAGTAATAATGAAAAATACATATACTCAATACAGTACTTCTGTATTGGAGTCAAATGAAGATAAAGGGCGCTTTATTAACACTATAGCTACACCTAAATATAATTCTCAAATCATTATGGCATTTTCAAGCGTTTCATCCGTAGGAGTTTTATCTCCTTCTCTAACTCCATGAATCAAACATTTTGAGTTTTACTTGCTGAATTAAATTTAGGAATATTTAGGGATCGAGGGACCGTATAAAAAGTTACATTTCATATATATTAGAAAATTGTTATTTGTTAATTTAAAACTGTTATATGATAAATTCTTACCTCATTCAATTTTAGAATTCTCACCATTGTTATCTGCTCTTCATTCTTTGATTGATGGCAATTAGCATTATTTCATTTTTATACTCCTCTTTATGTATATCACACTGGTTTGTTGTATTTTTATACTTTAATTTTTTTTACGGATTAGAAAATCATTGTTGCTGTCTGTCCGTATTTTTCTTTTCTGTTGTACTCGCTAATTAATTAGTATATCAGTCTAATATCGTCAGCTACTTTCTTATTTGTTTAATTTTTGATCTTTTCTAGGTGTTATAATTTATTTTTTATTATTTCTTTAGATTATCATAGACTATATATAAATGATAGTTACTAATATGATATGATAGTTACTAATATATATATATATATATATGATAGTTACTAATTTATATGATAAAAAAGACTATTTTAACTTTAATATTAATAAAATATTACCTTTCAATTTCTGTAACTTGATTCAATTGTTTAGAAATATTATACTTAATCAGCTCTTTAGAATTTTTAGATTGTCTGATAAAAATTTTCATGCTGTACATATTAATAAACTTAAAATGAATAGCAAATTATATAAATATCCAACTTATTTAGTACATAGTATAGTCAAAAAGTTTGGAATGGTAGATTATACTTAAATTCTCTCCATAGTATCTTATTTTAGCCTAACATCCATTTTCTCTTGAATAAGCATTACCATGTATTTACATGTTCTTACTATTGAATATCACCTTTTATCATATTTTCGCATTACTGTTATTTCTTTCTCACGATTGGCAACAGCAGTTCTCAACTTTTTATTTTTTGAGATTGGCAACATTGGTCTCTATTCAAGGCTCCAATGGATCAGACAGACGTATGCAGTGTGTTTTCAGATATTCTTGTTTCCTATTATTTTTCAATCTTTATGCATGTTGTCCAAGTTATCAAAGTTTAGAGATATAATCTATCATTGATATCAGAAATATGCATTTTGTGTTTATTTTTATGAAATTCTGTACTATTAGTACAATACATCCACCCGTCAATGCGTATGGTAACCAGAATGAATATAAGAGTAAACGTGAACGGAAAAGTTTTAACAGTAATCTTTCAAAAATAGGAATCAGCATAGGACTCAGGACAAGTGGAAAGTCAGATTAAAAGTATGGGTAAAATTCATAAAAATGTATCCAAGCAAGGATAAATAATATAATTGTAAAATTACTACGAATTTTACGAAATTACTAGTATTTGAAATTACTACGAAAATTACAAGTATTTGAAATTATTAATAATATTATTAACAAAAAATTCCAGATAGTAGTAATTTTGACAAATACGACTATTGATGTGTAGATAGTGATACTGAGGATCTGAAAGTCTATGTATTCGAAACAGCTTGTTTAAAATGATGTTTCTATATATATATATATATATATATATATATATATATATATAATCAAGTTGGGAAGGATATTTGTTGTAATTATTTATTAGCTAACTCAAGTTATTCCGCTAAGCTTAGCTTAAAATCTAGTTAGCAAAAATTCTGAAATTTACGAGGTTGTTTTGCATATATTTTCTCTGCTTTTCCTTTGAGACTTCCGTTTCATGTCCCCGTCCATGTTTATGTTCAAAAACTCTCTTCCAACGCAAGATTGAATTGAAGGCTAAAGCCAAGCGGAAGTTCAGCAAGGTTTTTGTGGTGAAAATAAGTGCAGTTGTTTAAAATAACTCAAACTATTTTTTATTATTATATTAAAACACAGAACTATTTTTAATTAATCGATATGTTTTGGAGCGCTTAATTTTTGTGCTTACTTTCCTCATTTCGACGAAAAGTACCTTGAATTCTATAAAGTTATTGTGAAAGATCGGAAGACTCTGTCTGCGATTTTTTAATAGTACAAATGCATGGGCGCCCATAAACTTTTCCCAGGAGGAGACAACTGACGTCAGTAGGACAAACTGAAGGACAAGATGTACAACATCGACTAGCTGGATGCAGTGCCCCCTCTTGCCTCCCCATGGACGCCAATGTACAAAGGTATTCACTTTGATAATCCATTAGTGATACATCAGAGGACTTTTAAGTTATAGCATTAATACATGTCGTTTTCTGTTACATTTTAAAAAATATTTGGATATCTGACTGGTAGCCTTTTCCTGATGGAGTTCTACTCCTTTAAGTCTCTGTGGATAAGGAGTTGGTATTTCTTCGTTAAATATAGATTTAACCACCTTATTTTAATAATATATATGATACAGAAATTTTAAGCTTTCCTCAATAACGCGCCCTTTTCTTTCATAAACATTATTTCAAATTCCTATTTAATTTCAATCACGTATTGCAACTATATTAAATTCTATCCCACGCCACTAATATTAACAAAGTCTGCCAGCACTTCCTCTTTTCCTCGACCATACCATATAGGGTCCCTAATCTTAACCTCTGCGTAAACTTTCTCATATGAAACTGCTTCCTCATCGTATTTTTAAAGCATAAAGAACGCGAAGGCAGCATGTGCCCCGTGTCATCATATTCTTCCCCCTGCGATGTAACTGTAGATTGTGTGAACCAACGCAGATGGCATTAAGATTTCTTGAGAACTAACAGGTCGACGATCGCAGGAACTCTGTCCTATGTAACAAATGATATGTTTCGAGTGTCATATAATAAAGTAGATTTTTTGGTAACGTGAAATGTCTCTTTCCTGGACTATTATATCTGCCATTACATATATATAATCGCTTTTGATATTTTTTTCGACTTTTCTTAACTTGAATTTTCTCGTTGTACGAGAAACCAGCAATAATTATGAGCCCTTTGCTAAAACTTTATTTGGATTCTTGGAACCAAATGATAGTAAATAGAAATCTTTTTTTTTTGGCAATATATAGAGAATCAATAATCACAATAATCTTCATCAATAATCACAATATATTTACATCTGACTCTGAATAAATAATTTTTATAAAGAATTCTACAGCGTGTCCTGCGCTCAGTCTTATTCCTTATAGGCAAAAAGCGGTGAAGGCATATATGTTTTTGGCTTTTGTAAATTGAAATTATTTTTAAATTGTTGACAGTACACATAGAGGTGTGGATTTTTGAGTAGGTAGATTTTCTTTTAATATCAGTTATCTTACTTTCGAAATAGTCGTAAAAGTTCTTACCTTCATTGGATATTGGTTTGGTGCTCTTTTTCTCCAGTTAAAAGCAATGCTTGACGATGTTTTTACCTTTGCCATTAATAATATTGCTTATTTTAGTTATGGAAATGTTAATTCCGTGATTTGTACAGTACTTTTAATTATAGAATAGGAATATTTATTTTCGGAAAGAGAAAAATCATACATAACTCTCTATCCAAAGCTTGTAAACGCGCCATTATTAAAGTAGACGCTATTATTATGAAACAGCAGACGATAATTTAGTTTTCATAATAATCCGTTGCCAAATAATATTCATTTTAATTCTTTTACGCTTTATTCATGGAGGTAAAAGGAGTAAAACTTCATATTAAGAAAACGCCAATATCGTCTGAGACAATCATTCAGGTGGCGCTGGGGTAAGATAAGTAGACCTGCGTTGTATGCATTTCTATGGCGGAAGGCCTAAAATATTTATTTAAACGGTCAATTTTGTAAAAATAAATTATTATCGCAATGCAAATTAGAACTGAAATAATAAAGAATATTCCTACGTATTCAAAATTATTTTTACCATTCAATTTATTTTTATTCTGTACTCTACCCTACAACTATGAAAAAATATTCGTTAATTATACTCATAATTAGGGAATCTTAAATTTAAAAATAATAATAAAACGTCTGATATGAATAGCACATGACTTTCCCTACAAACTCATTCATTTTCTTATTTTTTATTTCATGATGCATTGAGTTTAATTTGTAGAAAATGACATGTATACTTTTCTGATATTTTATCCAATTTGTAGTTTTAATGCATGTTCGTTTCATTTGGCAACTTAATGCACTTTAAAATCTTCAGCTCTATAAGTTCCAAAAAACTAAAATATTCCGTGAACGGTTCATTCTAGAGTTATTCGCTCTGTTATCAAAAATCACATGAAATCACTTGAGTGCTTAATTAATATATTTCAGCAATTTTAGTTCTTTATTTCACATTTTCACGATCTTTGCTGGCCATTTCGCGAAAAAAGTTCGGTTATTTTTTTCCGAATCATGCCAACATTTAATGAATATCAGAATAACCCTCAAGGGACGTAACTACTAAATTTTAAGAAATTTCATTAAAGAGTTATTTCACTTTAGTGAAAAACGTCTTAGCTCTCCAATTTAAAAATCTTCAATATCTCCAGAAGATGGACATCTTAGAGTAATGGGGTTGATCGTATTCATTTCATAGTCAAAATTACGTAAACAAAAATGCATTTAATTGATACAATTATAGTGTTTTATTTTAACTCTTGACGATTTTTGACTCTTGACGCCATTTATAAAAAAAAAAAAAAAAAAAAAAAAAAAAAGAGGTTCTTTCATCCCGAATCGTACCAAAATGTAGTCAACACCAGAGTTACCCACAAGTGACTTACCTTTAAAATTTTATTATATTGGGTCCATTAGTTTCTGAGTTAGAGTGGATGCATTCATTGTACAGACAGACACACACACACACATACACAGACGTCACGCTAAAGATAGCTAAAAATAATCCTAAAACGTGTAGATCCGTCGAAAATTCGAGTTGCGATTTTCGAGATGATTCCAACACTTTCCCTATACATTACTATGTATTGCAGGGAAAGAAATACATATATTAAATATTACGCCTTCTTATTGTGTCAACTAACAATATCGACTACTTTACTAACACTAGCGACACTATATAATTCTCAAAGCACTATGGTATTTTCAATCGTTTCATCTATAAAAGATTTATCTCCTTTTCAACTCCACGGTTTTGTTATTCCTTTAATTAAAATCGTTCTAAAATGTGTAAACCATCTGATATGCTGAGAAAATATTAAATTTCGAACTATTCGAGTTATAATCATAAAAAAAAACTTACCAAATTTTACTTTTTTGTACTATAATACGCTAATTTCTAGCTATGCAATTTTCGAGATGATTCCAACACTTTCCCTATGCATTACTATGTGTTGCAGGGAAAGAAATACATATATTAAATACTACGCCTTCTTATTGTGTCAACTAACAATATCGACTACTTTACTAACACTAGCGACACCTATATATAATTCTCAAAGCACTATGGTATTTCCAATCGTTTCATCTATAAAAGATTTATCTCCTTTTCAACTCCACGGTTTTGGTATTCCTTTAATTAAAATCGTTCTAAAATGTGTAAACCATCTGAAATGCTGAGAAAATATTAAATTTCGAACTATTCGAGTTATAATCATAAAAAAAAACTTACCAAATTTTACTTTTTTGTACTATAATACGCTAATACATACTATATTTTTAATATGTAAGGAAAGTCATGTGTTGGGTAGATCAAATTTTCCTTTACAAAACAGACCAAGGACGGTATTTCTTCCAGGCATACCTCCAGTGGGCGAAACCCTTCCACCCCCTTCCCGAAGACATTTTATGTTAACCTAGTTTCTATTCATGTGACAGCATTTAGATATATTTATATAAGGCAAATAGAAAATATGCTCCCCCTAAAGTTTCATTAGCACCCCACCCACCCCTCGGCCTAAAAGAAACACTGACCAAAGATAGGAACAAATGCGCTTTACTTCCCAAAGGTATTGTCCCTGCGTATCCCTGCGTGTCCCAACATGAAACATCCCAGTGTTCAGAAACCCAACTCTGGACACCTTAGTAACAGGGATACCAACAAGCATCCATTGCATGTGAAAAAAATCGAGCTTCCGGGATGGCTATAAATATGACGGGGGTGATGCAGCCTATTTGGGTCACTGCGCTGCTGTAAGTCAATTGCTGACGCGTCCAAATATTGTTATGATGGGAAAAAAAAACATGATCGTAAAATACAAGAATGGTTGGGGTTGAAGCTGGAAAAAATATCCATAATCGCTGTGTCCTTTCTTTTAGATTCTACCGTGTGCACAATGAACGGCTGTGGAAATGATACTATAATTATATAAAATAATTATATAATGATATAATTATTTTATATAATTATAGTATCATAGATATAATTATATAATGATACTATAATAATTATATGTCAAAAACGGATCCTATCGAAACAGCTTTAGATTTAGAAGTGACACAACTGAAAACGTGTAACTTTTAAATTGTTGATATGGTTAAGTTGGACAAACATTAATGGGTTAATTCGTAAATATATATATCGATTTGGCTTCCTAATGAGTCTACCAAAGATAAATAAAACAATTGATGAACTTAAGTATATTAACTATTAACACTGTGATTATAGAGCAGTTAGCTGGCCTAGTTATGTTCTGCTCCGCGGTTCTTGTATATCCCCGGTGGGGCTTCGGGAGAATTCTGTTCCGAGAGACTCCCCCCCCCCCCTATTTTGTCCACCCCGGAAGAAAAATCGGAAATTCGTTCCCGTTAAGTTCTGCCCAGTGATCAACACTATAAGTGTTGAAGACCCAGACCGTCCGACTCGTCCGAGGACTTGAGCAACAACACTATAGTGTCGAAAGCCCAGACCGACCGGCTCATCCGAAGACATAGAGCAGCAAAGTGGGCGGCCGGGATCACTATAAGTGTTGTTGTTGTTGAGACCCAGACCGTCCGACCTACCAGAAAGGTGTAAGGTAACTGTACGGACGGCCGGGAAGTGCCACCCAATTTAGACCGGAACCCAGTGGGGGAGGCATCCACAGGGACCGTACCCTCCTTCCCCTACCACCAACCTCTCGGAAGGACTTACGGACCCACATGTTTAACGTGATCGTACTCCGCATGAACACGGCGGCATTTGTGGTAGCGTGCAAATCTAGCGCGCAAACCACGGGGATACCGCACCCGAGATGGCCAACAGCACGCGGTGTTCCGAGGTGGTCACCCACCAAGTACTAACCGCGCCCGATGCTGCTTGACTTCGGTGATCTAACGAGAACCGGTGTTTTCAGCACGGTACGGCCGTTGGCTCGGGATCACTATAAGTGTGTAAAAATTCACGCTTTTAACCCCCGGGGGTCTACTTGAGTGTCTGAAAGACATTAAAAACCATAATCTCTGCCCGAGGGGGGGGGGGACGAAGAGAGAAATGAAATCTACTACCTTGGGTTCTGTCCAATGGTCGACACTGCAAAAGATTTAGCCTTCTAGGTCACCAGAGGGACTTCCGGAGGGTCTGCAAACACTTTTCGGAAATCTTTATTTTCTTCAACCCCGCCCGTGTGTGTGTGGGGAGGGGGAGAGAAGTAATCGAAATTCCGGCTCTATTAATTTTTGTGCCGTAGTCGATACTGTAAGTGTACATAGTGGCCTGCTAGGTCAAGGGAGGGGCTTCAAGCGGGTGTGGAAAGATTATTTTTTTTAAAACCTCCATGTTTAATTGTTTACCACCTCCTAGGGATGGGATAAATCGAAAATTCTGCTCCATTAGGTTTTATACCGTAATCCAGTGTTTTCAAACTTTGTTGATCGCGGAACTGTTTTGAAATTCAATTTGATGGCGGAACTCCAACGTAAAAAAAAGGAACATTGTGGTCCAAATAATGCATTCAAAATTTTACGAGTTTTTATACTTTCCTTACATACATAGTATAATGTATAAGGAAAGTACATATTGTGACGGGGTCGAAAATTCGAATTCGAGTTTTCGACCGGAGAGCACGTTTCAAGTATCCTTGATCGCGAATCGAACATTTTTGAGGTGATGTCTGTGTGTGTGTGTGTCAGTCAGTGAGTTTGTGGAGACAATATCTCACAAACGAATGGAGCGATTCAAATGAAATTTGGTACAAAAATTGCAATCCGTGAATACTGGAAGCCTATTGTTTTTAAACACAACCGAAAGTTCAGAACCCCCCAAATTTGAGTGAAATTATTTTGAAAATAAATCATTAAAAAATCAAAACCTTTAATAAAGTTACACAAATAGACATTTCTTATGTAATTTTTCCTTAGAAAACGATTGACATAAACTTTAGAACGCTAACATGAACCGTTCTTGAGATATTGTACATTTTTCAAATAAATTTATAAAAAAATCCGATAAATTAAAAAAAAATATTAACTGTTGAGAAACATGTTCACTTTTCATATGTAATATCATGCGATATATTGGGTGACATCATTCTTGTGGATCAAGCTCGTTCTATTCATGAGAAAAGATACTTTGAGTAATACTTTTATATTTGAACGCCAATAGGCATTTATCTGCTATAAGAATAACTTATTTCTCCGCCCATAACGCTTGGCGAGATTTTGGCAACGAAATTGGCGGAATGTCGCCAACTTGGCGACTTTTTTAAATGTTGCCAAATTAATGAAAATCTCGCCAAATGGATAAATTAGACGCTAAATCAATGAAAATGATGACTACTTGACGAAAATTCAATATCTTGGAAAGAATATCTACTATAAAAATAACCTTTTTTTTTTTTTACTGTAAAAGTAGTAAATTCATTGTATTATATAAGGAAAGTCATGTGCTGCCCACATCAGATTTTTATTACTATTATTATTATTATCAATAATAATATTATTTTATTTTTAAGAACATTAACACGAAATTATCACGTTGCGGAACCAAGGAGTCCTGCGGAACTTTGAAAAACGCTGTCGTAGTCGATACCATAATGTGCAGAGATTCAGCCTTCTGGTAGGTCAATGGACGGGTTTCTGGGGGTCTGGAAATAATTTTCAAAATCCTACATTTTCTACGTGCCCCAGAAAAATTTAAAATCGCAAGTGACTATCGATTGAAAAATTTTAAAACGCCTCAAGTGGCGTATTAGAATTCCTATCTCGAAAACGAAGCAACAGAGGCGAACATTTTCAACTACATCGTAGAACGTTCTCTATTTATTATGGAAAGGCATGCGATTAGCCCATACACAGGCAATAAAATGATGTTAAAGGAAATGAATAATTATATTACAGTATTATTGGTCTGTCATTTTTATACAATATTTATTTTTAATCCAAAAAGGAAAAATCTTAAATAATAAAGGAAGATGTCTGCCTGTGTGTGTGTACAGTATGTAACGGTAAATCTAAGCGTCCATGAAATTGGGTACATAGTTACTTGAGGACCTGGGAAGGTGTACTTCGGCATTATGTTTTTATCTTATGTGGGCATATGTGGTCTTTTCTGATATTATACTTAATTTACATTTTTAATACATCGTCATTTCATTTGGCAACTTAAGCATTTTAAAGCGACTTCCACTCCTCAGAATTTCAAAATACTAAAATATCTCAGCGGGCGATTCTAGAGCCATGGGGTTAGTCTTCATCGTTTCCTTGTCAAACATTACATGAAGAACAAGTATTTAATAAATACATTCCAGTAATTTTAGTCATTTATTTTAAATGTTGGTAGTTCTTGCTGGCTATTTCGCAAAAAAAGATTTTTTTTTCCCCGAATCGAACCCAAATCTAATCACTATCAGATGGTTCACAAGAGATGCCACTACTAAATTAAAAAAAAATTCATCAAACAGTTTTATAACTACAGTTAAATTCTTCAGCTCTTCAAAACTATAAAAAACGTAAAAATCTCGAAAAGGGTCCATCTTATAGTAATAGATTTGGTTTTATTCTTTCCGTGGTTAAATATTACGTATAAAACATGCAGTAAATTGATACATTTGTAGTATTTTATTTAGATCTTGACGATTTTTGCGGGCCATTTTGCAGTAAAAGGCAGGTTATTTTTTTCCGAATCGTACCCAAATCTTCTCAACCGATTTTTTTTTATAATTGGGTCTATTAGTCTTTCAGCTAGAGTCGATATATTATTGTATAGATAAATACACAGACGTCACTCAAAAAATAGTTTTTTCAAGTTCTAGAGTACTCGAAATCCGTCGAAAACTCGAGTTGCAATTTTCGACACAATTCCAGTACTTCCCTTATACATTAGAAAGCAAAAACAGCCTGAGGAGTCTTTTATCTTCCGAAACCGTTGAATACTATTATTAATTTGTTTTTCTTGTACTTAGAAAGGATATTTCTTTTTAGCTATTTTTGCAGCAATTTCTTTAAATTTTTAAAAATTTTAAATCTTTTTAAAAACGTCATTACTGAATATTATTAAGTTTATCTCGTCATCATAGTCCACTGGAAAATACACAGTAGGTTTCTCTCGATGAAATTTTTCACGTAAAACACTTCTGCGCAAAATTCTTTCAGTTAGACCAATTTGTGAAAGGAAAAAAAGGAACTCTAGTGATTGAATCATTCCTACATTATGTAAAGTATTATGTGTAAAACGATCTGGGACCCCATTTGCATTTACATCACTTTCTCATCAACTATTTATTTCTACCATTTTGCTGAAACTTTTCCATCCAGCTCATAAATGATAACTTTCTTTCCAGTTCTATTGATTCAGTTTCTGAGAGCTAAAAATGTTTTGGATGTAATCTCCTGACACAAGTTGGAGACTGAAGAATAATATTGTAAAAAAAAGAACGTTTCGACTTAAAAATGCGATTCTTTTAAGAGTACTGAACAATAATACTTTTTGTCTTTCGTTGTTGGCACCTTTTTCAAAGTCACCTCCTCAGCTGTCTTTTACGCAAGTACAAATTAAGAATCGGGAACTTTAAAGCTTCCCAATTCAGAGATTCGCAAATAGAAAATGTCAGAAGAACTTAGAGAGAATATTATATGTATATAATATTCTCTCTTTTATATATTAAGTTGCAATTTTGTCATAAATATCAACATTGGATGAAATATAAGACAAATGATGGGGGGGGGGGGGGAATTGCGAGAATATGAGCAAGATCCTCTATTGCGGTTATCCTCTATTGCACTATGGGTATAGGCTTAAATGTATTCGAGACTTTCAAATTTTTTCTTGTTATTGCTTAGTTTCTATTATAGTTTATACATTATTGTTTTGCAGATCGAATGTCATCGATATTATTCGCGAATTTAAGATATTTTCCGAAATTTCGCAAATATCAAATATATGAATTTCTTGAACCTTTTAGACAAGGAATAAGATTAATTATTTATTTTCTGTTAAATTCCCATGTTTGAAGAGGAGGTTCCACTAATTGTAATTAGATTCTTATGATTTATGTTCAGCTACATTCCTAATCTGTAATATTATTCAAAAATTCAAGTTTAACATGATATGATTAAAAATGATGTCACATCCATATTAAATAACCTCCGTTCTAAAGTGTATCAGGTTTAAACTTGTCTATGACGATAGTTTCCCGGTCCTTAGAGTATCGTTATAGGTAGGTTTCATTTTAATTAAAAATCAATTATTTATTTATTTTTTCATTTTTTTACACTTCGATGACTTTTATTAAAGATCTTTAACTCTCATTTAATACAAACCTTTACTCTTTTTTTCACCATCTTTCAAGTTGTAAATCCCCAGTGAGATAATTATCCTGAGGCAAGATTAATGAAGCATATGGACCTTGACTCTGATGTGCATACATCTGAACACACACATATGGGCAAACGCGTTTTAATAGTGTAGATAGATGGCTTTGCACTAAAAGTCACAGGCATGGAGGTAAAAGTAAAGAGTTAAAACTCCATATTAAAAAAACGCCACTATCGTTTAAGACAATCATTCGGGTGGCGCTGGGATAAGATAAGTAGTCCTGCATTGTATGCATTTCTATGACGAAAGGCCTAAAATATTTTCTTAAACTTTCAATTTTGTAAATATAGATTATTAGCAAAATGCAAATTAGAACGAAAAAAATAAAAAATATTTCTACGCATTCAAAATTATTTTACCTTTCAATTTATTTATATATATTCTAAAATATATATTTAAAATGTCAATTTTTTAAAATAAATTATTAGCACATTACAAAGTGGAACCGAAGCGCTATTTCTACACATTCAAAATTATTTTACCTTTCAATTTCCTTATATTATGTACTCTAACCTACAACTATAAAAAAAAATACGGGTTAATTATACTCATCATTGGGAAACCAACCCTTCATTTAAAAATAATCAAAAATACATAAAGTCTACTCCTTTCTGTTGTGTTAACTCTAGAACGACGGAAGTGGTCATTTTGACCGCATAACTACTTTGGCCGCTGCCTTCGTTCTAGGAAGATCGTTGATTTGTTCTCTTATTATAAAACCTAGAATAATTTTCTTCTGTGTTTTCAATAACTTTAAGAAAATAAGAAAAGTCATAAAATTTCAATGGGCTGGGATTAGACGTTTTGGAGAAATCGTTTCTCAAAGTAGTTGTGCTGTCAAAATGACCGCTTCCGTCGTTCTAGTGTTAACTAACAATAGCAGCTACTTTACTAACACTAGCGACACCTAGATATAATTATATCAAGAATTATATCTACAAAGCATTATGGCATTTTCAAGCGTTTCACCCATATGAGTTATACCTCCTTTTTTCGAGCTCCTTGGTCACCCCTTCTATTCTCTTTTTGTGTCGCACCCATCAGAAAATAAAAATTCTTCTGAAGACAGTAACAGCTTCTCGGCGTTACTCGGTTTTAGAAAATAAATTAAATGAACCGACATTTTGTCTGCCGAGTTGCGCTGGGAAACAGACAGTTATCGATATATCGAAAGGCATTTAGAAATTGAATTTGGGTTCTATTAACGGCTGAAAAAAAAAAGATAGATTTCATTTTCTATAAAGGGCTGAGGCAGAATGGCGTTTAATTTTTTATGTGGACTGATCCGATACCCCCGAATGCAGGAATAGAGTGTTTTATGAGATTGAAATCGATTCTGCATGGTACAGAGAAATGTTCGTCAGACTTATTCGATCGAAAACACACTTAACCCATTTATTATACTCCCCGCTGTACATTATAGACGTAAACAATTGGATTGGGGTCAAGAATTTGAATATCATACTTCGGTGGCGTCATGTTTCGGATATCTGTATCGATCGACTCCATATAGAATTATACTCACAGAAACTGCCCTTGGGGGGGGGGGGGGGCGTTTCCAAAGTGAGGATGATGCTCCTGTTATACGTATATAACAGTATCCATGGACCAGTTTCACGCTTTGTTTTAAGCATTTTGAGCAATTTTCATAGTAATGCGGCAGTAGCGATCGAAAAATTATAGCAGACTTCCAAACTTAACATCCTTTTGAAGGTTGAAGTTACTCTCTTTTAAGTGCACTCTGATGGATTTGTATTTTTAAGAAAGAACGTTTTTTGGGGATATAACTGGGTTCGTTTTTCGGGGATATAACTGGTTTTTTGGTTGACGTAAACTAAAATTCCGAAGTGACGTAAAAAAAAACATCCTATAATTTTCAAACATTAACTTTTAAGATTTGACTCTCCTAAAAAAATTTTCATCTGGTGTGATGTGTCCATTTTTAGGAATTTCTTTAAGTTGCACACTATTTATGCCATTGCCAACGGCCGTACCGTGCTGAAAACACCAGTTCTCGTTAGATCACCGAAGTCAGGCAGCATCGGGCGCGATTAGTATTTGGGTGGGTGGCCACCTGGGAACACCGCGTGCACATTTGTTGGCACATTTCGGGCGCGATATCCCGGTGGTTTGCGCGCTGGATTTGCACGCTGCCACAACTGCCGCCGTGTTCATGCGGAGTACGATCACGTTAAACATGTGGGTCCGTAAGTCCTTCCGAGAGGTTGGTGGTAGGGGAAGGAGGGTACGGTCCCTGTGGATGCCTCCCCCAGTGGGTTCTGGTCTAAATTGGGTGGCACTTCCCGGCCGTCCAAATAGTTACCTTACACCTTTCTGGTAGGTCGGACGGTCTGGGTCTCAATAACAACACTATTTATGCCGTGAAAATATTTCCCACGGTTTAGAACAGATTTTTCCCGAAATGCGTCAATTGATGCGCTTACATAAGAATTCATACTCACAGACCCCATCTATAGGGGAGATCCCAGAGTTAAAATTGTGCTGTTAGGACACTGCGATTTTGAAGTGTGAATTTGGCCGCTGCAGCCTCGGGTGGTCTGGGCTCAATCATCATGAAATTTGATAACGGCTACGCAGTAAAACGGAACGAACAGGTATCCATGGAGGCTTGCTAAATTGTGGCACCTAGCAAGTTTCTTTTTTTCTGACATTTCAGCTATTCCATGCGATACGACGAGTACGGTATGTTACATAAAACCGATTAAATAAATAAATTATATTAAGGGAAAACGTTAAAACGAATAATTTATATTACAAAAACCGATATAACGAATAAATTATGCTACAAAATACCGATATAATGAATACATTGTATTACTAAAAAATAATATGACGTATAATATATATTACGAAAACTGACGTAACAAATTACGTAACAAATAAATTATATATATACAGGGTGTCCTAAAAACATTAACCTCGGCTTTTATTCCTTAAATATTGATCTTAGACATATATAATACATTACAAAATTGCAAAAAAGGTACAGTTTGCAAAAAACGTAAAAAAAATGCAAAAAAGGTAAAAAAAGGTACAGAATTTTATGAAATCGATACAAATTTTCAGGGGATTAAATTTGAAGAAATACAAAATTTAAATTTTTATACGGCCCCCGTACAAAAATATTTCCAATGAGTAAAATGTGCTCCATACACTAATAAGGTGATGTACAAAAGTTCAGCATTTTATCATAAAAAGTCCCAGATATATGTTTAAACAAAGTGGGTGTGGGATTAATCACACATTAAAATGTAAATGTTTACAGCAAGAGTGCAAATGACGCAACGCAGAAATGCATCATAGGCAAATAATATCTGCCTCTTATCTTTAATGGAACTTTGGCATGGATGGAAAACATTTTGAATAAGCTTTGTAATCTTAGTGTAAAGTAATGATTTCTACAACGTGTAGATACTTTTGTACCAATAAATAGCAAAATTATTATTACTTTCCTTATGTATATATTAATGTATAAAGAAAGTATTGTGACGGGGTCGAAAATTCGAATTCGAGTTTTCGACGGGAGAGCACGTTTCAATCATCCCTGAACACGAATCAGACATTTCTGAGGTTATGTCTGTGTGTGTGTGTGTGTGTGTCAGTGAGTCTGTGGAGACGGTAACTGACGAACGAATGGATCGATTTGAATGAAATTTGGTACAAAACTTACAATCCATGAATATAGGAAGCTTATTGTTTTTATACGCAATCGCATGTTCAGAACCTCCCTAAATTTTTGAGTGAAATTTTGAAAAAAGCCTCAAAAAATCAAAACCATTAATAAAGTTACGAAAATAGTCATTTCTTATGTAATTTTTCATTAGTAACCGATTGACATAAACTTTAGAACGCTAGCATGTACCATTCTCCAGATATTGCATATTTTTCAAATAAATTTATCAAAAAATCCCATAAATTAAAAATAAATATTAACTGTTGAAAAACATGTTCACTTTTCATATGTAATATCATGCGATAAATTGGGTGGCATCATTCTCGTGGATCTAGCTAGTTCCATTCATGAGGAAATATACCTTAGGTAATACTTTTAATCAATAGTCAGTTATCTGCTACAAGAATAACTTATTTTTCCGTCCATAACGTTTGGTGAGATATTGGCGGAATGTCGCCAACTTGGCGGCTTTTTAAATGTTGCCAAATTAACGAAAATGTCGCCAAATTGATAAAAATGACGCTAAATCAATGAAAATGACGACTAGATGATGAAGTAACTATTAAAGTATTTTAAAATACGGACTATATCGCTTATTGAGGATGCTATCAATATTGATGATTGTTTAGAGTTGCGCAAAGTATAAGTTAATTCAGTATTTTGAAATAGTTTTACATGTTGTCATCCTGAAAATCGCCCAATGTACAATTCAATAATAAAAACACAGCGCCGTGGATCTTATACATTATTTTTTTATTGTAAAACTAGTAAATCCATTGCATTATATAAGGAAAGTCATGTGCTGCTCACATCAGACTTTTTATTTATGTAATAATTGTTTTCTTTCGTAATTTGTATATGACCCCTGAAACGCGATCTGCCGACATGATTTTTCCCCTCTGAGAACCCATGTCAATGCATCGAAGAGTGATTTAAGTCAGCATTTTTGTCTTTTCATATCTCTGGGACTTTTTATGATAAAATGCTAAAATTTTGTGCATTACCTTATTAGTGTATGGGGCACATTTTACTCATTGGAAATGTTTTTGTACGGGGGCCGTATAAACATTTAAATTTTGTATTTCTCAAAATTTAATTCCCTTGAAAATTTTAATCGATTTCATAAAATTCTGTACCTTTTTTTACGCAACTTTCTAATTTATTATGTATGCCTAAGATCAATATTTAAGGAATAACCGCCGAGGTCAATGTTTTTGGCACACCCTACATATATATAATTTATTTGTTACGTCAGTTTTCGTAATATATAATTTGTATATATATATATATATATATAGGCATTTTTTAAAGTTAGGATTTTTGAGTTGCAACTTCTCTGTATTCTATCATTGGATTTTCAAATTATTATATATATATATATATATATATATATATATATATATATATATATGAAAGATATAATAATCAATTTAAGTAATTACAAAATATTAAAATCACCAAAGCAGTTAAACCACGGCCACGGCCACAATGCCGTAAAGAGAAATGTACAGCACTGGCTTAATTTTGAAGATTAATTAGACTAGACCAGGGGTCGGCAACCTATTGAAACAGAAGAGCCAAAAGTTACAATTTACAAAATTTCCCAGTTTTTAAAGAGCCATTAAAAATGTTCGTTTCAATATTATAGTATTTGCTTATATATATTTGATTTTTGATTTAAAATAAACGGCTTTAAATACGGAATAATATTTATTCATATAAAAACACAAATATACAAATTACATCAATGGGAGCATTGGCTTTACATGCCTTTTGAAAGTTTGATTAAATCTGGCTTATAACTTGTTGTTTTAAGTTTCAAGCACGACTCTAGATTTTTATTTGTTAGTTGACTTCTAACTTTACTTTTTATTATATTCATGCAAGGGAACGCTTGCTCGCACGAATATGTCGACCCGAAGATCGTCAGCACTCCATATGCCAACTTCTTCACCTCACTGTAGCATTCTGGAAGACTATTCCATGCGCCGAATATGAGGGCCTCAACTCGCGGAATTTTTTTTAGAATTTATTTCCACTTGTGCTGCGCGACGTGCATGCATTTTTGGACCTCCAACTCCTCCGACTGGTTCTTGAGTTCTGCGAACTTGCCACTCCACAAGTCTTTGCTTTTCAAATCTAGCAATTGCATTTGGAGCGATCCAGCATCAATTGCAAATGGCTCAATGTTGATCGCATTTGTATTTGTGTTGAGAGGATTTATTATGAACGCGAGAGTACTTTTGTTTGTTTTGAATTGCTCGAATCTCTCAGCGAATCCATCCTTCATGTCTTTTAAAGCTATGCTGAAGTAATTCGTGTCAATTGTTGCATTGGTCTCATCGCGATATTGCTTCAGATTTTTAAAATGAAGTAATTTACCGCTCTCCATGTCTTCAACAAAAAGAAGTATTTTTTTTTCGAAACAAACTACTTCTTCAAGCAAGGCGTAGGCTGGGTTGCCCTTTCCTTGCAGTTTTAGATTTAGTTCATTGTGGTATCTACCATGAAGTTGGATTTTTGCAGCCATTTGTCTTCTTCCAATTCGGGATGGTCAATGCTTTTTTTCATTGAGGAATGTTTTTATTTCACTCAAGCACAAAGTAAAACTTTGCAACACGTTACCTCTGGAAAGCCATCGCACTTTATTGTGCAGAAGTTGGTCAGAAAACTGGCTATCTATTTCTTCAAGGAAATCTTTAAACTGGCGATGGTAGAGTGCTTTTGCCAAGATGCTGCTAATAATCTTAATTACCAAGTTCATGACCTCAACTATTTCGGCCGGAAATGTTTGGGCACAAAGCGCTTCTTGATGAATTATAAATGAAACGTTAGAATTTCATGGTTTATTTTTTTCTGAATAATTGATGTTACCCCTCTATGTATTCCTGTCATACTTCTGACTCCATCAGTTGCTATAGAAACGATTTTATTTATATCGATTCCATTGTCTTCCAGGCATTTTTGCACAGCATTTGCTATATTTTCTCCACGAGTTTGCCCTGAGATCGGTAGCAATCCTAGCAGTTCTTCTTTTGGACCTTGGGACGACATATACCTGACGAAAAGGGTAACTTGTGCCGTGTCTTTTATGTCGCAAGACTCATCTATAGCAAGTGATATGGCAGAAGCCAGTTGAATGTCTTCCACTTGCATATGTTGTTGTTGAGACCCAGACCGTCCGACCTACCAGAAAGGTGTAAGGTAACTGTATGGACGGCCGGGAAGTGCCACCCAATTTAGACCGGAACCCAGTGGGGGAGGCATCCACAGGGACCGTACCCTCCTTCCCCTACCACCAACCTCTCGGAAGGACTTACGGACCCACATGTTTAAAGTGATCGTACTCCGCATGAACACGGCGGCATTTTGTGGCAGCGTGCGAATCTAGCGTGCAAACCACGGGGATACCGCACCCGAGATGGCCAACAGCACGCGGCGTTCCGAGGTGGTCACCCACCAAGTACTATCCGCGCCCGATGCTACTTGACTTCGGTGATCTAACGAGAACCGGTGTTTTCAGCACGGTACGGCCGTTGGCCCTTCCACTTGCATATGTGTTACATTTGAAGACATTTTAGCAGTTCTATCTTGTACTGTTTTAGCTGATAATGGCAAATCTCTGATTTTTTTTCATGATTTCTGCTTTGTTTTTAAAATCAAGAAACAGTTCTTCAGATGCACGTATAAAACAATCTCTGACGTACTCACCATCTGTGAATGGTTTTCTTCTTTTTGCAATTTCTAATGATACTGCTAAGCTTGCCAGATTTATATAATTGGAAGATTGCGCCCAGTTACTTAGCATGGAACTTGACGGTTGTTGGTTTTTTTTTAGCTCTTCAACAGCTTTTTTTCGTGCGTCACCGGTTGGATATTTACTAGCAAACTGGGTATGTTTTGTAGTGAAGTGTCTCTCCAAATTTGACTTCTTATTGTGCGCGAGTTTTTCGTGGCAAATGAGATAAGTCGGAAGGCCATCTGTGTTGCATATGAATGCAAACGACTCCGTCCAATCCTGATTGAATTCTCGGTTTTCTTCTTCAGTTCTTATGTTTTTTTACTAGATGCCATGCTGGCGGCGGAGCTGAAAAAATGATTTTTTAAAATTTTTCTTAGCTATCTAAGACGGCAAACAATTTATTTACCATTATTACTTCATTAACACGATCCTCAGATATGTAATCCAATTCTGTTACTGATTTTATTATATTATACGCGTACATACCTTTGAGAAGATAATTCGCTTCTAAATCGTATTCTTCTTGAAACAACAAGCGAATAGACACGCAAAAACCGCAAGCGATTAAACTAACACACATGCAACGTAACGTCCACCGCGCTATCCGAGATGACTGACTGTCAACACGTCTAAGGTCTAGACGGTGGCTGTTTGGGTGAGACGGAAATGGAATGCAATTGGCTGAAAGATAAACATGGTCACGGAGTCTCATCTCTAAGAACAAAACAATAGTTCAAATTTATCTCATTACGGTCATGTTAAGCGTAGCGATTTATAATTAACGATTATGAATATAGAAGCTATTGAGAAATTAGGTACTTAAAAATATATTTTCTTATTTTTTAAGGGTCTTGATAATAAATTATTAATTTTTTCGTATGGAACTGGAGAGCCGCAACTTTACAACAAAAGAGCCGCAGGTTGCCGACCCCTGGACTAGACTCTTCTCCAGGTGAGCATCTAACACTAATTAACCCAAACACATGTATATATATATATGTGTTTCCCGAGTGCAATTCCCGCGCGCTAACCTCAGAGCTACCGCGCCCGTTAGCGTATGGGTCGAACACCCAGGCCGCCCGGCTCATCTGAAGACATAGAGCAGCAAAAATGGGCGGCCGGGGTTAGCGTATGCGTATCTATGCTAGTGTGTGCGTGTGCGTGTTTATATATGTGCGTGCTAGTGTGTGTGCCCGTGAATCTGTGGAAGCAATATCTTACGAATGAATAGAGCGCTTTGAAAAAAACTTGGTACAATTCTTACAGTCAGTGAATACTGGAATCTTATCGATTTTGAACGCAATCGAATGTACGAAAGACTCCCCAAATTTTGAATAAATTTTTAACGAAATCATTAAAAAATCAGGTCCTTCAATAATGATAAATAAATTATCATCTCATGCGTAAATTTTTCATTTGCACGTATGTCAAAACAGTTCGTTTTCGAAATAATGCGCGTTTTTTTCCCTCCCCCCCCCCCAAATAAATGTATCAAAAATTTACATAAAATTAAAAAAAAAATAGTAAAAATCATCGTACGCACGCATTTCATATTCCATATATACAATGTTATGCAACAAATCTGTTAACATCATTCTCTTGAATCTAGTTCGTTCCATTCACAAAATAAAGTACTTTTTATGACAGTTATGCATTTTAACATCCACGAATTCGCCAATAGTCATTCATTTCATGTAATTGATCTTAATTGAGTGTTCATTGCATTTTGATGAAAATTTAAGTCAGTATGAATATGTAAGTATGCGAGTATGAATAAGTCATACTTTTGGACTTTTAAGTTACCTAAAGCGTCCAATTTCATTTTATGTGCTGTCAATTCAATGCTAAAATCATTGTTCTTTAGATCCTGTACACCTTGTAAAGTCGTTGAGGTATGTAGGGAAAGTCATGTGCTGCCCACATCAGATTTTTCGAAATGAAATGAGTGTGTTCATAGAAGACCCATATTTATTTTCTTGTATTTTACTTGAGGGGTATTCAATTTTGAAAGGTATTTTTAGCCAATTTTCACCTATTATTTCCACTTATTCTCCTCCAATAAACCGGGCAGTTTATTTCAAAGTGGGTTTTATCCAGAAAAGTTTATATTAACTTAAAGACGCACGCAGAATTCTGCGAATCCTCACAATAATATAGGGAATTATGCACATAAAAAGGATTTTTAAAAGTACTTACGAACAGGAAACAAAATATTCTTGTTATTCTTGCACTATTGGAAGTAAGACATCAAGGCTAGCATGCATTTGTAGAAATCTGGGAATTGCATTCATGAAAAGGAATCGAAGTTTTCCCCTCAATGCTCCCACTTAAGAGAATCTCCCTACATACGTAGCATGATATATAGGGCAGGTATTGTGACCGAGTCAGAAATTCGAATTCGAATTTTCGACGGAGGAACAAGTTTCAAGCACCACTGAATTGAACAATTTTGTTTATGCGTGTGTGTATGTTAATGCGTGTGTGTATGTTAATGCGTGTGTGTGTGGGGAGGGGGAGCGATATCTCACGAAAAAATTAAGTGTTTCAAAACAATTTGGTACGATTGTTACATTCAATGAATACTAGAATCTTATTAATTCTAAACGCGATCGAATATTCAGAAGACCGCCCCCCCCCCCCTCTCCTCCAGTTTTCGAATGAATTTTTGAAAAATTCATTAAAAAATTAGGATCTTGAAGAGAAATAAATAGATTATCATTCCATATATAATTTTTCATTTGAAAACAAATGCTACAAACTTAAATGCGCTAGCATGATCACGATATGTTCTCCAGAAATTGCACAATTTTCGAATGAATTTTTGAAAAATTGAAGAAAAATCATTAAAAAATCCTCAATACTGTTAACTAAGTAATAACTTCATACGGAAATTTTTATAAGAAAACGAACGACACAAACTTTAGAACGCTAACAAAAATTAACTGTTCTCGAATAGTATGTTTTTAAAATAAGTTTATCAAAAAAAATTACATAAAATTAAAAATGTAGTCATTATTTTCAATTTAATACGTTCACTTTCTATATGAAATATTATGCAGTAAATCTCTTAACATCATTCTCAATGATATAATTTGTTCCATTTGCAAGGAAGTATATACCTTCTGCAATAGTGACGCCAAATAATTTGGCAGCAGTCAGTTAACACTTAAGTGTCATGTATTAATTAAATGTCAGTTATATTTTTAGGAAAGTTTTGCATATCTGTATGAATAAGTTATTCCTTTTTGGACTAATAAGTTTCCAAAAGTGCCTGATGTAAATTTTCGGGATGTTAATTCAATAACAAAAACACTGTGTTATGGATATTTTACACCACTATTTCGTTGTGAAGGAAATAAAGTCATTGCATTCTGTACGGAAAGTCATGTGCTGCTCACGGCAGATTTTTCGAAGTAAAATTTATATGTTTATAAAAGAGCCATAATTATTTTGTAGTATTTTATTTGCTAGGTGTTTTATTTTACAGGGTATTTTCAGCAGGTTTCACTAATTACGTCCACTTTTACTCCCCAAGGAACCGAGCAGTTGATTTCAGAGTGGGTTTTATGCGGAAACGATTGCATTCGCTCAAATACACACGCAGAGTTCCGCGAATCCTCTCAATTGATATAAGGAATTATGCACAAATAGAAATGACTTTTAAAAGTCCTTACGAACAGGAAGCAAGCTAATTTGTCCTTTCACCGTTGGAAGTAAGAAATCAATCAATGCTAGCGTGCTCTTAGCAATTGGGTGATGTCGTCTGTGGGGAGAAGTAAAGGATTTCACCTGATGTTCCCTCTTTAGGAGACGAATTTCTCACACTTGAGGAAGACATTTCTGGTGTACATTCAATTAAGAATGAGTTTCATCACACTTAGTGGAAATCGACGGATATTAAAACCAAGCTGCAACTTAGAGCAAAGATGTAAAATTGAGTAGAATCGTTTGTCTTGAATAAATACATATGATAAGCATTTAACTCATTGAAAAACAGAAAGATCAATCATGCTTAAAGCATTGATTATGAAACACTTTCCAACTTCAATGCAATTTTATTCAAACATGCCTAAAATGCAATACATTCCTCAGTAATATTTTAAAACTTATCACAATACTACATTAATTTATTATATTTGAAACCTTAAACCTTCATCGAAAAAATTAACTTCATTCAAATGACGGCATTAAAATATAAATTGCCTGGTTTAAACATCTCTAATAACATGTGATACATTCCTCGGTAATAATTTTAGAATTATCATAATACCACGATAATTTATTATATTTGAAAACTTCATCGAAAACAACTGAAATTATTTCAAATGACGTCATAAAAAAATAACACGCCTGGCTCTCTCTATAAAAGCAAAATTTCATTCATAAATAATTCCCCCATTCATGTCATTCATCACAATACTATAATTTATATTATTTAAAAATTAAGACCATGGAGCTACAAGTAAGTAAACTCTATGCGTAAAACTTCATCGAAAATTATCGTCCTTCTCTTTCTAAAATCAATGAATATTTCATTCATATCAGCCATGCAGACTCCATGGACTAAATGATTTTGTGTTAAAGAATTACAGCGATTCTAATACAACTCATTCTACATATTTTGCTGTTTACATTTTACATAGGTGAAAAATAGGCTTAATAGTAGAAATAATCAAATTTGGATGAGCATTTAAACTGAAATATATTGTCATTGCGGTGTTTCAGTATGTAGATGCACAGAATTTAAGCTAAAATAAAGCGGTTTTAGAATGGATGCAACACTAAATATGAATTAAAAAGAAATTTGAAAAACACGATTTTGAGACAAAATGGATGCCATATATCATTTTGAAGTGGGTCATGTGATCGTTTCATATCATGGACACGTGATCGCTTCATATAAGAGGTGTTATTATTATTTTAATTTTTATTTAAAAAACTACTGAATATATTTCGCTGAATTTTTTTTATGCATTTTATGGAACAACTTGAATATTGCCTAAAGTTTTCGAAGCAATTTGTGAATTTTAAATCCGCTTAAAAAATGCTTGAAAAATTAGGTCCCATAGGGCTCAATGTATTCCATTTTTTCAACCCGGGTTCAATCCAAAACTAATTGGGTGATATTATTCATTTATATTCCCATAGGTCCTACAGACCGTCTGAACAACATACTAAAATTTCATTTTGATTAAGTCATTTTTACGGCAGTTATCGTGCTAACGGACAGACAGACAGACAGAATGAACAAAGTCATAAACACTTTTCAACTTTGTTGTAAAGTGTTAAAAATTAATTTAAAGAGTACACACACATTTGAAGAGAATAAAGTAAGATAAGAGAATAAAGTAAGATTGAAGAGAATAAGTAAGATTTTCATCTATGCTTCATGTTCATATTCCGTTCTCCTATATAGATAATTGTCTTGTCTCGCACTCTAATTCACTGGGCGGGTCTGGGAAGGTCACTGTAACCGTTTGTTTTACCTCACATGATATATTTCGTCATCTTCTTCCCAGTGCTTCTCGAATTTTTTCTGTTACGGCTGATCGCACTTACACCTGTGCGATGGTTCATGTCTCATGGTAATGCTCGATTTCCTGTTTTTAACTCTTTACAACAAAGTTCAAAAGTGTTTATGACTTTGTTCATTCTGTCTGTCTGTCCGTTAGCGCGATAACTGCCGTAAAAATGACTTAATCAAAATGAAATTTTAGTATGTTGTTCAGACGGTCTGTAGGACCTATGGGAATATAAATGAATGATATCACCCAATTAGTTTTGGATTGAACCCGGGTTGAAAAAATGAAATACATTGAGCCCTATGGGACCTAATTTTTCAAACATTTTTTAAGCGGATTTAAAATTCACAAATTGTTTCGAAAATGTTAGATAATATTCAAATTGTTCCATAAAATATATAAAAAAAATCTGATGTGGGCAACACATGACTTTCCTTATATAATGTAATGAATTTGCTACTTTTACAGTAAAAAATAGGATTTTCTTGTAGTAGATACTAATATTCTTTCCAAGATATTGAATTTTCGACAATTAGTCGTCATTTTTATTGATTTAGCGTTATTTTTATCTATTTGGCGAGATTTTCGTTAATTTGGCAACATTTCAAAAAAGTCGCCAAGTTGGCGACATTCCGCCAAATTCGTCGCCAAAATCTCGCCAAGCGTTATGCACTAAGAAATAAGTTTTTCTTAAAGCAGATAAATGACTATTGGCGTTCAAATACAAAAGTATTATTCAAAGTATCTTTTTTCAAGAATGGAACGAGCTAGATCCACGAGAAGGATTACACTCAATTTATCGCATGGTATTACATATGAAAAGTAAACATGTTTCTCAATAGGAAATATTTTTCTTATTATTTTATATGACTTTTTGATAATTTTTTTAAAAAATGTACAATATCTCGAGAACGGTTCACGTTAGCGTTCTAAAATTTATGTCAATCGTTTTCTAATGAAAAATTACATAAGAAATGTCTATTTGCGTAACTTTATTAGTGGTTTTAATTTTTTGACGATTTTTTCAAAATTTCATTCGAAAATTTAGGGGGGTTCTGAACATTCGATTGCGTATAAAAACAATAGGCTTCCAGTGTTTACGGATTGTGATTTTTGTACCAAATTTGGTTCGAATCGGTCCATTCGTTCGTCAGTTATCGTCTCCACAGACTCACTGACACACACACACACATACACACATACTTTCACACACACACATACACACATACTTTCACACACACACACACAGACATCACTTCAAAAATGTTTGATTCGTGATCAGGGATGCTTGAAACGTGCTCTCCCGTCGAAAACTCGAATTCGAATTTTCGACCCCGTCACAATACTTTCCTTATACATTATGTATATAAGGAAAGTAAAAAATTCAGCGAAATATATTCAGTAGTTTTTAAATAAAAATTAAAATAATAATTACACCTCTTATATGAAGAGATCACGTGACCATGATATGAAAAGATCACGTGACCCACTTCAAAATGATATATGGCATCCATCTTGTCTCAAAATCGTGATTTTTTTAAGTTCTTTTTAAGTCATATTGAGTGTTGCATCCGTCCTAAAACCACTTTATTTTTGCTTAAATTCTGTGCATCTACATACTGAAACAACGCAATTATAATACATTTGAGTTTAAATGATCATCCAAATTTGATTATTTCTACAACGAAGCCTATTTTTCACTTATGTAAAATATAAACAGCAAAATATGTAGAATGAGTTGTATTAGAATTGCTGTATTTCTTTAACACAAAATTATTTAGCTCTTTGAGTCTGCATAGCTGATATGAATGAAATATTCATTGATTTTACAAAGAGAAGGACGATTTTTATAGATGAAGTTTGAAGCATAGAGTTTAATTACTTGTAGCTCCATGGTCTTAATTTTTAAATAAAATTATTATAGTATTGTGATGAATGAAATGAATGGGAGAAAGTTATGAATGAAATCCTGTTTTTATAGAGAGATCCAGGCGTGTTATTTTTTCTATGACGTCATTTGAATGATTTTCAGTTGTTTTCGATGACGTTTTCAAATAAAATTAATTATCGTAGTATTATGATAGTTTAAAAAATATTACCGAGGAATGTATCGCATTTTAGAGATGTTTAAACCAGGCAATTTATATTTCAATGCCGTCATTTGAATGAAGTTCATTTTTTTCGATGAAGGTTTAAGTTTTTAAATATAATAAATTAATGTAGTATTGTGATAAGTTTTAAAATATTACCGAGGAATGTATTGCATTTTAGACTTGTTTAAATAAAATTGCATTGAAGTTGGAAAGTGTTTCATAATTAATGCTTTAAGCATGACTGATCTTTCTTGTTCTTCTTTCAATTCTTCCTCTTTTAGTGCGTGTAGTCTGAGTTTTGGCATTTATAGTAACTTACTGTTGCCAAATCTGAAACAGACATTTGTTTGGGTTAATTATAATTAGATGCTCAGACCTGAAGAGGAATTTATTTCTGGCTAATCTTCAAAGTTGGGCCGGTGCTGTTCATTTCTATTATCGGCACTGTGGCCGTGGTGTGACTGCTTTGGTGATTTTAATATTTCATGATTACTTGGAATTGGTTATTATTATTTTTTTCTAATATATATATATATATATATATATATATATATATAATGAAAAAATAATATAAATGGAAGCTAAAAGATATACATTAATAACTTGCATAATTTTTACTACCATATAAAAATTATTGATAAAGGGAATTTAAAACTATAAAATATAATATCTATAATAGTGCAACTATGATAGAAGATAATAATAAATATTGATTACTAAATAGCTTAATATTAAGTAGAAAAGGAAATCTAGGAACTGTGTGAAGAGAATTAAATAATAGATTACACGAACAATGAGGAATGACTATTACATAGCTAGACCTAAACACTCACATCAAATAGATAAAAGAAATTTTAAAAAGCCCAAAGAGAAAATTAAACAATCAAATAACAAAATGATTAAAAGAAGTAAACAATAGATCGAATTGGATAGAGTTTCCAAAAATGTTGCTCAAATTTATTGGAAGAGAAATGGAAGCTAATAGATCTACACATTAATGACTTGCATTCTCAGTTTATTGCCATTTAAAAATTATATATAATTCTACTAATAGATCAACAATTGAACCCTATGATATACTGCATTGCACATGAGACTAATATAAAACCATCAATACATATTAAAACATAGGAATAAAATAATGGGTGAAATAAATAGATAATAAAACAAGGGAAATCAAACATATGAAATAAAGAACAATTGAAAGTACAATAAAATGGGTTGGAGTAGATAGCAATGGAAATGAGGCAAGAAAATTGTAAAATCATCAGAAGATACATACAATTTCGATTTTCCCTAATGACTAGTCCTTTCCATTAAATGACTTTGTTACATTGGACAAAAAGGCCATTTTGAACCCGAAAGAACTAGAAAAACCGTTACAAGAAAATAAAAGAGAAATAAAGAGATGATTATTATCAAAAAATATAATAAGTCTAAAAACCACTACGTACAAGAAGCAACAATTTTAGTTGCTAGTTATAAAGATAAATACTGAGTTGCCTACCACTGATAAAGATAAAAGTCAGTGTTGCCAATTAAGAGCAAATCATATAAATAACAATATTGAACACATTATAATTATAATTATTAGAGACAAATATAAATATGTATAAATAAATATTTAACTATTATAAACTAATATTATTACCTAAAATAGCCATGTACAGAAAGCAACAACTTCAACCTTTGCTAATCACTAAGATAAATATCAGTGTTGCTACACAAACAGTCCAAAACTTAAAGATCCGGGCATAAAATAATTTTGGGGGATTACCTATAACATTTCAATTTTAGGTATACAGGCTGATTTTTCGTAAGAATTCTTAAAAACATATTATCGTTCATAAAAAAAAATTATAAAAATATAATAAAATTAATTTTTCGAGTTTTTAAAATAATTAATCTTACAAAATAAAATATAAATGAAAAATTAAAATAGGAAATTCAAATAAATGAAACAGGTATGATTTTTAATTTTTCTTGTCTTTCTTTGAAAATAATTGTAAAAAAAATAACAAAAATATATAAAAAATAATGTAATATATAATAACATAAATAACAAAAAATATAAATAAAACAGTACCAGTGTCTAATCTCAACCCGAGCACCCATGTTTCGGCCCGGTCTGGTTCGGTCTGACGTTGGTTATTCAAATGAGTCAAAAACAGAATAAAATGCAATTTTCTTTTACAAAATTAACGAAAATAAGTTTTACAAACATTTAACTTTTTAGATTATCTAAAATCAACAACAACAACAAAAAAAAAAAAAAAAACCTTTCGTGTCCTCTATTAAATTTCACTTAAATTTGCATTATGTTTACCCTAAACCAAACCTTCAAAAACTAATCAATGTCAACCTGAAATAGTGCAAAAACAATTAAGACACGCCTGGCCCGTGGGTCGGACTGGTCCTAAATCCGTACAGACCTCTAGTTGGTAGCACGCAGTGGTTGGGAAAACTACTTTATTATTGTAGTGATCTACAACTACATTATGACAAATGTAGTTAACTACAACTACAACTACTTTTTTTAAAAAGTAGTGACTACAAACTACTTTTTAAATGTAGTCACTACATAGCTACTTTTATAAGACGCAATTTAACACAGCTTCAATTTTCACAAAAAGTTGAGGATATGAGTATACTGCAGTCATTTAACATACTTATTCTGAATAATTATAATTTACTGATTCCCAAATTTACTAATCAACTTGCCGATCTTTACACTTTTACCCTCTTCTGAAAACAGTATCTATATAATAAAAGGCAATGTCTGTGTGTGTGTGTGTCTGTCTGTCTTATACACTATACGTTTCGCGACCGCGCGTCGGAGAGCTACGAAATTTGGCAATCGGAGACCTGGGGGGGAGGGAAGGGCACACGTGAAAACCGATTTTCAAAATTCTAATTATTTTTTTATTTATTTAATGTTTTATGCGATTTCGACCTTTTTTTGCCCTTTTTGCCCTTTTTTCTCCACGATCCAGACGTCGTAGAAAAAAACAACTCACACCATCGGAAAGAGCAGACAATTGCGAGTAAAAATATATCAAATTCAAATCTCCATTTCGATTTCTAATATTTTTTAAAGATTTTAAAACAAAAGTCACTTTTGGCTCAAAAAATCAATTTTTTGTTTTTAAATTCTCGCATCGTGAAAAGTACTCATAATTTCGACTAATAATTTACATTTTTAGAAAGCTGAAATATCTGGCATTCTTACAAGTCTAATGTGGTCCAGAAATAATGAAAATTGCCTTCAGGATGGCAATTTTAAAGACGCCATGATTTTAAATTTCTCGGCGTTCCGTTCGTTTCTCCCCCGCTGAAGCAGGGAAGGTGGTGGGTGGGGACGTCAAGGTGGAGGTGACGTCACGGTTCTGAATAGAGCGCCTTTGCTCTATATAAATTATTATATTTATATTTTAAATGATGGGACGATCTGGATTTTTTAAATGTATATTTTAACTTTTGGATATTTTAAATGGATATTTTAATTTTATGGATATTTTAAATGATAGAACAATGAAACAATGGAATGAGGATGATGGAATTAAGCATATGGTCATTTTAAATTGCAAATTAGCGCGCGGGAAGTTAGCGGTAGGCCCGGGTTCGATTCCCGCCACTGCCAAAACTGCCGCCGTGTTTACGTGGAATACGATCACGTTAAATATGTGGGTCCGTAAGTCCTTCCGAGAGGTTGGTGGTAGGGGAAGGAAGATACGGCCCCTGTGGATGCCTCCCCCACTGGGTTCCCGTCTAAATTGGGTGAATATGTAGAAAGTTATGGAGATTGTCGCGGAGGGCGCGGCAGCCCAGTGGTTAGCGCGCGGGAATTGCACTCAGTAGGCCCGGGTTCGATTCCCGCCACTGCCAAAACTTACGCCACGTTCACGCAGAGTACGATCACGTTAAACATGTGGGTTCGTGAGTCCTTCCGAGAGGTTGGTGGTAGGGGAAGGAGGGTACGGTCTAAATTGGGTGAATAAAAAGAAAGTTATGGAGATTGTCGCGGAGGGCGAAGTAGCCCAGTGGTTAGCGCGCGGGAATTGCACGCGGTAGGCCCGGGTTCGATTTCCGCCACTGACATGGAGTACGATCACGTTAAACATATGGGTCCGTATGTTTTTCCGAGAGGTTGGTGGCAGGGGAAGGAGGGTACGTTCCCTGTGGATGCCTCCCCCACTGGGTTCCGGTCTAAATTGGGTGGCACATCCTGGCCGTCCAACCAGTTACCAGGCCCGGGTTCGATTCCCAAAATTGCCGCCGTGTTTACGCGGAGTACGAGCACGTTAAACATGTGGGTCCGTGAGTCCTTCCGAGAAGTTGGTGGTAGGGGAAGGAGGGTACGGTCTAAATTGGATGAATAAAAAGAAAGTTATGGAGATTGTCGCGTAGGGCAAAGTAGCCCAATGGTTAGCGCGCGGAAATTGCACTCGGTAGGCCCGGGTTCGATTCCCAAAATTGCCGCCGTGTTTACGCGGAGTACGATCACGTTAAACATGTGGGTCTGTAAGTCCTTCCGAGAGGTTGGTGGTAGGGGAAGAAGGGTACGGTCCCTGTGGATGCTTCTCCCACTTGGTTCCGGTCTAAATTGGGTGAATAAAAAATAAGTTATGAAGAATATCGCGGAGGGTGAAGTACCCCAGTGGTTAGTGCGCGGGATTTGCACTTGGTAGGCCCGGGTTCGATTCCCAAAATTGCCGAATAAAAATAAAGTTATGGAGATTGTCGCGGATGGCACGGTAGCCCAGTGGTTAGCGCGCGGGAATTTCACTCGGTAGGCCCGGGTTCGATTCCCGCCATTGCCAAAACTGCAGCCGTGTTCACGCGGAGTACGATCACGTTAAACGTGTGGGACTGCAAGTCCTTCCGAGAGGTTTGTGGTAGGGGAAGGAGGGTACGGTCTCTTTGGATGCCTCCCCCATTGGGTTCCGGTCTAAATTGTGTGGCACTTCCTGGCCTTCCAAGCAGTTACCTTACACCTTTCTGGTAGGTCGCGCCAACGAGTTTGCCACGGTCAGAATTTTCAAGGGTAGCGAACAGGCTGGTCGCCAAAGGCGGCTAGTAATAAAATAAAAGTATAAACTTTAAAATCAAAGACAACCAAAAATGGGTTGAAAAGTCCTTTAATAAAATCTCCTTTTCTGGACGTACAATAATTACACGGTCAAAGCGCTCCTTCCCGGTCATCCAATTTGTTGCTCTAAGTCCTTTGGAAGAGCCGGACGGCCTGGGGCTTTCACGGTCAAAGCGCTTTCGGGCATCACGATGCCTTTCATCAGTGGCGCATTTTGGTTGTCTTTGATTTAATTAAATTTGACGTGTATCCATTTTATTTATTAAAAGTATAAAATAAAATAAAAGTAAAAATTATTTATTTAAAAACATGTTTGTTCATTTTTAGTAGAATTTGCACCTCAAAATTGCAATCAGATAAACAGGATCTTTTGGGAAGCAACACATCTGAATATATCCATATAAAAAATGAACCTCATGAATGGCCTTCCTAACCTTGCCATTCATCGCACATCGTTGCGCAGAACACTCAATTTCATACTAATGAAGAAAGGGTGATCCCATGATATGTAGAATGGCACCTTGTTTGTTTTCTGAAGTAACGATAAGAGTAGCTTCCAAACTCGATACAAACTACTGATTTATTGTATCGCGCTACACTACTTATTTTTAAAAGTAGCGCGTTACACTACAAACTACGCGAAGAAGTAGTGACTACTGTAGTATCGCTACTTGTAGCGCGCTACTTCCGACCACTGGTGGCACGTCTAGGTTTATTGACCCAAGTAATCCCGTGTTCCGGTCAAGTACTAAATAAAGTCTAATGCAAAGGTAAAGTTGTAATTTCGTATTACGCTATGGATTGTCCTTCCAGTCGTAGTTGATTACCTTTCTCCATTCACGCTTTTGTGGGAAAATAGACGATGCACATTTTTTTCCCTGGAGCTTTTCTTTATTCTTGGAAAAGTCACGGCACCAGCAGTCTGAAGAACACATTTCAATAGAAACCAGTGTGGAATTAAACAACAAATTCTGCTTTAAAGAAAATTTACCAGGTACAGGTGAATGACATTTAAATGGCATGTTAGATTTTTTATATGGCGATAAATCGAACATACAAATTGTGGGCCCCCTATAAACATTTATCACTACCCCCCCCCCCCCCCTCTCGCTCTCCATATTTCATCTTCCCTCCCTCAAAAGTAAAAGTTTACTGAAGAAAGACGACCCGAGATCGATTCCCGGGTCAGAACAAACTGTTCCCGCGGAGTAAGGACAGGTTAAATATGTGGATTCGTAAGTCCTTGCGAGGAGTTGGTAGTAAGGGAAGGAGGATACGGTTCCTGTGGATACCGCCCCCACTGGGTTTCGGTCTCAATTGTGTACCGCTGTCTCGACCGTCCAAACAGATATCTTACACCTTCGGGTAGCCGGCCGTCCAAATAGCTGCTCTTAGTCCTCTGGACGAGTCGGACGGTCTGGGTCTTCAACACCTTCGGGTAGGTCGGACGGTCTGGGTCGAAGAAGTAGAAATTTATTCAATTAACCTCCTCCCCCCTTGAAATAAAAGTGTCACAATTACTTTACGTGAAGAACATTGGGTGCCCACATAACTTTTTCCATCGGATTGGGGGGGGGGGGGAATTCAGAAATAAGAGACGTACAACATCGGCCCGCCTTTATGACCTTGAACGTCTAGGGAGGTGTAAATGTCCCCCTTGCCCTCCCCTATGGGCACCCATAGTAAGAAAAGCTTTTCTACTAGCAAAGTTACGTCAGAATAAAATGTAACCTGCAAATATATATATATATAAATATATATATTTGCAGGTAAAATGTAACCTAATATATATATATATATAAATACATATATATATATATATATATATATATATATATATATATATATATATATATATATATATATATAAAGAATAAAAAGAGTTTTAAAATTTGAAAAAAGAAGGAAGGCTTAGCGAGAAGCTTACTTAATGGCGGTAAGGGGTTGTGACCTTACACCCCAGTTGTCAACAAGTTTGTCATAAATGCCGCGGCATTGCACTCCTGGACGCCAGCCCTGACTGAAGCCAACCCCCGGAGTGACAATAACAATTATCACAAGATCGTTAAAAAGAAAGTCCAATGGTAATATGAAGACCATCACTGGATGTGCAACTAGTCCTTTAGACCACAATGTCCTGTATATAACTTCGTGTTATCGTTCTGCGGTCCTGTTATTCATAGTATGCGAACCTTCATCTGCTAAATGATATAAAATAGATTTTAACTTTGAACAATAAGCATTATTGTTACTGTATAAATTATCAATATAATGTAGCATAAAAGGAATGGGGTATTGCTGTAGATATGCTTGCTGTAGAAATGTCCGATCAAAATCAATACGGATGTCTTCATTGTAGATAATTCTCTGAATTCTAGCCAATCCCCCCAAGAATACATTCCTAAATATATTCAAGTGAAGATTGGAATTCCAATTGATCAGACCGTTTATAGGTATATTCAAACTTTTTCTTTTATCATAGATAGTAAAGCTTACAGGTATTTTACTGAAATCTATACTTAAATCTAAAAATTCCACTACATTTTTAAGTGCAGCTGGATTTTCTTTCAAAATTAAGTGTGGTGGGTAGAAATCAAAATTCATACTATAATCTTCATTTTCATATCCGACTATCAAATCATCCACATAACGTAGGTATATGATTTCATTATTAAGATGTGATTGGCTTTTCTAAAAATTGAGGTACAGATCAGCAAGTATAGAAGAATACCCCCCCTCCCATGGGGATGCCTTTAATTTGCTGATATATAGAAATTCCATTTAAAAGGTAGTTTTCTTTAATGACAATATTAATTAAAGTCTTATATTTAATGAATTCTATTGTTTTCTTCAAGTCGTATTCTTCATATAAAAGGTTTAGGATATTAGATAAGTCTTCAAGATCAATATTGTTGAAGAGTTCCTGAAAGTCATAGGTTTTAAAGTATAATGGATTTTTGTGATATTTTAAAGACTTTATAACTTCTTGACTGTCCTTGATGATGTAACTACCTTTATTATTGATTTGATGCAACAGAGGTTTTAAAAGTTTAAGTAGAATAGTATTAGCTTTTGTAAGATAAGTATTACAGCCGACTGTAACTGGTCTGAAACTAGTAGGGCACTTATGCAATTTAGGAATATTAATTAAGTATGGGTACTTAATTATGCCATTGTATTTAATACCTGTTTTTTGATATAAGGCTTTAATCCTATTAGTAATTTCTTGGTGAGGAAGGTTAACTTTTCGATATAGCATAACATTTTCATATTTTTCTTTTAAGGTTTGAATATAATAGAATTTGCAGGTAAAAGCGTAATTGCTTGAAACTTTATCAGTGTATGTAATTATGAACTTATCTTGAATGGTCTTGAGATACTTAAAGTTCAGTTTGCAATTGTCATGTGGTTGATATAATTTTTTATAAAAAAACTTGAAGTCGTTGCATATCCTGTATCGCCATTGATTGAAGGTGAAGTCAGGTATACTGAATCGAATTGACAGATCATAGATAAATTTATCAATATCTTGCTGAAAAGTTTCATATGAATTGCCTTTATGAGGATTACGATATCTTGTACCAAGTTGAAAGGCCTGTATTAAATTTCTATCCTCCAGGACAGTACTATCACCAGTGACTATATGTCCTATCAAAGGATCAGAATATGGATTATTTTCACAATTACATGCTGTTATATTTTCAGTTTGTAGATTTTGATTTGATATTTGATTCCATGGCAAACGCTCCCAGTTGCCGATACTCCCTACACTATTTTCTTCATGACTCTTATAAAACCGTAAAAAACCGTTTACGGTTTTATAAGAGTCATGAAAATAGTGTAGGGAGTATCGGCAACCGGGAGCGTTTGCCATGGCGGAAAAAAGCTTTAACCGGAGTGTTGGGGGTCGCAACTCCCCCCGGCCGTTACTTCCGTCACTTATCTAGAAATTTTACGAGTACATTGCTACTTGTCCTATTTGGGAATTTATATATATATATATATATATATATAATATTACAAATGTAAGAATTTTTAGTGTTTGAAATAAAAATATATATTTACACTGTATCTGAATATGTATGGCGCATCACAGCCATACTCCTCACATCCACCTATATAAATTTCCAAAAGGATCGAATGAATAATAAAGTGACGTATCGCAAATTTATTTCATCTGTGATGTACCCGTTCCCGGAAGTGTTACCGCGGTGTTGTTGTTGAAACCCAGACCGTCCGACCTACCAGAAAGGTGTAAGGTAACTGTTTGGACGGTCGGGAAGTGCCACCCAATTTAGACCGGAACCCAGTGGGGGAGGCATCCACAGGGACCGTACCCTCCTTCCCCTACCACCAACCTCTCGGAAGGACTTTCGGACCCACATGTTTAACGTGATCGTACTCCGCATGAACACGACGGCAGTTTTGGCAGTGGCTGGAATCGAACCCGGGCCTACCGAGTGCAACTCCAGCGCGCTAACCAATGGGCTACCGCGCCCCGTGTGTGTGTGTGTGTTACCGCGGTATAAAGTATTCTTAACCGGAGAGCGGAGGTCACAACCCCTACTCCTAGGATGAATAATGAATAGTGAAGTGACGATCAAATTGTGTTACGTCACTTCATTATTCATTCGATCAATTTGGAAATTTATATATATATATATATATATATACTATTTTAAGGTAAAAATACTTGAAATATGCATTTTAAAGGCAAATGTTGAGCTTATTTATGAAATCTACCGCGCGCACAAATATTCAATTGCATAACATCTTGGCTTCAGTAATAATGAAACTCCCTTATGAATTTTTATGATCTCTAAGTACTGGAAAATCTAAAATCCAACAGCACATAATGAGATATTATTTGTTTGTTGAGTTTCATTCTAGTCAGGTTTTTCCAATATTCGTTACAAAATACAACAGGCACGAGTATACAAACCTTCCATTGTTTCTGTGTTCAAGGAAAAATTTCTTTTCCATTGTTGTAATTTATTGCCAGGGAATCAGCATACCATATATTTCAAACGTACCCCAAAATGTTAAAAAGTTCTATCTGTCCTCGAGTATTATCTGAATAAAGAAAACAATCTGATTGATGTGTGTAAGAAGCTATAAGCCCGAAAGAAAAATATATAAAACTAAACAAAGCGCATAGTATGTAATTGGCACGAAGACAGAATTATTGATGGCAAAAATGATGTCCTATAATCTTTGTTGCAAAAAAAAATAGACACGCATCCATTATGCATTAAGCTATACAGCCTCGAAACCCGCCATGTAGTTTTGATAGGATTGACAGCTTGACTAAATTGCACGAATGCAAAACAGCTTATTACGATTCAGTTTGGGTTCTAAAAAATATACCCTGAGTTTGATACTCCATTCGACTATCTCATACATTAATATGAATTATTGCTTAGGTACACTCGCAGCCAGCATCATAAGGGGAAAATGTATCTTATGCCGATTCACCTTTGACGCCTATACTTCCGTCAAAACTGTCACAGAAGTATCGCCTCTGCTAAAAACTATATGCCTCTTCTAAGCCATATAGTTCATCTATTAAACATTAGTATCAATTAAAAACTATTTTTTTTATATATAAAACCGTTGGTTAAGTTCAAATCAATCATTTCTAAAATAAATATTCAAAATTATTCTCATATTTTTCAGTATTTCAATAAAAAATTATTCCACATTGATATTCAAAAGAGACTCTATTACTATGGTAACCATTTGACCATATACGTATAATTGGCGTATGAAAACCAAATTGAGTAAAAAGGGAAGTCCCGGCTTTCACAGTGATGTCAAGTTAGCTTGGTCGAAGAATAGGACAACTGAAAATTTGGAATTGAAATTATTCCAGGCTTTTTTTTAAATGTCAAAACCTCCATGAATAATAAAAGCAACATAATGCGCAATATATTAATTTACAAATCATATTTTTAAATTATTATGTTATGAAATATAAAAATGTTTCAAATAATTTAAGCTCTTAAAGAAAGAATTATTCGAATTCCCTGGAACTTTCCGGTATACATTTCAAAGGGATTTCTCGTTCCAAGAACTTAATTTCTGATGTCGCATTGTGCTACCGAGAGAAATTGAAGGACACCGCTTGCTCTTTGTTTGCTAAACAATCGTCTTTTAAGTCAGTTGACAGCCAGCTGTTCTTCAGCGACCTGTTTGGTGCGGTCTCATAGCAACCGTTGTCTAGGCAACCAACAGAAAGTTTTCAGGAGACTCCATTGAGTTTCGCCGCTATTATTAAGTATGGTATAAATGAGAGTTAAATGAACTACAGCCATCTTGTTTCTAATTTTTCAATATTTGGTCTTGTAAAACCTTCTTCTGTTTGTATATATACATTTTTTTTTTTACTTTAATTTCGGATGTAGACAGTTTTGGGAAGATTTCTCACTCGTTCTCTCTGTGTGTGTGTTTGTTGTTGTTGAGACCCAGACTGTCCGACCTACCAGAAAGGGCTCTCTGTGTAAGTGAGAAAGAAAGAGGAGAGAGAGAGAGAGAGAGACTATCATATTATATGGGAAACAATTATCATTTCCAAAACAATTGGGATAGAATTGAATATGCAGCAAAATTATAGTTTGAATCGAAATGGTATTAAAATAGTTCATATATTGACACACATCACTGAAATACATACAGTTCATTGGTGGGACAGACTTGTTGCCAACTTGAAGAAAAAATTATTTTAAGAATTTTCACGAAAAATTCCAGAAAAAGGCACAACAAAAACGCAAAAATAGAGCGAATATTAACACAAATCAGAAAAATACATCCAGTTAATTGGTGTAACAGACCTGATACTAATTTCAAAAAATAATTATTTTAAGAATTTTCACAAAATTTTCTTTAAAAAAAAAACGAAATAAATAGAAACAATATTGACACAAATTAATCAAATACACCCCGTTAATTGTTGGTATGACAGACATGTTGCTCACTTGAAAAAAAAAAAAGAATTTTTATGAAAAATTTCAAAAAAATAATTTTTAAACGAAAGCTCATAAAAAAATACAGTTTTCCTGTAGTTCGGTGCTAATGCACCTGAACCTAAACAATATGAAGTATTGATGTATGACAGAGTTGAATGGAACTTCGTACTCCAGATATTTTAAAATTATAATTCAAAGAATTATTTCAGCCAATATAGAATGCTTATATAGTGCGCGAAAAAAGTATAAGGACAAGCAAAAACTCGCCGAATCTAGAAATCTTTTAGACGGAAATGTATGCAAATTTCTTAAGTAAAAATATTGATAAAGTTAAGTTCTTTTTCATGTAAATTAGTTAAATTTTCCTAAAATAAATATGTATAAATTTACTTTATAAATTTTAAATCCATATGATCTTGGAAAAAAGTATAAGGACAACTGTTTTTTCATCTAAAATTATAGTAAAATTTGCATATTTGAAAGCAGAAAATGACAATTTCAAATATAAAGACTGGGTTTATAAACAAAATTCACACTTGCCTTATTTCCGGCCGTCCAAGCAGTTACTCGAGTCCTTTGGATGAGTCGGACGGCCTGGGTCTTCAACACTTGCCTCATTTCTTCACGATTTTTGTACGATGCCAAAAGGAACCCTGTCTTACCTTGCAAAGGGGAAAATTCTTGCTTTTAAAGAATGTGGATTAAGTGGGCATGGAATTTCGAAAAACATTAAAAGATCTAAAACTGTAGTTTATAATTTTCTAAAGAACCTGGAATGTATGGAATGAAAAAGCGAACTGGAAGACCAGAAATTCTAACGCATCGACAGAAAAGAATGGTTGTAAGAAGAGCTTGGGAGAAAAAAAAACTGCAAATGAAGTTAGAAGAAATTTGGACTTACCATGTTCCACACGAACAGTTAAAAATGTTTTGAATAAACATCCGAATATTTGGTATGGAAAGTTAATGTCACGTTCGCCTCTTATAAAGGACATAAGGAACGAAGACAGGAATTAAAAAAAAAAAAAATAAAAAAAAATATATATATATATATATATATATACATTTCTCTCGATCCAAAATGGATTCATGTAATCTTTTCGGACGAAAAGAAGTTCAACCTTGATGGGCCAGATGGTTTTCGCTATTTTTGGTATAATCTGCGTAAAACCAAATAAGTTTTTTCCAAACGTCAATACGGGGAAGGCACAGTAATGATTTGGGGCGCTTTTGCAGCAAACGGACCACGCCTATAGTCTTTATCAACTACAAAATGAACTCTGACAAATATGTTGATATGTTAGGTGAACATTTGTTACCTGAGGCCCCTCTAATTACTTCAGGAGACTATATTTTCCAACAGGATAACGCTTCCACACACGTTTTTAAGAGTGCAAAACTCTGGTTTGAAGCTAATTCAGTAAATTTATTTGATTGGCAAGTGAGGAGTCCCGATCTCAATCCAATAGAAAATTTATGGATCCTTCTAGCTCGAGAAGTTTATAAAAATGGCACACAATATCAGTATAAACAGGATTTTGTGTTAGCCATCAAACAATCTTGGAAGAACATTTCCATAGACACTTTAAAAGAATTTTGACCTCTCGCCTTATTCAAGTAATTGAAAAAAAAGGTTGTTTTCTTGATTATTAAGAGAAATGTTAAGTAATTTAGAACATGTCCTTATACTTTTTTCTATATTTTCTTTAGTGATAATCTTTATAAGATCAAATTTTGTAAGGTTCATATTTGTTGTTTTATGTGTTGTAAATGCTATTGTATAATTTCATATTAGAGGTCAGAAATATCAAAAATTTATTTTGATAAAGTGAAAATAACGTATATTTTCATTCAATTATATGTTGTTCTTATACTTTTTTGCGCACTGTATAAAACGTTTTACATACACATTATTACTTTCCTTATATACATAATGTATAAGGAAAGTATTGTGACGGGGTCGAAAATTCGAATTCGAGTTTTCGACGGGAGAGCACGTTTCAAGCATCCCTGATCACGAATCAAACATTTTTGAAGTGATGTTTGTGTGTGTGTGTGTGTGTGTGTGTGTCAGTGAGTCTGTAGAGCCGATAACTGACGAAAGAATGGACCGATTCGAATGAAATTTGGTACAAAAATCACAATCCGTAAACACTGGAAGCCTATTGTTTTTATATGCAATCGAATGTTCAGAACCCTCCTAAATTTTCGAGTGAAATTTTGAAAAAAATCTTCAAAAAATCAAAACCGCTAATAAAGTTACACAAATAGACATTTCTTATGTAATTTTTCATTAGAAAACGATTGATATAAATTTTAGAACGCTAACATGAACCGTTCTCGAGATATTGCACATTTTTCAAAAAAATTATCAAAAAGTTATATAAAATAAAAAAAAAAATATTTTCTATTGAGAAACATGTTCACTTTTCATATGTAATACCATGCGATAAATTGGGTGACATCATTCTCGTGGATCTAGCTCGTTCCATTCATGAAAAAAGATACTTTGAGTAATACTTTTGTATTTGAACGCCAATAGTCATTTATCTGCTGTAAAAATAACTTATTTCTCCATAACGCTTGGCAAGATTTTGGCGACGAATTTGGCGGAATGTCGCCAACTTGGCGACATTTTTAATTGTTGCCAAATTAACAAAAATCTCACCAAATGGATAAAAATGACGCTAAATCAATGAAAATGACGACTAATTGAAAAAAATTCAATATCTTGGAAAGAATATGAGTATCTACTATAAGAATAACATTTTTTTTAGCTGTAAAAGTAGTAAATACATTGCATTATATAAGGAAAGTCATGTGTTGCCTACATCAGATCTTTTTTTAGAAGTGAAAATAATTTTGAAATAATCAAGAATTAAATGTGGCTTTAGTTTTTCCCTTTCTACTATAACAATCAGCTATTCAAATAGAGGGCGAAATCTGTAAATTTGTAAATAAAAGAAAGATAAAGATTACAATTACAAGATAAATTATCAGGTGGAATTATAAATAAGGCTGTAGTAACCATGGAAATAAAAGTAAGGAGTTAAAACTTCATATTAAGAAAACGCTAATATCGTTTGAGGCAATCATTCAGGTTACGCTAGGATAAGATAAGTAGTTCTGCATTATATGCATTTCTATGGCGAAAGGCCTAAAATACTTTCTTAAACTTTCAATTTTATAAAAATAGATTATTAGCGAAATGCGAATTAGATCTAAAAGAATAAAAAATATTTCTATGTATTCCAAAGTATTTGAATTTTCAATTTATTTATATCACCCTGTATTTTGCATCCTATCCTACAGCTATGAAAAAATACGGGTTAATAATTATATTGATCATTAGGGAACCCTTAATTTAAAAATAATCTAAAATATATATACTCAATACTACGCCTATCAGTTGTGGTGACAAACAATAAATACTTTACTAACACTAGAGACAGATAGATACACTTCTCAAAGCATTGTGGCATTTTCAAGCGTTTTATCCTTAGGAGTTTCATCTCCTTTCTAACTCCATGAAATCACCATTTGATTAAAACACATTGATATCACCTGGACAACTTAAATAGACTTATCTATTAATCGACTTATAATTACTAATCGACTTATCTAATTTATGAGAAAAATGTTTGTGTCTCATATGAGATTTCGTATGTCTAACACGAGAAAATGCTGGAAACATTGTCAAGAAAAAAATTACAAAACAATAGGATTTTTACACTCGCATAGTTCCAGAAATAAGGATACTAGTATTATTATTTCTAGTAAATGGTAGTTTAAATGGTGCTATGGGTGTAAAAGTATTGAAATAGCACATATTAACACCCATTAGCCAACATATTTTAACTTAACAGCGTAACAAACCGGTTGGCAACTTAATTAACTAGTAACTACTTTCTTTTAAGATTATTTACAAAAAATTTTAAAAGCATAACTCCAAAGAAAGCTAATAGTTTTTTTTTTTTTTTTTGTTCTTTTATATTTTGATATTTATTCTGAAAGAGGTAGACTTTAACATTCTTGATATATTTTTTTTTAAATTATCATATTCATATTTTCAGATACATAGAGAAATGTATATATGCCAGGTCGTGGCAGATATATTTAGATTCTGGCGGTAGAAAGCTTCAGAAGCTAAAGTAAAATACAGAAGAAAAAAAAAGACATTTTCCCGCCTACTATTAAATTACCTAACACAAATTGTTTTGTTTGACAAGTAGGTCACTTTCTCTAATGAACCAAAATGGCGCGGATAGCGGATCAGTCGTATTTACTTATAAAGGGGCTCTGCACATTATGAACGAGTATTTTTAGAAAACTCCTCAGAAAAAAATATAGAGGGGGGGAGAGGAGAAAAGATACGTGCATTTTTTCTTCTCTTCTATGCCCACAACACGCGCAAAAGAAGCTGGAGATGTCGAGGACCAGCATCGAAAATGCATGCCACAGATAGAAAACGAATGTGGAGGTAACACGAAAAGGGCAAACGTTTGTTTGTGAGGCCGGACTGCGAGGCGCAACAAGCGGGAACTGCATCGAAAAAGAAGACAGAGTTCGATTGGATATATTAGGCGGATGTATGGCACACATGGGAAACGCGCTCAAAGTAAGACAAATCGTCTGCTCCATTCTTTAAAATGCTTGTGTTCCAAATGAACCAAGCTTTGGGCTGTGTTCTATTTATATCTGTTCTAGTGTGTTACATTTTACTTCGAGATATAAAATATTGATAATGGCAAAAAAAAAAAAAAAAGTATTGATAATAGACTTCAGAAAAATGTTGATAATGATAAAAAAAAAGTTTAAATCAATTTCGAATAATATATAAATATAATATTTCATGGCAAATTTAACGCAGATCTGACAACATGTATGTATTGATTTCATTTATTTCATTCTTTCCATATTATGTAAAAAAAATCTATCGTGTGTTCTTTTATTCCATTTTTATTACTGTATCATACTATTTTATGTAGTTTTCCTAAAAAAAACCCTTTCGAATATTTTGATAAGCACGCTTTAAAACCACCTAACTTTATTTCGAACGGTTTGGACTGTTGGGAAAATATCCGATCATCTGTATGTGTGTGAGAAGTATACACATGATAGCACGAAAACAAATGCAGGTACTGCTATAGAATATTATGTGTAGACACATTATGTGAACCACTAGAAGTAAATAGAAACTTTAGTAATTCCTGAAGTAATAGTGGTAGAGAGAAAATAATAGTTTGAACTCCACTATGCATATAAACGGTAACAAAATAGTATATATTTACGCAAATCAGCCAAATGCCTATTATTCACTGACTTTATTTGGTTTTTGCTAACTTGAAATGAAAGTATTTAAAGAAGTTTTAAGAAATATTTTAAAACAATAACTTATGAATGAAAACTAATTTGTATTGAATGGATAAAACAAGAAGTTTATTTTTTCTCTTTTTGGTACGAATAATGATAAATGTGAATTTATAATAATATAGTATTAAATGAATTAGCATTAAGTAAATAGTTATCATATTTCTAGAATTAAATGAATAATAGTCATCATTTTCATAACTTAATATCAGAAAATGTTTAAAGTAATCGTGACATCATTTTTCCTGCCGAATTCTTAAAATGCTGCATATTTTTCTTAAGTACTTTTCAAGCATTAAAATAATGAGATTAAAATAAATTTCCGCCCATAAAATTCTGTAGCCATACGTGTATTACTTCCAGAGTTACGGAACATTCGTAGCCACACATTACAGAACATACATGCACACAAGCGTTCACCATTCAACAATTTTCTGGAAATCAATAATTTCACTGCACAGTAGTATATGAAAATAAGAAAAAATATTACAGTCGTATTTTTCAGACAGGACCGACTCAACGGCATGAAAGACTAAACGTAAATTATTTAAAATAAATTGTGGGGCGGGAGGGGGGGGGGGTGGACGGCAATAAGATTTTCAAGTCCTTTCTTATGCAACAGTGGTGCATGGAAAAGCAGACAATAAATTTTCTTCACACATGAATTAAAACAAAATTGAGGGTTTAGGCAGATTCAATTCAAATCAGTACTACATAAATCAAATCTTATTATTCAGAATTGATATTATATAAAATACTTAAAAATGGAAATGAGAGTATCAGCAGATGAAATAGTTTCGACAATATTACATAATATAAATTTTAGATAATTTTCTTCTTAATAAACAAAAGAGGTCTCTGTGTGTGGGTCTGTATGTGTGTCTAAGCGTCGTACAATCATGAAATTTCATACACAGGTACTTCTCGGCGTATACAGGTGCCCCTTGGCGTTATTTTTTTCAATTTCGAATTAGTTTAATTACTTTATGTTTTAACACAATTCCCGACGATTTTGACCGATATTTGAACAAAATCAATTCCTTAGCAACCTAAATATTACCATTGAGTTTCTATCTTGACGCCATCAGAAAGATCGGAAAATTATCTTTCAAACAAACTTTAAATGGTATCCATACGATGAATAGATAATTTTTAATGAATGTTTAAAAAATATACTTTTCGTGCGTCTTAAACTTCTCTGAATTTTATATTACGATATATTAAAATTGACACGCCACCCAACGTTCATTTTTTCAACATCTGCTTAAAACATCACAGACTAGAGACATGTCTTTGATTTTTTTAACGAATCTAGCATGCTTCGGACCCACTGGAGGTCGAAACGTACGAGAAAATAGACCAGATGGATTTAGTTTAAGAGAGTGGATATTTTGGGATTGTTTGAGAAAATGTAAGAGTGTCAATTTGCATAAATGTGGATTATTTTAAATAAATCTTATAAAATTATAATATTTGCAGATTTCAATGGAAAATTGTATTAGAATGAAATATTATAGTAAAAATATATAGTAATTAGAATGAAATATATGTGTCTCTCTTTTAATATCGAACAAAAAGTTAACATTTACAAGCAAAATTTACGGAGAAATCTTCTATATAAATGTTCTCATTAGTTAGACAGCTCATAAGTGGTAGCGATGTTTGAATCCTTTAACGCCATTGGCGCAGCAGAGTTATGTTGTTGTTGCTATTATTATTATTATTATAATCTGGCGTATTGCTAAAACTCCCTTTGGTTTTCGAGAATTCGCTGTGAGTACCGGTATGATTGTAATCAAAGACTTGCATCTTAAATCCCTGGCAACGGCAAGTACACTTTCTAGAACGTTCCAGCGTTGCCTAGGATCCAATATGCAAATCTCTGGTAAAAACTACAATGGAATTCACAGTAAATTCCCAAAAACCAAAGAAAGCTTTAATAATACTCTCACTTCTTCTTCTTTGAACTAGACCGTCCGACCTATCCGAAGGTATAAGTTAACTATTTGGACGGCTGGGACAGTGTCTTCCAAATTAGACCGAAACCCACTGGGGGCGGCATCCACAGAGACCGTGTCCTCCTTTCCTTACCACCAACATCTCGAAAGGACTTACAGACCCACATATTTAACGTGCCCGTACTCTGCCTCTGCTTGAACACGAAGACGGGAATACGGGATCAGTTTAGGCAAACCCGGGAAACGTACTCTGGTCGTCAGAGTCCAATCCCCGCACGTTAACCACTGGACTGTCCCACCTCTTAATACGTTCACTTGTAACACAAAAAAAAAAAAAAAAAAAAAAAAAGTGGTGTGTGGGTACATACACGGCTATGTTACGACCGTTCATCTTAAATCCCTGGCAAAGTCAGGTACGTACCTTTCCTCTAGTTAAAAAATATTATATGTAGAATAACCCCACAACGTCATTTACATCGGTCAAACATTTCAGTGATTTGCAGCCAATATCACTTAGAATCACATATAAACTATAAAAGTCACCGCATTTAAAATTGTATGTACTCACATCACGAGTTTCCTTTACCCAAGATTCCATAATTCCAATCCAAGTTAAAATAATCGAAGGAGGATACGCATCTTCAGGAACAAGAACAACATCAGATTGGCTCGTGAAACCTTCAAGGTGCTTAAATTAGAAATCACATGATCTAGAATTTTTAACAATGGAATTCTTGAAAGCATTCAATTGGCAGAGATCGTAAAATCTTAAATTTAAAAGTAATTGTTCAATATTCGAGTTGTTTACGTTACCAGACAGATTAATAGACCAAGCTATACCAGGAATCACAAATTATGAGTAAGCAACTATCAAAGACATACTCATTATTTTTTAATTATCTAAACAATTTATTACGTGTCAAAATTAAATGATGGCTGAAATTGGTGTAGAAAAAAAATTAGAGTGGGTAAAAAAATAAAATAAAAACATGAAAAAGACTGAAGGTATTTTACTGAAAATAAAATAGCGAGCAAAGGCCAAAAATAAAAATTATGTGGGCAGCACATGACTTTCCCTGCAGACAGACTCATATTCACGTTCTCTTTATTTCTTCAATAATTCATTAAATTGAGTTTAATGTGACACAAAATAATACCCATAATCATAGGCATAGAGTTAGGGGGGCGAGGGGGACGATGGCGCCTCCCCCCCCCCCAATATTTCTATGGCAGGTCTGTTGGACCTGAAATATATATGGCAGGTCTGTTGGACCTGAAAAACTGATTAAATTTTATCAAAGTGATTTCGAACAAGACAGATTAGTATTGCACAGAAATATGTATCATGATATAGCTGTTGCCAAGAGTTTTCAAATTAGAACTTCCTCTGATGTTCTGGATAGTTTTAAATAAGATCCCATAGCATTTTCTTGCCTCAGAGAAGTAACAAAAATGATTTCATTAATATTAACGATACCAGTGACATCGAGCTCCTCGGAAAGATCTTTCAGCATGCTTAGACGATTAAAAACTCACCTGCGGTCAACGATGACTCAAATAAGACTTAACAATTTAGCCATAATTAATTTTTACGAAGAAGAAGCTGACAATTTAAATATGGAAAAATTAGCCAACGAGTTTATCATATTAAATCAAACCCGAAGAAATACTTTTGTTGTAATTTAATCAATCTTTATACACAAGACTGAAGTACAAAATGTTAATAAAAGCTGTCTATTTGAAAAAATATTTTTTAACAATTTGTTTGTTTGTTTTTTTCTTGAAAATGTCTTTAAGACTCTTATAGATATTGAAAATTGTGATTGTAAATTAAAGATCTTATATTTACATTTTATTTTAGGGTTATAACATCATTACTATTTCAAATACTGTAGATGCTTCGATTTTGTTATCAAATATTAAAGTCAAAACTTTTATAAAAATTTTTAGGTGTTGATTTTTTCTCTCACATCCTTTTCCATACACACATTTTTCTTTACATTATAGATAAATACAACTATTGCACTATGTATATTATCTAAAAAAATTATTGTATAAAACCATGTTTCAATTAAAAAATGTGAAATCCCATAATTATTTTAAATGACACTGAATTTGCTGTTTCAATTCAATTTACGTTTACATTTGGTAACTGGACTGCTTTTCAAAGGTGGCGTAACGAAAATGCGAAAAAACTAAAATACCTCGAGAACGGCTAGTCCTAGTGTAATGGGGTTGGTCTTATTATGTTCATCGTCAAGAATTACGTATAAAACAAGTATTTAATGGATGTATTTCAGCATAAGTAGTCTTTTATTTCAGATTTTGACGATTTTTGCAGGCCATTTCGTTAAAAAAAAAAGCAGATTATTATTTTCAGACATGTACCAAAATCTAATCAGCACCAGGGTAACACACAAGTGACTTATCTACCAAATTTTGTAAAATTTGGTTACAACTAGAGTGGATGCAGGCAATTTTTGAGAGCTATTTCACAAAAAATGGCGAGTTCTTTTATTCCGAATTGTACTCAAATCTAATCAGCACCAGGGTCACCCACAAGGTACCTACCCAATTTTATGAAATTCAGCCAATTAGTTTTTTAGTTAAAGTGGATAAACACATTGCACAGATAGACAGACAGACACGCAGACGTCAAGCTAAAAATGTTTTTTTCGCATTCCTGAGGTATCAAAACGTGTAGATCCGTCGAAAACTGAGTTGCGATTTTCGACACGATTCCAATACTTTCCCCTATACATTACCATGTATTGCAGGGGAAGTAAAAAATGGCAAAATATCTGCTACTACTACAAAGTATGCCCAATATATTACTTCAATAAAATCCGATTCCAGCAACGACATTCCGAGTAAGTGTCGCTATGTCATTCATCACCGATGGTGCGGCAGAACAAATGACACACACGCATCGTCTGCTGAGAGATTTTTTGACGGGCGGCCATTATACCGACCACAAATGCCGCCCCCAAGACTAATTAGTTAATGTTTCCGAGTAACAAATCGGATTGCTCACCTGTGTGTAACGGTCATGTTTCGATCTGTTGTGATCGGTAGGCATGGCGACAAGTTCCGACACTACTTTGTGGACAGTCGGAAACGGATATTTAACTTTCTTCGCGGGCACGACTCATAAAGTGATACAGCTGAACTGGCAAAGAGCGTAGGAGTATCCAGAATCCCCGGGGGGGGGGGGGGGGGGAGCAACGATCGAATGGAGGCTCGAAGCAATGGTACATTGCTTAAATAGTATGGGAACGCTCGTCGATAAACTCTCCATATTACTTTTCCTGTAATACATGATAATCTATAGGGAAAGTGTTGGAATCATGTCGAAAATCGCAATCGCAATTCGAGTTTTCGATGGATCTACACATTTTGGGATCTCTAGAACACACACAAAAATAAAATCTATTTTTGTGACTGTCTGCGCAAAGTTTGTATTCATTCTAGCTCAAAAACTAATTGACTCAATTTCATAAAAATTTTGTAGGTAAGTCACTTGTGAGTGTGATCTGGTTGGTGTTGATTAGATTTGGGTACGATTCGGGATAAAAAAAAAGAACCTGCCTTTTTTACAAAATAGTCTGCAAAAATCGTCAAAATCTAAAATAAAAAACTACGTATGCACAAATGTATCCATTAAATGCTTGTTTTATACGTAATATTTGATGATGAAAATGATAAGATCAACCCCATTACTCTAGACACTGTTCTTGAGATATTCAAAGTTTTTTTTCCCCCGCGTTTTTGCTACTCCGCCTTTAAAAATACGTCCAGTTACTAAATAAAAACGAAAATTGAATTAAAAATGCAAATTCGGTGTCGTTTAAAATAATTGTGCGTGTTATTTAATTGAATTAAACTCAATTTAATGGATTTAAGAGCTAAAGAGAAAACGAATTTGAGTCTGTAGGGAAAGTCATGTGCTACCTACATCAGATTTTTCAGTTTATATGGAATTCATACTGATGAAGCCACACCAGAAGAACTGCAAGCTAAGATTCCGCTGTAAGATTTTAAATGTTCGTTTTTAAATAAACTTTTATGGGAAAATGTTATAAAATGGGGGAGGGGGTGTAGGGGGGACTCCCGAAAAGCTCTCTTGTCGTCACTGATAACCCCTCTTTTTTATAAATATGAACCATCCAATCAATAACATTCAAATTTGACATGCAGATTCAGTGTCCAGTAACAATGTAAACATATAAAAAAAGCTAAAAAGTAAAATCTTGGTTAAAAACATGCATTAAAACTAATTAGTATGGCGTCACTATTATTTTATTCTATAATTTTGACAATGGTTTTATATTTTAGCTATTTTTACAGAAATAAAACTTATTATTAAAAATTGAAACAATAAAATAAAACTTATTAAAACTCGCATAACATTCTTTTAGAAAATGGTTTTCTTCTATGTCCTACCCAATTCAGACGCCCCATTCAACAGCGCCCGAAGATAGATGCCCCTATCTGATCTCACACCCCCTCCTTTTGCTATGCTTCTAGGCATTGCACAATGTCACCACTGAGTACAATGCGTGATGTCATGGGAGCCCCCTGAGTAAAGCTTAACGTAGAGCCTCCTTCAAAACTGTTAATCCGTTACTTCCTTTTTTTTTCAAAAATCCTGGCCACGAATCTGATCAAACTATGAATCTCACGAAACTCATTCAGGTTTCCAAGAAAACTCCGGACTGGGCACTGTGCCCGAGAATGCCGTGTACAGCAAGCACATTGTTAGCTATGAAGAAACTTGGGAGAGGGTTATACCTTTCCCCCCAAGATTAATCTACAACGAACTGAGAGGCAAATAGAAAAACTGTTTTCCATTGGCAAGGTGTCCTATTTACGACGAGAATTTCGAACGAATAACATATTCCTTGATTGAATAAACACGGAGAAATTTTTTCTCTGCCCTTTTGTCAGAAGTGGGACTGGAACAGTGCCAGAGAGGAGGTATCTGTAAACACTTTTTACTACTTATTTCTTCTGAAATAATGGAATATTTCCGTCAAAATATTATTAATCCATCTTTTGCAAAACAACATTGTTTCTTATTGTAATGCATTTCACAACTTTTGCGCAGATTCCTCTTAACAGCCGCTGGTTTGACCTTTTGTATCAAATGCGCTTTCATATTCCTTCTTCTTCGACCTATCCGAAAGTGTAAGGTATCTGTTTGAACGGTCGGGAAGTGCCACCCAATTTAGATCGGAACCCACAGGGACAGTACCCTCCTCTCCCTACCACCAACCTCTTGGAAAGATTTACGGACTACACGTTTAACGTGAACCTGGGGGCGGTTTGGGCAGAGCCGGGTATCGAACATAGGTCGTCCGAGTGCAATCCCCTCGCGCTAACCACTGATCTGCCCTCCACCCTAAATTGCTTCTTCTGATGATCCAAATGTAACAATCGTTTACTCATTACCTTTCCTAAAAATATTTGCAACGATACTAAGGTGCGCGACAGAGCACAAGCCAAATTTATAGGGCTGCAAAGGTTGAAATCTCAGGTTTAAAAATTTGGGATGCATGCGTCTGAGGGTCTGGCGAACACCTTTCAGCCGAGTCATCCAGTGGCTGTTTTCGCCCGTTTTAACCACCCTGTCTATCAGAAACTAAAAGAAGGAGAATGCTTAATTTTGAATTGTCTAGTAGGCAGCCGTGATGAGACAAGACGCTCTTATTAAAGTTTCTTTTGCACCGGCTAATTTTTGTGAATCAATATGTCACGGATAGCACATTCTGTTTTTTCTATGAAGTTTTCACATTTGCACCTAAAGACTAAAATCGACTGATAAAGTTAGATGCTTAATAGTCGGCATGTTAAGTATTTCCACAGCTAAAATTAACAGAAAATTTAAAAATTTCTCACTTATCAAATTTTAAGTAACCTTAATGATTTTTCGAAATCTCGCTATTGTCGTTGTGGGGGAGATAGCTCAAAATTGAATACTCAAAGTGGACTGTAATTAATGATTTATTTTTATCACAACCATATATGGTATACAATACATTGGGGAGAGAACTCCCGCTTGCCCAAAGGCGTCAAAAGATATTTCACAACTGCTGGTTACAAAAGGGTTGCAGCATTTTCTCGGTTTTTGGCGAGCGCCAACCGACCATACCAAGTATCGTCGCCAACACTAATTAGGCGTTCCAACATTCCGCCCGGCCTTGAAATGAAATTTCAAAATAGTAGACTACAGTTTTTATACCTTCATGTAACCATTAACTTAAAATTGATAGAACAATAATTCAAACATATACTGTTGAAGTAAGGAAAATACGTATCACACTGAATCAAACCAAGTTACACATACAAGTAAATTACATTACACAATTAACACAAGTGAAATTAATTAAACATTTATAGGCAAAACACAAATTTTTGAAACACCTCTTTTTACAATTCCATTAGGTGTTTTGACCATTACCACTCTGACCTTACCATCAGAACCACTAATTGTATCTGCAATTCGTCCTAAACACCATTTAGCAGGAGGAAGGTTGTCCTCTTTTATTAAAACTAGATCATCCCTTAGTACATTACCCCTTTGAAAGATCCATTTGGATCGTTGCTGAAGATTACTCAAATAATCCTTTCTCCACCTAGACCATATGCCTTGGACAATTTTTGTTGTGAGTTGCCACCTCGATAGCCTGTTATCTTTTATTTCTAACAATTCGGGTTCAGGAACTGCATTTAAAGGCCGTCCAATTAAAAAATGGCCTGGGGTTAGTGCTTGGAAATCATTGGGATCTGAGGACAAGGGGGAAATGGGTCTCGAATTTAGTATTCCTTCAATCTGAACTATAACTGTTAAGAATTCCTCATACGTTAAGTTAGCACTGCCAACAGTTCGCCGTAAATAATGTTTAACTGATTTTACCCCGGCCTCCCATAACCCTCCGAAGTTTGGGGATCTGGGAGGAATGAACTTCCAAGAAATTTGTTCTGATGACAAATAAGACCCTAAATGGTCATTAGGCTTCCTTACCAGTTCAAAAAGTCTTTTTAATTCAGAACTAGCACCGACGAAGTTGGTTGCATTGTCGCTATAGATCACAGCACTTTTCCCTCTTCTGGCGAAAAATCTTTTAAGGCACGCAATGAATGCCGCAGCAGTTAAATCCGACACTAGTTCTATATGCGTGGCCTTAGTGGCAAAACAAATAAAAAGGGCTAGATACACTTTTATGACCCTTCCACGTCGTTGACCAGACGATTTTATGAAAAAAGGCCCACAAAAGTCGACACCTGAAATGTTGAAGGGAGGGGTAGGATTTACTCTTTCAGAGGGTAAATTACCCATCAATTGCTCAGAAACTTTAGGTTTTTGTTTATAACAAATAATACAATTATTAACAACCTTTCTGGCTAGGTCTCTGCCACTAATTGGCCAAAATTGCTGTCGAACAGCATATAAAAGAGTTTGAGGACCAGCATGCAAGTTTTTCTTGTGAAAATACTCAAAAATCATTTTAGTTAATTTACCTTCCTTTGGAAGAATAATGGGGTGTTTTTGGTCAAAACTGAGATCAGAATGCACTAACCGTCCCCCAACTCTCAACAGGGAGTTTTTATCTATAAATGGATTTAGACATTTTAATTTGCTGTTAAAGGGGACTGACTCACCCTTAGTGAGACTCTTGATATCATTACCAAATTCTTTTACCTGAATCATTCGAATGATAACTTCTCGTGCCTTACCTAGCTCCTCCGGGTTTAGGGGTCCCACACATCTGTCATGGGGGTTCTTGGCATTTCTTGCAAATCTAAAAATAAAACTTCCAATTCTAATTAGTTTCAAAAAGCTATTTGTACAATTAAGGAGACTATCTAAAACCTCAGTCCTTGTAGTTAAAGTTAATGATATGCAGTCTTTTTTCAGTTCTTTCACATATTCATTGTCATTAGAAAAAGGCATATTATTAGAAGCAGGCATCTCTTGGAGGAAGATTTTTGGACCGTGCCACCACAACCTGCACTGAGATATTTTCTCAGCAGAAAGTCCTCTAGAGACCAGATCCGAAGGATTGTCCGCTGACTTTATATGCTGCCAGCAATAGGAACCAGTCAATTCCTTGATTCTAACGACTCTATTAGAAACAAAGGTTTTTAGAACATGAGGATTAGTTTTTATCCATCCTAGAACGATAGCTGAGTCGGTCCATAAATAGACTCCTTGGAAATTCAATTTCAATGAAGTTATTAACTTCTTCACAAGTTTAGACAAGAGTTCTGCTGCGCATAGCTCTAAGCGAGGTATGCTGACAGTCTTAATCGGTGCCACTCTGCTTTTGCTGCATATTAAGTTCATAGAAATTTCACCTGATGAAGAGACACATCGGACATAGGCTGATGCACCATAAGCGTCCTTGGAAGCATCTGAGAAACCATGGAGTTCTACTAGCGTATCACTTCCAGTGAAAACATACCGGTTTACTGTAACTTGTTTAACGGCTTGTAGGGAATGGGCAAATTTTCTCCAGTCTCGAGCTTCCTTATCAGGTAATGGTTGATCCCAATCAATTTTAATCAACCAAAGTCTTTGCATGAAAATTTTCGCTTTAACCAAAATTGGCCCTAATAGACCCAACGGGTCAAATAATCTGGCAATATCAGACAGCACTGAACGTTTAGTACATATTGTCATGTTCATTGTAGATGTAACGGAAAATCCAAAAGTATCACTTTTCGGATTCCAAATAACACCAAGAGTTTTAATGGTTTCCTTATCCTTATCAAAGGAATATTCCTGGTCCTCATATGGTACGGTTTGCAAGAGAGATCTTTCATTTGAAGACCACTTGTGAAGTTCCATGCCTCCACATTGAAGCAAGCTGACTAGTTGTTTTTGCAACTTAACGGCTGATGCAACATCTTCAACACCAGTTACAAGATCATCAACATAAAAATCAGTTTGTAGAACAGACGCAGCTAACGGAAATTTATCACCTTCATCAAGGCCCAATTGCCTTAGAGTCCTGGTAGCCAAGTATGGAGCACTAGTTGTTCCATAGGTGACCGTGCGCAGCTGATATATCTTCACCGGATCGTCTTGACTATGTTTCCATAAGATTCTCTGTAAATCCCTTTGAACTGGATCTATTAATATCATTCGAAACATCTTCTTTATATCAGCTGTAAGAGCGATGCGATGCGTCCTAAATCTTGACATTATGGAAAAAAGATCTTCTTGATCTACACCTCCATTCACTTGTAAGGAATTAAGTGACCTCCCGTTCGATGTTGGAGCCGACGCATTAAAAACAACCCTCAACTTAGTTGTGCTTTTTTCAGGACGGTACACACTATGATGGGGAATATAATAGACTGATTCGGGTTCACATTCTTCATCAACTTTCTGCATGTGCCCTAACTCTTCATATTCCCGCATAAATTCCTGGTACAAAAAACTAAGCTCCGGATTCTTGGAAAGCCTGTTCCAAAGCGAAGTTAACCTTCTCCAAGCATTTTCTTTTGATTTGCCTAAGCTCTTGGGGTCTTCCTTTAATGGCATTTGAACAACATACCGACCCGCTTGATCTCTAACATGCGTTTTTTTAAAATGTGTTTCACAAAATAACTCCTCTTCACTTTTTTTACTTGAAACTTCCTCAACTGATTCGATTTGCCAAAATTTCGCAATCGATTGTTCTAAATTATCTTGTTTGGATAAAAAACAATGCTTTACGGATTGGGTGTAAGGTAGTTTTCCTGAAACTAAATAACCGAAAACAGAATTTTGCAAAATTATGTGGTCATTAATTTGCATTTTCTCATATTTCAGAACCTTAAAGAAAAGCTCAGCGCCTAACAATAAGTGCACTTTTCCAGGCTTAAAAAATGTCGGATCTGCCAATTCAATAAATTGCGGTAAATTAAGGTTAGAAATATCCAATACATTAGACGGAGTTAAGTCTGTGATTTTTGGAACTACAAGAAATTCCAAATCTTCTTTAAAATTCTCATTCTCATTCGAAACCACTCCATAAACTTTCGATTTTATTGTATTTATGGTGTCATTTATTCCAGATACTGGTGCATAAGTTTTTTCTCTTTTTAATCCCAAAATATTTGCACACTCTGAAGAAATCATATTGATTTGGCTAGCACTATCTAACACAGCCCTGAATTTTTTCTTTTCTCCGCTTGAATTATAAACATATATAATAGCCGTGCTCAGTAAAACTGTTGATTTCTTCTTTAATATATTACTGAAGCTTTGAAGAGGGGGGGAAAGATGGGCATCTGCTACAGTTTCGTTTCTATTTAGCGATACTGCGTCATAATGAGGATTATTGGCATTCAATTCATTTTCTTTATGAGGTTCATTTCGTGACCTACTTTTTTCCATCGGCGCCTCTTCAAGGCTAGAAGAGCGATGTAAAAGCGTATGGTGCTTCTTATTACATATGGTACAGGAATATTTTGAAATACATTGAGAAGCTATGTGAGATCTGTTCAGACAATTGATACAAAGTTTATTTGTTCTCACAAATTCTAATCTTTTAGGTACATCCATATTTTGAAAGGCACTACATTTGCTTAAGTAGTGAGAACCTCTGCACATTAAACATTTCACTTTCTCATTTGCATGAATGATGAAACTTTTAGTTTTGATAGGCGGAGAGGGTATACTTTTATTAAATTTGACGCCTGAATTTCGGTTAATGCTTTCAAGCACTAGACTTCGCTTCTCTAAAAATTCTAAAAATTCGTCAAATTTCGGAACATCCGTTGTTTTCAGTGTAGATTCGAACTGTTTACGTGTTTCTCGATCTAGTTTTTGTAATAGTATGTTAATTAATACTATATCTGATAAATTATTCCTGTCAAATTCTAACACTTTAAGAGCTCTTAAGTTCTTTCTTAGATTATCTACTAAACTACGCAGCTCTTTAGCAGATTCATGTTGTATTTTCTCGTAGTTAATTATGGCATGAATATGCGTGTCTACAATTACTCGTTTGTTTTCAAACCTTTCAACGAGCGCAGTAAATAATGAATCGAATGTGTCATCATCAGTTTCGATTTGTTTTGCTGGACCTTTTAGGGTAGAACGTAAGTAATATAACTTCTGAGTTTCAGTTAGCTTTTCATTTTTTGATATTAAATTTACAAACTGATCCTTAAAACTGCTCCATTCTTCATATCTGCCATAAAATTGTGGCAACGGAATTTCGGGAAGTTTGATATTCAAAGCTTCATTTTGGTAAGCATTTTTAACAGTACTGCTATTTTCACTTTTCAAAGTTGTAAGTAGGAATTTGAAGCTTACCTCTAAGTGTTCAATTCGAGTTTCCAGATCTTGAATTTCGACATCCGCCTCTGATAAATCCACAGTCTCTGGTAATCCGTAATACAACTTTTGTAGTTCTTCAACTTTTTCTTGAATTGTAGCACAATTTGCTAGCTTCACTTTTAATTCTATTGCCGATTCCGGCGATTCACTGAACTCTTTCTGAAAAAGTTCCAATTTTGATATTTTGCTTTTTAGAGCACCTCGTTGTCTGTTAAGACTAGTAATCGTTTCCATCTCTCCTGGTTGGGACTCCGGTCGCACTGGACCACTAATGTGGGGGAGATAGCTCAAAATTGAATACTCAAAGTGGACTGTAATTAATGATTTATTTTTATCACAACCATATATGGTATACAATACATTGGGGAGAGAACTCCCGCTTGCCCAAAGGCGTCAAAAGATATTTCACAACTGCTGGTTACAAAAGGGTTGCAGCATTTTCTCGGTTTTTGGCGAGCGCCAACCGACCATACCAAGTATCGTCGCCAACACTAATTAGGCGTTCCAACAGTCGTAGTTACCGTTTTTTATTGTTTTTTTTTAATCATTATCAAATTTTCTCTCAAAAAGGGTGACCTACTTATAATCAAACTTCTACAGAAAATCTGCTTAAGATGCTTGAGTGTGCGTGTCTATCTGTGCAATGTATGCATCTAACTCAAAATCTAACGGACCGAATTTCATAAAATTTTATAGGGTAAGTCACTTGTGGGTGACGCTGGTTCTGACGATATTTTGGTACAATTCGGAAGAAAAGAACCTGCCTTTTTGCAGAATAACCCACAAATATCGTCAAAATCTAAAATAAAAGACTACGTATGCTCAAATATATCACAATTTTTTTACGATGAAAATAATAAGACCAACCCTATTTCACTCTAGAACTGGCCGTTCTCGAGACATTTTAGTTTTTTGCTTTTGAAAATATGTCCAGTTACCCAATAAAAACGAGAATCGATATAAAAGTGCACAATTTCAAATAATCGTGAGTGTTATTTCTCGCCATTAAACTCAATTTAAAGAATGACTAGAGAAATAAAAGAGAAAATGAATTTGAGACCGTAAGAAAAGTCATGTGCTGCCCTCATCAGATGTTTTCTGTTCGTAGCTCCAAGGTCCACCTTTGTAACAGTTACATCCGCCCTGTTATAAATAGTTTTAATGCACAAAATATTTTGTGAAATGTGAAAAAATGTGTGTGTGTTTTGAAGTGAAATCTTATTTCGCTTAACGACGTTTATTTTTAGCGGCAAACTCCTTCCTCGTTTACTTCGAAGGATCTCTTTCTGCGCAAATAACCCGGATGAGCGTATGATTCTCATCTCACTGCACTATGTGATTAGAAACATTCCCAACCTCCTATATTTGCATTGTTGGATATACGGAAAACACGTTGAGAGAATTTAATGATCAACGGTATACGGGGCAGAGCAACCCATACAAATTGGGGGTACTATTACCCATAGAGTATTCCACATCACGTGGCCTCAGCCCTGACAACAGCATAGCAACCGGAATGTAGGACAGATAGTTAAGACTTAATCTTTGAGTTAACATACATTTTGCAGTGGCAAAGCTTTATCAAAATAAAATTTGCATCATAAATGATATTGATCCATATATTTTAGATTCCAAAAATAGATTAGCATCTTCTTTTGCTAGATTATTGTCGATTACAACCATAACTTACGCTCAATATGGTTTAGAAACATTTCAAACGTAATACTTTATGAATAAATAAGTTGTTTTACATTAATAGAAAAGAATAAACTTACCTGTTATAAGACGTTTATCACGAATTGAATGTGTCAAGGACATGAGAACTTCAATTGTGAAGTTGTCAATAATACCTGTATAAAATCTTTCCTGAAATCCCCATTCACGTCTTTCCGATTTTAATTTAATATTACCGGATTTTCCTCTTTTGGGAATACATGGAATTCTAAAAAAAGAAACAGAATCTTTATCACCTCTACTACTACACTCCAAACAGCACAAAAGTTTGGCATATTTATAAACTTTTCTTTCAAATCTCATGCTGCTCTTACAAAATCAAATGGATCAAGTCAAAGAATGATCACGTGATGTCCTACAAAGAGTTTTGAAGCAGACGATAAAGAACGTGTGACGTCATGTTGGAAAGCTTCGTATCCCTAAACTAATATTCACACCTCCACTCATGCCGCTATGTAGAAATATTAACCAATCACATCTAATGAACAATAGTTCCGCTAGCAGTAAAATACTTTAAGCGGAGTGAACCCTGGTTATAACGAAGATATCAAGTGACCCGCATTATGACAAAGACACGCCGCAGTAAAAACCGATAAGCAAAGTCAACTGAAGCATCAAAGCGAAGCGGGGTATACCTGAATCTGCAGTACAGCCGACGGCGTTATAACCGAGATTGAGAGTACTAGCATTCTCAAATTCGGGTCTAATTTTCTTCCATATAAAGTCTGTTAAACGTCTATTTGAAAATTATTTTTTCCGTGAAATAATTTAAAATATATAGTCTACGGATACAGACTGTGCTGTAAATCAAACCTTTTAAGTTTTACTTTAGGAAAGAACTAGTACTAGTAAATTCTAAAATAAATATAGTGGAGCACACTTATAGTGATCTCAGATGCGGTGAAGTATCGGCTATTACGATTTTTTTTTCTGTCACCTTGGATCTGAAATTCTCTCATAATGTTAAACGTAACACTTATAGTGAACAATTATCGATAACTGTACATCGGATATTGCGATTTTTTTCTGTCACCTTGGATCTGCAATACTCTCACGATGTTGAACGCAACGCTTATAGCGAATCAGGTACCTGTGCATCGGATATTGCGAAACTTTTAGTGTGGGACAGAAAAAGAAAAGAATATTTTCGTAGAACTTCTTGGAGTAAAGGCAAAATCCCAGGACTAAAAATTATTTCATTAACAAAGATTCGTCGCCAGATAAATTAAGCCTAAACACTTTCCCCCGATACGTTGAAATGGCAAAACACATGAAGATTGCCTACGAATTTTTAGACGATACCTGGTGTTCATCCGCAAAGAAAAACTGTTTGAAACATGTTTTTAGCAAGAAACCTTCGTTTACAATACCTATGAAGATAATAGGTTGCAATAGAAAGGAATTTTGCCAGCAGATCTTACTTTTGACAATTACATTGCAGGCGACGATAACGACGATTCTAAACAGAAGCACAAAAGAACGATCATGCCATTATTGCTGCAATTGCTGATAACAGTTCTGATGGATTCAAATCCGAAAAAAAGAAGGTTTTAAAAAAGGAAGGATAACATCAAAAATTGCTGTGGAAAGCCTCCAAAATTTGCATGTCTATTCCGAAGGACGAAGCTCCAACGTTAACTGGAGTGATCATTTAGATGCAATAGGAAAAACGCTATACAAATATGATATAAATTCAAATGTTCAAAGGAAAGTTGCAGATTATTTTCAACGTAAATAAAAGAGCAATGCATTTCAACCTCGCAATAACCATTGTTTGTTTCACAATATGAAGGCAAATAAATCATTCTTTTTGTTTATCTCGTACCTAAAATTTTTAGCGTTTATTGCGAATATCGGCTATACCGGATATTTTTCCTGTACCTTGAGGCTTCGCTACATGCGGACTCCACTGTCGATTACGACGTAAAATGGTGTGCAAATAAAATATAAAAATCTGATGTGGGCAGCACATGACTTTCCCTGCAGACTTATGTACACGTTCTCTTTATTTTAATTAAATTTAATTCACTATTAATTCAATTTTCGTTCTCATTTGGTAACTGGACTCATTTTCAAAGGTGGCGTAGAGAAAAAACGAAAAAACGAAAATATCTCGAGAAAAGCTAGTCCTAGTGTAATGGGGTTGGTCTTATTCTTTTCTTCGTTAAAAATTACATATAAAACAAGCATTTAATGGATATATTTCAGCATACATAGTTTTTTATTTCAGATTTTGCCGATTTTTGCGGGCCATTTTTAAAAAAAAAGCAGGCTATTTTTTTCCGAATCGCACCAAAATCTAATCAGCACCAGGGTAACCCAGAAGCGACTTATTTACCAAATTTTGTGAAATTCGGTCCGTCAGATTTTCAGCTAAAGTGGATACAAGCTTTTTCTGGCCAGTTCGCAAAAAAAAGGCGGGTTCTTTTATCCCGAATCGTACCCAAAACTGATCAGCACCAGATTCGCCCACAAGTGACTTACCTATCAAATTTTATGAAATTCGGTCAATTAGTTTTTTAGTTAGAGTGGATACAAAATCTGAACAGACAGACAGACACACAGACACACACACAGACGTCACGCTAAAAATAGTTTTTTCGTATTCTAGAGGTCTCAAAACGTGTAGATTCGTCGAAAACTCGATTTGCGATTTTCGGCATGATTCCAATATTTTCCTTATACATTACCATGTATTGCAGGGAAAGTAAAATCTGATGTGAGCAGCACATGACTTTCCCTGCAGACTTATATTAACGTTCTCTTTATTTTAATTAAATTTATTTCACTTTTAATTCAATTTTTGTTCTCATTCGGTAACCGGGCTTATTTTCAAAGGTGGCGTAGGGAAAGTACGAAAAACTAAAATATCTCGAGAACGGCTAGTCCTAGTGTAATGGGGTTTGTCTTATTCTTTTCGTCGTTAAAAATTACGTATTAAATCAGCATTTAATGGATATATTTGAGTATACCCAGTTCTTTAGTTTAGATTTGGACGATTTTTGCGGGCCATTTTGCAAAAAAAGGCAGGTCATTTTTTTTTTAATCGTACCAAAATCTAATCAGCACTAGGGTAACCCACAAGTGACTCATCTACCGAATTTAATTTTGTGAAATTCGGTCCATTAGTTTTTCAGTTAGAGTGGATACAAGCTTTTGCGGGCCATTTCGCAAAAAAAGGCGGGTTCTTTTATCTCGAATCGTACCCAAAACTAATCAGCACCAGCCCCGCCGAAATTCGGTCCATTAGTTTTTTTAGTTAGAGTGGATACAAAATCTGCACAGACAGACAGACACACAGACATACCCACAGACGTCACGCTAAAAATGGTTTTTTCGTATTCCAGAGGTCTCGAAACGTGTAGATCCGTCGAAAACTCGAGTTGCGATTTTCGGCATGATTCCAATACTTTCCATATACATTACCATGTATTGCAGGGAAAGTAAAAATCTGATGTGGGCAGCACATGACTTTCCCTGCAGACTTATATTAACGTTCTCTTTATTTTAACTAAATTTATTTCACTTTTAATTCAAGTTTCGTTCTCATTCGGTAGCCGGGCTTATTTTCAAAGGTGGCGTAGGGAAAGTACGAAAAACTAAAATATCTCGAGAACGGCTAGTCCTAGTGTAATGGAATTGGTCTTATTCTTTTCATCGTTAAAAATTACGTATTAAATCAGCATTTAATGGATATATTTGAGTATACCCAGTTCTTTAGTTTGGATTTGGACGATTTTTGCGGGCCATTTTGCAAAAAAAGGCAGGTCATTTTTTCCGAATCGTACCAAAATCTAATCAGCACCAAGATTACCCACAAGTGACTCATCTACCGAATTTTGTGAAATTCGGTCCATCAGTTTTTCAGTTAGAGTGGATACAAGTTTTTGCGGGCCATTTCGCAAAAAAAAGGCGGGTTCTTTTATTCCGAATCGTACCCAAAACTAATCAGCACCAGACTCGCTCACAAGTAACTTACCTACCAAATTTTGTGAAATTCGGTCCATTAGTTTTTTAGTTAGGGTGGATACAAAATCTGCACAGACAGACAGACACACAGACACACACACAGACGTCACGCTAAAATTAGTTTTTTCGTATTCTAGAGGTCTCGAAACGTGTAGATCCGTCGAAAACTCGAGTTGGGATTTTCGGCATGATTCCAATACTTTCCCTATACATTACCATGTATTGCAGGGAAAGTAAAAAGCAGATGATATTTTTGTAAACACGTGAAACAAGGATGGAGTTAGAAAGAAGGAATTAAACTCTTATGGAAAATGCCCCTCTTGAAAATGCCATAATGCTTTGAGAATTATATTTAGGTGTCGCTAGTGCAATTAAAGTAGTTGCTATTGTTAGTTGACACAACATAAAGGCGTAGTATTGAGTATATGTATTTTTGATTATTTTTAATTAAGGGTTTCCTAATGATGAGTATAATTAACATGCATTTTTTCGTAGTTGTCGGATGGAGTACAGAATGTAGCGAGATAAAAATAAATTGAAAGGTAAATATAATTTGGATTATGAAGGAATATTTTTTATTGTTTCAGTTCTAATTTGCATTGCTCTCATCATTTATTTTTTACAAAATGGACGATTTAAATAAATGTTTCAGGCCTTTCGCTATAGAAATACATACCGTGCAAGATTACTTATGTTAACTCGGCACCACCTGAATGATTGTCTCAAACGATATTGGCGTTTTCCTAATATGAAGATTTAACTCCTTACTTTTACCTCCATGCAAGGATGTCTTTACATTTCCATGTTTACAGAACTATAAATTATGCGCCATTTTTATAATTAAATTTGAAACGGTTTTTGATATTTAGAACTTTTAATAAATATGCTCACATCATGTTTTCATAAGAAATTTCATAAATGCTAAATTTTAACTAATGACTTCGTAAAGAATGTTTGATTGGTGACTTTTACTATACGGGGCATGTGTAAAAGAATAGGCATTTCGCATTTTATTCCAGAATACCACTCACAGAAGCGCGCGAGATTGTCTTCATAAAATTCCACAACTTACTTTAAGAACGTAATTGCAAGTATTTAGCTATAATCACTATTTAAGGAAACAAAGAGCGTTACAACATTCGAACACCTTATATAATTTATATTAATGAGGATAAAGGAACAAACCATGGGTTCTTCGAAATGAATGTCACCCGTTGGTCCCATTCTATTTATATGAACGTCACAAAAATCTTGAAAACTCCTTGATGTTTTTATGTTGACTCTTAATTATATCAGTAATATATCTTTTTTTTATTATTATTTTGGTGGCGTTCCTCCAACTACACGCATTCTAAATGCCTGGCTCTAAGGTGTTGATGAGGTGTGTATCAAGTCCGCGCAAGTCCCGCTTCTGAGTGTCGTTCTATAAATATAGCGGAAGAGGGGTCTCTTACCCTGCGATTGTTCTTCCCAGAGATGAAAAGTTGAGATAAACACTAAAGAAAATGTGAAAATATAAGAGTCGGCTTAAATCATTCCCCTTGGCTTGAATTCACAGACGATAGAGTAGCGGATAAAAACTTCAGATCTTAAACCCTGTCGTACATTAAGCAACCCGAATCCCTACAATTTAAACAAGGATGTCTGCATCTTTACACCAACGTGGCAGTCAATCATCTGGCAATGGTAAAACTCTGCGGGATAGCAGGTTGATGGGTTTCATCCGAGAAACGGGCGGAGTTCCGAAGAATGAAAATATAAAACATAGCCGATCATGCAGAGGATGGATACCACTTGAGTAAGATACCCCGGGCAGTATGGCGCTGGCAACATTTTCAGTTATGTGGCACTCATGTACCCTAAAAAATATATCAGGAATATCGCAGCGCCGTATTTCCTTAGAATCGGAAGAAGCACAAGCTTCGGGCGGCAGATTTTCAAGGGGTGGCAAATTGAATCCAAAGCCAAGCCCCCCAAAATGGGATGTTAAATAAAAGGTAAAATATTTATATTTGATCTGTTTTTTAATTCAAAACATTGGAGGAGGGACTGTATTGTAAAGAAGTCCTGCACTATTTACATCCATGCCCACGCGGATGGTCTGGAATAGGATTAGTTAGTTCCCAGATCAAGTTTCACACGATGATTAAAACGCTGCTTTTAGACGCTTCGCTAGGGTTGTACCGCAGTACGAACTGTAAATAATATTAGGAAAGTTGCAAAATATTGTAAAATTGTAAATTTTTGTTTTTACAAAGTAAAAATAAATTCAATACAATTTTTAGTTCTATCAGTCAAAATTGCTTTATGGGTACGCACATAGAATCAGAAATAAACAGTGGAATAAAAATAGATTTTAGGGCGACAAAATTTTCTGTGCTCCCAGCGTCATTGTGGTTAAATCCGGCACTGGAATATCGTCTGGTGATTTTTATACGTCAGACGATTATTACAGACCTCTTTTTTTTTATCAATCAAAGAACGTGGCGATATCTTAGAGAGAAAGAATTTTTATTTTAGAGCAGCGTTTTTTAAAGTGTGTTCCAGGCAGTATTCCAGAGGTTCCGCGACGCCATAAATTCGTGTAATGTTTTTTAAAATTAAAAAAGCGTAATTGTTGGAATGAATAATTTGGACCACAATAGACTTCTCATTTTGGGGTTCCATCCAATTAAATTTCTAAAGTGTTCCACAACCCAAAAATTTTAAAAGCGCCGTTTTTGAAACGCTAGAAATTAAAGGTATTATTTATTAATGTAATATATTTCTCTAGCTATATTTATTAGAATGTCATTGAAGAGTTTCAGAAGAGTTCATTGAAGAGTTTCAGAAGAGTTTCAGGGACGCATTCTCTGTTTCAGACAGTTTATTCCGAGTTAAATTGGAAGGTTTGCCTGTTCAAGCTTTGTTTGCAACAGATTTAGTTTCTCTTTGCTAACCTCGTAATTGTTCAATATTTGGAGATTTAAGATCATGGCATTTCTTTCGAAACGCCTCCGGGACACTTTCGTTAGAATGCCTGGAGAATTCCTCTAAGATGAAAAGGGAAATCCTGACGTGGGTAGCACCTGACTTTCCTTCTATAATGCAATGCATTTACTTCCTTCACAGTGAAAAAATGATATAAGATCTACGTCACAATGTTAAATTGCGCATTGGGAGCTATTTCTGATGACAACATGCATTTTGAAGTACCCAATGAACTTATATTTCGTACAATTCTAAATTGACAGCTTTCGATATTGAGAACATTCGCAATGAGGAATAAAGTCCATATAGTAACACATTTTAATAACTAATTCATTGATTTGGCTTTATTTTCGTTAACTTAGTCATTTCTACAATTTTAACAATATTGAGTGCTTGACGGTATATTTCTTATATATAAATGACTATTGGCGAATTATTAGGCGTTAAAATACAAAACTATTTCTCAAATTATATCTTCTCGTGAATGGAACGAACTAGATCTACGAGAATGATGTTATCCAACTTATCTCATACTACATATTAAAAGCGAACATACTTTACAATAGTTAATACCTTTTAATTTTATGTGATTTTCTTTTATAAATTTATTTGAAAAATGTGAAATATCTCGAGAATGTTTCATGCTAGCGTTCTAATGTTTGTGTCATTTGTTTTCCATTGAACAATTACTTAAGAAATGATTATTTGCGTACCATTATCGAAGGTTCTGATGTTTTTTTTTTTTTTTTTATAAAAATTTCATTCGAAAATTTGGAAGCCTTTCAAACATTCGATAACGGTTAACATTAGTAAGGTTCCCGTATTCACCCATTGTAATATTTGTAAAAAATTTTGTTCAAAACGCTCCATTCGTTAGTGAGATATCACATCCACAGACTAATGGACACACACACACCTCAGAAACGTTCGATTCAAGTTCAGGGATGCTTGAAACGTGCTCGTTCGTCAAAAACTCTAATTCGGATATTCAACCCCATCACAATACTTTCACTATAGATTATACTATATATATATATGTGTGTGTGTATATAGGGAAAGTGATTATTATTACATCCTGGGAAAATGCCATGTTCTTCGATTGATAAAATAGAAGTCTGTAACGATCGTGTAACGTATTAAAACAGCAAACGATATTTCTGATCTATATTTGAGGGTATAGGAGTACCACCTATCTGAAAAAAAAAATCCCACTATTTCAATTCCTCAGTAAATATTATATGATTTTAAAATTTGATGTATGAATTTTAAAATGTGATGTATTTTATTATAAGATAATTGTTTAACATTAATCTATTAATTTTATATACTAATGCATGAAACTTTCTATGCAATGCAAAAACGATAACTCACTCTTATCATAACTCACTCTTACCATAACTCACTCTCATCATTAGCATTTGGTTTAGTTCCAAACAAAGCAGCTGTGTTACTTCTCACCCCATGAATGATTTCTTTCAACTAAACCTTGTGTCAGAACGCTAATGAAATCTTGTCATAAACGCATAAGTCACAGTTATTCAATCCTTACATAATTATGAACCAGTTCGTTTGAAGAGTAACGGTGTTATCATTTATTTGCTATCACTGCCCAGACGGATCTTCAGTCGAGTACGTATTTCTTGAAAACAGCATCAAGGGCACAGCATAAACTATTTTAGAACTTATTTTGCTGGTGCCCTTTGAACCATACTTTTTTTTTTATCCCTGGTGTCAACTGGATTAGTAAGAATGGAGTGGAACGAATAAAGTAAAAAAAAAATAATAATTTCTGAAGGAGCTGTCATAGCTTGGCAAATGGTGTACACTTCATTTTTGATGGAACTATTAAATATTTTTATTCTCTTATGTATACTTATTTCGTAGTCATACAGATTTTCGGAAAAACTGTGATATCTTCAGAACCGGAAACACAAATCTTTAGTGAACCTCCTTCTGGAATTGAATGCTGAATTCACATAAGTCATCATCTAAGTATTTTTGTATAACTCGTCTTAATAAATGTTGCATGGACCTTTTTTGATCCAGAAGTGAAAATACGGAAGTGGAAATCCTTTACCCCTTCCGGAATTTAACGCTGAATCCTCATCAGTCATCATCGAAGCTATGTCTATAGCATAATCAAAGAACCAAATGTTTCAAGTAAAATGAAAAATTTTGAATAGGAAATGATAAAAGAACTGGAAGTTGAAAATCCTTGGTGACCCCCCCCCCCCCACACACACACACACACACCACCACCACCACCCCATCTTCTCCTCCAAAATTTGATGCTGAATCCAAATCGGTCGTCATCTGAGCTCTATCTACAACATATCCTGAGAGGAAAAAATTTTTCAATGTGACAAAATATCACCAACAACTTTAAGTTTCAATTGATGTTCAGAAGATTTTCTTTCAGTTTGGAGTTTTCTTATCCTTACATAAAATTATTTTTAGAAACAAAAGTCTTTGATTTCTAAATCAATGCTGTCATAAATAAAATACAAAATAATCAAAAACTTATTGTAGACTAGTAGCATGGCCTGTCAAATAACGGGAAAAATGAAACCACGATCGGAAAATAAGAATTTCATATAAAAACTTTGTTCTTTCTCACTCTCCATTTCCCGGCCACACACTTAGCTACAGTAAACCTTCGGGTCTGTCGTGTGGTCTGGGTTTTCAACACTTCACTCTCCATTTCATCATTAGAAATTCTTATATACTCTTATATACTTACTCTTATATACTTAAAGTATTGCAATTGCTACTCAATTTCAAAAGAAGCCTTAATACATGAAAACTTTTCACTCTCAATTTCATCATTAGAAACTCTTTTAAGTATTGTAATTGCTACTCAATTTCAGATGAAGCCATGAAAACTTTTCACTCTCAATTGCATCATTAGAAACTCTTAAGTATTGCAATTGCGACTGCATTTCAAATAAAGCCATAATACCTAAAAACTAAGTCTCTTAAAACATTCATGAGCATAGCTTTACGATTGTTCTGCACTTAATATTTTTAAGCTTTCACCAGTATATCTTTATATTTGTCTTTACCAGTATATTTTTATATTATCTTTATACTGTCACCAGTATATCTTTATATTTATCCTTCACTTAATATTTTTTAAGCTGAAGTATATCACTGCTTCTAATTTCGGGTCGCACTCTTAATGCAAGTTTTTCGACTCATTATACTATTATAAAGCGTGAGTCGCATCTATGACAAATGCTGGCAATCGTCAGGGAAATCAAACGAAACTTAAAGAAGAAATACTTTATCTTGTCACATTCTAGCTGAGAATGATGGCGGATTACAGTAGGGAGCCTGAAAAGCGAGCGGCTTGTCTGAAAGTTATTAGAGGTGAAGTAAGGCATTGACATCAGGAACGTACCAAACGCATATGTGGGAGTGGGGCACTCCGTAATTGAGGCATGGGGATTATACTCGAACGGCTCGAATTCGATTCCTGGCTGAACCCAAACTGTCCCCATGTTCACGAAGAGTACGGGCAAGTTCAATAGGTGGGTCCGCAAGTCCTTTCGAGAGGTGGGTGGTAGGGGAAGGAGGGTACAGTCCCTGTGGATGCCGCCTTCACTGTGTTCCGGTCTAAATTAGGTGGCACTCACCGGCCGTTCAAACAGATACCTACACTTTCGGGTAAGTCGGATGGTCTGGGCGAAGAAGAAACGCATATGTGGGTGTTGTTGTTGTTGAGACCCAGACCGTCCGACCTACCAGAAAGGTGTAAGGTAACCGTTTGGACGGCTGGGAAGCGCCATCCAATTTAGACCGGAACCCAGTGGGGGAGGCATCCACAGGGACCGTACCCTCCTTCCCCTACCGCCAACCTCTCGGAAGGACTTACGGACCCACATGTTTAACGTGATCGTACTCCGCATGAACACGGCGGCAGTTGTGACAGCGCGCAAATCCAGCGCGCAAACCACCGGGCTACCGCGCCCGAAATCTGCCAACAGCACGCGGTGTTCCTAGGTGGTCACCCACCCAAGTACTAACCGCGCCCGATGCTGCTTGACTTCGATGATCGCATATGTGGGTGTGGAACATTTCAGCTGTTAAGAGCTGTTAAGGCACAGGGATTGTACTTGAACGGCCCCTAGTTCGATTCCCGACCCAACCCAAATTGTCCCCTTGTTCGTCGTTTGGCGTCATTTTTGCCACTTTTCGCGACATTTTCGTCCATCTGGTACTATATTGAGAAAGGCCATGTTGGCGATATTCTGCCAAATTGGTCCCTAAGTGTAGCATATTTAATGATATGTACTACTATTTATTATTATGTAATTTTTTAAATAAATTTATTTGAAAAACGTGTAATATCTCGCGAACGCTTCAAGCTAGCGTTCTAAAGTTTATGTCATTTGTTTATGACTATTTTTAAATATTAGTTTATTATTATATTTTAATATATTTAGTGCGCCGTATATTAGTGTTGACATATATTTAGTGCGGCGCATTTCTTGTCGGGCACTGCAAGTCAAGACTTGAGATTCAGGCTCTCCTTAATAGTGAGAAATAAAATCTCTATTTCCGACACGCTTATTTGTAAGATTTACGTCAAAAATATTTTCGTTCAGCTTTCCATCTCTGAAAACACGGTGTTGCGTAGGACGCAGCAGACGGTTTGCGTAATTTGCCGACTTTGTGAAAAGAAAACGGGGTTAAAGAGAGCACCTCTTTTCACGTTTGGCATTTAACATATCACCTGATCTTTTACACGTTATTATGTCTCATAAATCGTCCATTTTACGTAGATCGGTAGGAAGATTGTTTATAATTTATTCATTCTGCTTTAAAATTGACTAGCTTTTGAGCCTGTCAAAACCAGAGAAATTAACACTGAAAGAAATATATATATGATGAGGGCAGCACATGAATTTCCCTATTGCATAATGCTAATATTATTTCAATGCGAAATAAAGATTCATAAGATCCACTGGACAATGCTTTTATTGTTGTAAAGTACATTGGCATTGGGCGTATAATACTAACAACATGTAAAATTATTTTGATTAGTACCCAATTAACTTATATTTCGCGCAAATATAAATTGACAATATGAAAAAATTGTTAACATCGGCTAAGCAATATACTCCTTTATATTATATTTTTGAAAAAGTTAATTGTTATTAATTCACCAATTTCGCGTCATTTTCGTAACTTTGGCGACACTTTTGTCACTTTGGCACTACGCTAAAAAGTCACCAAGTTGGCGGTTATTTCGCCAAATGCGTCCCCAAATGTTACATATAATACTTCTTTTCAATATTATGTAATTTTTTTGACACATTTGTTTGGAAAACGTGCAATATCTCGTGAACGCTTCGAGCTAGCTTTATATAGTTTGCGTCATTTCTTTTAGAATAAAATATTACATATAAAACGTTACTGATACGTAGTATTGAAAAAGTATTGTTTTCACGAAAATTTTCGATTTCTAGATTTTGATGCCGATATGTGTTTTAGGACCTACTGAACGTGTTTTGACTATTTTTGGAGTGATGTCTGTATGTAGTCAATTTATTGTGTACTCGATAACTGCTATACATATTAATGGATTTTCACGAAACTTTATATTCGGATTTGCTAACTAAAAATCTAGAACTAGATAATTTTTTTTTTTAATTTGAGCAGAAACTTTGAAATTTATTCGAAATTTTATATTTCCTTAACATATGGCAGCATAGGACACAATTTGACATAATCATGCATAAAAGGGGAGATTACGGATCAATGGCCACGAAACTTAATAATTTCAATGATTGTAGTGAAACATAGCCGCGATACAATTTTTGTGTTCGTGAAATCAATGGAAAGATTTTTTCGAGCTCATTAAAACGAAGGGTAACATTCTATAACTGTAATCATTTGGAACAGCAGTACACATTTTTCAAATTTTACAAGAAAACAAAGTTACATGCTGTATAAAAATGGTTTTTGATATGCGATTTATTTTGTTTAACAATATATGGCGCTCGATATGAGACTTACTAATTACTGCTCATGGGCGCGGATTTGCTTCGAACTTCACAAGAATTTTTAGATTGAACACTACAAAAATGTACAATATGCGTATAACAATGATGAATAACATAATGTACAGTGTATAACAAAAATATAAGTCATGTAACAATGATGGGAAAATATAATTTAGTATGGAAGATCCCCCATTTCTAACGAAGCGAAATCAACATTTGCCTGAATGTTGTGATCCTTCTAGCTCGAAAACTACAATAGGTAGAAAGATAAAATGTTACATACGTACGTGAAATAGCACGCAGATTTGCAAAATCACAATTTCAATTACTAAAACGAACTGTAACAGGGCGGAATGCCCATTTTTAAACCTCCAACTATGCTTCGTACAAATAACAAATAAACAACAACTTTTAAGTAGTTAATCAAAACGTGTGCACTTGCATGCATTGTGATGTAAACGTGCTCCTGTACAGTAGTAGGAAAAAATACTATATTTTTGGTAGTGATCTACAACTATAACTACATTATGACAAATGTAGTTAACTACAACTACAACTACTTTTTTAAAAAGTAGCGACTACAAACTTTTTATAAAAAGTAGTGACTACAAACTACTTTTAAAATGTAGTCACTACATAACTACTTTTATAAGACGAATTTTGCCACAGCTTCAATTTTTAAAAAAAAATTGAGGATATGGGTATACTGTAGTCATTTAACATATTTATTCTGAATTATTAAAATTCACTGATCAACTTACCAATCTTTGCGCTTTTACTCTCTTCTGAAAACAGTAAAAGAGGATAAAAGTATAAACTTTAAAATTAAAGACAACTAAAAATAGGTTTTAAAGTCCTTTAATACAATCTCATTTCCTCGACGTACAAAAATTACACGGCCACAGCGCTTTTCAGGCATCACAAAGCCTTCTGTAGATAGAGGAAAGGAGATTTTTTTAAAGGACTTTAAAACCTATTTTTTGTTGTCTTTGATTTTAAAGTTCAGTTAAAGTTGACGTGCATCCATTCTATTTATTAAAAGTGTAAAATAAAATAAAAGTAAACCACTATTTATTTAAGGACATGTTCGTTCATTTTTAGTAGAATTTGCACCTCAAAATTGCAATCAGATAAGCAGGATCTTTTGGGAAATAGCAACTGAATATATCCATATAAAAAATCAACTTCATGAGGCAATGGCCTTCCTAACCCTGTGGCATCCTTGCAACTATTCATCGTACATCGTTGCGCAGAACACTCAATTTCATACAAATGAAGAAAGGGTGATCACATGATATGTAGAATGTCAACTTGTTTGTTTACTGAAGTAACGTTAAAAGTAGCGTCCAAACTCGATACAAACTAGTGACTCATTGTATCGTGCTACACTACTTATTTTTAAAAGTATCGCGTTATACTACAAACTACGAGAAAAAGTAGTGACTACTGTAGTTTCGGTACTTGTAGCGCGCTACTCTCTTCCGCTCCTGTACTACTACAGCTCCTGTATATTATATCATGGCCACCTTTATCTAAAATACCTGTTCTTTCTTCCGCGAAAATAGGCAACCATCCCAGCTCATAAATGACCGCTAGGTGGTGCTAGTTATCATCTAAAACAACGTTGTTGTTTTTCCATTTGAGTACGTGTTTTACCTTGGAGGAATCGTTACATTTATTTAATTTTGATCTTGATTTCAAATATTTTGACTTCGATTTTCTTGTATTTTCAAATTGTAATATCTAGCTTTTACTATGGTTTATTGTGCAGTGCCCTTTTGTACATCAAATAGCATGGAAGACTGTCTTTTTGAATCGTCGTATTTGTTAATCGTCGGGAGAAATGGTTTAAAGCAGAGACTTTTCAGAGAAAGTTTGTATACGTGTATAATTTCGGCACAAATTAAACTGTCAACATACCTAGGTTGAAGTGTGAACATTTTAAATCTGGCTTGTTCTTAATAATTAAGAAGTTGTTGACTTTTCAAAGAAAATTTTTATACTTGTATAATCTCGGCGCAAATTAAACTATTAAACTCTATTATGAGCAATGGATAAAAAAAAAACCATCACTGCTAGTTGACACAAGCAAACATGGCAAATATTGACTGTGGTTTATATACTTTGTATAAATTTAGTACTATAAATTTAAAAGTTTCATATGTTTTCATTAAAACTTCCATTTTGATATCTTTAAAAAAATGTTTATGTTGGTTTATATCTTATTGTATGTAAATTCAAATCAGATTTAATTTTACAATAACCCTGAGCGAAGCTTGAATTTCTATCTACCAAGGTATAAATGTCAAGATATCAAATTCACATCATCTATGGTCTTTTAAATCTTCATCTTGTTCTAGCTGTCACCGCTAGATGGCGATACATAACATCAGTTGTAGGTGTATCATGGTTTCCACTTTTTAACAATAAAAAATTGAGAAATGAATGGACGTTTTAGATAAAGGTGGCTGTGATTAAATACTTTTCTGCGATTTAAAATTGCTACTCTGATTTCACCGTTTTCCTATATTCCAAATTGTTTTATTCAAATTCTGAAAACTTTCAATATTTAAGAATCCTAATACTCTTTTGTATTAGGATTCTTAAATATTGAAATTAAATGTTTATACTTCTAATTTCATAATTATTTGTTAAGTTTAAACTTGAAATCTTTCACGGCTCGCATGCTTCATATGCGCAAGGCCCTTTCAAATTCCGGCTTTTTGCTAGTAGTATAAAAATTCTATGTTTAATGGCCTTCGCAACAATATTGCCATATACTCTAAATAAGTAACAACATAAGTACCAAGAAAAAACTTAAATCAATATTTATTAAAATACTCAGTGAAATTTCCCTCATAACACATACCTTGTGTACCACCGTGCAGAAAAGAAGCTAGATGAGCTACGCATGCCTGCCCTAAAAACCCGGCTTCTCTTCTTAGGAACTCTGCTACCCCTTATCTGCTACCCCTTATCCCAGTAAACTTCCTTCTTCTCTTGCACCTATCTCTTTTTCCTTTGCTTACTTCAGGGGAAGGAAATAAAGGGACTGTCTACCTTCATGGCCTACTTTTATTCATCGGTCGTCCAACGTCCGAGGTTTTGCAGGTTCTTTAATATGAGGTTGGGCATTCAGCCCAGCAACCCATCAAAAAGTTGTCAGCTCGATGTCGTGGGAATTAAGTTTCGTCATTCGTGATGTCACGGTCCAGAGTTAAGCAGAGTGAACTTGTTGGAGCCATCCAGCAGCAACAATTAGTTTGGTAACAAAGATTCACCTCCTGATACTTTGAGCACTGATATATTCATAAACACAAGGTTTATAGATACTATAAGCCTTGTTTGGAAACAAAGTTTCATTCCTCTTCTATTAGTTTGGTAACAAAGATTCATCTCCTGCTACGTTGAGACCTGATACTTTCCTAAACACATCCCCAGATCTGTTGAGCCTAAACACTTTTCTAAAGCCTAAACACTTTTCTTTTCCCTTGATATGTCGAGCCTAATCATTTTCCTAAACACATCCCCCGATATGTTGAGATATAGCCTGAATACATGAATATTGCTTGCGAGTTTTTAGAGGATGCTTGGCGTCATGTTCGTCCGCAAACAGAGAAAAACGGGGGCCGACATGCTGTATTTTTATAATAAATCCAACAGCCCCATTTCCGATCCTGTGAACGAAGATAGTTCAATATTGAATAGGTTACTGTAAAAAGGAGTCTTTCCAGGCATTATCAGTTTTGATGATTATGCTGTAAGCGATGATTATGTTGAAACAGAAACACGACAGATAGATCGGGCATTATTGCTACAGTTGCTGATAATACGTCGGATGAATAATCCGAAAAAAAAATAACGAATTCAGAAAGGGAGGATAACATAAAAAAATGACTATGTTCAAAATTTGCGAGCTATTTCGAAACAAGTTAACGGCAGTGACCATTTAGATGCAATGGGAACAGTGCTGTGCAAATGTGTTATAAATCAAAATGTTCAAAAGAAAGTAAAAGATTTTTTTCTCGACGTCAATATGAGAGCAATGCATTGAAATTTTACTATATATGTACTGATTTTTGCAATATTCAGTCCGATAAGTCATTTTTACTTTCTCTGCAATACACGGTAATGTATAGGGAAAATATTGGAATCGCGTAAAAAATCGCAACTCGGGTTTTCGACGTATCTACACGTTTTGGGACCTCTAGAACACGAAGAAGCTATTCTGACGTCTGTATGTGTTTCTCTCTCTTTCTGTGTGTGTCTGTCTGTCTGTATCCACTCTAATTCAAAAGCTAATGAACCCAATTTTACATAATTTGTTAGATAATTCGCACTTGTGGGTTACCCTGGTGCTGATTTTGGTATGATTTAGATAAAAGGAATCGATTTTATCCTTCGAAATGACCTGCAAAATCGTCAAACTTTAAAATAAAAATACGTATTTGCTTAAATGCATCCATTAAATGCTTATTTTATACGTCATTTTTAACGATGAAAAGAATAAGACCAACTCCATTACTTTAGGACTAGCCGTTCTCGAGATATTTTAACTTTTCACATTTTTGCTACGCCGCCCAATACGTCCGGTTGCCTAATGAAACCGAAAATTGAATTAAAAGTGCAAATTCAGTGTCATTTTAAATTATGTGACGAGTGTTATTTTGTGCAATTAAACTAAAGAAGGAAAGAGAAAATTAATTTGAGTCTGTAGGGAATATCACGTGCTGACCACGTTCTATTTTTACTTTCCCCACAATTGCATGTTAATGTTAAACTCTGATAAATTATTAAGAAAAAATGAATTTGAGTCTACCGAAAGTTAGGGCTGCCCACATCCGATTTTTATTAACACTTTACAACATAGTTGAAAAGTGTTTATGACTTTGTTCATTCTGTCTGCCTGTCTGTCTGTCCGTTAGCACAATAACTGCCGTAAAAATGACTTTATCAAAATGAAATTTTAGTATGTTGTTCAGACCTATGAGAATATAAATGAATAATATCACCCAATTAGTTTTGGATTAAACCCAGGTTGAAAAAATGAAATACATTGAACCTATGAGACCTAATTTTTCAAACATTTTTTAACCGAATTTAAAATTCACAAATTGCTTCGAAAGTTTTAGGAAATATTCAAATTATCCCATAAAATATATAAAAAAAAATTCAGCAAAATATATTCAGTAGTTTTTTAGATAAAAATTAAAATAATAATGACACCCTTTATATGAGAGATCACATGGACATTATATGAAGAGATCAGGTGACCCGCTTCAAATTACCGAGGAATGTATCGTATTATAGAGATGTTTAAACCAGGCAATTTATATTATTTAAATGCTGTCATTTGAATGAAGTTCATTTTTTTCGATGAAGTTTTCAAATATTATAAATTAATGTAGTATTGTGATAATTTTAAAAATATTACCGAGGAATGTATCGCATTTTCTAGATATTTATATAAAATTGCACTGAAGTTGAAAAGTGTTTCATATTCAATGTTTTATGCATGATTGATCTTGTTGTTTATCTCGTACCTAAACTTTTGCCGACGCGGTGGCTGAGCTGTCGGCAAGCGTTTCCTCATGCTCTCTCGGTTGCCGGGTTGTGGGTTCGAGTCCCACCTGCGAGCATGGATGGTGTGTGTTGTTGGGCGCAGTCAGGGCCTGATTAACATACGGGTTTCCGGAACCGCGGCTCTGGGCCCTAAATTTTGTATGTGATTAGAAATTTAAAGAAAAATTATTTTTAATTAATACAAAACTGGTAATATAAGTTTTTATTTTAATTTATAAAATGTGTTAATAGTTTTACATATTATACATATTTTAAAGTCTTAATATATTACTTTGAAGTAAAAAGTCTGGAACTTTTCTACTTGTACAAATGGGTCTTCGGAGCTGTCATCTTAAACCTCGTTGATTTGTGATGTTTTGTATGTGTTGGTATACGTATGGGGGCCCTAAATTAATTCCAGGCTCAGGGTCCCACTTTGGCTTGACCAAGTCCTCGGCACAGTGTGTTTCGCCCCACTGGTGCACCGGGGTAACGTCGTGTGACGGATAAATGGTTCACGCTTCTGGCCGATGTATAGGTGAATGATGGAATGCATCAACTGCTTGGACATTTATAATAAATAAATACTTAAACTTTTATCGGTTGTTTCTAATGTCGGTTATATATTTCCCTGCCCCTCTCGACCTCACCCTATGCGGGCTCCACTGTAATACAATGTGTCTACAGAGAAAATCGCATATATGGGTCTCATCAGATTAGAACGCGGAACTTAGTTTAAGTTTCTAAATGCTGTCTCTTGTTACCGAGTCGTGGTTGCAATCGTGATGTGAAATCCGTCAGAATCCTAAAGAGAAATAAAGTTATCTGACATCAAATAAAGATTCTAACATCGGCGGTACTTCATCTTTTAAATTGTGCAGGACTATCCTTTTTAGAAGTTTCATCATGGGCCGACAGAACTAGATAAGAAACACCTATAGAAGTCGTGATCCATTCACACGTCATAGATAATCACATCAAAAAGATTAAACCTCTCAAAATAGTCAAATTATTTATACGGCTGAGAGTAGGAAAAAATCTGATGTAAGCAATACATGACTTTCCTTATATAATGCAATAATGAATTGACTCCTTTTACAGTAAAAAAATAATATATAAGTTCCACGGTACTGTATTTTTGACGTTGAGTTGTACATTTGGCGATTTTCCGGATGACAGCATGTAATACTATTTCAAAATACCCAATTAACTTATATTTCGCGCAATTCTAAATAGACAACCATCAATATTAATAACATCGTCAGTAAACGATATAGTCCATATATTAAAATATTTTAATAATTAATTCATCAGTTAGGCGTTATTTTTATTAATTTTGACGATATTTTCGTCAATCTGGGATGAAACCTCGCCAAGATGGCGATAGTTCGCTAGGTTACTAGCCAAGTTCGCCAAATGTATCGCCAAGTGTTACAAATAAACGGAGAGAAGAGAATTTCTTATATACTAGAAGTTACGCTCGACAATAGGTTTCCAGTATTCACGGATTGTAATTTTTGTACCAAATTTTGTTGGAATCTCTCCATTCGTTCATTAGATCATTTTCACAGACTCACTAACACACACACACGTACTTTCACACACGCTCCCATTGGTTAGCGCGCTGGAGTTGCACTCGGTAGGCCCGGGTTCGATTCCAGCCACTGCCAAAACTGCCGCCGTGTTCATGCGGAGTACGATCACGTTAAGCATGTGGGTCCGAAAGTCCTTCCGAGAGGTTGGTGGTAGGGGAAGGAGGGTACGGTCCCTGTGGATGCCTCCCCCACTGGGTTCCGGTCTAAATTGGGTGGCACTTCCCGACCGTCCAAACAGTTACCTTACACCTTTCTGGTAGATCGGACGGTCTGGGATTCAACAACAACAACACACAGAGAGACATCACCTCAAAAACGTTCGATTCGTGTTCATAGATGCTTGAAACATGCTCTCCCGTCGAAAACTCGAATTCGAATTTTTGACCCCTTAACATTACTTTCCTTATACTATGTATATAAGGAAAGTAATAAAATTCAATTTCTGCAAAATCGTCCATTATAGTAAAAAATTCTGAAAATATTGAAAAGTCACGTTTTCTATAAATATAAATCTTGCGTTAAATGCTAGCAATCCATCGCCACATATGCAGGGTTCATGGGAAAGTCCCCAATAACTTTGTATGGGATGGTCCATGAGTGTGCGCGTTAGGTCTATCTGTAAGTGACCGTGTTCGATGGAATGAAAGGGATTGAAACGCCGCTAGCGGAGAATTTAAAAAGTTAGAAAACGAACTCGGCAACAAAGCGGGATAGACGAATAAAAGCCAATCACAAAGTTGTAGAGCGTTGTCCGAGGAAGAGATCTCCGAAATGAGGTTCGTAACTTAATATGTGGGAGGAAGCAAAGAAAATTTAATATTTTCCTTTTAAATTTTTTTCTGAGACAAGTTTTATATTGACAGCAAAAAATGAATTAAAGAATAATAAATATTAACATGTATGGTTTTAATGACATGATCATGAACGCAATACTATTATGATTATAAACGAGCTAAGCAAAGTCCGTTCTCCACTCCGAACAAAGCGAAACCAACATTTGCCTGAATTTTCTTATTCCTTTTATAAAGTACCTGTTATTCTACTTCAACCCAAGACCGCGACTCTTGTACGAACCATTCCAATTGACTTCACTCTAAATGAAACTTCGAATAACCTGATGGCTACAGTTCCACAAAGGAATCACGACCTTTAACAAAAAATCTGATGTGGGCAACACATGACTTTCCTTATATAATGTAATGAATTTACTACTTTTACAGTAAAACAAATAGGTTTTTCTTATAGTAGATACTAATATTTTTTCCAAGGTATTGAATTTTCGACAATGAGTCGTCATTTTCATTAATTCAGCGTCATTTTTATCTATTTGGCGAGATTTTCGTTAATTTGGCAACATTTCAAAAAGTCGCCAAGTTGGCGACATTTCGCCAAATTGGTCGCCAAAATCTCGCCAACCGTTATGGACGAAGAAATAAGTTGTTCATACAGCAGAAAAATGACTATTGGCGTTCAAATACAAAAATATTACTCAAAGTAACTTTTTTCATGAATGGAACGAGCTAGATCCACGAGAATGATGTCACTCAATTTATCGCATGGTATTACACATGAAAAGTGAACATGTTTCTCAATACGAATTTTTTTTTTCATTTTATATGACTTTTTGATAATTTTTTTGAAAAATGCGCAATATCTCGAGAACGGTTCATGTTAGCATTCTAAAATTTATGTCAATCGTTTTCTAATGAAAAATTTCATAAGAAATGTCTATTTGCGTAACTTTATGAGTGGTTTTGATTTTTTGACGATTTTTTCCAAATTTTATTCGAAAATTTAGGTGGGTTCTGAACATTCGATTACGTATAAAAACAATAGGCTTCCAGTGTTTACGGATTGGGATTTTTGTACCAAATTTGGTTCGGATCGGTCCATTCGTTCGTCAGTTATCGCCTCCACAGACTCTCTCACACACACACACAGACATCACTTCAAAAATGCTTGATTCGTGATCAGGGATGCTTGAAACGTGCTCTCCCGTCGAAAACTCGAATTCGAATTTTCGACCCCGTCACAATACTTTCCTTATACATTATGTATATAAGGAAAGTAATAAACAACTTTATTGACAGCTTGCTTCGCTATGAACTCAAAAAACACACATATACATATTACAAATCTATATACAAATCATTTACAACGCTAGCATTACAAATTCTACCCGAGACATACTAATCTACGATAATCTTCAAACCTAACTTATTACTCAACTGACTTTCAATCTGAACCTACAATGATCAAACGACGACACACTCACGAGATTGCAGGCTATACTCTCGATGCTACCTACGATCAGAACACACACACAAGCGAACACACACACAAGCACAGGATGGCAGAGCCTTCATTCTAAAGTCTGTCCTTGTTATAGATCTGGCCAATCATGCGATTCTTCGGAATGAAAGTTGAGAAGTTTAGGACATACATTAAAATCAGGAAAAGTAGAATTAGAATAATATGATAATAAATAATAGAATCCTCACACTTTTGCTCAAAAACTACTAGGTCTGAAGATGAAATTTTGCACACATACGTGAAATTGACGCGGATTTGCAGAATCACTATTTCAATTATTAAAACGAACTATAACAGGACGAAACGTCCGTTTTTAATCCGCGCATGCTCACTAGGCTTTGTACTATAACAATTAAATGGGAGCTCCTGTATATTAAACATGTTTTTGCGATTTAAATATATTACTAATTTAAATATGTTACTGATTTAAATATGTTGCTGATTTAAAAGGCGATTTAAATATGTTACTGATTTCAACTGTTTTCCAGTATTCTAATTTGCTTGATGTAATCTTCAAATTCTAAAAACTTACACGCTTTTATGTATTGGGATTCTCAAACATTGAAATCAATTTTTCATACTTCCAATGTTTTTCTTACCATATACTCTAAATAAGTAACAATTTAAGTACCAAGAAAAAACTTAAAACAATATTTATTAAAATTTCTAACAATTCAACCTTGCCCTTTTTATTCGATCGTGCATGGGCACTTTGCTGTAGATAGATCTAACGTGTACACTCGAGACCTTTCCTTACAAAGTTATTGGGGTGCTTACGAACTTTTCTGGGAACCTTGTATCTTGATTTAAATAATATGGAATGCGAATGTTTGAGGAAGCTGCTAATGGAGACCCACAATCTAGTTTTTTTTTTTTTTTTTCAGATAGGATATCAGAAATATCGTCTGCTGTTTTAATACGTTGGTTAGGCGATTATTATAGACCTATTTTTTTGTCAATCGAAGAACATGGTATTTTCCCAGAGTAAAATAATTACTTTTCATATATATACACACACACACACACACACACACATATATATATATATATATATATATATATATATATATATATAGTATTATTTATAGGGAAAGTACTGTGACGGGGTCGAATATTCGAATTACTTTCCCTGCAATACATGATAATGCATAGGGAAAGTATTGGAATTCTCCTGGTGCTGATTAGATTTTGGTACGGTTTGGAATAAAGAAAAACCTGCTTTTTTTTTGCGATATGGCCCGAAATTGTCGTCCTATTCTACAATAAAAGATTACATACGCTCAAATATATTCATTAAATACTTGTTTAATGCGTCGTTTTTGACGACGAAAAGAACAGGATCACCTCCACGACTAACCGCTCTCGAGATATTTCAGTTTTTTCGCATTTTTTCTACTTTGGAAAGAGACGTGCAGCTGCCCAATGACAAAGAAAATTGAATTAAATCTGCAAATTCAGCGTCATTTCAACGAAAATGATCCGTGTTATTTTGTGCAATGACACTCAGTTTAATAAAGTAAGAAATAGAGAGAAGTAAGAAAATTCACTTACCGCCCACATCAAATTTTTTATTTATATTTTCTTCAATTTCACTAGTCGCAATTATCTATTCTTCGAAACATTGTTTTCTTTTAAATTCTTCTTTACGATCAATCTGCATGATAAACAAAAGCGCTTTCGCATTTCTTAAACAAAGAGAGAATCCTAACATCGGCATAAATATTTAAAATAGGATCATTAATGTTAGCGGCTTCTCGTCTCTTTTGGTAAGGAGACTTTATATAACTTATGCTCATTTTGCTCCTTTAGACATAAATAAATTTTCGTGAGTTATTTCTCATTATTCTGTTGTTAGTAAACGTGTAGTTTTACCTGATATATATATTCTCTGTCTGAAAGATTTTAGAAATATCTGCAGTACAGGGTGTCCCAAAAAGATTGAAACGCGCTTTAATTCTTTACCTGTTGGAGATAAGTGAGCAATGTAAATTGCAAAAATGTTGAAAGTAAGGTAGGACATAAGACTACGTTGATGAAATAGTCCTCCCATTCGTTTTCAAACAGTTACACTTTATAAATTTTTATACGACCCTTTTAGACAAATTGGATCAATCACATTTTTTTTATTTTTAATGCAACAAGATCATTAAAAAAACCCGCATGTCTGTAACTGAATTATGATAAAGGAAAAAATCTGACTTATACCACTTTATCGTACCAAGTGAAAGGCTGTTTTATCAGTGAAAGTAGGGATCATAAACAAATTGACGATGGAAATTGTTTAGATCAAAAATACGTTAATAAGTGTCAAATTTTTTTATCACAAATGCATTTAAATACAATATTACACAGACAGAGATCATATAAAGCAGCGATACTCACTATGCTGTTGGGTATCCTATGTATTATATCATCCAGTTTTATCTTTTTTGTGATATGTCACAAATTTACATTTCTAATTTGATATAGGGTCCCAAATTCACAATGTTCAATTTTCAATTAAATATAACTCGCTCAATTTTAAAGATACAGATATGCGGTTGTTTTTTTAATGATCTTGTAGCCTTAAAAATAAAAAATTTCTGATTAACCCCAATTTGTCTAAGGGGGTCGTATAAAAATTTAAAAAGTGTAACTTTTTGAAAATGAATGGGAGGACTATTTCATTAACGTAATTTTATTTCCTATTTCCTACCTTACTTTCAACATTTTTGCAATTTACATTGCCCACTTATTTTTAAATTATATTTTTAAATTAAGTTCTTAATTATTATAGCTTTGAATGAGTTCCCAAATTATAAGTATAATTAACCAATACATTTTCATAGTTGTAGGATAGAGTACACAATAGAGGGAGATAAAAATAAATTGAAAGGTAAAATAATTTTGAATACGTAAGAATATTCTTTATTGTTGCGCTAATCATTTATTTTTTTTTAAAATGGACAGTTTCAGTAAATATTTGAAACCTTTCATCATAGAGCTGCATATAATGCAGAACTATTTATCTTACCCCCAGCGCCACCTGAATGATTGTCTCAAACGATATTGGCGTTTTCTTTTTCTTTACTTTTACCTCCATGGTGGGCTCTCTAGAAACATTTATCATATCCTTTCCTTTCCTCCATATTTGATTTTTCTTCTTTGTAAACTTTTCATATATTCTCCTCCCTTAAAAATATTGGAGTACCAGCCCCCTCTAGAGCTCTTTTCCTCCACTTGAGTGGTGTCGGTTTCCTTTCTCCTCCCTATAAGCGATCCTGGTGTGAATCTCCATTCGACTTTCTCATCTTTTTCTTCTTCTTTCACCAGTTTTCCTTTGAAGAAGTTTCTTATTATTTATAGAATGTAGTTGGCAACTGTTCTGCTAAGCGTTTTACGCAATTAGCTAATCTGTATTATTTTTATTTTCAAACCTCTCTTTTACACGTGTAACGTATTTCAGACTAGTAGTTTCCTAAGAAATTTTATTTTAACAGCTAGTGCAATTAACCAGCATTAAAAAGCAGTAGTTAATAACAACATTAAAAGTTAATAAAAGTATCAACCGCATGAATCGGCTTTCAAATCAGCCATTGCACTTCAACTTACGGATTTTTGCCTAACACAGATGCAGTAACAACGTATAATCAATCACTCGTTGCACAGTTGCAAAGGGTCCACACTTTGCATTGCACTGCAATTTTGAAACTTTTCTTCTGAATATTTCTTCCATCGGCATTGGATGGATAGTCTCCAAAAAAGCTTCAAAATAATGCACTTTTGAATTTAAGTCTATTTCACTAAGTACTGAAAGTACGGAACTAAAATTTTTTGCATACCAAAGTTTCCGACATCGCTCAATCTATTAATGTCAGAATTTACTCACGTTTCTATTCATATATTTTTCAAATATGGCTTTTATAATTAATAATCCATATTGCAAATTTGTTTGAAAATGAAAAATACATTTTATTTGTGCACACTATTTTTAACCTTGAAAAGTACACTGGTATTAGCCGCTTTTCCGAATGAAAACATGAAAAATTATTTTGAAGTACCCAACTAACTTGTATTTCGCGTAAATCTAAATTGACGACTAGAAAAATGGCTAACATTCGCTAAGCAAGAATATATGGAGTATACTATATATTATATTAAAATATATGTTAATTATAATTTCACCAATTTGGCGTCATTTTCGTAATTTTAGAGTCATTTTCGCCAATTTAGCGACATTTTCGTCAATTTGGCTAAAATTAAAAGTCGTCAAGTGGACGATATTTCGCCAAATGAGTCACCAACCAATGTCTTCAAATTTATCGCCAAGTATTACATATTGGGTGATATTTACTACGTGTTTATTTTCGTGTATTTTTAGATACATTTATTTGAAAACCGTACAATATCTCAAGACCGGTTCAGTCTAGCTTTATAAGTTTGTGTTACATATTTTAGAATAAAAAATTCGTACAAAATATTTATTTATTTAACATTATTGAATGTCCTGGTTGTTTTTATGATTTTTTCAAAAATTCATTCGAAAATTGGGGGAGGGGGGGGGGGGGGTCTTCCGAATGTTCGATCGCGTTTAAAACCAATAAGGCTCCAGAATTCAGGGATCGCAAAAATCGTACCAAATTACGTTCGAAAAACTTTATTCGTTCGTGAGATACCGTATCCACACACACACACACGCACGCACACACTCAAACACATACATATAGACACACAGATACACTCGTACACCATAAATACACATATAAAAGCACACATAAACATGTACACGCACATACACATATAAGCATATACGAGTACATATAAACACAAACGCACACAAACAAACAAACACACGTACATTCATAGACATTGCCTCAAAACGTTTGATTCGAGTTCAGGGATCATTGAAACGTGCTCTTCCGTCTAAAACTTGAATTCGAACTTTCGCCTCTTTCAGAATACGTTCCCTATACATTATCCTATGTATGTAGGGAAAGTAATATAAAAATTTTATATGAATTCGGGGTGCTTTTGACGTGGAAAATTAGAATATATTATCAAAAGTGGATGTAACCTTTTGAAAAAAACTGAGTTGCTGCAAAATTTAATGTGAATACGAATCGGTATGCAAATTAGTTGCTTATTTATAACAAGTATTATTGCGTGTCTAATGATACACGTAATAATACCTGCTATTTACTATACGACCTGGGAAGCCGGAATAATGGGCTGTTTTTCCCCCCTTTGACAGACTGTACATTGTAGGAAAGTAAAAATACAGCATCTATATGTTCCATCGAGCACTTTAAAATCCCGCACTTAGAATTCCAGTTGTATCATCCGGTCTCCTGCATAGAATATTTTAAACCTCTTCAGAACAATCCAGATGCATTTTGGAATGTCAACAAGCTGACTCGCTTCGAATTTTTGCACGCGTGAACTTTAGATGATTCATAATTTCGGCTGAGAGAAATTCCCATTCGATTACAAGCTACATTTAGCTACCCAAACATAATTTTAGCATGCCTCCATGGTTTCAAGTATTCTTCCCAGCATAAGGGACGATAAGAAGACGCGCTGACATAAAGTTTATGTCAAGCATGTTTACTAAAAACTGCCTTCGAGAGTTACAACTACTATAGAGGTTGCCTCCCCCACTGGGTTCCGGTCTAAATTGGGTGGCACTTCCCGGCCGTCCATACAGTTACCTTACACCTTTCTGGTAGGTCGGACGGTCTGGGTCTCAACAACAACAACTACTATAGAGGCAATTTGTCCGAAAGGGGTGAGGGGGGGAGGGGGGAGAGACTAGATTTGGAAATGGTAAAATGAGAAGATCGAAATTGTCCTATCAATATTCACGCCATCTTTTAAAATACTGCCCGAGTTTCCTGCATTATTTTTGTAATTCTAAAGATAGATTTTCTAGTGTCACATTTAATGCAAACTGGGAAACACTCCCATTGCTGACACTACTATGCATGGACTGGTTTCGCGCTTATTATGCGCTCTTCTGAATGGAATAACCGATATCCATGCTGACGAACGCATAATAAGCTCGAAACCGGTCCATGTATACTGGTCTGCAATAGAAGTGTTTTCCGAGTTTGGAGAACGCAACTTATAGAAAGGTTTTGTGTTTATAATGCAAACTGGTTTGGCACCTCATCATAGTTATGGAACTTTAGCGAAAAACTCTATAAAAGTTCTCCTTAAAAAGTCACCCCTTTTGCGCAGCAATGTTACATCTGAGTGTCTGCTAAAAATAATCATCTTTTTATAATTCCTATAAAAATTCTCAAATTTAATTCTTAATTTTTCAGGAGTTTTTAATTCCTGTTCAAATTTTATTTAAAATTATAAAATTGAAATGTTTCAAGACATTTCACACTTTTACATTTTAATTTGCTTAACTTTTCCATTATTTAAACTTGTGTGCAGAATTTGCTGTCTTTGCGGCAATATTAAACATATTTCTCGAAGCATGCCAATGAATTTTGCTTCCCCAATTAAGGAGACAGTGGACGTTGAAATGAGCAAAAATCGACTAAAAAAAGTTTTAATATATAATATTATTTTACACATTTAACATTTGCTTGCGGGTGGTACAGCGTCCATCCCAAACGAAGAGCCTCCCAAAAAGACAGGTGTTTGACATACCCTAACCCAAACAGTTCGACCCCCTTTGCAGGCATTGGCGTCCACGGAAATCGCTGGCAGAAACATTGCACCTACTGCAGCAGATGCAATGTTTCTGACGCAGTGCCACCCGTAAGCAAAAGGTTAAATGCATTTTTTTCGAAACTGAATTTTCAAAGGTTTTACATTTTTAAAATGCTCCATGCGTCTTAATTTTTCTCTGAGATGCATGGAATTTGGCAAGAAGACACCTCTCATACTTTTTAATGAAACTGGGTATGCATTTTATAATTGGACTTTATTAAGGTCATTAAAAGTGAATAAGAACCTAATTAAATGATGAAAATTAAGTTTTAATGCAGAAAAATATTTTTAAAAAAATAACTTTCTAAGGAATTTAAAAATGAATACCCAAATTTGTTCATAATGTGTTTTTGAGTGATCATAATGTAAAGTGAATCAAAAATGTGAACAAATGGCACGTAAGGAGCATTTTCAAATGTTCTTTAAAAAAAGTTAAATTAAAAAAAAATACAAAATTATAACAAAATTGAAAATTTTTTTAATGGTATTGTATATAGTAACGTTAAGAGGAATATTTATACAAATTTTCACGTTTCTGAGTCAATAAATAAATAAAAAAAAATTCGACGTCCACCGTCCCTTTAAAAGATTGAAATCTTCGCAAGTTCATAGCATAACGTGAACAGTGAATGAATGAAATTACTTTTCAAAGAGTGTCGGTTGTCGAAGTTTCGTTGAGTACAAGTGGTTAAGATGCTAACAGGTTCTTTGAATATCAGTGGTTCAAATGTTAACAGTTTCGATAAGTACCAGTGGTTAAAATGCTAACTTTCATTGAATACCAGTAGTTGAAATGTTAGCAGTTTCGTTGAGATGCTACCAGATGAACCCTGCCTTTCATGTTTCAGAATGTTAAATGTAATAAAATGTTTAATACGCGGATTGAACACTTCTAAATAAGATTTCGGAACCTTGTAACATCGATAACGCTGGATTATTTTCATATTATTAGAGCAGAGCAACAACGAACCATCACATATTTCGTCATTTTTCTTATTCTAGTTATACGTGCAAAGCGTTGTTGATGCATTCCAACCTGAATGGAATTATACTATGTGATTTCCTTTCATTTTGGGCTGACGTTTTTTCTAACTTGGCGGATTTTCTTTTGCAATACAGATTTTACTTTCCTTATATGCATAGTATAATGTATAAGAAAAGTATTGTGACGGGGTCGAAAATTTGAATTCGAGTTTTCGACGAGAGAGCACGATTCAAACATCCCTGAACACGAATTAAACGTTTTTGAGGTGATATCTGTGTGTGTTTATGTGTGTGTCAGTGAGACTGTGGAGACGATATCTCACGAACGAATGAAGCGATTCAAATGAAATTTGGTACAAAAATTACAATCCGTGAATACTGGAAGTCTATTGTTTTTAAAAGCAATCCTGAAATTTTGAAAAAATCATCAAAAATCAAAATATTTAATAAAGTTACGCAAATAGTTATTTCTTATGAAATTTTTTTCCATTAGAAAACGATACATTTTAGAACACTGGCATGAACCGTTCTCAAGATATTTCACATTTTTCAAATAAATTTATCAAAAAATCCCATAAAATAAAAAAAAATATTAATTATTGTGAAATATGTTCACTTTTCATATGCAATATCATGTGATAAATTGGGTGACATCATTCTCGTGGATCTAGTTCGTTCCATGCAAGAGAAAAGATACTTTGGGTAATACTTTTGTATTTGGACGCCAATATGTTATAAGAATCACTTATTTCTCCGTTCATAGCACTTGGCGAGATTTCGGCAACGAATTTGGCGGAATGTCGAAAACTTGGCGACTTTTTAAATATATTGCCAAAATAACGAAATTATCCTCAAATTGATAAAAATGACGCTACATCAGTGAAAATGCCGACGAATTGACGAAAAATTAATGCCTTGGAAAGAATATAGGAATCTTCTATAAGAATAACCTATTTTTCCCCCGTAACATTTGGCAAAATTTCGGTGACAAATTTGTCGACATATCTACAAATTTCTGACTTCTTAAATGCTGCTAAATTGCTGAAAATGCCACTTTATTGATAAAAATTCGTCAAACTGATGGAAGTTCAATATCTTGGAAAGAACATAAGAATAGACAATAGGAATAATCCAGTTCTCCGCGTATCCGTCCGTAACGCTTGGCGACTATTTTAAATGTTGCCAAAGTGATAAAAATGTCGCCAAAGTGATAAAAATGTCGCCAAATTGATAAAAAATGAACCCAAATGGGAAGTAATGTCTCGCAAATTCCGATTTTCGTCCTATGACGGGCATACCTTCTAGTAAATAAGAAATGCTCATCTCTCCTTTTGTCTGTAACATTTGGTAATGCATTTTGCGAACGTGGATAATAATCTAGCAAAGTACCGCCAAATTGGCGATATTTCACCCCAGATTGACGAAAATATCGTCAAAATTGCAACACTGACTCGAAATTAATGAAAATGACGCCAAATGAAAATGATGAAATTATTAAAATATTTTAATAAATGAACTATATCGCTGATTAAGGTTGATATCAATATTGATAATTGTTTATTTAGACTTGCGGGAAATATAAATTATTTGGGTACTTTGAAATGGTTTTACATGTTATCATCCGAAAAATCGCCAAATGTACAATTCAACCATAAAAACACAGTACCATGGATCTTATACATTATTTTTTTTATTGTAAAATGAGTAAATTCAATGCATTGTATAAGGAAAGTTATGTGCTGCCCATATCATATTTTTTTCTTTAAAGATTTTAACTACATATATATACGTATAGTACAATGTTTTTTTTATCAACTTTGAAATTTTTATTTTTGTTGTTGAAAGATAAATGAACTAAAAATCATTTTTCTCAAACAGTTACGGTTGCCGTAATATACGTGTAATATACGTATTTAATTGTGTAAATTAAACCTTGCAATTTTGATGCGGCTGTGGTAGGTTATCAGAAAATGAAGTGCAGTTGTTATTTTTTTATGTGTGTAACCTTATTTCCCGCAATTTTACTAGCATATAAACTATAAAATAAGAGATATTTCTCAGTGTGAATAATCATATACTATTATATGACACTTTGTTCCGTTAGATGTATCAAAAAAATTTTGATGTGTGTAGCACATGACTTTCACAACAGATTCGACTTCATTGTCTCTTTATTTCTTTAATAATTCATTAAATTGAGTTAAATTGCACAAAATAACACGCATCATTATTTGAAATGATACAGAATTTGCACTTTTAATTCAATTTTCGTTTTCATTGGAGAACTGGACGTGTTTTCAAAGGCGGCGTAGCAAAAATGCAAATAAACTAAAATATCTCGAGAACGGCCAGTCCTAGAGTAGCGGGGTTAGTCTTATTCTTTTCACCGTCAGTAATTACGTATACAACAAGCATTTAATGGATATATTTCAGCATACGTAGTCTTTTATTTCAGATTTTGGAGATTGTTACTGGCCATTTCTCAAAATGAGGTAGGCTTTTTCCGAATTGTACCCAAACCTAATCAGCACCAGAGTAATTCACAAATCACATATCTACCCAATTTTGTGAAATTTTGTTAGTTATTTTTTTAGCTAGAGTGGATGCTTACGATTTTTGCGGGCCATTTCACACACACAATAAAAGCAGTTTTTTTTTCATCCCGATTCGTGCCCAACTTAAATCCGCACCAGAGTAACCCACAAATAACTTACCTATAAAATTTTATGAAATTGGGTTAAATAGTTTTTGAGTTAGAAGAGATTCACATTGCAAAGACACACACACGCACACACGTCATGGTAAAAATAGTATTTTTATATTCTAGAGGTTCCAAAACGTGTAGATCGGTCGAAAACACGAGTCGCGATTTTTGACACAATTCCAATAGAGCATGGGCACGAGCGTCCATAAACAACCTGCGTAGTAGAATGCGCAGAAACGTAAGGGCAAAAGGGCATTATTTTTACCATAGCGTGTCATAGTAAACTGATTATGATGGTAAATAAAAATTGAAACTAAATCCGTTAAACATCGAAAATGTTCTTTGTGTTGAAAATAAGTTATTTAGAATACTTGAATAACAATTTATATTTGAAGATTTCAATTGCTAAATTGTACTTTAAGTGAATTTACACTACTACACATTTTTACTGTAGTCACTAAACATTCTAAAGATGTATACATTGACTAGAAAATTTTGCAATACATATGCGAGCGAGAAGGTATAGGAACATCACGATTTTTCTTAAAAAAAAACTCGTGTATATATTTTAATGAAAGTGAATATTTTATTTTCAGCTAATTAAAAATATTCATCAAAGGTAAATTTAGATATATCCTACTAAAATGAGAGGTTAAATGATTGTAAGTTTCTAAAATGGTCGTTTTTAATACAGAAATAATGAAAAACTCCATACTGCTAAGCGAAGGAGTATTTTGTTTTGGAAACGTAAGGACAAAATGGTCCATGTAACGTCACGTGCCTATGCTCTATACTTACCCTGTACATTACCATATATTGCAGAAAAAGTAAAAAGCCGATAAAAATGACGTCGTTCTCATTGTGTGACGTCACCCTTTCTTAAACTCGTTGCCATACCTGGAACTGAAAAGGTGAATGAATGTTAGTCCCACGTTACGAATTTCGAGCTCCTATATTTAGTCGAGGTGGGAGCTGGGCCGATGTTCAGGTACATCTATTCTGGGTCGGAAGAAAAGGGTGTGCGCGTGTATTTCGGGGGTGCCGATTGTCGGAATGAGAACCAAATCATTCCAATTACGTAGGTGCATCCTGTTGCTGAAAATTATTCCATGACAAGAAAGGAGTCGCTAGAGCATTTTGAATCCTAAAAATCTGTTTATGGGTGGCAGGCAATATATCTGGACATCATAAAATCAGTGGCGTAGCCAAGTGGTTAGGGTCTTAAAACCCAACCCCATTAGGTTAACAAATACATTAACTCTCCAGACCACTCTGTGAAGAGCCCTGCTGCCCCAACCGAGAATCGAACCCTGGATCTCCGAACTGGCCAGCCGACGCTCTACCGTTGAACTACTGAGACTAAATTGCAAGCTCTTATCGTTGAAGTGGACAAACTCCCCCCCCCCCCCAGGAGCTCTTCAGACGGCCTAAAAGTTTGAATCTTTGCATACTTATGGTATGAATCGCAGGATAAAACCTAATATAATCTGGTTTTCGATATTTTCCAACTGGGGTGAACAAAATGGATAAGGGAGGGAGTGAAATGCCCTTCCAGACCCTCCAGAAGCCCCTTCGGTGACTAAGAAAGCTGAAACTTTTTCAAACTTATAGTATTGACTACAGGACGGAAAACTAACGGAACCAATTTTTGATTAAGACGACTACATTATTAAACAAAGTGTCCAGAGGGACCGTACTCTCTTTTCTCTACTACCAACCTCTTGGAAGGACTTACGGACCCATCTATTTAACGTGCCCTTATTCCGCGTGAACATGGGCACAATTTAGGCAGAGCCGAGAATCATATATTTTGCATATCATATGTAGACATCATACACTTGCAAAATATCCGACCACTCAAACTGCTACTCATGCCTCAGTCGAGTGGCTTGGGTTTTCTACATGTAAAATATTAAAATTGATAAAGTTATATTATTGTGGATAAAGTTATATATAAATTATGCAAACTGAAGAAAATAAGGGACCCCTTAATTCGTATAGAAAAAGATAAATATGTGTGAATTCAGATACAAATGCTTGTCTTACATAATAAAGGAAAATATGCGTGTGTGCAATCTGTAGTGGAAATCTAACCATCGTACGGCCATGGAATTAGGTACACAGGTACTTCAGGGCCCGAATAGGTGCATCTCCACATTATTATTATTATTATTATTTATTATTCCTTAAATTTATCATTAGGTTCTTGGTTATTTATGTTTTAGACCGATTTATACCGATTATAGGCGATATTCACACACATCGAGTAACCTAAAATATTATCTTATAGTTTCCATCTTGACATCATCGAAAAGATCGACGAACTTCTTTCTTTTCAACAATGTTTAAATCGAACTCGTGAGTTAATTCTTTCAGATTTATTTATTTATTTTAAAATACTTCGAAATTTGCATTCTTTGCGTGATACATATATATATATATATATATATATATATATATATATATACAGGGTGTTCCAAAATCAATGACCTCCGTTTTTATTCCTTAAATATTGATCTTACACATATGTAATAAATTGCAAAGTTGCGTAAAAAGAGGTACAGAATTTTATGAAATCGATTAAAATTTTCAACAGAATTAAATTTTAAGAAATACAAAATTTAAATTTTTATATGGTCCCCGTACAAAAACATTTCAAATGAGTAAAATGTGCCCCATACACTAATAAGGTGATGTACAAAATTTCATCATTTTATCATAAAAAGTTCCAGAGATATGAAAAGACAAAAATGCTGACTTAAACCACTTTTCGACGCATAGACGTGGGTTCTCAGAAGGAAAAAAATCTTGTCGGCAGATCGTTTTTCTGGGGTCATACACAATTTACGAAAGAAAACAATGATTACATAAATAAATAATGATTTTGCTATTTATTGGTACAAAAGTATTTACACTGTGTAGAAATAATAACTTTACGCAAAGACTGCAAAGCTTGTTCAAAATGTTTTCCATCCGTGCCAATGCAGAGCTGCATTCGCCTGATAACGCATCTGTGCCTCGATCAAGTTCTTGTTCGGTGATGTCACGACAACCATCTTGAATGCGTTGTTGCAACTCTGCTTTATTTAAAAGAGGTGACAGATAAACAGTTGTGCGTAAAGGACCCCACAAATAAAAATCCATAGGTGATAAATCAGACGATCTAGGGGGAAATTCGACTGGCCCATGCAAGCCAATCCACTTGTCTGGAAACTCGTTATTTAATCAGTGTTTCAAAACTGTAGTATGGTGAGATGGAGATTCGACCTGTTGAAACCATACATGTGGAAGTACTGTTAGAGGCAGTTCATCCGTAAAATCAGGAATAACCACATTCAGAATCTCATTGACATATCTGTCACCGTGAACATACCATCATACAGTATGGGTCCAAGCAAACGGTTTCTGAAAATACTGCACCATACATTCACAGAAAATTGCTTCTGATGATAAATATCACGTACCACGAATGGATTTTCAGACCATAAGTGCTCATTTTGAGGATTTATGCATCCATCTTGTTTAAAACAGCATTCGTCAGTTCAAATTACTTTTTTCATGAATGGGGGATTTGCATTTTCCTGATTTAGAGCTCAATTACAAAAATCTAGACAAAAATCTTAGCTGCTGTCCTTGCACACCATGAATGTTAAACGGATGTCATTCATTCCGTTTCAGTATTCTCCACACTGTTGCACGTGGTAGTGTGGTACGTTCATATCTGCAGCAGCGGTACGAACACTACTATGTGGATGACTGCAAAAGTAAGCCAAAATATCGATTTCTACATCAGTTGAGTGAAGTCTGGACCTACACGATGTACGTTTCCTCTTTCACGCACTCGTTACACCCATCGGGAAATAAATCTCCCAGAAGGATGTCGAGAATTGGGAAAAGTGCGTTGATATTCCCGTGCAGTTTCGTTAGCATTGCGATTGCATAAACTATACAGCATAAACATTTCAAAATTTTTTCGTTGCTGTATTGTGACATACTGTCGGCACAGGCTAACTACACTCTCAAAATGTAGCAAACATGTGAAATACTTAAGGATCACTCAGACTGCCGGGATGCGCGCGCTGCGCTTGCGTAAGCGAGGTGACTGCTCAATGGCAGAGCAAAAACAACTTTCTCATGTGATGATGCTCTATTGCGATTGTGTGACGCACAGATCAGAGGCAGATATTTGCATATGCATACATTTCTAAGCTGTTTTAATGTTCATTTTGATTGTACCTGCTGGGTTTATGTTGGTTTTGTTTGTGTGGGCTAAACCTGACATGCGGTATTAATGCCCAGCACAACCCCCCCGACATCTGTTGTTGTTGTTTTGTTCTCTAGGCAGAACGTTAACTTGCATAAAATAACATTTATTTACATTAAATGTTACAAATATATATACAGCATACTAATACTTTGCAGAGAGATGCTGCTGCAGGCGGATAAATCCTGATTGTTGGAACGTTAAGTTCGAAGCAGTCGAAAGGAGGATTCGACTGCGTAGTTCCAAAGTTCGAGAGCAAGTCGACGGAGAGTCGACCGATCAAGTCGAGATTTCAGGAGCCAGTCTCTGTCCGAAAAGATGAAAGTTTTTCTGTCGACTGAATTTTGTATACGCTCCAGAAGGAGTGACCGCCCATCTTATTGGTCGTCGTTGGTCTGGGGCTCATTAATGGGGGTGCCCCCCATGCACGCCACGTGTTTTCGGTGTGCACCATCGTATTGTTTTTCACACATGCCGGTGACGAAAATTATAGCTTTCACATGCCAACATACTGTCACCGGCGTTAAAGTTATGTTGTTGTTGTTGAGACCCAGACCGTCCGACCTACCAGAATGGTGTAAGGTAACTGTTTGGACGGCCGGGAAGTGCCACCCAATTTAGACCGGAACCCAGTGGGGGAGGCATCCACAGGGACCGTACCCTCCTTCCCCTACCAGCAACCTCTCGGAAGGACTTACGGACCCACATGTTTAACGTGATCGTACTCCGCGTGAACACGGCGGCAGTTTTGGCAGTGGCTGGAATCGAACCCGGGCCTACCGAGTGCAACTCCAGCGCGCTAACCAATGGGCTACCGCGCCCATCGTTAAAGTTATGTGTAAATTCCCATCGGGAGTCTTTGGAAGTCAGGCGTTCCAAAACAGGAAACGGGATGCAGTTTCCTCAGTTATTAGATACACAGAAAAAAGCCGCTTCTAGTTCGTTTTGGTGCAGGTGGCATAAATGACGATAGTTAACCACCACACACTCCCCTCCTTAAAGGTTTCCAGTGAAACCATAACGCTCTGTGAAATGAACACGACGGCCTGAGCGTGTCGATTTTCGGAGGTATTTTTGGCACTAGTGAAGCTTGAGTGGTCGAAACCGGTTGTTGTCGGTGCATGTACCTCATCATCGTTCATATAAAATGCCGGTTTAATACGATCAAGTGCAATGTTCACTTTCCTACCCTTGATCTTGATTTTAAAAAATTTATCGTTTCTCTTTAAAACCTGATATGGTCCATCGTATGGAGCTTGTAGTGGAGCTTTAACCGCATCATTGCGCACAAACACAAGCGACGCTGTGTGAAAAGCGGGTGGGAGAAAATTATCGGTTTCCGATGATGAGAAGTATTGAGGGACGAAGGTCCCGCATTGACTCTCCTAGCTGCACTATGAAGTCTGAGGGGCTAGTGACTTGGGAACTATTGAGGAAAAAATCGCCTGGCAGCGTTTCTCCGTAGAGAAGCTTATCTGGCGTTGCACCTATGTCCGGTTTGATTGTAGATCGAAGCCCCAGCAAAACTAGTGTCAGTTTCTTAGTCCACTGTTTATTACCGTGTGCTTTTAGGCTGCTTTCAGCGGCCGGTGGAAATTTTCTATAATTCCATTGCTAGAAGGATGGTAAGCAGTTGTGCGTATTCGCCGGACACCCAAGCACTGTGATAAAGACTGAAAAAGTCTAGATTCAAATTGTCGGCCTTGATCACTGGTGAATCTGGAAGGAACACCGAAACGAGAAATCCAATGGTCGATCAGAGCTTGTGCCACTGTAGAAGCCGTGATGTCTGGAATTGGGATTGCCTCCGGCCATCTTGTGAACCGGTCAATCACAGACAGTACATAGGTCATTCCTTCAGATGGGGGAAAGGGGCCCACGAGGTCCCGATTTCGGTCCTAGCTCGGGACAGGCGACGCTCAATCGCCACAATGATGACTGGACGTTTGAAACACGCAACCTTCCTCTCCAACGATCTCACCTCTCAACACGAGATGGCAGCACCACACGGAGTCAGAGGCCTTGCCACTCCCTTCCTGGTTGACCATGACTGATGTCACGCCCGAGACAACACGCCTCTCGGCCTTCAGCCCCTCAACTGCATTTCGGGGAGACACGCGGGGGTATTCTCAGCGGCCCCCCTCCTCGCCAAAATGAGACCGGGGCCTTCTCATCAGGTGAGGGAGTGTGCGGCAGCAAAGACATCTGATCAAAGATGCTTGGAACCTGTACCCGAATTATAAGAACGGAGGAGAAGCTAGCTTTTGCTCAGTGATTATAATGTCGGTCTAAGCACGAGGCCCCGAGTTCGGTCATGGCTCGGGACAATGGCAACATCCAATCGCCACATACCATTTCCAAGTTTTATTCTGTAATTAATCATGTAAAATTTTAAAGTATTTTTCAAGAAGCATATTTTTGAAAATTTGTAAATAAATCTAAAGATGAGAAGCAGATATTATTTGTCTATGATGCATTTCTGCGTTGCGTCATTTGCACTTTTGCTGTACACATTTACATTTTAATTTGTAATTAATCCCTCACCAACTTTGTTTAGACATATCTCTGGGACTTTTTATGATAAAATGCTAAAATTTTGTACATCGCCTTATTAGTGTATGGGACACATTTTACTCACTGGAAATGTTTTTGTACGGGAACCGTATAAAAATTTAAAATTTGTATTTCTTCAAATTTAATTCCCTGAAATTTTTTGTCGATTTCGTAAAATTCTGTACCTTTTTTTACGCAACTTTGTAATTTATTATATATGTGTAAGATCAATATTTAAGGAATAAAAGCCGAGGTCAATGATGACACCCTGTGTATACACACACACACACACACACATATATATATATATATAGAATGAAAATTATATAAATATATGTATATGTATGTGTGTAATAGATGTTGAGATAGTCCAGAGAAGAGACATTTTAGTTACAAAAATCTAATTTATTGGATGACGCTCTTAAAACGCAATTTGTTACATTGGACTGAGCTCCTCGTCGGCGACCCGCTCACAAGAAATCTTAATGTAGTCTGCGTGGTTTTTCAGAAGTTACATTTACATTTATGCGGAGGGGTGGAATCTGGTGACGACACGGGAAACATGCTGGCTTCGCGTTTCTATGCTTCAAAAATGTAATGGAGGGGGAGGCAGTTTCGAATGAAAAAGTTTATGTAGTGGTTAAGATAAGTGACCATATATGGTATGGTAGAGGAAAAGAGTTCGGGCAGACTTTGTTAATATTAATAGCGTTGGATAGAATTTAATATAATTGCAATAAGTCCGTGACATGAAACAGGAATTTGGAATAAGAATTATGAAAAAAAAAGGCGCGTTATTGGGAAAAGCTTAAAATTTCTGTATCATATATATTGTCGCATTCGAAAAACTAAGATTTGCACAATTCTATAATTCGGCTAAAACTTCCAGATATATATCATTTTTCTATCAATTTTTCTTTTTCTAATTCATAAGTAATTTTAATTTTTTAAGTGATCGCAGTAGATCGGCTTCTACTTGACGACTCCGGCTCCCTCTCTTTGGATCAGATCCATTTTAAACAGGGGTGAGTGGGTTGCGCATAATAGATCGGGTACTTGGTATTCGGGATGAAACTCCTGGAGAGAGGTTTTGAATCTTCATATATTCTCATATTCTTCCTGCTTTGCGGAGAGATTTTTTTGCTTGTGGATAGCGTGCTTAATGAATTGAGTAGTATTCTAAAGAATTATACATGTACAATGCATCCCTACTACTGTATATAGTATATGTATAGAGAAAATAAATTGTGATGAATCTATACAAGTTTTGAACATCCATGAACTAGCTCAAACAAGAGGCGCGCCTTCAATTTTTTTAGCATTTTTAATTTGTGTTATTATTTTCTCACAATATCGAAATATATTAATTTGTAGGGAAAGACATGTGTTGGACACATTCTATATTTTGTTTGTTTTTTTCTCCTTGTGAAAGAGGGCTATACTTCTTGACTTGCACCTCCGGCTCCAAAATTATTTGATCCGACTCTGCAGAAACGAGTAAACACGTCAAAAATTCGAATTTTTAAACTTGTATTTAGCCGAGTTGGGAACAGGGCCAGGTTTGCGAGGTATTTTGAGGTTTCGGATTGTCAGAATGAAAAACACTCAAATCCACTGTTATGAAGAGTTGGTATGTAAGAGCAGTTGTTCAGGCAAACGAGACAATTTTAAACCATAGGCGCCAATAGGGGAATTCCTTCAAGGTCACGTTCAAGGTCACAAATAATAAACAAATAATAGGTCAAATGCAATAAACCATAAAAAATTAAAGGAATCCATTTCGATTCGTCCTTTTGGGCATTATTATCAGAGAATATGGCTGATCTTGCTTTCCGATGAAATCAAAAATCCGGCATATGAATTTAGATTTTTCGACACATTTTGACCATACCTGCATACGAATTAACCATTTTTACTTTCCTTATATACATAATGTATAAGGAAAGTATATGTGATACCATGTAATACCATGACGTATGTAATACCATGACGGGGTCGAAAATTCGAATTCGAGTTTTCGACGGGAGAGCACGTTTCAAGCAACCCTGATCACGAATCAAACATTTTTGAAGTGATGTCTGTGTGTGTGTGTGTGTGTGAAAGTATGTGTGTGTGTGTGTCAGTGGGTCTGTGGAGACGATAACTGACGAACGAATGGACCGATTTGAACCAAATTTGGTACAAAAATCACAATCCGTAAACACTGAAAGCTTATTGTTTTTATACGCAATCGAATGTTCAGAACCCCCTAAATGTTCGAATGAAATTTTGAAAAAATCGTCAAAAAATCAAACCCACTAATAAAGTTACGCAAATAGACATTTCTTATGTAATTTTTCATTAGAAAACGATTGACATAAATTTTAGAACGCTAACACGAACCGTTCTCGAGATATTGTACATTTTTAAAAAAAAATATCAAAAAGTCATATAAAATAAAAAAAAAATATTTCCTATTGATAAACATGTTCACTTTTCATATGTAATACCATTTGATAAATTGGGTGACATCATTCTCGTGGATCTAGCTCGTTCCATTCATGAAAAAAGATACTCTGAGTAATACTTTTGTATTTGAACGCCAATAGTCGTTTATCTGCTGTAAGAATAACTTATTTCTTAGTGCATAACGCTTGGCGACGAATTTGGCGGAATGTCGCCTTTTTGAAATGTTGCCAAATTAACGAAAATCTCGCCAAATGGATAAAAATGACGCTAAATCAATGAAAATGACGACTAATTGTCAAAAATTCAATGTCTTGGAAAGAATATTAGTATCTACTATAAGAAAAACCTATTTTTTTACTGTAAAAGATGTAAATTCATTACATTATATAAGGAAAGTCATGTGTTGCCCACATCAGATTTTTACTTTTCTTACAATACATAGTAATGTATAGGAAAACTATTGGAACCGTGACGCAAATCGCAACTCGAATCTTCGACGGATCTGAGCGTTTCAAACACTCTAGAACTAAAAAGGGGGAAAAAACTATTATTTGAGTTCATAATTTGGGTCATGGTGTTCATTGGGTCATGGGTTCATTTGGGTTAATGTTTTTTCATACAATTAGACACAATTTAATGAATTATGAAATAAAGAAAGAGTAAATGAATGAGTCTGTAGTGATAGTCATGCGCTGTCCACATCAATTTTTTTTTAAATATGTATCTATGCTTATCGCTTATCTGCCGTGGAGTTAAAAGGAAGAAGTTAAATCCTTATGTTAGTAAAACGCCAAAATCGTTTGAGATGATAATGTGTAGGTGGCGCTTGGGTCTTACTGCTTTGCATATATTTCTATGGCAAAAGATCCGTAATGAATCAAATAATATTCATGTGAACTATTAATTTTGCTGAAAAAATTATCAATACAATGCAAACTAGAGCACAAACAATAGAGGATATTTCTCTGCATTCAAATTTATTTTACATTACAATTTGTTTTCATCTCCGTATTATCAGTACTCTATTCTGCAAGCAAGGAAAAATACCTATCACTTCTACTCCTAATTATAGGGAACTTGAATTTTAAAATAATCAAAAATGCATATACTAAACACTAGTCTTTCCTGTTGTATCAAATGGGAACAGGTGTAACCTCACAAACACTAGCGATACCAAGATATATTATTCTCAAACCATTATGGTATTTTCAAACTTTTCTTCCATAAAAGTTTTATCTTCTTCTTCTCTCTAACTTCGTGCGATCTGTGTTTCAGTCTGAATTCAGTCATTTACAATTCTGACAGTCAATTCTTACACAATTCTTGCAGCCTGGGCTCCCATTGGTTAGCGCGCTGGAGTTGCACTCGGTAGGCCCGGGTTCGATTCCAGCCACTGCCAAAACTGCCGCCGTGTTCATGCGGAGTACGATCACGTTAAACATGTGGGTCCGAAAGTCCTTCCGAGAGGTTGGTGGTAGGGGAAGGAGGGTACGGTCCCTGTGGATGCCTCCCCCACTGGGTTCCGGTCTAAATTGGGTGGCACTTCCCGACCGTCCAAACAGTTACCTTACACCTTTCTGGTAGGTCGGACGGTCTGGGTTTCAACAACAACAACAATTCTTGCAGCCACCTTTCTGGTAGGTCGGACGGTCTGGGTCTCAACAACAACAATTCTTGCAGTCGGTTAACTTTTCAATTTTCAGAGATCGGAAAAAAGAATGCCGCTAACTTTTCGAACATTTTTCGAAACTTAATTTGAAGAAATTGGATGAATTGATACATTTGAAGCGTCTCTGAATACGAATTAACCATTTTTTTTTTCAATTATGTCTGCGTGTCTGTTGGTGTGTTACTCTGTGAGTCTGAGTTCCGTCATCTGGTTGGTTATTTTAGTCGATTAACGTCAGAAGCCTATTAATTTTAGGAATGTCCTTAATTTTTCAAAAAATGATAAAACATTATAAATTAGCAGGAGTGTATTTTATCTCTACTCTCTCATACCAGAATCCATTTTTTAAGGACTGGTGATGTATTTTTATCTTTTTATTTAATTTTGCAAGAAAAAAATTTGCAAAATATATATTGTTGATAAAAATGATCACAATTATAACATGTTCCACTTCATTTTAGAGGGTTTGATAAAAATATTTTGATTGATACCAAGATTGACAACCCTAAGGGAGTACCTTTTAAGAAATGATGATTCATTTTGTGTGTTTGGGAAAAGATACATATATTTTTTTTTTAATTTGAAGATAAATTTGATTTTTGGTTTCAAAATCTTCAAAAAGAATTTTAGGCCATTTTCTTCAGTGTTGATAAACTTGAACTACTGGACCAATTTTTATTTTTTAGTGCCTAAACTACTGGACCAATTTTGATCAATGATGGCTCATTTTGAATGCTCTGGTGGGAAGAATTTACTCTTCTTTGAAAACGTGAAGATAAATTTGATTTAGAATTTCAGAAATTGAAAAAAACTTGAATAAATTGTGCTGGACGGTAGAGTAACATATTCAATGCACACTATATCATTGTTGCGTAATTATATTGATAAATATTTCCACAAAAAGTATTGAAATCTTACAAAAACACCACTTTAAAATGAAAAATCTCCCCGCGAAGTAAAGAGAAAACAAAAAACGTCTACCAAAACTGTTATGAAATCTCAAAATGGTTTGGACCAAATTTTCGAAGAATCGTAGCTGGTACCTCAGGTCGTAGTTGGTACTTTCAGGTCTAGGTACCTCAATATTTTTAATTAACTATGGCTAAAAAGGGCTACGTGGGATTTGAAGAAGCGCTCTTTCGGTTGAGTACCTAGACTTAAAACTACAGTTCCGATACTGCTAGGAGTTGGCTCAACGCATTGGAGATTTTATAACTTTTTTTAGAAGGAGTTTTTGTTTTTCGTACTTGGCGAGAGGGGTTTCTTTGGCATAAAATGGTGCTTTTGTGAGATATTAATTTACACCACATATCTAAATTTGGAAAAAGAATCTATTAAGTTTTAGAGACGTTGTCGTCGAACAAAATATGCAGACAGACGAACAAAACAAATCGAGTCTAACTCAAAATAAGCTTAGTCATTTCGTTCCCTCACTAATTATGTATAGCATTAATTATAGAATTCACTTATTATCTTCTGTGTTCATCGAGCAAGGAATAAAAATGTGTCGAAAAGGAAAGGGGTTAAAAAGTGCATATTTTCTATCATTTTAATAGGAGAATATATTGTAGCAATTTCATCCCCTCCCTCTCCCGTCGTTCCAACTGTCATCTTTGTTTCGACACCAAAACAGATGACTTACAAAAGCCAAACGTCATATGACAAACAAAGCATCGCGTGCAAATGCATAAGCGTACTCAGCTGTTTGACTGGGGAAATGCTCGCCTATTATAATACTAGCTAAGTTACATGCTTGGTGTGGCATCGAATTCTTCAAATTCACCGCCCAGTTAACCCATTTTTACCAATTAGCCCTCCAATTAAAAAACGAATACGACGCCCATTGATACATAAGAAGCCGAATAGGACAGTAATTACTATGCTGAAGGATTCCCAGTCCAATTCGTTCCCTAAAATAAAGAAACATTGTTTTATCGAATCTTCATCTACCCCCCCCCCCCCCCCTCTCTCTAACAAAGTTGGAAAATCTCCCTGCAAAACCTCGAAACGCAAGCACTGACGAACGGCAGCAAAACAACCGTGAAAATCACGTTGTATTAATCACTGTAGAGAACAAATAGTAAATTCCCACTCTTAATCATCAAATCACTAAACAAATAATCCTCACTGACCTAATTTTGCCTCGCACCATGAACTTTCGACTAAAAACAAAAAGGGGGTTCATATTTTTGCCAATAATAAAACCTTGGTCATTGCAGCCATTCAGTGGGTCAAGAGATGAAGTTCAGGGGCTTGTTTTCCATAAATTCTCTGGAATGTTTGATAAAATTCGCTCTTTCCTTTTGTTGCTTGTAGAAAAATGAATTAAGCCTGAGAAAATGCTTTAGGATTAACCAACTGCATTAATTTTGACGCAGAAATAACTAAGTAAAATGTAAGCATGCGTATTATAATTGTTTTTTATTTAGTGTTAATATTTTATAGATGCGGTTACTAAACATTTCCTATCAATCATTTACGAGTTGTGTCCCCACATGTTCATTCATTTACGAGTTGTGTCCACACATGTCGTTCATTCATTTACGAGTTGTGTCCACACATGTCGTTCATTCATTTACGAGTTGTGTCCACATATAAGATAAGCATACACATCAGGCGCCGTGTTTAATTCATGTTCTAGATTATCCAAAACGTTCAATTCCGTTTAACATTTGGATTCAAGTTTTGAAGCTATAAAATCACGTTCATGGTAATATTAGTATGATAGAAACTCTAATAATATTTACAGATAATTCCTGGATACTTCTCTAACCCCCGCCTTGAAATCTTGAGATAATTTATAGTTTACGATATTATAAATTTATACTGATACTATTAAATATAAATGTATATATAAATTTATATTTTAAACTATTTTTAAAAATAATTTAAAAAAATAGATCACAACATGGCATGTTGCTGAAATAAAATATAAAAAGCAGACAATCGTTTCATAAACACGTAATAGGTTTTCTTCTATACTTGCGACAAACTAATTTGTGAGTAGATAGCTATAAGAAAAGCTGTAAGCCTCTGCTACGCTATATAGTTAACCTATATAATGTTATTAATTATTAAAAGCTAAAATTATGAATGATGTATTAAACCAAAGGCTTGAGTTCAGATCGAAAAATTTCTATTGTTATTATTCAAAATTGTATTTATGCTTGTTCATATTGCATTAGAAAGAAAATTGTAAAGCCGTCTAATTGATAAAGCAAATTCGTCAGCGTATCCGTTATCATGGCAACGATTTAATGAATGTTTGCACAGCGGGTTTATGGGCGTATGAAGACAAAACTGTGTACAAGGGAAGTCATAGCTCCCATATTGTATTCAAGTTAGTTTTGCTATACGAAGAGAAAAAAAAATCCATAACATGGTTTTGAGAAGATCGTCTGATTTTTATTTTTATTGTTCACATTTATACAATTAAAATTCAAAGGCAGACGATCGTTTCGAAAGAAAATCTATGTAAATAGCAGACGATCATTTCGAAAACCCGATATGTGTTTTCTTTGGAAACGATCGTCTGCTTTTGACATTTTATATTTTTATATTGCGTAAATAAAATGTAAAAAGCAGACGATCATTTCGAAAACCCGATATGTGTTTTCTTTTGAAACGATCGTCTGCTTTTTACATCTTATATTTTTATATTGCGTAAATAAAATGTAAAAAGCAGACGATCATTTCGAAAACTCGATATGTGTTTTCTTTGGAAACAATCGTCTGCTTTTTACATTTTTTTCTTCTTTACATTTGAATAAATAAAATGTAAAAATCAAACGATCGTTTCAAAAGAAAAATCAATCCATAACGTGCTTTCGAAACGATCGCCTGCTTTTCATATTTTACTTCCGCAACATTTTGCGTAGTGATCTATTTATTTACTGCTCATGCGCAAAGTCACGCTCTATCAATATTAATGAATGAGAATGTTTTATGAGTTCCAGGCCAAAATACTCTCCCATATATTTTTTTCCAGAAGCAATAGATTATGCCAATATTAATTTATGTTCCTCAAATCAATGTATTTTAATCAAAACTGTATGCATATCTCAGATATGTTTGCAATTTCCCCCAAAAGTATTTATCCTGTTACTTTAACGAGATTAATACTATTGCTGAAAAAACGGTATTGAATTCTTCATTTCGACTTTAAAAATATATAATTAAATGTCATCAGAATTTACTTTAAAGAGCTTTAACTATAATTAAATGTCATCAGAATTTACTTTAAAGAGCTTTAACTATAATTAGATGTGCGTCTTCCCCCAGGGTCTATCCTATTATTCTGACAAACAAAGTGAGAAACGCAGTATTTGTCATGAAAATTGCACAATTCTGAAATGAAATAAAGCATGCAATGAGGAAGGGACGTCTGTTTGCAGTCTAGAACGACGGATTACAATGTTGAAATTCGACTGTGACCCTTTGTTTTGAATCACTTTATTTAACCTTGTTTGATGTGTTTTTCCAGAAGACTTCTATGTAAGCACGGGGTGATATCAGCGAATACAGGCAATTTACATCGCCAAACACAATTCCCCGAAAACAAATACACGCAAAATTAAACATCTTGAATGTGCATCCGTGGATGTTTGCGAAAGTGAGGTCATCATTAATAAAAGACTGGAGTTCGACTCGATGTTCTCATACCAGAATCCATTTTTAGGTAACTTAGGATTTTCTTTTCTTTTTTATTTATTTATTTATTTTGGAAATTTTGCAAGAATTTTATTAAAAAAAAATCTGTATCGTTGGTTCAAATGATCACAATTATGGTATATTACCCTTCATTTTAAAGGGCTTAAAAATGTTTTTCAATTGATACCAAGTTTGCCAATGTACCCTTTAGGGGGTGACTTACCCACCGAAGGGACGCCACGAATACAAAAATTGTATCGCGGTTATTTTTCACTACGATGATTGAAATTGTTACGTTTCGGGATCATTGAACTGTGAATAACCTCTTTTATGCATAATTATTTAAAATTGTGTTCTGTGCTGCCATGTTAAAAAAATATAAAATTGCGAATAAATTTCGCAGTTTTCGCTCGAATTTCACAAAAGTCTATCTAGTTCTAGATTTCTTGATAACAAAGCTCGATATAAAGTTTCAATAAAATCCATTAATATTTGTGTCAGATATCGTTTACACAAGAAATCGACCACAGAAAACAGACAAACGGAGATCACTGTAAAAAATAGTCAATACGTGTTCAAGAGATCCTAAATCATATATTGGCATCAAAAGCGAAAATGTTTGTATGAAAACAATATTTTCTCACTATATTATATAGTATAAGAAAGTAAAAATGTATTAATATGCGTTTTCACTGAACTTTCTCACACATTTATATTTTATATTGCTTACGTCTGCAATCAGTATGAGAATACAAATATATGTATATATATATATATATATATATATATAAATAAGCCGAAAGGCAGTAACCACGATGACAAGAGTGACTAATAAAGCAGGTAATAATATATATATATATATATTAGAAAAATATCTGTTTTTGTATTTACTATATATATATATATATATATATATATATATATATATTAGAAAAATATCTGTTTTAGTATTTACTATAATATATATATATATATATATATATATATATATATATATAAATAAAAAAACATATTTTTTAGGTTTCATTCGCAAATTATTGTTCTAAAATATTTCTTAAAAATTCTATAAAAGTTGGCAATGACTTATTAATGACGTCGTTGAATGCATTTGGTTAATTTTTACTTTCTCATACTACTAGTATATAGAGAAAATGTTTGTTCTTTTCACAAAATTTTCGATTTCGAGATTTTAATGCCAATATATGTTTCAGGACCTCCTGAATACGTTTCGACTATTTTTAGAGTGATGTTTACCCATATAAACACCCATACGTATACACACACATAAACACGTACGCCCACACACACATAAACATGTACGCACACACACACACACATATAAACACGTACGCACACACGCATATAAACACACACATAAAGCCGTACACACACATATACAAACTTACACATAAACACACACGCGCATACATACACACACGCATACACACATACAAACACACACATGCAAATACACACATAAACACGCATACAAACACACACACGCATACAAACACATATTTAAGCACGCATATAAACACACACATGCACATACATGTAGACACACACACGAACACAAATATACACACGTGCACAAATAAACGCACGTACACAAATAAAAACGCACACGAACAAACAAACAGGCAAACAAACAAACACACACAAACACACAAACACACACACACACACACACACACAAACAAAGACAACTACACATATATGAACACACATATCGACATCTTTCCAAAATACTCGAAAAGGACTCGGGAGGTTTTAAAACGTGCTTGTCCGCTAAATTCGAATTTGAAATTATTCAGGAAGACAATACTTTATATAAGTTAAAGTCTTACTGTCCGAATTATTAACCAGATAAAAATTACTCGTGTTGTACTCCCCCCCCCCACACACACACACACTCACACATATACCTTCGCAGATATTTAATTTTTGACATACCTCTCGCTTCATATTCAGTCATACGAATATCTAGTAATAAATTCTTCTGGGCCCAAAAGTATTTGACACAATTAGTCGCTGAATACTAGTTTTTTTATACAGGTTTCACTGTATTATAGTAAATATATCGCATATAATATATAGAAATATATCGCATATAATATATTATAGAAATATATCGCATGTAATATATTATAGAAATATATCGCATATATTATATTATAGAAATATATCGCATATAATATATTATAAAAACATATCGCATATAATATATTATAGAAATATATCACATATAATATATTATAGAAACATATCGTATATAATATATTATAGAAATATATCGCATGTAATATATTATAGAAATATATCACATATAATATATTTTTCCGAACTTTCGATCGCATTTAAAATCAGTAGGATTTCAGTATTCACTAATTGTAATAATCGTACCTAATTATTTTCGAAACACCTGATCCGTTCGTGGGATATCGCGACCACGCACACACACACACACACACAAAGAGAGAGAGAGAGAGAGCTTGTTATTATGGGTAATTTTTAAATACTTTAATTTAAACCATAAATTCATTAAAACTATTTTAGGAATTATCACCAGCCGCTCCCGATGTATTAAATATTTTACTTTTCCCACGATGTAGGTGGATGATATTTTTTCTTAAACATACATATCAAGTGATTTCAAACAAGTTGCGTGTGCTTATATTAACCTGCAGCAACAATATAGCTCGGCGAAAATGATTCTTAAGAAATTTCTAATTTTTTTAAATCTGAAAAATTATTTTCAAGTACCTAATTAACTTATATTTCGCGCAAACCTAACTTGGCAACTAGTAAAGCATTCACTAAACAATATACTCTATGTATTATATTAAAATATGTTAATTATAATTTTTCACCCATTTGGCGTCATTTTCGTAATTTTAGCGTCGTTTTTGCCAATTTGGCGACATTTTCATCAATTTGGCTAAAATTAAAAAGTCGTCAAGTGGCGTCAGATTTTTCCAACTGTATTTATGAATTTTAAGTTTAACAAGTTTTTACATGTTATTAATTTAAATTTTCTTAATATTACTGAAATCGTATAAAAAAGGAGTTCTCAAACACTCATTAGAACGATTTATTTATCAGTTATTGCATATTTGAAGATCTTATGCGGAAACACACAATATTGTAATTGCTTACATTTATGAAAAAAATTAGAACGAATTGCTCGGTGTTGCCCTAGTTTTATATAAGCGTCCACTGCATGTAACTAATTAAATAAACACCCTCTACTTAAATAATGCATTTAAACGCAATTTAAAATGACTTCGATCCGAAAGAAACACGAATCCAATCACATGCTCGCTCAACAAAAACTCTGATGTGGGCAACACATGACTTTCCTGATATAATGCAATGAATTGACTCATTTTACAGTAAAACAATAATGTATAAGATCCACGGTACTGTGTATTTATCGTTGAATTGTACATTTGGCAATTTTCCGGATGACAGCATGTAAAACTATTTCAAAGTACCCACTTAACTTATATTTCACCAACTCTAAATAGATAATCATCAATATTGATAGCATACGCAATAAGCAATAGAGTTCGTATATTAAAATATTTTTTAAATTACTCATCCATTTGGCGTCATTTTCGTTAGCTTAGTGTCATTTTTGCAATTTTAACGTCATATTCGTCAATAAATGAACCGCTAAGTTCACCAAGTTGATCACCAAACGCTACAGCCAGACGAAGGAAAGAACATTTTCTTTATATATAAATGACTGTTGGATAATTGTTAGGCGTTAAAATACATAACTATTACACACAGTATGTTCTCTGTTGAATGAACGAACAAAATCCATTAATTAAGAATTGATATTAAGAATAGAATTGATATTAAGAAATTGATATCGAGAATTGATATTAAGAAATTTATCGCCATAATATTACACATGAAAAATGAACTTATTTCACAATAGTTAATATTTTCGGTTTAATTTTATGCGATTTTTTTGATAAATTTATTTGAAAAAGGGCAATATCTCGAAAACAGTTCGTGCAAGCGTTCTAAAGTTTATGTCAATCGTTTTCAAATGAAAACTAATGTAAAAAATGATTATTTACGGAAAATTATTGAATGTTTCGATTTTTTTTTTTTTTTAAGTTTCATTCGAAAATTTGCAAGGGGGGGGGGGGGTCTTTCGAGCGATTACATTTAAAATCAATAGACTTCCAGTATTCACTGATTGTAATTTGTGTACCAAATTTCTTCCGAAACGCTGAATTCGTTCGTGAGATATCGTTTCCAGAGACTCACACACACACAAACAGACATCACCTCAAAAACGTTCAATTCGTGTTCAGGGATGCTTGAAACGGCTCTTCTGTTGAAAATTCGAATTCGAATTCTTCAGCTTTTTTTTTAATCTAAAACCATAACTAATATTTAACACAGCAACGGCATCCAGAAACTTTACTATTTGACTCTAAAAGAGAAAACGAAAATAAAAATAATAATAATAATAATCCGCATCCTGATTGAATCGAAATCGTTTAATCTCACGTTGCATAAACGTGATCGACATGACAATTACACCTGTAAAGTCAGAAATAAAAAAATAGCAATTCTCCCGTCCTATGTGAATAGAAAAAAAAAATTGGGGGGGGGGGGGGGGGGGGGTCTTTATTGTGGTCCATCAAAAAAAAATCTTCGGTAGTTTGAAGGTCAACTGATTCAGAAACCGTATCCTCTCTCTGCTCCCTGACTGATTTATTACGCTAAAGCGCATGCGCTATATTTATGACGTGGAAACTAGGTCGAGGGATTTTTTTTTGGAAATTTTCCCCAAGTTTCTGAGCTTGAAAGTTTGTTTTCACGTTTCAGATTCGGCCAGATCGATATTCTTTCTCTTCGTTCAAGCAATTTAATCAAATTTTATACGACATTGGAAAAGAACATAGATGCAAAAATGTCTCACTTTGCTATATTTTTACAATTTTTGCTGATCTTTTTGGAGGGGGGGGGAGTTCGTTAGAAAGGAGTAATATATATATCTATATACAAGTATATAAGATTACAAGAGAACGCAAAACTCTTTTACAGTAAAGATTTTTAGAATGTTTACGTTTGCTAATTACATAGATCTCTCTATCGACGGAAAATATATTAGTTCTCCATAGATTTCATATTGAAAAATGAAATCCATCCCTGTAAACCCCTTCCCATTCGGTCATAAATCCCCATTCCTAGCTGCGTCTATGCTTCCAGCCAGCGCAAGTCCAGGGCATTTTTAACCCCGCCTGCATTTCCTTACTTTCTACAATACCGTGTTACGGAGCAGAGTCGCTTCAGTGACATAACGAGGTCTTATACTCTAGTAGTGTAGTATTGTTACTAATTGTAATAGTAATTGCAGGGGATGCTCTGGATTTTTTAATACTTTCGCCAATCTATTCAAAGTAGAGTTTTATTAGCCAAATTTTATTTTGACGTTCTATCTGATAAATTTGTTTTGATTTATAAGTTCTCAAATTCCAAAAATCATTGGTTTAGAAAAGACAACTAGTATAGTAGTACACATTACGTTAGGAACCACGATTTTTGATTTTGATATTAGCAGAAGAAACATTAGCAAATCTTATTTTCAATCGCCAAATGGAATTTTCTTTCTCGAAATACGACAATGACCATCGGCAGGGCAACTCCTGAATAATAGTAATAATAAAAAGCCAGAACAAAACTCGGTGCAAATTTAACTCTGTCTCCCCAAATATAGTGGCATTGACATGGGGGGGGGGGGGGGTCATACGGGTCATTCCCCATCAAAAAATGAAAAATTTAACTTAATTTTAATAGTGTCCGTATTGGAAAACGAAATCTAGCACTATAATCCCGCTGTTATAAGCCCCATCCCATCCTTTTCAAGATCCTATGTACACTTATATGCCCCAAAATATATTGAAGAAATAAATATTACGGGAACAGTAGTGCCAGATTTTACCCTCAGCGGCCGAAATTTGAACTATTTTTTTTTCTTCAGAAATCGAAACCGCACACTCAGGAAAGTATGTTTATGAAAGTTGGTTGTGATTTAAGAGCAAGGTTGTGATTCGACCTGTAGTTTTTCCTACAGTGAGGTATAAACACCTCACGTTTAATTTGAATCACTATATATCTAGCCCTTGTCCACGTGTATAGCATTAATGGTTAGATTTCATTCGTTTTTCTTTTATGGATTCCATACCTTTGATTTTTGATGATTTTCTTTAACCTGATGATTCGAAATTTGCATTTTTTCCCTTTTGATTGAAGATTTGCTGATTTGTACTTTTATTTTGTAAGCTTGTTAGAATGTCAGGTTTTTCGAGTTACAGCTTGTCACTCTTCTTTCATTGGTCTTTCAAACTATTATATATATATATATATTCTTTCACAATTCTTATTCCAAACTCCTATCTCATGTTAATCGCTTCCTTTGACTATTTTAAATTCTATAATTCTATCCTACGCTATTAATATTACCAGAGAATGCACATACTACTTCTTTTCCTATGCAACAGCATATTTGACCGTTAATCCGAACCACTACGTAAACTTTCTCATTCGAATTCTTCTTCTCTCTCAGCCTTAAATTACACATAGCCATAACTAGACTCCTAAAAGATATCTCTGAGATAAACTGTCTTGCCTGTAACTGCATACCCATCACATTTTTGAGGTATAGAAACTGTGAGGACGGCATATTTCCCATGACGTCAGCTGAGTCAACATTACGAAGTAAATGTAACATGTAACCACCAGTACTGTGTGCACTGAGATTTTATTTTAATATTATTAAAAAGCATCTTTCCTGGATCAAGTCTATCATCATGAGACACACACACACACACACACATTATATACATACATATATATATATATATATATATATATATATATATATATATCAGTTAAATGTATTAATTAATATAGAATTTGAAGAGATATAGTAAAGCATCCATAACAGACAAGAGAATTATTCAATTTTTTACCAGAAAAGACTCAAGAATATGCTTGTCATCAAAAAGAAATACCAGGAAGCAGCCCTTATAATTTAAAACGAATTGTAAAAATGGATTGACGAATAAGGGATTGAAGGTAATGTAATTGTAAAACCATCAAGGGTGACTACAAAATATCACCTTCAAAATAGTACATTTCATTTAATGGCCTTATTACTCTGTACAAAACTTTTGCATTCTTGGTATTTTATATATGAAATAACTGTCATATCCTAGTTGATTATCATTTAAAAAGTTATAAAAATTTTGACAATGACGAATTAAAAATAAAATATCTAAAAAGGGAAAACAATGATACTTGAGAATTAAACATGCTCTAAAATTAATACTAAAAATGCAGCAGTTTATTCGATTCTCTTATCAGAACACCGCATCTTATCTCTAATTAGAGAAGAACACGTTACTCTTTAGCCATGTTGGAGTACTCGGATGATGTGGGCAACACATGATTTTCTCTGCAGATTCATATTCACGTTCTATTTATTTCTTCAATAATTCGTTAAATTGAAATTAATTGAACAAAATGCCCATTAATTATTTTAAATAACGTTGAATTTGCTCTTTTAATTCAATTTTCATTTTCATTTTCATTTGGTAACTGGACTTATTTTCAAAGGTGACATAGCGAAAATACGAAAAAACTAAAATATCTCGAGAACGTTTAGTCCTAAAGTAATGGAGTTGGTCTATTTCTTTTCATCGTAAAAATATTCATATTAAACAAGCATTTAATTGATATATTTGAGCACACGTAGTCTGTTATTCTAGATTTTGACAATTTTTGCGGGCCATTTCGCAACAAAAAAGTCAGGTTATTTTTTTCCGAATCGTACCAAAATTTAAGCCAGAGTAAACCACAAGTGACTTATTCACCAAATGTTGTGAAATGTTGTCTATTAGTTTTTCAGCTAGAGTGTATACAGGCAAATTTGCGGGCCATTCCGCAAAAAACCGCAGGTTCTTTTATTCCGAATCATACCAAAACCTAATCAGTACCAGAGTCACCCACAAGTCACTTACCTACAAAATTTTATAAAGTTTGGTCCATTAGGTTTTGAGTTAAAGTGGATACATATATTGCACAGACAGACAAATACACAGACACGCATACAAATACACAAATACATACACATAGACGGCATGTCGGTTCTCGTTAGATCGACCGGGTTGACACCGGTTCTCGTTAGATCACCGAAGTCAAGCAGCATCGGGAGCGGTTAGTACTTGGGTGGGTGACCACCTGGGAACACCGCGTGCTGTTGGCACATTTCGGGCGTGGTAGCCCAGTGGTTTGCGCGCTGGATTTGCATGCTACCACAACTGCCGCCGTGTTCATGCGGAGTACGATCACGTTAAACATGTGGGTCCGTAAGTCCTTCCGAGAGGTTGGTGGTAGGGGAAGGAGGGTACGGTCCCTGTGGATGCCTCCCCCACTGGGTTCCGCTCTAAATTGGGTGGCACTTCCCGGCCGTCCAAACAGTTACCTTACACCTTTCTGGTAGGCCAGACGGTCTGGGTGTCAACAACAACAACACAGACGACATGCTAAAAATAGTTTTTTCGTGTTCTAGAGGCCCCAAAACGTGTAGATCCGTTGAAAACTCGAGTTGCGATTTTCGGTATGATTCCAATACTTTCCCTATATATTACTATGTATTGCAGGGAAAATAAAAATATGAAGTAAGTTATTAAACATGGCAATTAAATAGAAGACATTAATTATGTATGGCACAAAAAATGTAAGCACGATTGTCAATAGAAAAAGAAAATGCTAGAGGCCCCAAAAATTAAAATGACAAAAAAATGACAATGAAGAATAGAAGCAAAAGTCAATGTATGGAAATGGATAGATGGATAGAACGCCCATGCATGCTACTTTTTAAGGATATTTACATCCATGAAAGTTCTATATGGATGTAAAGATCTGATATGGTAAATATGGCTGCACGCCTTTAGATCTTCCGATTAGCATAAATGCGATTAGCATAAAAAACTTCCCTTCTTGCTCTCCACAGAGACTCTCTAATATTTACATATGACGTGTGCGCATCACCTTTGCCCTCATTTCATAAAAAGCCTGCATAGAACATTTTCAGTATTCATTCACCATTCGTATTTCAGATGATTACGATGTACGCGATTACGATGTAATAGAGCTCTCTTTTAATTTATGCTTTTGTAAATAAAATTACATTTTATGATTGGATTTCCTTTGTGATGAATACCCTACAACATCGCATCTTCACCATATAAATATAATAAGAAAAATAAGCGTTTAACTCATTGAAAACAAGAAAGATTAATCATGCTTAAAGCATTGATTATGAAACACTTTCCAACTTCAATGCAATTTTATTTAAACAAGTCTAAAATGCAATACATTCCTCGGTAATATTTTTAAAATTATCACAATACTATATTAATTTATTATATTTGAAAACTTAAACCTTCATCGAAAAAAATGAACTTCATTCAAATGACGACATTGAAATATAAATTGCCTGGTTTAAACATCTCTAAAATGCGATACATTTCTCGGTAATATTTTTAAAACTATCATAATACTACGATAATTTATTATATTTGAAAACTTCATCGAGAACAACTGAAATTCATTCAAATGACGTCATAGAAAAAATAACACGCCTGGATCTCTCTATGAAAACAGCATTTCATTCATAATATTTTCCCATTCATTTCATTCATCACAATACTATAATAATTTATTTTATTTAAAAATTAAGACCATGGAGCTACAAGTAATTAAACTCTATGCTTAAAACTTCATCGAAAGAAATAGTCCTTCTCTTTGTAAAATCAATGAATATTTCATTCATATCAGCTATGCAGACTCCATGGGCTAAATAATTTTGTGTTAAAGAAATACAGCAATTCTAATACAACTCATTCTACATATTTTGCTGTTTACATTTTACATAAGTGAAAAATAGGCTTCGTTGTAGAAATAATCGAATTTGGATTATCATTTAAACTCAAATATATTGTAATTGCGTTGTTTCAGTATGTAGATGAACAGAATTTAAGAAAAAATGAAGTGGTTTTAGGACGGATACAACACTCAATATGAATTAAAAAGAACTTAAAAAAATCACGATTTTGAGACAAGATGGATGCCATATATCATTTTGAAGTGGGTCATGTGATCTTTTCATATCATGGTCACGTGATGGCTTCATATAAGAGGTGTAATTATTATTTAAATTTTTATTTAAATACTGAATATATTTCGCTGAATTTTTTTTTTATATATTTTATGGAACAATTTGAATATTACCTAAAATTTTCGTAGCAATTTGTGAATTTTAAATCCGCTTAAAAAATATTTGAAAAATTAGGTCCCATATAGGGATCAATATATGTCATTTTTTCAACCCGGGTTCAATCCAAAACAAATTGGGTGATATTATTCATTTATATTCCCATAGGTCCTACAGACCGTCTGAACAACATACTAAAATTTCATTTTGATTAAGTTATTTTTACGGCAGTTATCGTGCTAACGGACAGACAGACAGACAGAATGAACAAAGTCATAAAAACTTTTCAACTTTGTTGTAAAGTGTTAATAAAAACCTAGGTGCACATCTTTCCTCCATAAGTGAAATATCTTATTTCGCCACTAATTTGTACTTGGATGCGATACGGAATTTCATGGCCGGGGTATTTACGTACCCTATTGCAACTTCCACTATTTATTTCCCATTTACTGTCCACGATCTTTTCGTGCCAAAAACGAAAGTCGATCCTTTCGAAGGTTCCTCCCCTTCGGGATCTCACGAATGACCTGTGACACACGCATAAAAGACCGCAACTGTCTTCCTACGTCACTTATTTGCAATATTGAAATCGGCTTTTAGGCAACCGGATCTGGCTGGGAACGGACCTTTAAATAAAGGTCAGTCCTACCTTGCCCTCAGAAATTCTTGCGGTCGAAATGGCCTGTCCTCTGGAACCCAAATTGAAGGCTGAAATAGAGGTAAAATAACTTTTATATACCTATTCACTTTTTTTTTATCGTCTGACTTTTGCGGTTGCAGTTCGAAGGGAAAATTATTATTCAGAAACAATTTTTTTTTTTTTTTATCGTCTGAAAATATTATCCAATTAGTAAACTATTTTTATTACCTGTGTGGAAAAGTTGATGTGGACCGCACATGACTTTCCCTACTCACTATTTTTTTTTTTTTTTTCCATCTTCTATGCATTAATTTGAGTATAGAAGCATAAAATAACACTTGCGTCTGTACTTTCTCTGCAATACCTAGTACATGTATAACGCAGTGGCGTACAGTCATGAGGAGTGACGGAGTGGAATGAACGCTCAAGGGCGCCGACCGAGAAGAGGGCGCCACTTGCGATGAATATATTTTTCACTTAAGGATTATTAACAGTGCATTACAGGAAAGAGTGTCCTGAAATGTCCAGAGTGCCAAAGTCTAGTTACGCCACTGATGTAACGGGAAAGTACCATGTTAGGGTCAAAAATCCAATACCATATAAAACCCAATATCATATGAAACCCGATACCATATACCATATAAATACCATGACTCAAGCATAGAGGATTAAAATTAAAAAGTTATTAAGAGATCATGTATTACACGTGGTTTGCAGGTGAGTTTGCCACATTATATATATATATATATATATATATAATGTGGCAAACAAAATATGAATAGAATACTTACTACATAGCTATAATTACAGGAAAGAAAAATGCGGGCAGTATAAGCACCATAATTTTTTAATTCATAAATAATAAAATATGCAAAAATACAGGGAGTATAAATGAAACAATGTTAAGTATATAGAAATCAGTGAATAAACAGATAATAATGATGAGAATTCGAAAATATATAAATAAAAATCTGATGTGCGCAGCACATGACTTTCCCTGCAGACTTATATCCACGTTCACTTTATTTTCATTAAATTTAATTCACTTTGAATTCAATTTTCGTTCTCATTTGATAACTGGACTTATTTTCAAAGGTGGCGTAGAGAAAATACGAAAATACTAAAATATCTCGAGAACGGCTAGTCCTAGTGTAATGGGGTTGGTCTTATTCTTTTCTTCGTTAAATATTGCGTTTTAAACAAGCATTTAATGGATATATTTGAGCATACGTAGATTTTTATTTTAGATTTCGGCGATTTTAGCGGGCTATTTTGCAAAAAATGGCAAGTTATTTTTTTTTTCGAATCGGACCGAAATCTAATCAGCACCAGGGTGTCCGCCAAGTGACTTATCTACCGAATTTTGTGAAATTCGGTCCATTAGTTTTTTAGCTAGAGTGGATACAAGCTTTTGCGGGCCATTTCGCAAAATAAGGCAGGTTCTTTTATCTAGAATCGTACCCTAAGCTAATCAGCACCAGATTCGCCCACAAGTGACTTACCTACCAAATTTTATGAAATTCGGTCCATTAGTGTTTTAGTTAGAGTGGATACAAAATCTGCACAGACAGACAGAGAGACACACAGACACTCAGACAAACACACAGACACACACACAGACGTCACGCTAAAAATAGTTTTTTCGTATTCTAGAGGTCTCGAAACGTATAGATCCGTCGAAAACTCGAGTTGCGATTTTCGACATGATTCCAATACTTTCCCTATACATTACCATGCATTGCAGGGAAAGTAAAAAATCTGATGTGAGCAGCACATGACTTTCCCTGCAGACTTATATTAACGTTTTCTTTATTTTAATTAAATTTATTTCACTTTTAATTCAATTTTCGTTCTCATTCGTAAACCGGGCTTATTTTCAAAGGTGGCGTAGGGAAAGTACGAAAAACTAAAATATCTCGAGAACGGCTAGGCCTAGTGTAATGGGGTTGGTCTTATTCTTTTCGTCGTTAAAAATTACGTATTAAATCACCATTTAATGGATATATTTGAGTATACTTAATTCTTTAGTTTAGATTTGAACGATTTTGCGGACCATTTTGCAAAAAAAGGCAGGTCATTTTTTTCCGAATCGTACCAAAATCTAATCAGCACCAGGGTAACCCATAAGTGACTCATCTACCGAATTTTGTGAAATTCGGTCCATTAGTTTTTCAGTTAGAGTGGATACAAGCTTTTGCGGGCCATTTCGCAAAAAAAGGCGGGTTCTTTTATCCCGAATCGTACCCAAAACTAATCAGCACCAGACTCGCTCACAAGTAACTTACCTACCAAATTTTGTGAAATTCGGTCCATTAATTTTTTAGTTAGAGTGGATACAAAATCTGCACAGACAGACACACAGACAGACAGACACACACACAGACGTCACGCTAAAAATGGTTTTTTTTCGTATTCTAGAGGTCTCGAAACGTGTAGATCCGTCGAAAACTCGAGTTGCGATTTTCGGCATGATTCCAATACTTTCCCTATACATTACCATGTATTGCAGGGAAAGTAAAACACAAGATAAAGCAATTAATTATGTCTATATTGTGGAACAGTGCTGACATTCTTTATGAAGTTGCATTTTTACTTTGCAATACATGGAAATGTATAGGGAAAGTATTGGAATCATGCCGAAAATCACAACTCGAGTTTTCGACGGATCAACACGTTTCGAGACCTCTAGAATACGAAAAAACTATTTTTAGCGTGACGTCTGTGTGTGTGTCTGTGTGTCTGTCTGTCTGTGCAGATTTTGTATCCACTCTAACTAAAAATGTAATTGACCGAATTTCATAAAATTTGGTAGGTAAGTCACTTGTGGACGAATCTGGTGCTGATTAGTTTTGGGTACGATTCGATATAAAAGTACCCGCCTTTTTCTGCGAAATGACCCGCAAAAGCTTGTATCCACTCTAGCTCAAAAACTAATGGACCGAATTTCACAAAATTTGGTAAATAAGTCACTCGTGGGACACCCTGGTGCTGATTAGATTTTGGTACGATTCGGAAAAAATAACCTGCCTTTTTTTGCAAAATGCCCGCAAAAATCGCAAAAATCTAAAATAAAAAACTACGTATGCTCAAATATATCCAGTAAATGCTTGCTTAATACGTAATGTTTAACGAAGAAAAGAATAAGACTAACTCCATTACACTAGGACTAGCTGTTCTCGAGATATTTTAGTTTTTTCGTATTTTCTCTACGCCACGTTTGAAAATAAGTCCAGTTATCAAATTGAATTAAACGTGAATTAAATTTAATAAAAATAAAGAGAACGTGAATATAAGTCTGCAGCGAAAGTCACGTGCTGCCCACATCAGATTTTTACTTTCCCTGCAATACATGGTAATGTATAGAGAAAGTATTGGAATCATGTCCAAAATCGCAACTCGAGTTTTCGACGGATCTACACGTTTCGAGACCTCTAGAATACGAAAAAACCATTTTTAGCTTAGCGTGACGTCTGTGTGTGTGTCTGTCTGTGTGTGTGTCTGTCTGTCTGTCTGTGCAGATTTTGTATCCACTCTAACTAAAAAACTAATATACCGAATTTCACAAAATTTTGTAGGTACGTCACTTGTGGGCGAGTCTGGTGCTGATTAGTTTTGGGTACGATTCGGGATAAAAGAACCCGCCTTTTTTTTGCGAAATGGCCCGCAAAAGCTTTTATCCACTCTAGCTGAAAATCTAATGGACCGAATTTCACAAAATTCAGCAGATGAGTCACGTATAGGTCACTCTGGTGCTGATTAGATTTTAGTACGATTCAGAAAAAAAATAACCTGCCTTTTTTTGCAGAATGGCCCCCAAAAATTGTCAAAATCTAAACTAAAAAGCTACGTATGCTCAAATATATTCATTAAATGCTTGTTTAATACGTAATTTTTAACAAAGAAAATAATAAGACCAACATCATTACACTAGGACTAGCTGTTCTCGAGATATATTAGTTTTTTTCGTATTTTCTCCACGCCACCTTTGAAAATAATTCCAGTTATCAAATGAGAATGAAAATTGAATTAAAAATGAATTAAATTTAATTGAAATAAAGAGAACGTGGATATAAGTCTGCAGGGAAAGTCATGTGCTGCCCACATCAGATTTTTTATTTTGTGTGGAATGTAATTTGGTTGGTAAGTCACTTGTGGGTTACCCTGGTGCTGATTAGATGTTGGTAGGATTCGGAAAAAAAGAACCTACCTTTTTTTGCAAAATGGTTTCCAAAACTCGTCAGAATCTAAAATAAAAAACTAACTTCAATACACTAGGACTATCCGTTCTCGAGATTGTTTAGTTTCCTCGCATTTTCGCTACACCACTTTTGAAAATAAACCCAGCTACCAAATGAGAAAGAAAATTGAATTAAAAGTGAAAATTCAGTATCATTTTAAATAATTATGGGTGTTATTTGTGCAATTAAACTATAATGAATTATTGAAGAAATAAAGAGAACGCGAATATGAGTCTGCAGGGAAAGTCATGTGCTGCCCACATCAGATTTTTTGTTTTTTGTCTACTGGCGGCATAGCGAAATATACAGGGTGAGTCGGAATTGTTTTACAAAAGCAGAGGGGTGATAGTACCCTACCAGACGAGCAATAATTACCATGGAACGCATTGCACTCTGAGAGGCAGAAAAGAGGCACGTTGAACCGCGTCGAGCATGACGCAGTCAGCGAATCGGATTTCATTGTGTACCTGCCTACGTAGTATCTCCTACGCCAGACACGAACGCAGTTACCGTATGCAAATGTCCAGGGAGCAGAATCAGCATAACTGGCTCCTTGTAGGTTCCGGCGATAGCCAATCAGAGCACACGTTGCCCTTTAAGAACCGGCACAACTTCAACGCTGCAAGTTATTCCCGTGATAACATCGTCCGACACGTTGCGTGAATGCTATGGCGGAGCACACCTACGAGGAATTGGCCGACATGCACCTCAAATATCCCACATGTTGGATCGGACGTGGCGGACCTGTGGCGTGGCCTCCTCGCTCACCAGACCTCAACCCACTGGACTTTTTCTTCTGGGGCCACATGAAATCTTTAGTGTACGAGACGCCTGTGGACTCGGCGGAGATCTCGTCGCGGGCATCGTTGTTGTCGCAGGCCACATTAACACTACACCCGAAATCTTCGAGAGGGTGCGTCAGTCATTCCTTCGCCGGTGTGAGCGGTGCAACGACACGCGTGGTCGCCACTTTGAGCACTTGCTGTGAGTTTGTCGCTGCACAATAAATCTGTTTGTGCAACGTTTGGTATCGTTCATTCGTTTTCCCAACACTGGTGTACGTGCAGGTTCGTATTCTAATTTTACTCTTTTCTGCCTCTTTGAGTGCAATGCGACCCTATGTTCCATGGTAATTATTGCTCGTCTGGTGGGGTACTATCACCCCTCTGCTTTTGTAAAAACAATTCCGACTCACCTTGTATAAGCAACCTACAAACTAAGAAATTCGGTACAATGATAGGTCAGGTACATCAGAGCGAGTTTTTTTTTTTTTTTTTAATTTGAAGTAGTTTTCTGGTTATTTTATGTTGAAGACCGAAGAACGCTCTTTCCATAAGCTCTGAACCGATTCATATTTAAAACATTATTTGAAAATACATCGAAATACACGTTTTAGGGGATTTCGTTTGTATTTTCGTGTTTTAGCAAACTGGAAATTCGCACGATTCTAATCTTTAGCGTGAACACGGAGTTATATCATCGCATTCTAATGAAAATAAAAGCTAATTAGTCTTCTTCTGAATTTTTAGTGGGTTTTTAGAAGTTGCGATTTTTAATTCAACATCGAGCTGGAAAAAAGTTCTCCCGCCTTAATGACGTCACAACTGGGGTTATATCCGCTGCTATAGATAGCACTTACGTATTTATAGTGTTGTTGCTAAACTGCATTGCACAATTAGCATGGTTGCGCACGAGAAAAAAAACGGAACACAGACAGTATGTTCAAAAAGGCGTTTTGGAAATTAAATGTGGGGTATCTCTATCTGTATTATTTACGTAGCGGGCCCTTATTTAGGACCCTGGCGACATAATTTGAACTATGATAATTTTGACTACGCTATTGATAATAATGATGTCAAAATAGTTTAAATTAACACAGATAAGCCAAACGAATCCAATTCATGAACATCACTAAGCTGTTGACAATTTAATATAGAAACTTCTAAGATTTTTTTATGACATATATTAAAAGAATAATTTAAGTGCGAAGTCTAAAAAAGACATATCTTTCTTCTTTCTTTGATAATGATTGAAATGCAATACTTAAAAGAAAACAAATAAGAATTTTTAAAAGAACCTTGATTTATTTAAAAATTATTTTAAAGAACAAATATAATTCTCTCCGCATAAATAAAGATAAATTCAAGGATAAGTTCAAGGTTAAGTTGAGCCGTTTCCTGTTCCTGAGAATATCCTTATGCGTAATTCGAAAAGTTTCAGCGATTACTAAGATTATGTCATAACGATCTTGTGATTTGCAAAATGTATCTCAATTTACCACCGTTTAGAATTGCGTAATGTTTGACGTAATCCTGAATGGAATTTTGCATTTTCCGTTAGAAAAGTTCGTTCCTTGTTGATCATTTTCTTTTTGCAAGAGCTGATGTGTCCAATATGTGACACTCTACGGATAAAAAAAACTTCGATATTGTGGGAAAACAATAGCACAACAACACCCATAAAAAAGAATAACACAACACAAACAGAAAACACGCACGCTGAAAAGAATAACATAAACCAGGGGAGGGGGTGTTCTCGACGGTTTCATAATGCGTATCACTAAAATAGAAATTCACAACAAAAACATGTCTTATATAAGAATAGGAAATCAAAGCTATACATTTGATTACCAAAACCTTTTTTCTTTCAAATTTTGTAAGAACATTTTTGAAAAGTTGGTATCATGAGTCCAAATGATTACAGTAATAGCGTGCTACTCTTCGCGGCTATTTTTCGCGACAATGATTGAAACTATTATTAAGTCTCGCGATCATTTGTCCCTTAAATAAACCCTTTTATGAATGATTGTGTCAAATTTTGTCCTATGCTGCCATGTAAAAAATATATAAAATTTCGAATAAATTTCGAAATTTTCGCTCGAATTTCACTTGGGAGGAGAAATTTTATTGTATTTTTTTAGCGGCAAAAAATTTAGTTGACACTAATGAACATGGAAGTAAAAATAAAGAGTTAAAACTTCATATTAAGAAATCGCCAATATCATTTGAGACAATCATTCAGGTGGCACTGGAATAAGATAGGTAGTCCCGAGTTGTATGCCTTTGTATGGCGAAAGGCCTAAAATATTTATTTAAGCTGCTGCCCATTTTGTAAAAAAAAAAATTATTTGCGCAATGCCAATTAGAACTGAAACAATAGAGAATATTCCTACTTATTCAAAATTATTTCACCTTTCAATTTATTTTTATCTCCCTATATTCTGTATTCTATCTTGCAGCTATGAAAAAATACTGATTAATTATACTCATCATTAGGAAAACTCTTAATCTAAAAATAATCCAAAATACATATACTAAATACTGCGTTTTTCTGTTGTGTCGACAAACAATAATTATTTTACTAACACTAGCGACAGCTAGATATAATTCTCAAAGCATTGTGGCATAACAATAATAATAATAATAATAATAGAAAATGCCAAATTAATTAAAATTTATTTCTCTTGATCACATCACTTGAAAATGTGAATGCATCATCTTATTTAATAAATGGATTGATCTCTATGGATTGATCTTTTACATAGCATTTATTGTACGAGATAAGATGAATGTTATTTAACTTATTATTAGAAGATGTTGTCACGGATTCCAACGTTTATTGTTATCATTATTATTATTTTTTTTTTATAAGCAAAAGATTTAAATCAAAGTAGTAATCATATTGAAATGGAGCGATCGCCAGTTTTCGCTGTTTTCTGAAAACAAAACACCGTCTACTGTACCGATTGTACGAGGGATATACCATGAATAAACGGGTTTTTTTTTTTTTTTTAAATGACTTATAGAGCAAAATGCCCACGGGTTTCTCTGGTACCCATAAAAATCCATTTTTATACTTAAAAATTAAAACATGACGTGACATTAATTATCTACATTCGAAGTTGTTTGCTAAATAAAATGAACTGGAGTGTTGCTTAACTGGGACTTTCTCATACCAGAATCCATTTTTGAGTAACTTTTATTTTAATTTTACAAGAAAAAAATTTGAAAAATCGGCATCGTGGATATGATTAAAATAATATGATGTAAATGATTACACTTATAGCGTGTTACCCTTCACTTGAAAGGACTTGAAAAAATCCTTGATTGTTACTATACTTGAAAATGTATCCCGAGGGATTACTTGCGCCTGGGGGGGGGGGAGCTAATGACGTCACGAACAAAAAAATTATATTGCGGCTATTTTTCACAACAATGATTAAAACTATAAGTGCCCGTGATCTCTTGAGTCATAAATAAACCCTTTTATGCACGATTTATGTCACATTTTGACCTATGCTGCCATGTTAAAAAATATAAAATTTCAATGTTTTCGCTCGAATTTAAAAACAATTCTATCTAGTTCTAGATTTTTTGATAACAAAGCGGAATATAAAATTTCCCCGCCTTTATTATGTCTGTAAATGATTCTCTTTCCAATCGGAGAAATAAAACAACAGTATCACTCTTCACAGCCTCCAAGCATCCATCCTTTCGGACTGCACGAAATCGAAACAAATCCTCAATTTATCCGCAAAACCCTTTCCCTCCTACAGGGAAAAACCATGACGTCATTATAGGGGAAAAGTTTCCTCTGTTTGCTCTCCAGCTGAGCGATATCCTTTCCCCTTCATAAGTCAGTCATCAGCTGCTCTAAACGGACGCGTACTTACGCGTTGTGTTTCTCTCTTTATTTACCCCTGGATTTCTATTGTTTTTTCAAAAAATGATCAGTGATTGTTGCCAGCTCCACAAATGTGTTTGTTGCTCGTTCTCAATTCCTGGTATGTAAACTGGGGGATTGCTTCGGAAGCTGCTCTGGGAGTCACGGCAGGCGTACTTACGACAACACACAGGTAACCATTTGGAATATTCATCTCAGTTGCTTTTAACTTTTAGGTTGCTGAAAGAAGTTTCTCGGCTTTGCATATATATTATAAGAATTGTGGCCGATTTCATTTACTTGGCATAAATGGCATCATCAAGAAAACAATGAGTGACGTAATACATAAAATATGTAAAAATTATAACGGTAGCGTTTATAGAGCTAGGGGCTTAGCTAGTATACATTGAATCGAAATGCAGAGCCCATAAATTTGTTTTCAATTACTACAAAGCACTATTAACTATATGCAAATTCTGCGAACAAACAAGGCAAATCTTCAGAAATCTTTCCGAGTTTATAAATTTGTATTAATCTTATGTTTGTTTACTTATTAATCACTTTTCCTAGAATACATAGTATATGCAAGGGGACAATATGGTGATTGGATCAAAAATTTCTACTGTTGGGTTTGAAAGGATTGGCACGTTTTAAGCATCCTTTAGTTACAACTCAACCATTTTTACTTTTTCTGACTGTTGTACAAAGTATTGTTTTCCATAAAAGTTTAAAATTCGATACCTTGGCGAATACGCCAGTTTTGAGACCTAAAAACACTTTTACAAATCTTTCGAACACTTTTAAAAAGCTGTTCGTCTGTGTATGTGCGTATGTTGAAGACCCAGACCGTCCGACTCATCCGAAGACTTGAGCAACCATTTGGACGGTATGTGCGTGTGTGTTCATGTCTCTGAGATCTGGACGCAAGAACGAAAGCATCTACCACTATCAAATTATATGTGTAGATGTATCAAGGGGGAAAAAATGGAATTGGAGTTTTATTAATTCTCATGATTAAAACTCGAAGTTGGCAGATTTTTAGGACGTTTATAGCTTTATTTCTTGTAGGAAAGAATAATAATGATGGTGCTAGTATGGAGAAAAGGGATAATTTGAACATATGGTGAAAAGGGATAATTTGAACGACACTATGAATGTTAATGGTATCAAAATTAGCAAATAAGTTAAATGCATCAACCGGCGTCACTGATTCTTGCAAAAATATAATTATTAAAGAGATTTTATTTAATATAATTTGATAGTAGATTATTTTAAAAGAATAACTTGGTTACTCAATTTGGAAAACATAAACTTCTCAACCTTTCGGTCGCAACTGTGGTACGAGCAGAACTAAACGCGAATGAATATGAATGTATGAGAAAGTTGAGTGGAGACTCGCACTTCAGGGATTTTTAACTTCATTTTAGGCTTTCCAGAAGAACAATTGTCTGTTTCCATTGTACATTGAAACAGAACATTTGATTTTTTTTTCTCCGTTAATAGACATTTCAACGGCATCCATCTGAAAAGAAAACCATCTTTTCAAGACTAATAATTCGTTATTCCCCCCCCCCCCCCCCAATAGGTTTTCAAAAGTTTTGGACTGCCTTTAGAACGATTTGAGATTTAATTCAAAATTTTCTTCCTTTCAAAAGGAAGTAAAGTCTTCACTAGACCATTACCTACTATTTTTCGAACAACTATCTTCACTACAAGCATTTTGCATTCCATTTCTGTTTTGCTGAGCAACGGATGCATTTCATTTTTTTTTCCTCTTGGATCATCGATCCGAATCGAGGCCTGAAGCTGCAAACTCAGATTTTCCGTCGTGCTGGATGACTCAGCTGCGAGTTCTCTCTCTCTCTCGTACTCCACTCCATCGTAAGACACCTTTCGCCTTATGCACCAATCAGGTTATGATGTAACTTTGCGTCATACTACAGGATGTGCGGTCATTGGTGGTATCGATCGTACCGGACGTTAAGATTAGTTAAGATTATTTACTTCCTCCTGTCGTCTAAACATTATATTCTGACTTAGGAGTTTTGGATTTATTTTGATCCTGAATATCACAATTTTTATGTTTTAATATAAATGGGAAACTGTGAGCGAAGTTTACTACAAAGGAAAGGAAAATGGGCTCTTGGGCCGATCGAGTCAAATTTGTAAATACATTTTATGAAAGAAAATTGCTACAACTCGACCTTAATTAAATTTAGGTAGAGATAAAAGTTTGCATTCATTAATAAATATTGATATTTTAGCTAGGGGCAGATTCCTCGACTACAAGCGGACAGTTTTTCTTTCAGGCATACTTCGGGGGGGGGGGGGGGGAGGGTAAGCCTTCCGGAGATGATTATTCACTACCCCCCCCCCCCCCCCCCGCACGGAAACATTTTATGTTACCCAGCTAAATGTTAATAAACTCAAGCAATTATGATAAAAATTGCTTCTTTTGAGGCTACAGATTTGGAATAGAACAGCTGCAAATTGAACAAAGAAAGCTGTTATCGGCGTGGGGTTTAAAAATTTCCAAAAGCATATATATATATATATATATATAATAAAAGTTTGAAAATCCAATGAAAGTATAGAGAGAAGTTTCAACTGAAAAAACCCCAACATTAAAACCATTATAGTGACCCCAACATTGCATTTTATTTTCCACTTGATTGATGATTCTCTCTCTCTCTCTCTCTCTCTCTCTCTCTCTCTCTCTTATATATATATATATATATATATATATATATATATATATATATATATATATATATATATATATATATATATATATAATATAGTTTATGATAATCCAAAGAAATAAAAGAGATAAATTGTAACACCTAGATAAAGCCAAAAATTAATCATTAGAAAGTAGCAAACAATTAATTGGTTCTTATATATCTTTTAATATATATATATATATATATATAATAATAGTAGTTTATATATAATAAAAAGGTTTGATAAAAGTATATATAAAATAAAAGTATATATCAACTATTTACTTTTATTTTATATATACTTTTAAAATAAAAGTAAATAGATGATAATCCAAAGAAATAAAAGAGATAAATTGTAACACCTAGATAAAGCCAAAAATTAATCATTAGAAAGTAGCAAACAATTAATTGGTTTTTATATATCTTTTAATATATATATATATATATATAATAATAGTAGTTTATTTATAATAAAAAGGTTTGATAAAAGTATATATAAAATAAAAGTATATATCAACTAATTTTCAAGCAAATGGAAAAAAAAATAAATTTTGAATCAACAAGTCAAAGTAAAGTATCAAAAAACAAAGGTATGGTATCCAAGCACAAACGCTATACACGTGGACAAAGCTCCAAGCCTAAATCAGGATGTGTTCACTTCTACAAAACTCGTAATCATGCCCAAGTGTTTTGTAGAAGCAAACGCAAAAATGTATGTTTCTGAAGAAATAGATAGATTATATTTATAAACTATTTCTACTTGGACTACATACATAAGAAAAAATAATAAATGGAAAATTGGATATCGGGATATATATATATATATATATATATATATATATATATATATATATATATATATATTTATATATATAAATATATATATATAAATAAAAATTGCAATTTTTTAATCGAAATCTATGCATATATTACTTTAAGTACGAAAAAAAACCCATCTCTACCATATCTGTTACAAATAAGTAACTGTAGACCAAGACTAAGGATAAAAATACAAGGTAACTTATCACTATAATGGTAAGGGGATGAAGGGAATATTAGTATACATAAATCACAATTAAATAGGTATATGTATATAAAAAATGAGAAGGCAAAAATGAAAAAAGGCAATAATAATTAGCTCGAAATTAATGATCTAGACATGGAAAACAATAAGTTGAAATTACATAAAAAATAGCAGTTAGTTCGAAATTGCATTCTCATCAAGACAGCCATACAATTCAAATTAAAACAGATGGAATAACCAGTTTCTAACAATGGTGATAGTATTTGACAATATATATATATATATAAATAAATATTTAAATCTCACCATTGATATCTGTAGATTATATTTAGCTTATGACTGGATATATGTTTTTTATTCTTCCCTTGTTGGATGAATCTCTATTTTTAACATATTTATACGTAGCTATCTTATATTTTAAGTTATGATTATATGAGTTACAATTTATCTCTAATATATGATTGGAATTTCATATAATATTTTTATTATATAATATATATATATATATATATATATATATATATATATATATTTAAAAATTGCACATATATATTTATATATTTATATAGGGCAAATCGAAAACTTGCGCCCTCCTAATGTTTCATTCACCCCCTCCCCCTCCCCTGGTCAAAAAGTCCTGGAAGAAAGACTGCAGGCGAACATTCTGACGTATTTCTAAGCCACGACCGCTTGTGGGTCCCCATAATCCTTATAAAAAATACATAATATGAGGTCCCTAAAATTAATTTTTGCTTAAGACTCACCCCCCTCAACTAAGTAGAGTTACATGAAACCCAGGAAATTTGAGAAACGGAAATATACGTAGGAATTTTGGGGAACAAACCAATATTTTGGACACATTGATGGGAAGAAACTAATTTTATTTTATACATGTTGCTGATAATCTAGCATGTTTTATAGTTAATATATTTACAATCAAAATTTCAGGGTCAATTTTAAAGTCATTTCATCAATTTTGATATTAGTATTATGTTGAGACCCAGACCGTCCGACCTACCAGAAAGGTGTAAGGTAACTGTTTGGACGGCCGGTGATATTAGTATTATGTAGAATTTGTTGAAATAAAAATTTATACTTCAAAATTTAAAATTTGTAAAGCCTTCTTAAGTCAAACTATGCAAATTATATTAATTATTATAGATTTTTTTTAATGTTTAATGTTAAATAAATACGCTTGAATAAATACATTTGATACAAACATTTCAAAGTAATTTTGTATTTATAAAGGTTACAAATGAAATTAAATTTCCTTTGTAGACATATGTTTTACAGTATATTCTGAAAGACTTGTGATTTAAATATTTTTTTAAGGTTTAACAAACCTACTCAATGTCTCGTATGCAACGAAAAGATTAAGTTTATTTTGCTTCAGCTTACTCTTTCAATGTAAAATAATTTATTATTTTCGCCTACAAAGCCTACATGTATTTCTTTTAAAATGAAAATCGTAACAGATTTTCGAATAACATTGCTGAATATTTCAACCTTTTCTAAACTTAATTTTCTCCCAATTCCCTCCCCCCCCCCCCCCCAAAAAAAAAATTAATTCCCAGAAATACATGGGGTTCCCCCCCCCCCCCCCAATCCACTGTGTTTTTCATTGTAGGATAAATGTATGTGTTGACTTAGTAAACGAAAATAATATTTTATTATTTCACAGTGAAAATTGTGATTGTTGTATTGCAGACAGCAAAATAATCTTAAGGTTTCTCTCGTCTGCGTATGAGAAATTAGGTTTGTTTGTTGAACTTTAAAAATATATTAGAACTTGAAGATTTTCTGAATATAATGTAAAATATAATTCTACAGTGGAAAAATTTAATTTCATTTGTAATCTTATACAAATACAAAAAGGCTTTGAACTATAAAATATTTGTTTCAAATGATTAATTCCGCATTTTAATGATTCCATATATTAATGACTATATCATTTGCCCATTGTCTTCAAAGAGTTTTATAAATATCAAAATTTGATGTATATATATATATTTTATTTTAAAAGACTATCTACATACTAATATCAAGATTGATGAAATTGCTTTAAAAATGAAATCCCACTACCTTGAAATATTTGTTACAGAGATTTTATAGCTTTGCAATATACCGGATTTATCAGGGACACGTATAAAACTCGTAAATTAGTTTCTTCCCATCAGAGTTCCAATGCTTGTAGTTTATTCCCACAAATTCCTGGTTTTATCCCTGCGTTTAAAAAACTTTTCCCCCACGATAGTAAATCAGCTACTGATTTTGATTTGATTCTGTAATATTGGTCTAGTCTCATCTGTACGAGAGCGGAATCGAGTCGGAAGTTCAACACTATAAAGAATAGAATAGAGCATGGGCACGTGATATCACACGGATAAGTTTGCCTTTACGTTTCAAAACAAGATTCTCGCATTCTCAGCGGTATGGAAATTTTCATTATTTCTGCATTAAAAACGGCAACTTTAGATGTTTACAAGTGTTTAACCTCTAATTTTAATATACGATATATATAAATATGTCCTCTTTGATGGATATTTTTAATTTACCGGAAAATAAAATATTCACTTTCACTAAAATATATACAAGTCTTTTTAAAGAAAATTCGTTATGTACTTCGCCCTTTCTCACTCGTATATACACTGCAAAATTTTCTAGTAACTGTAAACATCTTCAGAACCCTAACTAGTGACTACTGTGAAATGAGTAGTAGTGTACATTCACTTAAAATCACTTAAAGTGCACATTATCAAACGAAATCTTTAAACATGTATATTGTTATTCTATTTTAAATAACTTATTTTCAACACAAAGGTAATTTCCGATGTTTAACGGGTTTCGTTTCAATTTTTATTTGCCATCATCGTCAGTTTACACTCGCCATGGCAAAAATATTGCTCTTTTGCCCTTACGTATCTGCTCATTCTACTACGCAGGATGTTTATTAACGCTCGTGTCCATGCTCTATAGATATTTGCTTTCTGAGCAGACGAGACTAAAGCCCAATATCTCAAAATAGAGTTTTTTATACAAAGATGCATGTTGTATACGAGTAACATAGAACAATCCTGGCCAAGTTCTAGTACAGATTTTTTTGTGTGTAGCATCTGCTCTGATGCGGACCGTTGAAAAAGCGGTCCCAATTTTATCTCTATTTTCCACATTATCAGTAATTTATTAAAATAACTTTATCTTATCATTATATAAGATTTCTTGTGTTTAGGAGAAATACGTTACCTTTTCTCTAAAATAGTAGGTGTTTTGTTTTAATGCAACGGAAACTGACGGTTATTCTATAATTAAATGGGGGGGAAAAAGAATAAAAATAAATGCTCTATTTTTTTTAGATAGTATGTTTTGTTTTTTTAATATTAACGAAAATATACCATTTTGTTGGTTATCAACTCTATCTTGTTTCGTCTTCTAAAATTTGGCCATTTTGTTATCATGTAAAGTTTAAATGTCTCTTTATCCTCTTTACATGCCTTTGTAGAGGATTTTTTCATAATATGTCAAAAGTGATTTAACTCAAATTTAAGAGTACTTGATATTTCGACCTTTCGATACACGGGCAATAACACGGGATGTCACTGTTTTAAATAAAATTCTGTTTATTGGAGACGTCTCAGAAATTACAGCAGCTTGCTGTTTAAAGCAACGGACAATATATATACTAATCGTTATTGCACATGCTCAGAATAATTTACAAATCTATACATTACTACAATATACTAGGTGATAGTGCTTACATGGATACGTATTTACAAAGCTTATATGCTTACCCCGACATTCTGTTACTTCACCCCGTATTGCGGCCACACCCCGAATACTAGACTCTTCCTAGTCATCGCTGTATCGAATGGGGTTTCCTTCCACTCACTGCTCGAATTCTTTATCGTCTACTCAAGAGCCCTGCTTTCGTTCCAATAACCCACTACTCCGAGAACACTCTACTCAAGAACCCACTGAAACTCTCACGATCTGAAGCATATTCCTACTCTACATTAGGAACGCAGAAAATGCTGATTAGCTCGGTGTGATTAGTCTATCAACCGAACCTGTTAGACTTGTTAGTTTAAGTAAACATAAATTAGAATGCAAACTGAGGGAAATAATAATCGAAAGGTTATTTAGACCTCATAATCATCATAAAAAATAACTGGAGTGAGGCGCCTCTCGACTTCCTCACTCACTCATATTTCGCATATTATTTCGGTCCTCTTGTATCGCAATCAGTATCAAATGACTTGCATATTTTATGCACGTACGTCCGCGAGTTGTTCTTTTAAAATCTTTCTTCAGAAACTTTTAAACTCCCACGTTTTCTAGTTGGCAACAACTTAGTAACGCCAATTAATTTTGTTAGATCATGAAGGGGATGTAAGGAGTTAAGACGTCATATTAAGAAGACGCCAATATCGTTTGAAACAATCGTTCAAGTGGCGCTGGGATAAGATAGGTAGTCCTGCTTTGTATGCATTTCTATGACAAAAGACCTAAAATATTTATTTAAGCTCTCCATTTTGTAAAAGTATATTATTAGAGCAATGCCAATTAGAACTGAAACAATAAAGAATATTCCTACGTATTCAAAAGCATTTTACCTTTCAATTTATTTTTGTCTCCCTATATTCTGTACTCTATTGTACAACTATAAAAAAATACTGGTTCATTATACTCATAATTAGGGAATCCTTCATTTAAAAATAATTCAGAATACATATACTAAATACCACGACTTTCTGTTGTGCCAATTAACAATAGAGACTACTTTACTAATACTATCGACACCTAGATATAATTCTCAAAGCATTATAACATTTTCAAACGTTTCATCCATAGGAGTTTTATCTCCTATTTTTAACTCTATGGTGCTAACCTTGGCTACAACAAACCTATGACTAACATTGAAAAGCAAAATTTTTATTTTGCAACAGACTAGTGCGTATCCGGTTCATAGGCTCTACGTATGTATATGCTTCAAAGGAGGAAATTCGTTGGAATTATTGCTGCAATGTTGTGGCGCATTTAACCTTGCATTTGACCTCATTTTACTTACCGTGTTTGCGTCTGTCCCCCTTTAGGAAAAACTACCTTCGGAAAGATATATGAAAACCTTTCTAAAATATATCCACCCATTCTTCACACGAATATTCACCCATTAGTTAAGTTTTATATGTATTTCATTGTGAAATTCTAACAGTTCACTTTTTACTTGTGAAGTTCTAACAAGTCCCGTTCTGGTAAAATGCATTTTTACTTTCCCTGCAATACATGGTAATGTATAGGGAAAGTATTGGAATCATGCCGAAAATCGCAACTCGAGTTTTCGACGGATCTACACGTTTCGAGACCTCTAGCATACGAAAAAACCATTTTTAGCGTGACGTCTGTGTTGTGTCTGTGTGTCTGTCTGTCTGTGTGTCTGTCTGTCTGTACAGATTTTGTATCCACTCTAACTAAAAAACTAATGGACCGAATTTCACTAAATTTTGTAAGTAAGTCACTTGTGGGCGGGGCTAGTGCTGATTAGTTTTGGGTACGAGTCGGAATAAAAGAACCCGCCTTTTTTTGCTAAATGGCCCGCAAAAGTTTGTATCCACTCTAGCTGAAAAACTAATGGACCGAATTTCACAAAATTTGGTAGATAAGTCGCTTGTAGGCCACCCTGGTGCTGATTAGATTTTGGTAGAATTCGAAAAAAAATAACCTGCCTTTTTTTGCAAAATGGCCCGCAAAAATCATCAAAATCTAAACTTAAGAACTACGTATGCTCAAATATAGCCATTAAATGCTTGTTTAATACGTAATTTTTAGCGAAGAAAAGAATAAAACCAACCCCATTACACTAGGACTAGCCGTTCTCGAGATATTTTAGTTTTTCGTATTTTTCCTACATCATTTTTGAAAATAAGTCCAATTTTCAAATGAGAACGAAAATTGAATTAAAAATGAATTAAATTTAATTTAAATAAATAGAACGTGAATATAAGTCTGCAGGGAAAGTCATGTGCTGCCCACATCAGATTTTTACTTTCCCTGCAATACATGGTAATGTATAGGGAAAGTATTAGAATCATGCCAAAAATCACAACTCCAGTTTTCGACGGATCTACACGTTTCGAGACCTCTAGAATACGAAAAAACCATTTTTAGCGTGACGTCTGTGTGTATGTCTGTGTGTCTGTCTGTCTGTGCAGATTTTGTATCCACTCTAACTAAAAAACTAATGGAACGAATTTCACAAAATTTTGTAGGTAAGTCACTTGTGGGCGGGGCTGGTGCTGATTAGTTTTGGGTACGATTCGGAATAAAAGAACCCGCCTTTTTTTGTGAAATGGCCCGCAAAAGCTTGTATCCACTGTAGCTGAAAAACTAATGGACCGAATTCCACAAAATTCGGTAGATGAGTCACGTATAGGCCACCCTGGTGATGATTAGATTTTGGTACGATTCAGAAAAAAATAATCTGCCTTTTTTTTTGCAAAATGGCCCGCAAAAATTGCCAAAATCTAAAATAAAAACTGGGTATACTCAAATATATCCATTAAATGCTGATTTAATAAGTAATTTTTAACGACGAAAAGAATAAGACCAACCCCATTACACTAGAACTAGCCGTTCTCGAGATATTTTAGTTTTTCGTACTTTCCCTACGCCACCTTTGAAAATAAGTCCGGTTATCGAATGAGAACGAAAATTGAATTAAAAGTGAAATAAATTTAATTAAAATAAAGAGAACGTTAATATAAGTCTGCAGGGAAAGTCATGTGCTGCTCACATCAGATTTTTACTTTACCTGCAATACATGGTAATGTATAGGGAAAGTATTGGAATCATGCCGAAAATCGCAACTCGAGTTTTCGACGGATCTACACGTTTCGAGACCTCTAGAATACGAAAAAACCATTTTTAGCGTGACGTCTGTGTGTGTGTCTGTCTGTGTGTCTGTCTGTCTGTCTGTGCAGATTTTGTATCCGCTCTAACTAAAAAACTAATCGACCGAATTTCACAAAATTTGGTAGGTAAGTCACTTGTGGGCGAGTCTGGTGCTGATTAGTTTTGGGAACGATTTGGAATAAAAGAACCCGCCTTTTTTTTTGCGAAATGGCCCGCAAAAGCTTGTATCCACTCTAACTGAAAAACTAATGGACCGAATTTCACAAAATTCAGTAGATGAGTCACTTGTGGGTTATCCTGATGCTGATTAGAATTTGGTACGATTCGGAAAAAAATAACCTGCCTTTTTCTGCAAAATGGCCAGCAAAAATTCGTCAAAATCTAAACTAAAGAACTAGGTATACTCAAATATATCCATTAAATGCTCGTTTAATACGTAATTTTTAACGACGAAAATAATAAGACCAACCCCATTACACTAGGACTAGCCGTTCTCCAGATATTTTAGTTTTCCTTATTTTCTCTGCGCCACCTTTGAAAATAAGTCCGGTTATCGAATGAGAACGAAAATTGAATTAAAAGTGAAATAAATTTAATTAAAATAAAGAGAACGTTAATATAAGTCTGCAGGGAAAGTCATGTGCTGAGAACGTGTGTGAGAACGAAAATTGAATTAAAAGTGAAATAAATTTAATTAAAATAAAGAGAACGTTAATATAAGTCTGTAGGGAAAGTCATGTGCTGTCCACATCAGATTTTTAATTTTGTGAAAAGATTAAAAGACCTTGGGAAAGAAACATTGGAAAATTCATCACTTTTTGTAAAAATAAATAAATAAAAATAAATAAATAAAAATAAATAAATACTTTGTTAGTAACAACATACAACATTGAAAGTATTAATCGGTTTCGGAATTAAAAACAAACAGCACTCTTCGTCGGGAAAAAAAAAAAAAAACATAGTATCACCACCGGCAAGATCCTGTCAATAAATAGTTGCAAAATATGACATTGAGGAAGTCGTTTCCAAATTAAAATTTAAAAAAAATGATAGGAAAGACTTAGGAATAAGAACAGTAAAAAGATTTATAACACTTTCTCGGTGAACAGTGGCGAAGCGTCAAGGGAGACAAGGCTAAATAATTTACGACCAAAATGACTTTTACTTTATTTATATATTTTTCTTGGTACGAATACATAAAATACTTTTGTTGCATATTGCCTATCTCCAAAGAAAAAAAACCAACCTTTACAAGCAGCCATTCCTGTGAAAGTAGGGTTGCCATACTTTTCAGACTTTTGGCGAATTTTCGAATCCACTAGAACTTTATCGAAATATCGACTGGTTTGGGATATACAGGCAATTACTAGAAATGTCTATGGATAGGTATATAAGGAAGTCATCGCTCAGTTGATGAGATTTGACGTGATACGAGCTAAATTGAATTGTGAGATATGTCAATGTTTTGAGAATAATATTGACTATTTTGTGTATTAGTTGAGCATTTAGTGGCTGTTTTATTGTATCTGACAGTTGTTTAATGGTGTTGTAAGATAGCTATCGAGTTATTCGCTGTATATTGTCATTGTTAAGCCCTATCGGAGCTTTTAAATGATGGCGTTAGTTAACCAGAAATTCAGACTCATTCTTATATCCTGAGAGTACACCCACGATTCCAGAGAATACGTTGTAACATTCTAAATAAATGTATGAAACGTTTTCCTTGAAAATAATCAAAGGGAGTTGCAGATATGTTTTTACTTCGACTGACACCAGACCCTTAAATTCCGGCGTCAAGGACGTATCCAGAAATTTCATTTCGGGGGAAGGGGGGGGGGGGGGGGTGTCCAAAGTATAGTGAACTTTCAATCAAAAAAAAAAGTTTAAAAAAAAACTAACTAAACTTGACTAAATTGATGCTGGATCACTATTGAACGAAAAAACACGAGAGCACAGCCAAGGACTTATCCAGAAATTTCATTTCGGAGTCCGGACCCCCTCTATGAATACGTCAATGGCCGGCGTATTGTTCAGGAGAGACATATCGCGAAATGTCTTCCCCGTCAGGTGATATTGATTTGGGTATGGTACTAAAGGAAAACAATGCACACTCAACTTCTTATCATTTAACTAACGATGCCAGGGTAAACGTATTTAAGCTGCGAAAGTTCTTGGAGGAGTGAAGATTCCATTTCTCCCTCCACGACGGAATTTCGTTTTCTTACGGGTTTGTACGGAAATCATTTCACCCCGCATACCACTCGAGTGGTGTGAAAAAGCTGGCGAACTGAGTTCCGAAGATTGGTGAGCGTCAACGAATAAAGAGTGAAGCCCCAACGGGTATATATTATGCCTGTGTTGCAGGCGTTACAAAAAGTGCTTGAGAAGCGAGCTTCGCCGATTAGTGAGTGTTACCGAACAAGGGGCAAAGCCCTTCGAGCTTCAGGTGTTAACAAACGCCAGAGAACAAGGGGCAGAGTCCCCTAGTTCATAATAAATTCTTCACCTAAGGATTATGAAGACTTAACAGTATAACTTTAAATGTTAATATGGAAGTCTGTGTCAATGTAGATAGAACTGCAAAATTTGTTTAGAAATAAATCTTATTGCGTGGTTATAAACATTAAATTAGGGGGGGAGGGGGTAATATTTATCAGTCAAGAAGACAATATTTATTCGGTGTTTGCATTGAATGAAGTATATGGATGCAATGCGAACATATGATTTTATCACAATAACACATTTGTTTAAAGACATCAGTTAGTTAAAAGTTTAGTACTTTCTACTTAAAGAGTTTTAGATTTACAACTTTTGTTTCCAAATTGAGCCGATAAGTGTTAAATATTCACAAACAAAACTTAATAACTAAGAGAAAACCTAGTTGAAAGAACAATTCATGTGGTTCCCCAGGTTGCGAACCTCTTCGGAATCAGATGATGCGGAAACGATGCCGCTCTGCAGAATCAGGTGATTTCTATATAGAAATGGGTATTCTGGTTTCAATTCGGTAATAACCGGAAACTTCTTGACTTACATCGGAATTGATAGTCATAAAAACGCTCTAATTTGCGTGGTTCTCTAATACGTGCAGCGTTATTCTTTCTGCAACGATTGTGTTATTTTTAACACTTTACAACAAAGTTGAAAAGTGTTTATGACTTTGTTCATTCTGTCTGTCTGCCCATTAGCACGATAACTGCCGTAAAAATGACTTAATCAAAATGAAATTTTAGTATGTTGTTCAGACGGTCTGTGGGACCTATGGGAATATAAATGAATAATATCACCCAATTAGTTTTGGATTGAACCCGGGTTGAGAAAACGAAATACACTGAGCCCTATGGGACCTAATTTTCCAAACATTTTTAAGCGAATTTAAAATTCACAAATTGCTTCGAAGTTTTAGGAAAATTCAAATTATCCCATAAAATATATAAAAAAAATTTCAGCAAAATACATTCAGTAGTTTTTTAAATAAAAATTAAAATAATAATTAAACCCTTTATATGAAGAGATCACGTGATTATTATATGAAGAGATCACGTGACCCATTTCAAAATAAAATATGGCATCCATTTTGTTTCAAAATCGTGATTTTTAAAGTTCTTTTTATTTCATATTTAGTGTTGTATCCGTCCTGAAACCTTTTCATTTTTGCTTAAATTGTGTGCATCTACATACTGAAACAACGCAATGACAATATATTTGAGTTTAAATGATCATCTAACTTTGATTATTTCTACAACGAAGCCTAATTTTCACTTATGGAGAATATAAATACCAAAAGATCTAGAATGAGTTGTATAAGAATTGCTGCATTTCTGTAACGCAAAAGTATTTAACTCATGCAGTCTGCAATATAGCTGATATGAATGAACATTTATTGATTTTATACAGTGAACCAGACGAAGTTTTTAAATAAAATAAATTATTATAGTTTTGGGATGAATGAAAGGAATGAAAAAATGTTTATGAATGAAATGTTGCTTTTATACAGAGACGATTTATATTTCGATGACGTCATTTGAATAAAGTTCATTTATTTTCGATGAAGTTTTCAAATACAATAAATTATTATAGTATTATGATAATTTTAAAAATATTACCGAGAAATGTATCGCATTTTAGAGATGTTTAAACCAGGCAATTTAAATTTCAATGCCATCATTTAAATGAAGTTCATTTTTCTCGATGAAGTTTTAAGTTTTTAAATATAATAAATTAATGTAGTATTGTGATAATTTTAAAAATATTACCGAGGAATGTATGGCATTTTAGAGATGTTTATATAAAATTGCATTGAAGTTGGAAAGTGTTTCATAATCAATGCTTTATGCATAATTGATCTTTCTTGTTTTTTTTTTTTTTGTTGTTTTTGTTTTCAGAATACAAATTTAATGTTCATGAAGTTTATTATGCATTTATGAGCCAAATAAATAATAACTTTTCTTAATTTATATTTTTTACCCCACTGCTATTCGTATAAAATTTAATAAGTGTTTAAAGTTTTCTTTTTTTAACATTTTAGAAGCCTAAACTGACTTATGTGCTTTTCCCACAACAAAGATCATAAATTTCTTAAATTAAATTTGTTATATAATAAAAAAATAAAAATTAGAATTTAACTTATGTGCTTTTCTCGCCACCTCTAGTATTAATCCATAAAGTCATGTATTGAACGCATCGGATTTTTTCACGTAATTACTCATTCACGGCGCGATGAACGTAAAACAATAAGAAAACATTTTCATTTACTATCTAACAAAATGAAAAAAATTTTTTTTTTCTTTCTTTCTTTTGCTATTCGAAAGTTATTAACTTTTCAAACTTGTCTCATCAGCTTTCGCGCGAAAACATTCGGAAGTTTCTGGAACACAGTTATTCTGCAAAGTGGCAATAAAATGAATAAGCACGTTTGGATTTAGAAGAAATTCTCTCTTGTTTGAAGAGCGATCTCTGGGTTTGTTGCGCAATTGCCAAGGAATATAAGAAACGCCAATCTAGAAAAACGTCTTTCCAGTCTTAATTCTGGAAAAAACAACTGTCATTCGTGTGAAGCAATGAATGAATGCATGCTTAGTTTGGATGAATCATTTTTTTTTGTCAGCCCACGTAAAGGAAAACAAAATATTTGGCAAGGCCTTAGGACCCTAGTCTCGGCTGAGCAGAATTTTTAATTTTGTTCTAGTACTGAAAGCTCAAATATGATATACTGGAACGAATGACTTGGCTCCTAAATAAGCACTCGCTACTTAGGATGTGGGACAGCTCAGTGGTTAGCGCATGCTTTCGAACGGCCCTAGTTCGATTCCCGGCTCAAACTATCTCCGTATTCACGCGGAGTATGGGCACGTTAAATATGTAGGTCCGTAAGTCGTTCCGTGAGATTGATGGTATGGAAAGGATGGTACATTCCCTGTAGGTGCCGATCCCGCTGAATTCCGGTCTAAATTGGGGGGCACTTCCCGGCCAACTAAACAGATGCCTCAGATCTTTGGGTAGGTCGGACGGTCTGTGTCAAAGAAGAGGAAGCACCCGCTACTTAAATAATACAGATACAGATAAATAACACCGCTCATTTTATAAATCGCCTGTTTTTAAACTGAACTTATTCCACGCTGCACTTTCTCATGTGCAACCCTGTCAATTGTATAATGCGGATGTATAAGACGCCCTAAATAAACCCTGGTTCGCCGCTCATTGGCAGAACGGCGCAAAGATATCTTTATATTCTATATCTTTCACATTCACTAAGTTAGAAACATAAATACCGTCATTTCCTATATTTCACATATATATATATATATATATATATATATATATATATATATATATATATATATATATATATATAATGCACTCACTACTTTCTGAGAATATTAAATTTTTACTTTTTCATACGTAGTGTTGAGAAAGTATTGTTTTCACGAAAATATATGTTTTAGAATCTCCCGAACACGTTTTGACTATTTTTACAGTGATGGCAGTCTGTCTGTCTGGGGTCGATTTCTTATGTACAAGATAGCGGCTGCACATATTAATGGATTTTCACGAAACTTTATATAGCTACATTGAATGCTTTGATAAATTTTATAATATTTTAACATGGCAGCATAGGACACAATGGGGCATAATAGTTCATAAAAGGGTTTATGGATGGCTCAATAATTACGAGAGTTAATAAATTCAATCATTTTTCTGTTTGTGGCGTCATTAGCCCCCTTTGGAGAGCAAGTTACCCTCCCCTATGGGCTACATTGTCAAGTGTAGTATCAATCGAAAGACAGACCTTTAAAGTGAAGGGTAACACGCTATAGCTGTAATAATGTGGCCTCGCGATACCGGGGAAATAAATTCTGGTATGAAATTGAGCCACACTCCGAGTAATTTGAATATTGCTTGTTTCTATATCTTCCAAATCTTTGATTTGGAAATCGTTTTTCTATTTTGGACTATCTTGAAAAACTTGAAATTTCTTTGGTCTACCTTATTCGGTATCATGTTGATATTAATAAACTAATGCGTTTGCTATAATGTCTAAACTGTTACTAAATAATAAAATCAATTTATTGTAATAACTATTTTAACATAGTAGTTTGGGGCCCCTCAAAAATGGGGAGGGAGGGAGGGCCTAGGGGCAGAGGCGCTGCGCTTCTTCCCTTTTACTGACGAGATACACAGACAGACATCTCATTTTATTATGCACGATTTACAAAGAAGATCGCTAACGCCGCAGATTACGGAATCACCCCCCCCCCCCCCATATCGATATGAAGATCATTCACCACAAGTGACTGTATTTGAAATCAAATAATGAAAATCACTTTTTCATATGTGTATTCTTTGTTTTCTGACTCTTTATTGATTTCAGCTTCCGTGTTCCCCGTAGTGATTTATAAGGTCAAACCCATATTGCAGAACGACGTAATTCAAGGTTTCCAGCGGTGCCTGAAATCCCTTATATCCTGAAAAAAATAAATAAATAAAATGAAATAAAAAAATACGAAAAAAAAAAAGAAACTATATTACTGGCTCTAATTTTACTCTGCCAATTAAAGGTAGCCTTAATCCCTTAGATTAAGGCTGTCTTTAATTGGTACTCCGCGCCTACATTAAAAATATGACCCGTGATTGCAGTTTTTGTTTTGTTTCATCTAAATTAATTGGAGTGTGGCTCACTCATACTCTCTCATACCAGTTTTTTTTTTTTTTTTTTTTTTTTTTTATTTTTTTTTTTTTTTATTATTATTATTATTATTATTATCTCGAACCTTTTAATCTTATAGTGCTTTATCAATTTTTATTATATATATTTAACATGGCAATAAAATAATTTATATATTTTTTTAATTAAAAATTAATAAAATAATATATATATATATATATATATATATATATATATATATATATATATATATTAACATGGCATTAAAAAAATTGTGTACAAGATACAAACTTCGAAATTGCATATTTTTTTAAAATGGCAGCATAGGGCAAAATTTTGCATAACCATGCATAAAAAATGTTTATTTATGGCTCAATGATCACGAGACTTAATTGTTTCAATCACTGATGTGAAAAAAAGCCGCGATAAAATCACATTAAAATAATTGTTTACAAGTTACACACAACACCACAACACAATGTTTTGGCATTGAATTAACACTATGTACATTAAAACTGGACGCTCTTGGAAAGTTATGAATCCAAACACAGTGATTTGTTTAGTCTCAGAGACAAAATCCTCATCAGAATGCAATTGATATACATATAGGAAACCTCATATTACTGTAAGTTTGTTTACAGGCGGGATTTTATTCTTCGGATTTGCCTTCGTGAATAAGAGGAATTAAATTAAATATTTGAATGGAATTTATTTGAAAATCCTTATGAAAGCTTTTAGAATATGAACTTATTATTTTCCCTACAATACACGGTAATGTATAGGGAAAGTATTGGAGTCGTGTCGAAAATCGCAACTCGAGGGACCTATACATTTCGAGCACACTAGAAGCCGAAAACTATTTTCAGTATAACGTGTGCCCCCTCTATGTATGTATAACGACTGTGCAATGTATGTATCCTCCACTCTAGCTGAAGAACTAATGGACACAATTTCTCAACAATCGGTAGATAAGTCACGTGTGATTTGCTCTGCGGATTACATTTTGCTGCGATTCGAAAAAACGAATCTACCCTTTTTCTGCGAAACGGCCCGCAGAAATTGCAAATTAAAAATAAAGGTTGCTTAAGTGTATGGCCATTAAATGCTTGCTATATGCCAAAATTTTGACTACGAAAAGAATAAGGTCTCGAGTTATTTTATTTTATTTGCATTTTTGCCTCGTTGCCTATTTGAAAATACATCTTATTACACAATGAAAATAATAGAACTCTGAATTCAGTTAAATTTCGAATAATTATCAATGTTATTTTGTGCAATTAATTCAATTTAATGAAAGAGAAAGTAAATTGAATTCTGTAGGGAAAGTCATGTGCCCATCAAAATTTTTAAAGTTACGAGCAACGCCTGCTTTCTGCTAGTATAGGATAATCTTGGAATACAGAAACCGAATGGTATCTTCCTCATCCCCCGTCCACTCTGTTTCTCCGCTATAGCAATTTTATCCGCATCTTACGTCATTGATCCATTGTGCAAAGAGCAGGTGGTATGTGGGTTCTGTCGCCACCGACATTGCCAGCTTTTGTTCTATTATCCCTGCCAGAGCATTGTTTCGGTAGGTATTCCAGAACTTGTGGTTAATATTTCTAAAGAAAATATACCAGTTCCCCCCCCCGTGGACCAGATTATTCATTGTTGATTTGTTTACTTTATTTATTACTTTTTTCCTCTTGAATCTTTCTTTGTTTGCAATAATTTTTCAACATTTATTTATTCTGCATTGTGTTCGCAATTATAGATGAATCGGTCGCCTGCATCTCACCTTGCTGTCCCTCTTTCTTGTTATTGTTTTGAAATTACTTTTTGTGTATTTCTTTCTTATTGATTTCTTTTGTTTTGATACATTTTGGGCTTCTTCATTGCCCTCTTTTATAAGTTGTTGGATCGATGCAGATTCGAATTCTTATGTTTTTTGTCTGAAAATTTAGTGAAAATCAAAAAACAAAATAATTAAGAAAACATATATTAGAATGCGAAGATGTCTATGCACCCATATTATTTGCCAAACTACAGAATTGTGCCATTTTCAGGCACAGCGAAATAAGAACCTGAAACATGCGTGTTTCGGTAGATTTAAAAATAAATATTTAAGTACCGAACGGAGTTGAGTCGAAGATCTTTGTAAAGAATGTCGCCAATCTTTCCGATGATGTTATGATAGAAACTCTGTCATAATATTTTCGATCACTAAAGAACCGATTTGTGGGAAAATCGCACAAAAGTGTGATTCAACATAAAATAACTAAAAAAACTAATTCAAAATAAAATAAAAATAAATAAAAATAACTTTGTTTTACCGGAAGTACAACTAACCTAGTGTACCAAATTTCATGACAGTTCGAAGCTGAAACTTTCCGCTGCAGGCGATACACACACACTAACAGACGGAAGACTCACAAGCATTTCTTTTATTATATAAGATTTTTGCATTTCATATACTGGAATATATACTGCTTTACATTAGTCTCATTGATCAAATCATGTTATAATCATTATACTACTGTCGAACTCTAACAATTCTCTTTTATTTATTTATTTTTTCTGTAATTTGTCAAAATAAGATTATTAAATGAATTTATAAATATACTGTAATCTCCGTATATTCGAACTAAAATTTTAAAGCGCAGCATTCAAAAAATTTAACTATCTAGATCTGAATATTAATGACGTAGATACGATATTGCATCAATATACTACAAATTATATTGATACAGCAAACAGTACAGTATCAATACGTCACCAAACGATACACCACATCATTCTATTGCATAAGTGTGCCCACTTATGCAATACTTGCTTAACAACGTGTATACCTACGTAGCACGTGAATTAGTCACCTGTGTTTCAAATCTTATAATCCTCCCTCGTTGTTTTATCATTTTTGTTTCCCTTTATTGATTCTTTTTGCGTGTAATATATTTTTTAATTTCTTTTTCTGTTTTATTTATATTTCAAAACTGGCATTAACGACATTTCGATTGTCAGTTAATTTGATAAAATTTCTCAATAATTCGACAATAATCGAATGTGTAGTCACTTGCGATTTAATTTACGCTCCGCATTTCATTTAACGATTTCCTAACATATGTCACGTTTGAAAGAGCGATTGTCTCGTATTGATTTATATCATTAAATTCTGAGTGACGTCATTTTACTGGGAAATGAAGGAAATCGACTTTTAGATATTAAATAGTTACGCATTGGTAGTTTTTATTTAAATCGATGGCTAGATGTATGTGAAAAGAGTATTTTTTATAAATTGATAGAGTTGGTTGACAATCGCAAACTATTTCTAGTTCAATTTATTTCTAGTGAAACATACTTGAAAAGTACTCTCTCATTGAATTATAGTGAACATATTTTTTTTTCACATTTCAGATTTAAAAACTAGTATAATATTTCGAGAAATGTGCATGTATCATTCTGTAAATTGTCATTCTCTCTTCAATAATAAATTACATATCAAATGGCTATTTTTGCAACCAAATGTAACATATTTATGTTTTATATAATTTTTTTTTCGATTTTTGAAAAGAGGTATACGAAAAACTGAAATCCTTCCACTAGTACGAGTACCTCAATAATCATCAGACATCTGACAAATATTTTGGGCTTTCCCTTCATCCAATTATCCTGAAAATTATTAGGTTTCGTATATTTATTAATTGAAATAATAGGCCCAAATTTCGTTCGATAATCTTTTCTTATTCGACAAATATATTTTCCACAGACAGGCTCAGAGATGCTCATAACTGAAACCCATAAGTTCGAGCAGTAAAAGGTACTAAAATAGGCAGGCAAATAAAGAAAATAAAACGTCAAAATATGTATAGTAAAAATAAACATTTTTCCTGTATATAATCTTCGGGAAAATTCAAATTTTATAGAAATATCTAGCTAATTTGACAAAATTATTTATCAGAAAATTATTTATCAATTATTTATTTCCGCGATTAACCACAATTACTGGATTTTATCTTCTTGTAGAAAGTTAAACTTTGTCTTCTGACACAGTTCCAGTGTTCAAGAATACTGGAATCGAAAACGATTTTTCGCCTTCAACAGAGGTAACAGTAGAACATTTAAAACTTATAATATTTCTAAGAATAGTTTTATTAAAACTGAAATATAAATACCACTTTCGAGTATTTTCGCGATGTTTTAATATTTGTTCCAAGTCATTATTTGCTAAATGAACTAACTTGTATTTTATACTCACACGATGTAACCCTGTTGTCTGGGAACATGTTCAATGTCACTAACTATACATTATTTAATAACTTCACGGAATTCATAAACATTTTGTTCTTTTTTTTTCGAAAAAAAGTAATAATATCAGCTTTTTTTAAAAGTGTGCTAGAATGAAAGTTAAATCGTAACGAATAGAATCTTTGGATAGTATTTGTTGAGCAATTTGTTTCGAGCTGGTTTTTCCTCAAATAAACTATTAACAAACGAAGCGAAAGAGCAAGTCATTCGGAATGTTTATTTCACACAGCTCGGTTGGGTTTTTTTTTTAAGAAAAAAGGAATGTCGTTCTATATAAATAAAATTAAAAATATGTCTGTGTATTTGTCTCATCATAACGGGAGAACGGCTGCACCGAATTTCATAAAATTTTGTGGATAGACGTGAATAGTCCCACTTAAAATTGAGTCCACGTTTTGAGTTTCTAGGACCAGGAGTTATCGAGATATTAATGAAAAACATACCTCCCATGGAGATAGCATTATGCAGAAGATATTTTTATCGCCAATTTATTTGAAGAAAAATATATCATGTTGCTTAGCAACGGATTTAAATCCAAATTTATACAGCAGATGATTTTATTAAATATTTTTCGCTTTTTATAATAAAAAAATGTATATAAATATAAATTTGATCGGAATTGCATTTTTGACTGCATTATGTTAATTAAGATTACTGATTAAGCGTTCGTGTTTATAGATTACGGGACAATTGTTGGCATTTTCACTTTCTTACGTCATTTGTTCTATTTCTAGACTTTTCAAACACATATATTGTGTTAACTCATGTATTGTGTTTAGCCGATTGTTGAAACAAAATAAAAGTAGTACTGGTATATCTTCTAATACCATTTTAGCGCTTTCATTTTGGCATATACTGATCCAATTTCATATTTTTTAAAAATGTGTTTACAAACGAGACTAGGTTGCTTTATTCTTCAGATCTGTACATGAAAATAATTTTAAATAGCGAGAACAAATATGCTTATACTTTTTAGGAGAAATAGATTAAATATTTAATAAAATGTTTTGAATAACAATATCAAATTAATTGCATAAGGATTTGCACATAATTGGGAATTTTAATTTTCTTTATATTATATATTCCGTACGAAGAACGGGTATACTGATAATATAAAATATAAATTGAGGTCAATATTAGCATAAAGAAAAACAGGAACATTTAAAAACATAAAACGGAATTTTCTTCAAATATGAAGGGGGGGGGGGGGAGCATTTTGAGGCAATTTGTCTCAAATTCCGAGCTTTACTCATAACATATAGATCTATCAAAATCTGAGGATCGGATTTTTGACCTCGTCACAATAGTTTCCCTTTACGTATACGTTTGTTTCTCCGGGCGATGGCTGCGCGTACCAGGTGCTCTGTCGCAGAGTCAATGAATCTTATTCGGGTGGGTCGGGGTCTTAATTGATTTACATATACTATATTGTATAAAAAGTAAAAATGGTAAGGGTGCCTTGTTTTAAAGGAAGAATTTCATATTTTGACATATATTTTTGGACCACCCCTACATGGACTCACACCAGTATGTTTTTTAGAAAAAGTAAAACAAAAAAGTCATCGCAGCCAAAAATAGAATTTGCAGGATATATAGGTGCATGGCAGTAGCTAGACAGGGGCTAGCTCAGCCCCCCCCCCCCTGTTAAAATAATAAATATTTAGTAGTGATATGAAATTTCATTCAAAATGTCATCCAAATTTTACATAAAAATTTTCTTTATGATATCTTTTTATAAATCACTTTGTTTTAAAGATTACTTAATTTAGCCGAATTTGTGGTTATGCTGATGATCCATTTATTTACATATTTAATTTAAAAATATTTAAATATTAAGACAATAGTATTTGGATACTTTTGTATTATTGCGGGATTCACGTATACCTTCAAGAGTCAAAATCAACTGATAAGGAGTTAAGAGTTAATATTAAGCGTTAACTTAAATTTCCTTCGATTCATTAACAGTTTTGCTTCTAGTTGATGCTTATATCAAAATTAATTGTCATTATTATAGTATATTAATATTGATGTAAAGTAGCTATATCAATGTCTCTAATCAACGCTTAGCTTACAAATATAAATAATGCAATTATTTGTTAATAATTTTTATGGATTGAAATATGTAATAGTAACTATTTAATAAATGCTAATGATTAACTGTTTCGGTGAGCCCCTTCAAGATTGTTCAGTCCCCCCTTAAATGTTACTTTCAGCCTCTCTTGAATTCCGTCTCTAGTTACGGCCCTGTACAGGTGTGGTCTGGAATAACAGTGCTTCAGAGGCTATTGGCCATGAAGGAATCGGTTCCCAAGACTCAATAAACATTTCTGACCTTGTGTTAAAGGCGGCAAAGGTGAGAGTGATGCTTTCACACCAGTCCTCCCCCAGCTACACTTCATTTCCTCGAGCTCAAGTTTTCACTTTCGTTTCCATCTTCCACGCAAGGTTATGCAATCTGACTTTGTTTGCATTTTAATAGAAGTGTCAAAAGCAAATGTGCACCAGGGAGCCCTGGGTGTGCATAGGGCTTGATAGGTTGTGGTTAAATATGGAGCATGGGCATACAGAAAATGTGGACCTTACATTTCCGAAATAAAATACTCATATTCGTATGCACCATAGGAATTTAGTGATTTCTGCATTTTAGAAATTTACAACCGTTTAATTCCCTAATTTTAGTAGGATATATGTAAATTTATCTTCTTTTAAAAACTTTTTGCCTAATTATTGATTAATAATAATTCTTTCGAGCTCAGGCAACCCATCAAATGAATAAGTTTTTGGAATGATATCTCTGTGTGTTGTCAGAATACCTATTAAATTTAATTAAGCATGAAAAATTTTATTTATTTTCTCATTGTTATCTCTCTCTCTCTCTCTGTATATATACAATATATATACAAGTACTCTGTGTGTGTGTATATATATATATATATATATATATATATATATATATATATATATATATATGATACATAAATTTTAAGCTTTCCTCAATAACACGCCCTTTTCTTTCATAAATCTTATTTCATGCCAAGCACATATTGCAACTATATTAAATTCTATCCCACGCCACTCATATTAACAAAGTCTGCCAGCACTTTCTCTTTTCCTTGACCATACCATATAGGGTCATTAATCTTAACTTATGCGTAAACTTTCTCATATGAAACTGCTTCCCCATCACATATTTAAAGCATAAAGAACGCGAAGGCAGCATGTGTCCCATATCTTCATATTCCTCCCCCTCTGCTGTAACTGTATATAGTGTGACTCTGACTGCATTGAGATTTCTTGAGAGAGCTAGCTAGCTGGTCGACGATCAGGAGCTTGGCCGGCCTATGTAACTATATCTTTTTCGAGTGTCATATAATAAAGTAGATTTTTGGTAATGTGAAATGTCTCTTCCCTTGACTATTGTAGCCTGTATTCCAGATATATATCCTGCGAATTTTCGACTTTGCTTAGAATTTTGATTTAATCAATTGTTATTTATTAAATATTAATATTAAATAATTATAAAATTTAATAAATTAATATATAATATTAAAATTGAGCATTTGCCAGTATGGGCAAAAATTGGGTCGAGCCTACTCTTAATTTCTCTGTGATTGGTTTGCTGGCAGAAACGTCACAAAGATGAACACATTAAACGTATAGATATTTAATTCTACATCTAGTTAAATCTAGCAGATAAGGAACAACTTACATGCAGCAAATAAAGAACCTATTGTCCCTAAAAATGATAAATATATAACATAAAAATATAAATCAATATTATTTAGTAAAAAAAAAAAAAATTGGAGATGAGTGAAGGCGTTTCTTATTTGAAATAGAAGCCAGATTATTCTACAGCTCCTTCTTTTGGATGTCGAACACAAGACTTTTCAACTTTCGTGCGATTTTGAGACTACAAAACATTGATTCATATTTGAAGTCATCTTGCTTCGTAACTAACCGAGTAATACAGAAATAGAATCTGTGGGAAGAAGGTGAGATAAACCACACTGTTGCCAAAAGAAAACATAAAAAACATTTTTGTGGAGGTTGTTATGTTCGTGAGTATGTATAGATTTTTTCATCATAAGAATTGGAACGCATTTATGTTCGCAACATTCTAAAAGTCTATGTTTTGTCTGTCTGTAATGTATATAAATCCACAGTTTTAGACCGATTTGTTTTGCATTTGGAATGATTAATCGTTACTTTACTGTAGATGTTCATGTTTCGAATTTCAGGGCATAATGATTGTCAAGGAGATCCCGGAGGCTCGGGCACGAATCCTAATCCCGGGTATGACTGCATAACCTTGGTATGACTGTGTAATGTTTTGCCACATCTTCCAAATATCGTGCGTATGAAAAATGTGAATACCTGCAGAAGTGACACGCTTGAATAGGCCCCATTGGGATTTAGAACCGATGATTGAGTATTGGGTTACATTATCTTCAGATGCAACGAACCGAGACGAGAAGTCTGCCCCTACTCTGTATCTAGTACTATGGTCCAAAATATTATGTGGAGGTTTAACTGCGCGTTGTTACTCCAAAGCCAAATTTAACCCAATTCATTTCTACAACAGATATTATACGGCTCGCATCATTATCTTTGGTGTCTAAGATGAAAAGACCGCCTCTAAACGCATCTGGTACCGGGGTTCAAAATATTGTGTGGCTGTTTGACTGTGTGCAGCGTTACTTCAAAACCGAACTTAACCTACATGATTCCTATAACAAACACTGTTCAAAACCAGTCCTCCTCAGCATCGTTCAAATGCATAGAGTAGACAGCTTGGCGTGTACGACACGGTGCTTGACAGATACTTCTAATAACCTGTAAAACGAGGTAACTGTTATTCACTGAAGGTCATCCGTTCTATAAGTTCGACAAACAGCCAAGTTGTTGCTCCCTACGGCAAAATGCATAGCCATCCGGCTCCTCATCCCTTTCGTGTGGACGGCCACTACGCTATCCTCCCTCATTCAAAAAGTGTCGAACGTTGACCTCGCGAGGTCGCTAATAGGAATCGACATCAAGCAGAGAACAGGTTCTGCAACTAATTTTTGCAGAAATTGTAATCAATGCTTAATGAGTTGGAACCGTCTTTTCAGCAAACAATAGAAAGAAAGATAGGAGGATATCATTGTTCGGTATATCTTCAACATTCTGAATACAAGACAAAGAAATGTGCAAGGGCCTAAAATAAGAACCCCATTAGTACCCATTGGCCATCCGTATTTCCCTTGCGAAGAAGGAAAAAAAATGTTTGTAAAGTAAAAACTCCGTTTGTGACGCAGCATGTAACGGTTGAATAAAGACAAAGCAATTAAAGGTTTAAAAATTGATGGTAATCGCTTGATTCTTTTCGAGAGATATTACGAGGCATTACGTTCCCTGGGGAAATTGTAAAATTTCTAATATATCAAGTACGGCTCGTGATAAGTCTTAAAATAGTTTCTATTCATTTCCAGTTAAAAGTATTTACAAAATCCACTGATTTGACATTAGTGAGGTTGAGTATAATAGTCTGTTTATATTTTTCTATTTTAGCGAGCTGTTTTTTTGTTTTGTTTTGTTTTTACTAAAATTCTTAATCCCAGCGAAAGGTTAGAAAAGTCAGAGTTTGGCGTCGTCCCCTGTCATCAGCGTGCCCCCTCCCTATTTCCACCTATACTTATCGGCAGTGGAAGAGTATATATTTCCCTAAAATTACGTGGCTAAGACAGCCACTTAGCCCAAGAAACTGGCGATTGGACACCGAACTTCCCTAGATCGCAAAAGTTTCGAAATTCAAATGGCGCTTCTGGCCGTTCTGGATCTAATCTCCACCGTAGATATCCTATATCCTCTTTAGGATATCCACGATACCCTACGATACCTACATGAGAGGGTTACCCCCCCCCCCCCCCACACACACACACACACCCCGAATGTCTGTAGTGGTTCAGAATCCATTTTAAACTAAATATCCCAGTCTAATTAATCACAGGATGTACCAAAAGCGATCCTGTATATCGAATTTTGACTGCTTAATAAAAAAAAAAAAAATTGATGTTTTCTTTTTAACAAACACATTATAAAATTCAAAAAAACATTACAAATACTGGCAAAACTCTTCACTTCATACTTAATTCAGTTTCATTTATATATTTACTATTTTATATTTACGAGTAATTTCTTTCGACACTTTTCGAATGGTCTCCAATAGACGTAATAATCATTGAAAATAGAATAAAATTTAATAGCACACTTAGTGCTGCGCGGTTACACCTGAAATTTTGTACACCCATGTCTTAGACGCAGCTGAATGGAAGGGTGTCATAATTAACCGCTCTTTCTATTCATAATTTTTTTGTGAATATTAATTTAATAATTAATAATAAATATTTTAAATATGTTTGAATATTAAAATGTATATGGATTTTGTTTAGGATTTTTAGTAGAGAAGTATGCGAAAACAATTTTCTTGGAAAATTGATTTATCTCGAACATTTTGGAAAATCCATTTAACATTATGGTCAGCAAATTTCAAACACATACAATTAGATGAAATATTCTTTAAAAATGGTAAACTTTTTATAAAAGTTGCTTGAATTTTCTATAGAATCTGAATATGTAATGATCAATGGGGGTTGCCCTTGAAGATTTCGGAGTGAGTGCCAAGATAATTAGGACGACGGCCCCTTAAGCAAGTTTTGAATATTGATATTTGTAGACATGAATCCTTTTCGAATGTTATATACTATATTCTATTTTGTTCTGCGATGTAACTGCCTTCGGGTGTTTTTTTTTTTTTTTCTTTTGATGGCTGCTGTATATTATTTTACAGCTGTGTAACAAACAAGTCCATGTAAAAAGCAGTGTGCTGCCCATTTTTTTTTTTCCCCGATGATATCTGCTGAGTGGTATAACATGTTGTAACATATCGGAAAATTATATTTTTGACGGCTGCTGTACATTATTTTATTACTGCGTAAGAGGTAAAGCGCATTATGTAAGAAAAGTCGTGTGCTGTCCACATTTTTATTTATTACTTTCCCTGCAATACATGATTATGTATAGGGAAAGTATTGGAATCATGCCGAAAATCGCAACTCGAGTTTTCCACAGACCTACACGTTTCGAGACCTCTAGAATACGAAAAAACTATTTTTAGCGTGACGTGTATCTGTATGTCTGTCTATCTGTCTGTCTGTATAATGTATGTATAAACTCTAACTCAAAAACTAATGTACCGAATTTCATAAAATTTGGTAGGTAAGGCATTTGGGTGTGACCCTGGTGCTGATTAGTTTATAGTACGATTCGGGATAAAAAAAAAAACCCGCCTTTTTTTGCGAAATGGCCTGCAAAAATTGCCTGTATCCACTCTAACTGAAAAACTAATGGACCGAATTTCACAAAATTCGCTAGATAAGTCACTTGTGGGTTACCCTGGTGCTGATTAGATTTTGGTACTATTCGAAAAAAAATAGCCTGCCTTTTTTTGCAAAATGACCCTCAAAAATCGTCAAAATCTAAAATAAAAAACTACGTATGCTCACATATATCCATTAAATGCTTGTTTTATACGTAATGTTTAACGAAGAAAAGAATAAGACCAACCCTATTACACTAGGTCTAACCGTTCTCGAGATATTTTAGTTTTTTCGTATTTTCTCTACGCCACCTTTAAAAAAAAGTCCAGTTACCAAATGAGAAAGAAAATTGAATTAAAAGTGAATTAAATTTAATTAAAATAAAGAGAATGTGAGTATAAGTCTGCAGGAAAAGTCATGTGATGCCTACATCAGATTTTTTTTTCTTATTTATTTATTTCCTTCTTTTTTTTTATTGTGATATCTACTGAGTGACTGAGTGATAACAATTAATATCGAAAAATTATATAAAGTTTAAACATTTGTCCATAACTTGTAATAAAAATCAATTAGGTTATAGGTATTTTCATTCTCTCATCATGGACAACCCACAGTAACGTTCGCCTTTTTGCCATAACTTTTGTCAACTCGTGCGGTTACCTCGTTATACTTGACTCCTGTCGGTCAATTCTGTTTGAGTTACCATGCGTGCAGGGGAGTGCCAATCGAAAAGGAAAATTACAATCTTTCCTCGGGCAATAACCCTGTCACCGACTGCGACAATAAGCTTCATTCAGGGATGCTCATTGATTGGCAGAGTTGATGGACTTTAGGCACAGAAAGAAACCTTTGGAAACAGTGTGCAAAGTAACACGGAAATAGAACACAGTGTTTTTCTAATATTACCAATATTAGGAGACATCATTGAAGTATTCAGATAAGATCATATGGACCTTCATTTAATCACATTGGATTTAGGTCAGTGGTTCCCCCAACCTGTACAACCAAAACAACTCTAAAAAGTATATGTTTTATATTCGCATTCTATCTGCAAATTTGTAGTAAGAAATAATTTAAAAATATATTCTGAGAATTATGTATTCGAATTAGCATTCTCTATTTGAATTTATTTAAAATTGTCATAGGAAAACCCAACACTCTTAAATATTAGGTAGCAGCTCCTTTAATAAGTTTTATTTATTTTTTAACAATGTATGACTTTTAGTGCTGAAAATGGTCATGTTAATCGAAAATTCGCTCAACTAGGTTCTACCCCTTGGTCGATGACCTTATAAGTGTACACAATTACAGCCTTCTAGGTCGTAGAAAGCTTCTTGAGATCTGAAAAGATTTTTTAATTCCCCCCCCCCCCCCCTCTCTAGTTTGTCTGCCACCATTTGCAAATTTTTCGGTGGAAAAAAAAAAACATTTTTTGCCTCCCGAGTGATGTTGTGGGGGAGATCGAAAATCCAACTCCGTTTATTCTGTCTCATAGTTGGTGCTGTAATTGTGCATTCAGCCTTCTGGGGAATCTAGATAGACGAAAAAGCAAAGAGGAGGGTACCCTCGTATTTAGTTCTTCTGAAGGGTTTCAAAAAACTTTTAGAACCCTCGTATTTTTTTCATCTCTGAGGGGATTTGAAATTCCGGTTATGTTACATAGTCGATATTATAAATAGGCAAAAATTCAGTCTCCTGGGTCACCAGGGGGCTTCTGGGGAAAGAATGGAAAGAATTTTTGAAAAAAAAAAAAAAAAAAAAACCTATACCCGTTGAAGGGGGGGGGGGGGGATTTGAAAATCTGGCTACGTTAGGTTATGTCCAATGGTCGATACTGTAAGTGTGCAATGTGCACAGATTTAGCCTTTTAAATTCCAAGTCAGCAGGCTGCTTCTGGAGATATTGAAAAGACTTTTCGAACCTTCAATTACAAACATTACTCTTATCAAAACAACCCATTTTTTCAGCCTAGGAGAATAAATCGAAAATCCAGTTTCGTTAAGTTCTGTCCCGTGGATGATACTGTAAGTGTGAAAACCCCAGGCCGTCCGACTCGTCCAGAGGACATGAGTAACTGTTTGGACGACCGGGAGATACTGTAAGTGTGCAAAGACTCACTAAATTCTGAAAAGACACAAACACATTAGATTATATAGATTTGGCTGTATAAGTTTGAATATTCGTTTAGTTTTTTTTTTTCATTAATGTTATAATTTTTAAGAATTTTTATTAATTTCTGAAAAAACGCAGAAAGATAAATTTTAAAAGAATTACATGCTTCATTTATTTGAATATCTAGGATTTTTTTTTTTTTTTATGGATTCTATTATTATCTACAATTTTTATTGTTTTCGAAGAAACACTAAAATACATATATATTGGTTTAATTTATTTAAATATCTTTGTAATTTCCTTCAATGTTGTTTTCTTTTTTTCAAGAATTTAAAGTGCAAAGTAATTTATACCGAGAACAAAGATATTCTGAAGTATTATTGGCCCAGGGCCCCTAAATTTTTAATTCTGAACTGCCCCCTCCCCTTATCCCCCCTCCATAGTGTTTTTTTTTTTTTCGGTGGTGAGCGATCGATGGTGTAAGAGTAGAGTGGCGTTGTTGCTAGGCGCAAACCTACTCCGGAAATTCCGGTTCGGCTATTTCAAAAGTTTCCTGTGAAAAAATGTTATCTCCTATTTTCTGTAATCAAAATACAATCCCGAGAAACGCCTTCCATATATCTTTCAGCTTCATTCTTATTGATTATTTTATAAATGTTTCCATATTGTTTAAGAAGGTCCCATCCATGGCGTAGTTCAAATTATACTACCATCAGTGTGAAGAGAATTGTAATTGTTTTCACATGGAAAATGATGCTGCCGAAATTTCGAATAATTCGAGTTCTAAAAACAAACAGTTCTAGTTACTTTCTCATAGTATTGAGAAAGTATTTCGAGATTTGGATGCCAATAAATGTTTAGACCTATGTTCGATTTCGATTTCAAAATGTTCGATTTCGAGATTTGGATGCCAATATATGTTTTAAGACCTCATGAACACTATTTTTTGAGTCCGACTGTCTGATGTCTGTGTACGCGATAGCAGCCACAAATATGAATGGATTTTCACGAAACTGTATATCTGGCTTTGTGATCGAAAAATCTAGAACTAGATAGAATTTTTTCAAATTCGAGCGAAAACTTCGAAATTGATTTGAAATTTTATATTTCTTTAACATGGCAGCATAGGACAAAATGGGACATAATCATGCATGAAAGGATTTATCTATAGCTTATAATGATCATGACAATTAATAGTTTCAATCATTGTTGTGAAAAATAGCTGTGATACATTTTTTGGTTTGTGACGTCATGAGCCCCTTTTGAGAGAAAGGCAAGTTATCCCTCCCCCCTCCGGGGTGTACATTGTCAAGTATGATATCAATTGAAAGATTTGTCAACCCCTCTAAAGTGAAAGGTAACAAGCTATAATTGTAATCATTTGAATCCACAATACCGATTTTTCACATTTTTTCTTGTAAAATTAAAAAAAAATGAATTCTAGTATGAGGATGTCGAATTGAGCTACACGCTAGTTAATTTTTTACATAATGTATCCACGCATACAGTTTTAATCACCTTACATACATTCCTTCTTCAATTATCGTGTGCACAGTATATATACACATACGGAAAAATCTTTCAAAAGAGTTCGAAATATGTTCAGGAGATTTAAAAAAGGGTTGATCCGTCAAATTCTCGAATTCTAAAAATTTCAGATGATCAATACTCTTTACTTTCCCTACATAAATAATATAAAGAGGAAAAGTACTGTGACAGGGTCGAAAATTTGAATTCGAATTTTTGAAGAACATGTACGTTTTCAGCATTCTTAAACTTGAACAGAACGTTTTTGAAGTAGTCTTTCTCTTACTGCCTGTGTCTGTGTGTGTGTGTGTGTGTGGTGGTGGTGGTGGTGGGGGGGGGGGGGGGAAATATCTCACGAACTAATAGAAAGTTTTGAAATAAATGTGGTGCAATTATTACAGCCAGAGAATAATCTGGAATTCTGTTGATCTTAAACACAACTGTCGAACGTTCCAAAGTCCCCCCTTCCTCCCCTTTACCCAATTTTCGAATTAAATTTTGAAAGAAATCATAAAGAAATATCAGTACCTTCATTAATGATAAATAATCATTTTATACTTAATTTTTCAGTAGAAAACAAATGACACACACTTTAGAACGCAGGTATGAACTATTCTCGAGATGTTACGCGTTTTTTCGAATGAATTTATCAAAAAATTAAAAGGTAGAATTTATTATCAAATATAGTCTCTTTCCATATACCGAGCTTTCGTTCGTGAAAAATTGTCGCCATTACTGAAATTTTCCCGCGAACCCTCTGACGCAACTTCGAACCCTCAGGGGCTCGCGAACCACCCATTGGGTACAATTGCTTTAAATCTAACGGTAAAAGTTTGAGCCCATCTGCTATATGAAAGAAATACCATTCGGTCTAATAGCTTTCAGTGGCATTATTCTTGCATTTCAGTAGATTGCAAGCAAATTCTACGTAATATTCTTCGGCTGCTATTCATGTTTACTTTTGTTAAAGGCCAAATATATCGATCCGTGCGAAGACCGTCCATTGAGCAGCTGCGCGCGCGTCTTTTATATCGATCTTCTTTCTGTCACGGCGTTCTCAGCAGCTTTTGGCAGCTGCCAGCCAGAATTCTCCACTACAAGATCTACAAGAGAAGAGAGAGAGAGAGCTGCTCGTGAGGTAAAAATAAACTTATTTTAAACGTTTCTTTCGGAAATGCGTAAGTTTCGAAAAGAATTTTCGGTTAGCAACTGCTTACGGGGGGGCCGAATTTTTTCAGTTCGAGCTCTCTTGTATTTGATTTTTTCTCAATGTTCACATTCATAATATGAGACTGTTCGTTCATTCCTCCACATCCAGGCATTCTCTCTGCCTCCTGTTTCTCTCGGATATTTTTAGAAACGTTAGTGAACGCTCTCCTTTTCATGACGATTATGAAAGTCTTGAATCTCTTATTCTATAAATTCATACAAGAATATCTAAAGTATGAGTCTACAACTCCACTTTCTCATGCATTAATATTCCATACTAGCAGTATACCCGTTCTTTGTACGAAATATATAATATTAAAAACTTAAAATTCACAATCATGTGCAAATTCCTATTGTATACTAAATGACATTGTTATTCAAAACATTATGTTAAAATATTTAAATTAATGCTCCTAAAAAGAAGTTTTAAGAATATCTGTTCTCGCTGCACAAAATTATCTTCACAGACAGATCTGGAGAATAAAACATCATGGTCCTGTTTGTAAATAAATTTCAAAAAATATGAAATTGAATCAATATATATGCCAAAGTAAATGCGCTAAAATTGTATGGGAAGATATACACCCGTGCTACTTATATTCTCGAATATTAGAAGATATATCCGCATATTAATAAAAGATTATCCGTACTACAGTATATGTGTTTCAACCGTTTTTGCCAAAATAAAACAGATGACGTAATTAATTGAAAATATCAATAATTCCCGTAATCTTTAAACCCGAAGGCCGTAATGAATATAATTCAGTCAAAAATGTATTTTCGATACACTTTATTTAATATACATATCTTTATTATTTAAATCCAAAAAAATTTAATAAAAATCGTCTGCTGAATAGACATATTGTATTTAAATCTGTTGCTAAGCGACATATGATTTTCTTCAAATAAATTTGCGAAAAAATGCGTAATGCTGTGTCTATAAAAGGTTTAACTGTGCGATTTTAATTAATATCTAGACGTAATAAACCCCTGGTCATAGAAACTGAAAACTTCAACTATATTTTAAGTGGAGCTATTCTAAGGATACCCACAAAATTTCATAAAATTCGATGCTCTCCCTTGATGATGAGACAAACGTACATACAGACAGACATATTTCAATTTTGTTTATATAAATATTTGAATATATAAATATTTGAATATATAAATATTTGATACTACCAAAACACGAAATTCAACCTTTTGATAAATGCGTACTACCAAAACACGAAATTCAAATTTTTCAGTACCGCCAACAAAATTATGTCTTGTATACAAACAGAAAGTCAAGACTATGTCCGCACTTTATTATCTCGTAATTTTATTTAGTTTCAGATAAGAAAAATTGGACAAAAATTAAAAATATCAGGAAATACGATTAGCCATACTGATTGACCATACGATTGACCATATTGATTAACGATGTGTTTAACAAAATGATTTAATGTGATGCATGTGCTTGTTTGACACAACAAATATAGTTTCTTTATATGTGGTTCTCTGACTGCTCAAAGATAAGGCATTCAAAATAAATATTATTGAAAATACGTACTAGTTAAATTTTTGTGGTGTATATTGCACACATGATACAAGTAACGCCAGGCATCTTACCACTAGTGCGTTAAACACATTGTAGGAGTCACTTCAAACATAGAAGGGAAAATAATCACCTCAATATGTCAGTGGGGACTCTGTTGTTTAATTCCACGTTGAAAAATAGTTATTTACAGCATTTAATCACTTGATAAAGGAAGAAATATGAAAAAGAGAGAGAATCCTGTCCCCGATCATGTTTGGCAAGCCCCCCCCCCATCCCCAGAGACTGATTACCGAAAAGACGCGGGAAGCACATGTTTTCCGTTAAACGATTCGAAGGGGCCCCCAAATTGCATCCCTGATTTACACTTATCTTTAAATGTAATCTTAAAATATTTGTCAAATAGTTAGATTTACTCTTTTCTTTAATGTAAGTTGTTTGTCAAATAATTAGATTTCCTTTTTTTTTTTTCTGTTATTTGGCAAATAGTTAGATTTGCACTTTTTTAAATATAAGTTATTTGTCAAATAGTTAGATTTACACTTTTTTTAATGTTATTTGTCAAGTAGTTAGATGTACACTTTTTTAATGTAAGTTATTTGTCAAATAGTTAGATTTACACTTTTTTTAAATGTAAGTTATTTGTCAAATAGTTAAGTTAAATAGTATCTTGCCCATACAGGCAACCAAAGAAATATTTTGGTTGTCTGAGCCCGAATTTTTATTCCTCATACATATATATTTATATATATATATAGTTAACAGTTTAGTATATAAATGTAAATATATATATATATATATATATATATATAAAAATAAATTATTAAATCCAAAGTTAGATTGTATGTAGTAACTCATAATACACTATTCCAAAATTTTCTACAAATACAAAGAAATTAAGATATATATATATATATATATATATATATATATATATATATATATAATTGAAGATTTTTATGATTACTTGTTATATATATATACCCGAGAAATACCAAAGAAAATTGCTTGTAAACTGAAGGTAAAGGTAAAAAAATTGCAAATCAGAAGCCAAGTGTAGCACGATGAGCTAGGCAAGAAGTTTGGAATTTGAATAAATGGAATCTAGTGAATATAAAAGGAATAAAATGAATATGAAAAGCTATATATATATATATATATATATATATATTTACATTTAAATATTAAACTGTTAACAAAAAAAGGTAACATGGCATTTAATATATTTACATTAAAACTACTTGCAAAAGTAAACATGGACCACCCGTGATTAAATAATAAAATAGACTATGGTTTAGGAATTTTGGTGTAGACAACCAGTTTAAAAAAATCAGTTTGTTGATGAGAACTCTTAGTTGACCAGAGCAATGCGGTATTAGAATTTTTCGAGCATGGGGTCCCCAAATTTGGTTGTGCGTCCCCTAAATTTATTACTTAATTAGACCCTGCCCCCATCCCCACCCCACTGCTATCAGAGTTTTATATTCTGATGCTAATTGACATAGAAGGCGTTCTTAAACAATCCGGAATATGGAAACTGACAATATGCTGATATTATGTATAGAATGGAATAAAATTTACTTGCGGTGGTACAAACAAAACGCCACTTTTTCTTCAAATTGAATACGTATAATATATATAGATAATACGTATCAACCGGTTTCGGAATAGAAAAACAGCTTCCTTCTTCGAGATAAAATGACATATGTAGAAAAAATAATAGACCAAATTTCACAAAATTTATTAGATAAGTCACGTGTGAGTACGATTCGGGAAAAAAGAACCTGACCTTTTTTGCAAAATAGCCCGCAAAAATCTTTTGTATCCACTGTAGCTGAGAAACTAATTGGCCAAATTTCACAAAATTTGGTAGATAAGTTGCTTATAGGTTACCGTGATGCTGCTCAAATTTTGGTACAGTTCGAAAAAAAAAAAAGAATTTGCCTTTTTTGTAAAATGGTCCGCAAAAATCGTCAAGATCTAAAAATAAAATACTGCAAATGTATCAGTTAACTGCATGTTTTATACGTAATGCTGGACAACAAAAAGAATAAGACCCAATCCCATTACTGTAAGATGGACCATTCTTGAGACATTTAAGTTTTTAATTTTGGGAAACAGAAGACGTTTTTCACTGTAGATCAATCTTATTCGCTTTGTTGTCGAAAATTACATAATTAATAAGTATATAATTAGTACATTTCAACAATTTTAGTCATTTATTTCAAATTTTTACGATCTTCGTGGGCCATTTTACAAAAAAGGTTCAATTCTATTTTTTCGAATCATGCCAAAATTTAATCAGCATCAGGATAACCTTTAAAGGGACTTAACTGCTAAATTTTAAGAAATTTCATCAAATAGTTTTATAACTGTAATTAAAAAAATCTGATGTGGGAAGCACATGGCTTTCCCTACAGACTCAAATACATTTTTTTTATTTTTTACTTCATGGTGCATTAATTTGAGTTTAATCGTAGGAAATAACATGCATATTTTTCTGATATTATATCCAATTTGCATTTTTAATGCATTTTCAATATTTCAAAATTCCAAAAAAATAAATATCTTGAGAACGATTTATCCTAGAGTCGATTTATCCTAGAGTAGGGGTCATTCGCTTTGCTGTCAAAAATTACATGAAGAAAAAGTATTTAATTAATATATATTTCAGCAATTTTTGTCATTTAATTCATATTTTCACGATCTTTGCGGGTCATTTTATAAAAAAGGTTCGACTATATTTTTCCGAATCGTGCCAAAATTTTATCAGTATCAGGATGACCCTCAAAGGCCGTAACTACTAAATTTTAAGGAAATTCAATAAATAGTTTTTTAATAGCAGTGAAAAACGTCTTCAGTTCCTCAAAATGAAAACAAATATCTCGAGAACGGTCCATCTCAGAGTAATGAGGTTGATTTTATTCTTTTTGTTGTTAAAAATTATGTATAAACAAGCATCACAATTAATAACATATACCCAGATTTAAATATTCATAAAAAAAGTTTGCTCAGATTAATAAATGAACAGAACATTATACATAAATTGCTTGTTGACCTACCATCAACCTACCAAATATTTTGAAATTTGGTCAATTAGATGTTGAGTTAGAGTGGAAGTGGATACATACATTGCACAGGACAAACACACTCATAGACGCCACGCTAAAAATAGTACTATCGTGTTCGAGGATGCTCGAAACGTGTAGATTCGTCAAAAATCCGAGTTATGATTTTCGACACGATTCCAATACTTTTCCTATAGGCTATCATATTTGGTAGGGAAAGTAATAGTCTTCAACTCCTCAAAATTAAAAAGAAATTTTAATATCTCGAGAATTGTCTATTATTGAATAATGAGGTTGATCTTGTTCATTTCGTCGTCAAAAATTGCGTATAAAACAAGGATTTAATTAATACATTTAAGCAATGTGCAGTATTTCATTTTACATTTTGACAATTTTTGCGAACCGTTTCGAAAAAAAAAAAAAAATCAGATTTATTTATCCCAAATCGTGTTAAATTAGCACCACTGTAACCCACAAGAGACTTATTTACCAAATTTTGTGCATTTTGGTTATTTAATTTTTCAGCTGAAATAGACAATACGATTTTTGCGGGTCAGTTTGTAGAAAAAGGTAGGTTCTTTTTTCTCCAATCGTACCAAAAACCTAATCAGCACCAGAGTAGTCCACAAGTGACTTACCTACCAAATTTTATGAAATTCGGTCAATTTGTTTTAGATTGGTAACATGCATTGCAGATACAAACACACATACATATGTCATGCTAATAAAAAATTTGGGGGGGATTCTAGTGTGTTCGAAAAGTGCAGATCCGTCGAAAACTAGAGTTGTGATTTTCGACACGATTCCAATACCGTGGCTGTAATACACATTCCATAGTAAACTTATACTATACTCGGCCCAAAAGTGGACCTAGCAGGGTTGTTGTGCGTCTGACAGAATCCACCTATCCTAATCTTTCACCTCCCTTTCTTCCTTTCACGGCTTGTTCTTGTCGATTATGCTGACTCATGAGATATTTTTTTCTTTTTGGTTTTTCATTCAAAACGATGGCAACATCTTCTTTTGCAATGTTTTCGTCGTCGGCGGTTGTTTCGATTTCTATTTTTTGGTTGTTCAACATTAATTTAGCAAATTTTTCTGCAGTACAGTCGTAAGTAAGGCAAATATTTTTCAACCAATTAATTGTAAAAATAAACAAACATGCTACCTCTTTTTTAAACTGAATTGCTAATGATTAAAATTATATAAACGATCATTCCATTTCATTCTTCCATAAATTATGAATGTGTTTTTTCCATGCGGCTAACCTAAGCTTAAATAAGGTGATAATATGTATTTCAATTGTTCATCAGAAATTATACTTACCGAAAACAGGAAGATTTATAATATACGCAGTGGCTTGCGGCATTGCTTGTGGTTTAAAATTTGCAACGTTTAAAAGTGGTCTAAATATTGAATTTCTGTTCTCCTAGAAATTTTTAACCATACCATCAGTTTCGGCCATGACAATTAAATGTTATTTACATCTATAAAAGCGTAGATAAATGAAGATTCGGATGCCCATATTTGGTATTTAATAACTGTAGGCCTATCTAGTAGTTGTAAAATAATTACATTAAAAGGTAATTACAAAAATTTTAATCACAAAATTGATATCAAAGACATTTCATAGTGAGATAAATACAATACATATTTAGAATTTATAAAATGTGTTATAAATTTACTATTATTCAAATTCTTCACTATAGGCATCAGAATTTTAATTTAGATTAGCATAATTCATGTACGAGAAAACACAATCATCATCTGAGTCTGACAAGGGTTAAAGATTGCAAGTTGCATTAAGTAACAATGAAACTAAGATTATGTTCTTTTCTCTGCAAAAATTGCTAGATGTAAAGTAATGTGGGATTTATGCCCATCTAAGAAAATTATTACTGGAAATTATACCTCTTTTTTACTAAATAAGGATAAAAAACATTAGCAGTATACTCGTAAAATGTCTTTCCAGTCATCCTTCCAGTTTGAAATAATATTGGCCAGGTACTGATAAGCTTTTGAAACTGACATACCATCCTTAATTGCTTTTATCGTACTTTCCACTTAAGAAGAACAATTCAGCCTTTTCATTTTTATACCTAAGCTCACTTTCTGTCTCACCATATGCAAATTTAGTGTAAAACCATGAAAACTGCTAATTACATTGTCTATGTAACATAAATTTACATTGTAGCACTAGGGGCGCGGTAGCCCATTGGTTAACGCGCTGGAATTGCACTCGGTAGGCCCGGGTTCGATTCCAGCCGCTGCCAAAACTGCCGCCGTGTTCATGCGGAGTACGATCACGTTAAACATGTGGGTCCGAAAGTCCTTCCGAGAGGTTGGTGGTAGGGGAAGGAGGGTACGGTCCCTGTGGATGCCTCCCCCACTGGGTTCCGGTCTAAATTGTGTGGCACTTCCCGACCGTCCAAACTGTTACCTTACACCTTTCTGGTAGGTCGGACGGTCTGGGTGTCAACAACAACAACATTGTAGCACTATTTGAAATAATTAACAATCAAAATGTACTCAAAAACTGCTCTTACGAAAACTAAATTAATATAAAATTTTCGTATAAATACATCATACAAAAATTTCGGAATCGACCTGTTTTGAAGGCAAAAACAGCTATTTTCTTCAGGACTACCAAGAAATTCAACCTCACGTATTCAGATCCCAAACTTGAATAAGTAAGGTTGTGCTTCTTGCTTGTCCGGAAGAAAAAATCTGTATTTTGCCTTTGAAACCACTTGACTTCTACATTTTTTGTATGCTGCATTTATGTGAAATTTTTATGTTATTTTAGTAAATACAGTAGACTCTTGCTAATCTGGCCATTCCTTGCACTTGGAGCGCAGTGCTCTCTAGTAATCTAGCATTTTATATAAAAGTATAAAAGCTTTGATGTATGCATAAAAAATTTCTTTATTAAAATTAAATTATACTGTCATTCCATTTCTCTTGCCTGGAAAGAACCCCACCTTTTTTATGTCTCAGCCAGTGGAGGCTGTATTAGCAAGAGTCTACTGTAAAGTTAAACCACTAATAAAAGTCAAGAATTGTATTAACAGACTTTGGGTGTTTAACATTTCTTAAACAGACTTGAGTGTTTTGCATTTCTATGGCTTTATGAAGAATTTATTATCAATGTTGGAGTGTAATGGACTGCCCATGAAATTTAGTATTTTGGGGCATGAGAGGGATGGGTTGGTTCTTTACTCATTTCAATATATAGGAATGCAGAGAACAGAAATGATATTTGAATGTCAATACATAGATATTATATAAAATACTTTTATATTTGTTAATTTATATTGTAATTTTTACCATTCTTACCTTTTAGGTCTGCTGCTGTGCTAGACTAACCACCAAAAGTGCGCGAGGTAAGGCCAGCTGTCCTGCTGCCTTCTGGGCACCTGCAGGACAAGCAGATCCGGCCCAGTCATATCCCCCTCTCTGTTGCGGCCCCCAGTCAGGAGTCATGGTGTACACTCACAGTTCAGCAACAACCAGTGACATGGAGAGTCATGCGCAAGTGGCAACATCATCGATGGAAAAGGCGAAGACGAGTGACCCAGTCACCGTGCTTCACCCCTTCGCTCATCAAGTTGGGGGGCACACACAGCTCATGCTCCTGGACCATGGCACACTCTGCAAGCCACTCATCCAACGAGAGCTGTTATTCTACCTGAATGTTCCACGGGGCATGAGAAACTTTGTCCCCCAATACAAAGGTTTGCTATTTTCTTTAAATTATATCACTTATTTATTTTCATTTTCAGCACTTAATGTCTTAGTTTAATTGTAGGTGTTTAGCATATCTATTTTAAGATACTCTGTATTGGTGTGTTTTTTTATTTGTATCTTTACCATTTGTTTATTGCATTATTATAAGTGCAGAAATGTTGTCTTCTGCTGAGGCCCTTGTGCAAATTTTCTTTTTAGGATTCCTCTGGTACCATAAATGGTATGTATCTATAGTTTTCGGATGCGTAATCTTAAAGCCCTGAAGAGCTAGCTGTCTGTACCACTGTATAAATTGCTGTCTCTGGAATATTTATTGATTGAGCATTAAAAGGAACTACTGATTTCAAGGACCATGCAAGAAAGAGGAAGATTATATTTGTTTCCTTGATTTTATAATGAAGCTTTAAATTTTACTTGTGTTTTTGAAGATTTTTTGAAATTAATTTGCAATTATGAGAACTAATTTTCTTTTCATAGTTGTAAATTGATTCAAATTATCAACTTTGGAAATAAGCCATTCTGCTCTAACTAAATTGAGAAATAATTCATCTTTATACTGCTTAAAAGTTCCTTTCATGTCTGATTCTAGTCAACTAACTGAATCTAGAAATATTCCTGGTGCTGGTGATGGCAAAATATGATTTCTGATTTCATCAACCGATGTCAAATTGTACTGCCATCATGTATCTTCACTGCCTTGTTTTAAATGTAAGAGGTGGCTATCCTAGGATGTAATATAAAAAGTTTGGAAATTTCATTGTGTTTTTATAAATTTATTTTTGTATTGTATGTAAAATATTTTGCCTTAGAGTGCAATATTTATTTCTTTTACATTCCTTATTTAATTCTGGTACTACTAACTTTGTCTATAATAAGTTGTGCTTCCAGTGCCTTTCACATGTGGCAATAGAAAGCTATTCATTTCTTATAAAAAAGAAACTGATCAACAGAGAATATTCCATTTCACTATAGCATGGTCCCTTTGCATATTACATAACTAGCAATTTATGTATAATGTTCTGTTCATTTATTAATCTGAGCATTTTTTTTTTATGAATATTTAAATCTGGGGTATATGTTAGTAAATTGTTGAAATTTTTTGTCATTGTTTTTAAGCTATAATCAAACTGCTTGCTGGCTACTATGAGTAATCAACAGGTTATTTAACCAGTTCAAACTGATGTACAGTTGCTAAATAAATTTATGTTGTATTGCTTTGCTTGATAGTAATCTGAACCATATCCTAATACTCCCATGATTCTTTATGTTAAAGCTCAGTATCAAGATATTAGGTAATAAATTTGATCATTCAATATGGTAAGAAATAATAATACAATATAAAAGTTCCATTCACGCTGTGGCTTTAATAATCCAAAATAAAAATTCCATTCGAGCTGTGGAGTTTTGCTTTCTTATCTATGATGTGTATCTTCAGTGTGAACTTTGCTTTACAAAATTAGTAGTTGTCATCTAGTTCTTGTGGTAATGTTATGAGCTTCCAATGCAGAAATTAACCAATATCTGGTATCCAGATTGTGTAATCTAGATACTAGATTGGCATCTCTTAACATTTTTCCATGGTTAATTGGCTCTGTTGCATTAAACTCATCCCTCTTATGCATGCTGCAATGGTGCTAATGAGTCAATTGTCATTTATCTATGGAGTTGTAATATAATACAAATTACACAAATAGTATCATTCTTATTAGCATCATTGTTTACATCAAGAGTGGTTAACTGGATTATAATGAAATAGTACCATTAACTTTTTTATCTATTTTTAACAAACCTTCTAAAGTTTAAAAAAAAAAAAACAGTATATTTCTATTTGGTGTTTGTGCTATCTTAAATCCCTTCCCCATATTAAAAATCACTCTTAAAGTAATTTTTAGAGAAGTCTGTTCTTCTGAAAGCTGAGGTGAGTGATCATTTCTTCATATGATCCAAATGCGGTTGATCAATTAATATACATAGATGAAGATCGGTGATCAACTTTATCTCGTATCCAAGTGGGTAAATTCCTCAATACTTACATCTGCACAAAGAATTTTTTTCTCTTCTTTTTAGTATTTAAAACTTTTATATATTATGCAATTATTTTTCATTATTTACAACCATTAATTAAATATCTACTTTTACCTATGATTTATGACTATTTTATATAGCTATGCATTAATTTTTTAATTAAATATTAATGTGTAAAGACAGTTGTTTTCATCTCTGCGGTAAAATACTTCATTTTAGGAGTAGTTCAAGTCCAGCAGATGGATAACACTCCTACAATATACCATCCTGTTCGAGGTCATAAAAAAAGTTATGAAGATTGTGAAGATAAGATCAATCGAGCACAGCGACATAAAACATCTCCTGAATTGAGGTAGCAAGTTTCTGTTTAAATTCTTCTTACTCATTTTATTTCTGTTATTTGTTGTTTGATGTCATATTTCACTGTTTTCAAAAAGCACTATGATTTAATTCTGCATAAGTATCCCATGTAAACTTATAAGTTTGTGTTTAGATAGATTTTAGAAATAGTTTTTAATCAATAACTGCATGTATACACAAAAAAAAATTGTTTTTATGCTATAAGTATCTATAGGACAGTTAAAATACTGCTTAATTTCTGTAAGGATAAATTCCTATTGGTGATTCAAATAACTTATATGAATTAATATCAGTTTTTAGAGGCATTTTTGAACAGAAATAAAATAATACATTATTCAGTATGTTTGTCTTTGAAAATGAACCATATATGTGCAACTGCTAACTCTAGATTTTTCGAGAAAACTATTTTGATGTTTATCAAAAAATAGTTTTTCAGTTTCTCACTGTCTCATGACAAGCATCAAAATCTTCCAAATGTTTTACTATTTTAATGAAAATTCAATTGAAAGGTGACTTTTTAAATAACATCCCAAATTTGTTTGAAAAACTGTATTTTTGCTGACAAATAAATCCATATAATTTACCAAAATTTCCTGTTTAATGAATTTAGGAAAAGTCTTAAATTTCAGTATCTTAATATTTTTTATTAAAAAATGGAATTTCTTTTTATTTCGGCATAGTAAAATAGGAATTTTTTTTTTTTTTTTTTTTTTTTTTTTTTTTTTTTTTTTTTTTTTTTTTTTTTTTTTGTTTGTTTCAGCATATGGATAGTTCATAAATAAAATTCCCAGTAACATTAAAATATCAATTTTTCTTTAGATATCACAAAATTTACATTTTTGTTATAGCAACTTTCTCTATTGGGACCATATTTTGATATCTTGGGGCACATGGAGAAATCTCTCAGTTTTTATTTCATAGGGGTTTGCAGCAATGTATATATATCATAGAACAAGAGCTGTTTGGAATATTTTTAGCCAATAATGCTTAGGGCTATTGAACTGGCCATCCTGATAAATTATGGTCTCTGCAAATTGAGAACAAACATTTTTTGCTGGTTGGTGTTATGGCATTACTCTCATCTTTTTAAAATATATTCTAATTATTGTCTCAGTTTACAAATGAGGTTTCAAAGGAATGCTGCATTAAAACATTTTTATAACAAACAGCAAAATGAGACTAGCAAGCTTGTGAAATTCATTTCAATCAGTTTCTATGTTTTTATTACATTTAATTTGAAAGAGACATGCTTCCCCAGAAAGCTTTAAAGTAATTTTGCATGAGTGATTTTCAGAAAATTGGAATGAATGAAAGTTATTGTTATATATAATTTTCTTTCTATCTAAACTAATATCAGAAAATGTTTCTTCTTTTTTCAGAATTTAGTGTTCTTTATGACTCCATAACTAAATAAGGCTAAAAGCCATGTATAAAGCTATTCAATTTTATGTAATTTTGATGCAGCATGGAAAAAAAGAATAGTAATTTATTTGTGGGTACACTGAATGGTTTTTTCATATATAAGCTTTAGTATTTTATTTCTCTTAATGCTTGTACTTAGGAACTATTTCCTGTCTGCTGGATTTGATTTACTGTTTTACTTGAATCAAAGTATTAAAGGATCATTAAATGGGGTGTTTAAAATCATTATGCTTTTTGAAAGTGTTATTATCAATCTCAGGCATGTGGTTTAGATACCATTAGCCATACCATTAAAAATATTTTGATTGCATTTGTTTTGTATTTTTCTTTGCTCCTTGTGAAATGTTTTTTTACATTGTTCATCGTAAGTCCTGCTTTGCTGTGAACGTTTAAAGATGTGTATGTTCATATTTATTGTGCAGAGCCGTACCGTGACTGCTTTGAGAGTGGGCGAGAGGTATTAGCTCCCTTTTTCTGATGCTAAATTTGGGCCATCGGTTTCATTGTTGCCCCCTGGACAGCTGTAGACTATTTGCCCATCCATTTGGTACGGAACTGTGTATATATTTTGCCTGCTGTGAAACTTCATGAATTCGTTGCAGAGCTGTCCTACAATAAATTGATTGGCAATGAAACGAGTTGGTTATAATTTCTAGAATTGACAATGGAAGAAGTCTGTTTAAAAGCTAATAATCTAAGACCATTTTCATATCACCATAAAATTTTGCATTTTAGACATAAACCCTTAACTCAAAATTTCTTAAACATACCTTTTACAAAATTCCACCTCTCAAAATCAAAACCTTTCACCTAATTATACATTTTGAAAACAGGCCTTTTACAGAATTGCACATATCAGAATTAGACTCCTCATAAAATTGGAATCTCAAAATCGGACCCTTCATAAAATTTCAGATTTCTGTTAAAGCAAGTTCTTTACAAAATTCCAAATTTTAATTTGAACCTATCACAAAGTTTTAATAAAATGTGTTTCATTTTAAGAAGTAATTCATTTTAATGAAGAATAGATGTGAAATACATAATTTTAAAAGTTTTGTATCAGAATCTTTTGATGAATTGTAATGATTTGGACCATCTGTTTTATTGTTAGTTGTCAAATTTAACATTAAAATAAAAAGATTAGATTATTTCTTGCAATAATTGAACTGTGAGATAAATTTAGGCAGAACACCTAAAAATGCCACAAGAGTTATGTTTACTGAGAGCTGTGTAGATGAGTGATGAAGTTTCACTGCATTGTTAACTGCTTTTTAACCTCATACTGTTATAGGTATTTTATTGAATGATTTGAAAATATATTACCTTATATTTTTATTGGACTATTTTTTATGCTTGTTTTTTGCCTTTTATTAAATATCTTGTTCTGAAAGTAAATAACATTGCTTATTACTGATGCATTCTCTGAGCATATTTGATTGTAGTGTTACATATCTTGCATGAATTACGTATGTATGTATTGTTTATTATGCTTTCAGACATCCCAAGTAACCTGGTAACATTAAATGTGGCAAGTAACTATTTCTTAAAGCTTTCTCTTTATCTATTCTCTAACCATTTTCAGCATATTTTGTGCATTTTGTTTGACTAAAACTAATCAAAATATAAATAAAATATGTTTGATGTCAGTTTATAAGTAATTTGTATATTTTGTATAAAATGTATGGCAGAAACTTGTTTTCAAATTTTTAAATTGTGCATTATAAACATCTTATAATATTGCATGTCCTTATTGCTTCTCCTCAGTTTAGCCCCTTTGCAACTGGGAGTGGAAGTCCTTCAGTTGCAAAGGGTCTAGATGGTTAGCAAATTAATCTACTAGAGGTCTCTTGGTTTCTGGATCGTAAGTGGATTCAATAGTTTTAACTGATGGTTTGGTTGTGAAAGCCCTGATTGTAAATATAAAATACTAAATTTTTAACTGATCAGAAGTTCAGCTAATTCTACATTCAAACATGACAACATTTGAGAATGTTAATATTAACTAGTATTCTGCAATTTAACTGCAGCATTTACACTAGATTAAAGTGTTCTTGTACCCTTTTTAACTTTTTCAACATCATGGCAGTTACACAGTTGCCAATCATCTTCCAACATTTGAGAAATCATTAAACATATCTTCTCACATGTTTAATCAATTATTGAATTTTTATAAAATTATAAATAACAAAATATAGAAAATTAAAAAATTTCATTTACTGCACCTCGTATTCATTATTTAGAACAAGTTCCTGTTATATTGTAAAGGTTTGTATATTTCATAACTTGTTCTTGCTGTTTTCAGCTTTAATTCTTGTCTTTCAGCTTTGATTAATTTGTGTTAGTATAATGTATACTTATCACTGTCCCCTTTTCTCCTTCTAGAGTTCAAATCCATTCCTGCAGTGAAAAGAAATTGATGAAGGATGAGCGTCTTCAGCAGTTCTATAGTCGACCTAATCCTAGATGTATCCTTTCTATTACAACCTCTTATTTAACTTCATTTGTATAAATTCAGCCTTTTATTTTGTTAGTGTAATTAAAATTTTTGAAGTCCTAATTTATCAGTTTCCATTAATCATAGTAACGTGAAATTTGGTATGTCATTGTCTTTTCTTTTGTGGTACATTTTAATTCTTCGAATTTCGATTTTTGAGCCTTATTGAGCAGCCCCAACCTGGGTTTGCCATAGGAATGCACTCATTTTCTGAGAAAATAACTCGAGAATCGTAACAGCTAAAAAATCCAAATTTAATATGTTGTTGTCTTTTGCGGTATATTTTAATTCTTTGGATTTTGAACCTTATTAGGCTAGCCCATCTTGGACCTGCTATAGAAATATATTCATTTATGGTGAATAATTTGAGAACCAGAGCAGCTAGTCTAGATTTGGGATGTTGTTTTCCACACATCTACATTGCATATGTTTTCATACATACATATTTCACTGCATTTCACTTAAAATTTTCTGAGTCAGCCTGACTCACTAGTGAAAAAATTGTGAGACAGTCAGAGTCAATCAATGAAAAATGCGAATCAGTTGAAATAAAAATTTGGGTGCAAATATATCAAATTCTAATTTATACTTTAAAAAACTACATTTTTTGCTAAATATAATGGATATACGTCAACTTTAATTAAACTTTAAAATTAAAGACAACCAAAAATGAAGTTTCGGCACTGATGGAGGGCATGGTGATACCCTAATGCGCTTTGGCCATGTAACTTTTGCACATCAAGAAAAGTAGATTTTATTAAATGACTTTTAAACCTATTTTTGGTTGTCTTTAATTTTAAAGTTTTACATTTTTTGCTTTTACTTGTTATATGTTGTTTACTAAGCAGTTAGTTACTGTTATTAAGGGAATTTACTATTAATATATACCATTAAGTAATAAGTGGAGTAAGAAGCTCCACTCACAGCTTCCTAATACATTCAATTTCAGTATTATTCTGGTTTTCTAATATCACCATGATTCAAATTGTACTGAATGGAAATATTTAATTTCCACAATTGTGGTAGATTCACATACATCAAGAACTGATGAACATTTTAAACATTGGATGTAGGCAGCACATGACTTTCTCTACATAATACAATAACATTACTTCTTTCACAGCAGCGTACATAATCCACGGCACAATGTTTTTGGTATTGAATTAATGCCAAGTGAATTGAAATTGGGCGCTTTTGGCAACTTATTAATCCAAATAAAGGAACTTATTAACACTCACAACGGCCACTCATCTTGTTGCTCGTACCCTAGGGTGAGTCAGGTGGCCTGGGTCTTCAACACTTACCTGTAAAATCCTCATCAAAGGACAATTGACATATAATGCATATCTCGTGAAATAAATAACTTATTAACAAATTCTTTGGTGTCAAAAAATACAAAAACTATTCTTAAAAATAACTTCTTTTATGACTGGAACAAACTAGAGCCATGAGAATGATGTTAACGGATTTGTTGCATAATATTGCATATATAGAAATTGAACAAACATATTTGATGATACTTACTATATTTTTAATTGTGTTTAATTTTTATAAAAAAAATTTGTAAGAAACATGCAATATCTCGAGAATGGTTCATGCTAACATTTTAAAGTTGGTGTCATTCAGTTTCTAATAAAAAATTATGTATGGAATGATTTATTTAACAGTGTTGAAGGTTCTGATTTTTAAATGAATTCGTCAAAAATTGATTTGAAAATCATGCAATATCTTGAGAATAGTTCTTGCTAGCATTCTAAAATTTATGTCAATCATTTTCTAATGAAAGAATTAAGTCCGAGATGATTATTTATTTATCATTATTGAAAGTCTTGAATTTTTTTTAATTCATTCAAAAATAGGGGGGGGGGGGGGGATCTTCCAAACGTTAAATTACATTTAAAATCAGTATGGTTCTAGTATTCACGGATTGTAATAATCACAACAGATTATGTTCGAAGGGCTCCATTCATTCATGAGATATCACATCCACAGACATACTGGCTTTTTAGTGATTAAAAGTATTACAGATTTTTTATCTTAACACTGTTTGAATTATGAAAGAATGTTTTTTCAAATGAACCAAATCCATGGGGTAATTTATTAATATTTACTTTTTTATTCTTAAGTTCTTCAAAATATGCATATTTTAGGCTATTTTACTTTTATTTTGTCACATCAGAGAATGGAAGATTCACACAATTCTAATCTTGGGTATGAATCTGAAGTAATAAATGTGTTTGCATTTTAATAAAAAAAAATGTTTTAATTACGGAAGTTTCTATGTCTTTATAATGTTACAACTGGGACATGTTCATTTTTATGGGAAATACTAACATATTTATAAAGTCATTGTTAAATCATATTGTACAATTGGCATAGTTGTACATGGAAAAAACAGAGTTTGGTAATGACTTTTGTTCAAAACAATCTTATTGAAAATGATTCAACATGACTCAAAAATGATTAATATAACAGAAAAATACTTAATAAAACATTTAAATATGCCTCTAACAAAGCAGTATGATTGTTGTTCTTATGTGAATTGTGAAAAAATGTGTTGATTTCTTTAACTAATAATTCAGATTTCCTGCTGCTTGAGAACGTTGCCTCCCATTTTCACAAACCTTGTATTCTAGACTTGAAAATGGGCACACAGCAACATGGAGATGACGCCCCACCAGACAAGCGTAAAAGCCAGATGGCAAAATGTGCAGCCAGCACGTCAGCAAGACTGGGTGTTAGGCTCTGTGGCATGCAAGTAAGCAAAGTTTCTTTTCCATATTTTATCAGCAGCTATTAAAAGTGATATTCTTATTGTCAAACCTGTTTTAAACAGAATTACGAAGAGCTTTAAAAATGTTTCTTTAAAACTGTAATTTCTCTTTAATAAAATACAGGGTGTACATAAAAGAATATCAGGGTTTTAAACTTTTATAGTGTCTCTTAGATGTTGTGTACAGTATTGGTTCAAGGCCAGAATCAAAGAGCAGAGACTATAGTTTTAGTAGAGCGGGCAAAGTTGTGTGTGCAGTTTTAGTGGGGTGGGCAGTTTAAGTTGTGCTTGCAGTTTTAGTTGTGGGCATACCCCAATGTTCCCCATTCTTCCCGCCTGGCAGCGGTAGTACTTGCTGATTAAAGTTTGGAAAGAACTTGCCTATCAGTTGGTTGTGTGCCGCATTACTAAAGGAGCTCACATTCAATACTTGTAGGGAAAAACTGTAGGTGTTACTCTTCATTTTATTTGTAATTCATTATTATAATTCAAAGTTAAAATATATTAAACAGCTTTAAAACTCAGATATTCTTTTATGTCTGTATATTAATTAATTACTGTAAACTTACTTTAATCCAGTGTCCAATAGTCTACTTTTTTCGAATGTCATTCGGGCACGTAAGTTATATTTACTGTAATAGACTAAAAGGCTATATATGCAGATTTATGTTTGAATTTTACCTTGTAATTTTAAAATTAATTTAAATCTTTTTTCACACGGTGTAATCCAGTTTGTGTAGCATTTAAAAAAAATAAATATCCCATTTATTGTGTATTATTTTGTTGTAAATTAATTTTAGTTTGATATCCAATAATCCAGCAAATTTGGTAATCTGGCACCACTGCAGAGCCGAACATACCAGATTATCGGAAGTTTACTGAACATTGCTTTCTTTGACAATTTGTGTCATCGTTATAGTATTCAAAAGAATTTTTTTTCTTCAAATGTTTTTATTAAAATATCTGTTTGAATTCCAAGAAATGGATGAAAAATAAATCCCTGCTCTTGCTATAGAAAATTATTTGCTAGCAAATATGAAGAACAAGACATCCTGGTCTCATTTGTAAACCAATTTTCAAAAATCTGAGTTTGGTAAATGTACACCCAAATGAAACATATTAGAAAATTTATGAATTTGAAAAATATCTGCCTAAATGAAGACAGATGACTTAGAAATTGAAAACATCAATTATTCCCTGGATCTTATATCCCAACACCATAACTGCTACAACACAATCAAAAATTATAATACCATTCATTTATAAAATTTATTATATCAATTTCTTTATTATTTTAATTGAATAGATTGAATGAAAAATTGTCTGCTGTATAAACCCATTTGAATTTATTTCATTGCTAAGCAACATGATATCATTTTTTCAAAAAGAAGTTTCAGTAAATAATTGTCTGCATAATGCTATTTCTATGGAAGTGTCTTTTAATTAATATCTCGATAACTTCTAAGTCTACAAACTTGAAACATGGACAAGATTACCTGCAGTATAGCAGAGAATAACCATGCCAAATTTGAAATAAAAAATTCCCCAAAAACTGTGGATTTGTATACAAAACAGATAGACTCTCCATTTTATATATTGTTGCGAATGCAAAATATTCCTTTTGGTGCCTTCTCTTTCGTTTGTTCACAGTCCATGACGTGAGACCAGGGTTGCCAGGATTTCCCAGTTAGAAGAAGGGTTTCCAGATTTGACGATTTATCATCACTTTAGCGACTTCCAGAGTGTTCCAAAAACTTTACGAATTAATGATTAGTGTAGGAGATAGAGATATTTCCAGAAGTTTCTATAGAGAGACTATAAAAAAACTCATCCCTCATTGGAGTTCAGTTGATAAGTTAACAATATACAAGCTACAGTAAACTGTAACTTTTGTCAATGTTTTGAGAATAATAGCTGTTGTTTAGTTGTTGTTGTTGAGACCCAGACCGTCCGACCTACTAGAAAGGTGTAAGGTAACTGTTTGGACGACCGGGAAGTGCCACCTAATTCAGACCGGAACCCAGTCTGGGAGGCATCCACAGGGACCGTACCTCCTTCCCCTACCACCAACCTCCATTCTGTGGCTCCTTTCGAACCAATCCACTGTTTATCAAAATTTTTGTTAAGCCAGTTTGTCACAATTATAACCTGGTATGTAGGTGCGCCATCTTGTTGATAATACATGTTTTTTGAAGCGATAATGTTGAAGCCATAAAATCTGTTACAGTACCATTTAAAATAAGCTGCATGTATTTTTCAGTTGTAAGAGTCCCTTCATAAAACACAGGACCAATCAGTTTTCCATTCCAAATTCTGCACCATACAGACACAGAAAACTTTCTCTGGTGATGTATTTCACGGACAAAAATGGTTTCGTATTATCCCAATAATGAATGTTGTGAGTATTAATTGCTCCATCTTCTGTAAACAAACATTCATAGGTCCACAGAATGTTCTTAGCAAAGTTCGAATTGATGTCTTGTTGGATTAACAACCAGTTGCAGAATGCTACACGTCAATCAAAATCGGAGGGATGAAGTGCTTGGAAATCCATGAACACAAAATGGGTGCCAATGGTCCAAGTGTTCTAGCAATTGATATCCGATGTAGCCCCAAAGTTGCGCTTGCTTTTCGAATTCTTGTTCGTGGGTTGAAAGAAAAATATATGATGTCAGTTTTTTGGTCCTCTGTGTACAAACGATTTCTTCCAGGGTCAGGTCTTGGATGAAATGAACCGGTAGTTCTTAATCTCCTCATCATCCGATAAACAAATGTACTTGAAATTTCAAACAAGTTTGGATATTAATGTCCAAAATCCCAAGCAGTTTCTGCAATATTTTTATTACACAGAACATAAATCATTGTTAATTTGAAAAGCTCTTTATTTGTTAAAAATACCATAATGCACAACCAGTTACTTGTTCTTAATTCATCAATTCAGAACTAAACATGCTGACGATTCATGGAATAATTTCTAATCTTCTTTATTTTGATATAATATTAAAAGAAAGTTTAGTTGTATTGAATAGAAATAATACTGGGAATAAATAAGTAAATTAAAAAATAAATAGTCTACATTTCATTCTTCAGTTTTTTAAAATTATTTTACTATTATAAACATTTGAAATGGCGAAATTAGAGTTAAAGGAAAGAAAAAATCATCTGTGAGTTCTATTCTTCGTTTTGAAAAATTATGTTAAATTTAAAAATCAAATACATACTTGCATTTGTTTACTTATTTATTTTAATTGTTTCAAATAAAAAATGGCATGTCTCAATGTGAAAAGTACTTAAGAATCCGTGATTGCATCGTGAGCCTACGTGGAATTCTCAAAAATGTCTCCTATGTATTATCATCTAGTTTTATCTTTTTTGTGATATGTCAAATTTACATTTCTAATTCGATATATGATCCCCATTCACAATATTCAATTTTCAATTAGATGTAACTCGCTCAATTTTAAAGATACAGATATGCAGGGTTTTTTTAATGATCTTGTTGCATTAAAAATAAAAAAATTCTGATTGACCCAATTTGTCTAAGGGGGTCGTATAAAAATTTAAAAAGTGTAACTTTTTAAAAATTAATGGGAGGACTATTTCATTAACGTAGTCTTATTTCAGCATTTTTGCAATTTACATTGCCCACTTATCTCCAACATGTAAAGAATTAAAGCACTTTTCAATTTTTTTGGGACACCCTGTATTCTATTAAATACTATATTTTACCAGTTACGCTATCCTAAAATATTCTATTTTAACTCAACTGAATTTAACATTGCAGGTATATCAAGCTGATTTTGAAGGATACATCTGTAAAGACAAATATTATGGACGCAGCTTAGATGAAAATGGTGTACGAAGTGCACTCTTCCAATTTTTCTACAATGGCTTATATCTCAGGGTATCTATGATCCGTAAAGTCATTGGGTGCCTCATTGAACTTCGAAAAGCTATTGAGAAGCAAAATTCATTTAGGTTTTTTTCTGGTTCTCTGCTAATACTGTACGAGGGATGCATCAAAGGTAGAGATGAAGAGAGCGAAGATTTCTTCAGCCTTTTGAAGAACGATACCAACTGTTTCGATGACATGGACAAATATGGAGTCGATAGCATGATGGATGATGAGTCCTCATTGGAAAGTAGCAATGACTCAACATCAGCATCTGCATCTCTGTCATGGCTGTCATCTCATAAGATGTCTATTGAGAGCAAAAAGTGCAAAGTTGCCCATGGACCTGATGTGGATGTGCGCATGATTGATTTTGCTCATACCACTTATGCAGGCTATGATGGGGACACAACCGTATACAGCGGGCCAGATACCGGATATCTGCTTGGCTTGGATAGCCTTATACGCCTCCTCCGAGAAGTAGAAAATCTAAGTAGTTCCGTAGATAAGAAATAAATGTGGCAGTTGGATGTTTCAGCACTCTGTAACTGCCTCTAATCTAGAAATGCTGTATTCTCATACTCTGCATTTATGAATACATTACATTTATTGCACTGTAGAAAAATCTGTATATCTTGTTGGAAATCTTCAGTAACGTTCATCAACAAGAACTGATTAATTCAATAGTAATGACTTTCAGGAAATTTTTATTAAAGGATTAATTTCCATTTGAAAGATATACTTTGATTAGATAATTCATAAGACATTGAATTACAACTACTTAATCATTTTTCATTTTCTTTTTCAATTGTGGAAGTAACGAAACTCGATATTGGACTTGTTTTCTAACAAGAATTTTTGACATGATTTTTTTTAATTCATTGTAGATTATATTTATTGGAATATTCTATTCTAAGTACAAGGGCCGTCTGTGATAATTTTTGGGTGAAAATTATTCAATTTCAAGTGCTGTGTTCTATGTATACACTTTATTTAATTGTGTTCATTTTATTTTAACTTTCGAACAAAGCAGCTCTGAAAAGTTTTTTTTTTAATGTTTGTGATCAATTTATCATTTTTGGGGTGATTTGTCTAATTTCAATGTATATATTCAATTATTTTAATTACATATTTATCAAAAATATATGCTTTGTGATCTACAATTTCCTTTAAATATTTGAAAATCTCGGTGATATAAACTAAAGTAATTAGAAATCTTATAGTTTGAATTGTGGAAAACTTTTGTGTTGCTTATTCATGTCTGATTACTAGAATAACTGTAACCTAATCATGGATGCATATTCTCAATTTTATGAGAGCAGAACAACTGGAATTTGATGCAAGTAATTTAATGTAGATGCCTGCTTACTCACAACTGCTTTCTAGAATAATCAAAAGTAAATCAAAACTCATTTTTATTTTTATATTTATATCCATATCAAATATTTATTTCTAGATGATTTCAGTGCTTTCTAACTCAAAATAAGAAACAATTTGTGTTTATAATATGTACTGTAAAATAGAAAAGTAATAGTTTATTTTCCCCACTGAAATTTGCAGCTTTATGCCAAATACTTTTCTTTCTAAAAGTAATTTACTGTTTATTGCACAGTTCTGCAAATTTAGAGGTAAAATTATTTATTTTTACCCTAAAATTCATGATTTTTCATCAAATATTCATTTAGAGTCAAATCATCGCCTTCAAATTTCAATAACATAAAATTTTCATCCAGTGATTAGTTACTGATCTATAAACTATGGATATTATCTAAAAATTTAAATCTTTGTAAAAATCAGAACATAAAACAAACTATTAATGGTTTGGAGATAAAAAGTTTTTTTTCTTCCTTACAACCCAGTTGATACCATTATTAACTTGTTTTATGCTGTGTTTTTAACAAAAATTTTACTTGTTAGCTATTTTTTCAGCATTTTAAGTAATTTATTTTAAATATGGATATTAGGTTTATGAACAATTGGTTATATCTCAAAATGTGGTGCAAATTTTATTGTGCTCTTTGTCAGATGTTATAAGATTGAATTTCTTTTCAACTTTTACTTTGATGCTAGGCTTGGTTTGGCTTGACTTGACTTCCTGTTTTGTTTACTTGAATTTTAAATTTAAAATGTTCTTGCTTACTTTTCAATAATTTAAATTTTAAAGTGGTATTCTTTACCTTTTAAATTTATATTCATAAAAGGTTACTTTTGAATGACATAGTTTTGATATTGTTTTATTTTCTTTTTATTTACAAATTTAAGGTGTTTTTGTTTACTTATAATATATATATATATATATATATATATATATATATATATATGTATGTATGTATATATATATATATATATATATATATATATATATATATACATAAAGTTGAATGATTGAATATTTAACTTTAAAGTATTTAACACGTGAAATAGGTAAACAGAGGGGTTTAGACGTGTAAATTATTGGAATACAGCTAGTTCTTTTTATAAACAAACAATTTTAGCATTTTATCAATCTTTATATAAACAGCTGCTATAAAAAAATATTTACATCTAAAATTTAAAATATATATATAAATATTCTGAAGTTTATATTTTAATATGTATTTAGTTGCATTTGGATGTTGCTATAAGTTGATTCTCTTACTATATTTAAACCTTTCAACATAAAATCAAGTCTTGCTAATTATTGCGATAACTGCACATAGACTTTTGAAAGGTACAAAGAATCATGCTGAGGGCAATAAGCAGCATCATTGACATAAGAAATGTGCTGCATTTTGAGATTTAATTGATTGTCTTATCAGTAAGATGAAATATAAAGATAATGCTTTTTTATTTTTCTCAACAAATATACTAGATCTGTGCTTTGTTCTATTTGTCTTTTCTTAAATAAATAAATTTTATCCTAATCAAAAATATGTAGTTTTTAACCTCAAATCTTTTTTTACAAATGTTGTTGCCTTCGTGGGATTTTTTTTCCCCTCTCAAATTAATCAAATACTTATTTCTAACATGTTGAAGAAAGGATTTTAGTGGGTAATTCATTGGAATCATATTTATGTTTGTAAATTAACCATATTAGCGCCTCCTCATTATTATTACATAAAGATAATTTTCTTTCTCAGTTGTAAATGCATACATTGATCATTGTGTTTCACAAATTGAATCTCATATGCACAGCATTCCATACTATGTGTGTGATGTAAAGGTCTGATTTGTACTTGGACAGTCTTTTTTCTTTTATGTTCTGCTTTATATATTCGGTTATTTTTTCACTTTCAACTGTGAGATTGTTAAGTTTTTATGCTCTTCATTTATTATTTTTTTCCCTTGAAATATTTCCACAATACTTTTCTTTGCATGATATTTTGTATAACATAAATGAACCCCATGACCATTGATGTACATTTACAAATGAAGTACTTCATTCCAAAAAAGGCCTAAATCACTTTTGCTTACCTGTTTGATATGATGTGACTGCCGTATTGTAGCTTGTAGTAAGTGACCTTGAGATATAAAGATGAAAGAGTATCGGCAGAAGCACCGCATGAGATAGAAGAACGAAAATGATTTAGGCCTTTTTTGGAATTTGGCTTTTCATATACGGTAAAACCTCTCAATAAATAGCAAATTAAACAAAAATTAATTGAAATTACATTGATGAATTTTTGTCACATTAGCATGCAAAATAAAAAATTTAAAAATACGATTTTGTAATTTGATGTTTAAATTGCAAGCTGTGAAATTAACAACTTTTTATAAAAGGAATAAAAAGTAGTTTGTTTTGATGTTATAATTTTTTTTCTGAACACATTTTAACAGAAAATATTTTTTTTTTCTAAACAAATTTGAAAATAAGTATTTTATCGTCTTCAACTGGTAATGAAATTTCCATTAATTTGTTCACTTACTTGTGTGTTTAATGAGATGAGAGAGCAAAGAGTTTTTTCTTCTATAAGAGTTCTGATAGTGGTTCTTGATCAGAATCTGTTTGAAAGCATATTAAGGCCAAATAAAAAGGGTTCTAAAACTTAAATTCGATTTTAAATAAACAATAAGTGAAATCCCCCCCCCCCCTCTTCCTAGTCTCCAAAAATGTGATTGCTTCATGAGGGAGAATGGTTTCTGATGATCTCTAAATGGAGGTAAATTGAACATTTGAGTTTATAGGCAAAAAATCAATTCTGAAAAAAAGTAGTTTATTAAAGGAGGTGGTGGTCTCTTGAGAGAGGTTTTACTGGATAAGAATTATTTTTAAAGCAATCTAGTAACTTTTATTGATATACTATTATAACGTTAATGTGCATGGTGATGTTTAAAACTGCAGGACATCTATAGATTATTTAAAACATTTTATTGTATAATTGTTGCATTATAAGTGCTAATAGAAGCTAATGTTTGAAGTATAGCATTTACTTGTATTGTTATATCAGAATTCAATGTTTCCTAAATATTGGTGCTTCATATTGTGTAATATATTATCTGAAAACTATTGTAATATAGGGTATAGATAACATTTTCTACTTTTAAAACGGAAACGTTTTCAATTGCTAATTAGTGAAATTATTAAAAGTTCCTTCTATGTTTTTGTAATTTTCTTCAAGTTTTCCATTTAAAAAAAAAAAAAAGAAATTTTGGTTTTGCTAGCCATGGAAAGTATAGTTTTATTTTATGTGAAACTTTCTTTTCTGACCCACTGTAGACTCAATTAGATGACACTAGGAGGATGAACCCGTCATAAAACAGGATAAAGTTGTAAAAGATCTGCTATTCATAAAGTTGCAAAGTATTTCCTCCCATTCGATATTATTATTTATTACTCTTTACCAAAACACACATACTATACCATCCGCTAACATAACACAATTAATCTAGGCTTCCTTAGACCCCCATAACAATGAATTTAACAACTTTAATGCCTCAGACTTTTTATCCCAAGTTTTCAATTACTGGTTGCCATGGAGGTAACATCATTTGCCATACAATTTAGCTCAAACTAATCTATCTATAAATCAATTTTGCATTAATTTTATTGTTAAAAATCTTTAATTTTTAAATAAAGGAGAAAGAAAGTATCTATTTCTCCATGGTATAAATATTCAAATTCTGACTTTTTAAATGGAGAAAATTTCTCAATATTAACTTTCCTATTCAGCTGAATCATTGTGGTAAAGGGATGGTCTCATTTCTAACTCCATGAGCTCAGTAATTTTCTCATTTAGTTTTTTCATTTAGTTATGTTCCTTTCCTATATGTTTCAGCTGCTTGAAAAGTATTTTACATCAATCTGTGACCTTTAGAAAGGTATTAAAATCTTATGACCATGCCTTTGCATCATGTTGTACGACCTGAGATATAAACCCTTTATTTCACATTAAGGGGCTACACAGACATGAATTGAGTGTTGCCTTTTATTATAATAGGATTTGTGTAGCCACATTCAAAAACTATATCATATAATAGATTTTCTGAAAAACTGTCCATGCTTGTACCAAATCAGTATGCCCCAAACTGCTAATTTAGAGCAGTTTAGTGCTAATTGTGGTTTTTTTTTTTTTTTTTACTAATAATTTAATCATATTTTTTAATTTCTTTTTTTCTATTTGCTATTCCTCTTTATATTTTGTCTAATTGGCATTCATCAAATTAAGCTGCTTAATTAAATTACCATGTACAGAAAGTTATAAAGTGTTAGAGAGTAATATTAAGTTCTTTTATCCCTTATTAATGCTAGTTTAATATATTTCACATATCCAACTAATTCCTTGCTTTAAAGTGTTGTAATTAACTACTTTTGAAAAATTTCTATTTTGTTTTCTATTTCCTGCTACTCTTCAAAACACTGAGCTAATTTATGATAAAATCTTATGTTTATACACTTATTATAAAATGTTATGTTTACAATCGAAATGTAGCTTTTGATACTGCATTTTATCATCAGAAAGAAGTAACATGTGTAGTAACATATTTCAACTCATTGAATAAAAAAAAAATTCCACCTTTGTAAATAAGTAGTACAAACCTAGAAATATCATTAATATTGGAAAACTGATGTACTGTAAGTTTATTGTGTTACTTGCTTTGTAAATTTGATCTTTTAAAGATGTCTAAACTAAAATGTCAATCAATATTTTGTTCAAACGAACTTATGTTCCTTTCCTATATGTTTCAGCTGCTTGAAAAGTATTTTACATCAATCTGTGACCTTTAGAAAGGTATCCTATCTCGTATACTGAGATTTTAAATCGATGTGTATATATGTGAAAGATTAAAAGCAGGTATAGTGGACGTGATAATATTCATACAGTAAAACCTTGTCAAAGAATTATGCTAATAAATTTTCTCTTGTTACTTTTAGACTTCCTTAATAGTTAATTTAACTATCAATAAATGGTGCTTCTTAAAATTAAATCATACTCTACAGCAGTGTTTCTCAAAACGTGTTCTGTAACTTATAAACTAATGTTATTCAAAGACCTATTTAAAAAGAAAACACCTTGAGAGACCAACCGAATTGAAAATAACACATTTTAGTCCTTTTTTTTTTTAAATATATAATATGTCCTATATATGCTTTTGAATAAGTATAAAATCCTGGTGTTTATTGTCATTTTTCATTTTGATTTGTGTTTATTTATAAAAAAAAGTCTACTCTATAGGATGCAAATAATTTGTATTTATTTGCCTGAAACTACACTACATTAATAAAATTTCATTTTTATAAACTTAGAAATAATTATACTTTTAAGATATTTTTCCCTCGTCTTATTACAAATCTTCAAAATTTATTTTCTATCTTAAATTGTAAAAAAATGTGATAGATGGCATCACTATATTTTTATAGACCTGTTGGGGATTGTGGCCCTTGGCTCATCCTGTGCCACTGAATGTTCCATGCAAACAATTTCAGATTAGTTCACTTTATTATGAGATAATAAATTAAAGGCTCACAAGGATGTATTGACGCCCCCTGTGAAATCTGAGTCCAAGTTATTGACTCTGGATATCATCGAGAATTCAGTCTGCCAGTAATCTTGTAAATAATTACAAATTTACTTTTCTCATTTTGGCTATTGAAATTAAGGTTCAATGAACAAAAAACATTGAGATTTAGAAATGTTCTTTTAAAGGGATGTTAGAAAGCATATATAATGGTAAAAATTTTCCGTGAGTATCAACAAAATACTCACCATTCCTGTTTGTTTGTCTGTTTTGACAGGTGCAAGTCTGAAAAATGGGACTCAACGATGTGTGTATTCTGACAATTTTCTGCTGAAAGGCAGGCATCAACCATTGTACATGGAGAGAGGCAAACTGGTAGATATTCCATTTTTCGTGTTGTGACAGATGGGTGATATTTTTTTTTAAAAGTAATCTGCACTTAAATATATTTCATTTTCGCTCCTTTCATTCCTGCCTACATATGTATTGGTCTAAAAATGTCATAATAATGTATTTTTCCGTCAGAAAATGACAATAGTTGATCTGTGGTAAAGTTTGAGAACCACTGCTTTATAGCCATGCCAATTATACAGGTAGATATTATCGATGAAAGTGGGGAATCTGTGTTTTTAGTAAATCCTGAATCTGACTGGTCAGTTACCTCTGAAATTTATGAAGTTGCAGCTTTTAGAAAAGTGTATTGCAACAAGAACTATTATTGGTTAAAAGTTTTGTCAGGTTTTATTAATAAAAAACTAAATAAAATTAATATATATATATATGTTTTCATAATTGAAACATTATTACTTGAATTAAGATATTGTTTATATATCTTGAATTAAGATATTGTTTATATATCTTATTTTTAAAGTTAGTGCTGCAAATTACAAACTAATACCTAAGTAGTCCTACAGATGTATCATAAATCCTGCTACTCTGTGTTGCAGAGATATATTTTGTTGTTCATTATTCAAGTAGATTGTCTCAAAAAGTGGCATATTAACAAAGTTTAATTGTATATTGTTCGTTTATTTATATGAACATATTCATGTATATTAATACATCAATAGGCTCTTGTTTAGTTCTTTTTATATAAAGCATTTCATTCCATTGTAAGGCAATAATTTAATGTTATATCAACGGAAGCAACTGTTTTTGTTAAAATTTGACATAATTTTAAATGTTCTAATTTGATTCGTTGTGTTGGTGGTCAGTAGTTCTTCATCCAATGAATAGAGAAAGACTATTCCCGATTTCTCCTGTGTTAAAGCATCCTGTGTTTGTCATTTTCTTTTTTCGATATTTTGCGGGTGCATCCCATACAGCATTTGTACCTGACACTTACAGAGCTCTCATCATGTGGTGTTGCGTTCTAAGCAACCCGTGTAAATATTAATAAGTGTGTTTTCTGAAGAGAAACTGTGTATTGCGTGTCTGGGACCACGCTTCATGTTTACATTATGTTGATGCTGAAATCCTAGTGATCCTATTCAAAGTGATCAATCTGCAGCCGATGGAATAATTTACTGTTAAATATATCACATGTGGATTTTTTGTGTTGGATTTTAATGAAGATGTATACTTTTTACTGCCATCACATTAAATGGTATGTGTAGCTAAAATGGCTGTGTCATTTTATTATATCATATATGTAAAAACACATTATACCAAGCCTGTAGCCAGAAACTAAATCCAAGAGGAGCTGGAATAAAATTTAAGGGGAGCTCAACAGTACTTTAGAAGGGGCTCACTGTAACCTTTTTCTTATTTTTGAAAATGTTCTAAAATAATACATTTTAGTGTTTAAATGAATTGCTTTATTAAATTTTTCAATTACTTATAATTAACGGTACTTTCATGTATGTAAGTACATTGTATAACCCTTCTCCCTATGAATACATTATAATGTATTTCTGAAAATAAAAAATATTACATTTTATACACTTGGTGCTTGGTGGCCACCTTTTCATGTTTTACATAAATTCATTTTATCTTAACAATAAACCTTTGTATACACTTTACCTTTATCCATTGTCTTCCCAGACATTTCTACAAAGTATGTCCTGCTATTTATTTTATTTTTTTAATTGAATGTAAAAATTGGCAATTTAAGATGGTAATGAAGGAGAATTATATTACTTTCTTGAAAAAGTGTCAGCCAAGTGCCGAGTGTATAAAATATAATAATTTTCATTTTCAGAAACACATAATGTATTCACAGAGAGAACAGTTATAATTGCATGTTATACAATTTACTTACATATATGAAAATTATTATGAAATGTTAATTTTTTAAGTACCAGAAATTAAAAGGTAAAAGCTTGACAATTTGATATCCAACATCTTTTGAATACAACATTCTAATATTTAATGTTTTCTTTTTTTTTAAGGGTATTGGTGCTCTTTTTTTAAACAGTAAATATTTTTTTACCCTCGCATTTATTTGGGGTGCATCAAAGGAGCTTATTTAGGACTTGTTATGCTCATGCATAGGCCAGAAAGTGTATAGGACATAGCGATCTGTGGTTCTTGTGCCCGTGCAATGGACCTGTTAAATATCTACGAAGCCACGCTTTCGCAACAGACAAAAGATGTGTTTAAGTGCCATGATTACAATTTTCTACAGAGTATACCTACATATAAAATTACAACGGTACTGAATTATTGGATGTCGAATTGAAATAGGGTAAAATAATGGGAAAAAATAATTTCAAAATAATGGACATTAAATGTGATATGTTTTGCCTAAAGCGCTACACAGACTGAATTACACTATATAGTACGTGGAAAGACATTTAAATTACTTAAAACGCTATAATGTAAACTTCAATGAACATAAATCTGCATCATTTAGTCTATTGCAGTAAATGTACCTCAATACTGCTGAATGGATCCGAATAGTGCTACCGACAAAATTTTTGCGCCCCTTATGCAATAAATCAGGCTCCTTATTATCCCCTAGTGACACTGGATCCTATGCAAAGCATCTCCCCCCCCCCCCTACCTGTCAACAGGTTTGACCGAATGGAATTCGAGAAGCGTGCCGTACTATCGGGCGTTCTGAAGCATTGAATGTAACATAAACCGAAGTTTACTGTAATAACTGAACTAACAAAAGTACACCACGGTCTTGCATAGGAAACAGGAACCCGCGGACATCAACTCCCGCCTATCCTCTCATTCATTCCTATTATCCACAAACACATGAGATTTATACACCCCTCCTATTCAATATGACTATTTCTTCGACTGCCTATCAAAACATACATACTATACCACCCACCCTTAATATAACGTAATGAATTTACTCTGCCCTAGACCCTCTAACAAACTAATTTATCCAGTTGAATATCTCAAACACTTTATCTCAAGTTTTCAATTTCTGGTCACCATGAAAGAAAAGGGACTCGCTTTCTCTCTAACATTATGGGTCATACCATTCAGCTCCAACCAATCTATGAACCAAGTTTGTATTCCTTAAAACATGAATTTGAGGATGTCTCTAACTCCATGGATTAAATATTCATATTTTGAATTTTTATATTGGGATGACCTCAATATTAACTTTCGTATTCAGTTTTCCTTTTATTTCTTCAGGCATCAAGTCTTATGACAATACAATTGCATTATACTGTGAACCTGGATTGTAAACATAAGAATAGCAAAAAAAAAAACGGACAAACTTTGAGAGGCTATTTCTCCAGATCCAAGGGTTAATTTGAAAACCAGATTACGGATTTGGGATTTAGCATGCTCGAATTAATATACTCGAGTTTTTCAGCCCTCGGTGTTGCATTAGGTTCTCTGACATACTAATACTGCTCTGTTAGAGAGGGGATGTTAATATTCTGAATGTTTAAATTGGGAAGACCTCAATAGTAACTTTTCTGTTCAGATAAATCATGTAAAGTGATAGTTTCAGCTGTATTCACCTTTTCTTTCGGGCATTAAAATCTCATGACCATGCGATTGCATCAAGTTGTGGCAGCGCACAACTTGATGATTGAAACCCTGAGATTGTAGACACACACAAAAAAAAGCCAAACTTTGAGAGACTATATTTCTCCAAATCCAAGGATTATTTTGAAAAACGGATTTAAGATTTGGATTCAGCTAGGTCGAATTGTGTTTCAGCCCTCGCATTGGGTGCTCTGACATTGCTCTTTTAGAGAGATGACCAGCAGAGCCTATGCCCATCCAAATACAACGCGGCCATGCATGTGAAACCGGAACTAGCGGGTATTAACTCCTGTCGACCCTCCTTATCCACTCCTAAAATCCACAGACACATGCAGACCATACACCCCTCCCAATCATTATTACTATTTCTTATACGACTCCCTATCAAAACATACATACTGTTGCAACGTATCCTCTGGAATCGTGAATGTACGCTTAGGATACTCGTACAAGAATGAGTCCAAATTTCTGAATAACACACGTTTATTTACAAGCACAGCATAAACAGGAACAATATGCAGCAAATAGCTCGATAACTATCTCAGAAGATCACTAAACAACTGTCAAGTACAGTAAAATAGCAATTAAATTCTCCAATGATTTCTCAAAACATTATTGTATCTCACAGATCAATGTAACTTGTATCACGTCAACTCCTCCTCAACTGAGTTATGACTCCTATATACTCGCTGTAGAAACATTCAGAAGGGGTTTGTATCTTGTAAAATATTTATTATATCGAGAAGGTTCTCAAACATACGAAAAGTCGCCAAATCTGACAACCTTGAGTCACAGTTCGGTTATGGTAACCCTAGATTCGTGTCATAGAAATGGCTGCCTATACGGTGTTTTTCCCTTCTGGATCGCAAAAGAGCTTCCAGTGAAGGTACTTTTCATCGAGATAGTATCTCGTCGGTACTTTCAATGTTCATAACTCTGCCCCTTAAGAGTGCACGTCCCGGGCAGTATCAACTATCGACCTACTGTGGTCCAAAATATGGGGCTAATCTGTTGACATGGACAACTTTTGACATGGTTAAAGACAATTTGAGAATGTAATAAACGTCACTGTTTATTATTTTTATTATGACGCTGGGTCGGTTCTGGTCGTTGCCGAGGGTTGAACAGCACTTTGTCGCCTTCCTGAAATCGTCCTTTATAAGCTTTAACATCGTACCGGGTCTTTATTTTATAGGTAGCAATATTTATCCTTTCACGAGCAAAACGATTAACCTTCTCCTGCAGATTTTGCACATATTCATTGAGCAATAAAGGGGCATCACATGATGGTTCGAACAACAGGTGACTCTGTAATCGCGAATCCCGGCCAAACAGCATTTTCGATGGAAAGTATTCTGTCGATTCGTGGGCAGCACTTCTGTAAACCCGCAGGAATAAAAGTAGCTGACGGTCCCAAACCTGCTAGTTTCTGGATACGTATATGGAGAGATGATTACGTATCATTCTATTGAATCTCTCTACTATGCCGTCCGATTGAGAATGAAAATAAGTAGTTCTAGTTTTGTCCATTCCGAGGTGTTTGCAAAATCCCGTGAATATGCCAGAATTAAAATTCATTCACTGGTCAGAATGGATGAGCGGGGGAACCCCGTAATGACATATCCAGTTTCGGGTTAGAACTTTACTGATGGTTGTAGACCCTTGATCAGAGATTGCGTAAGCTTCTGACCACTTTGTGGAGTAGTCCATTACTACTAGGGTACACCTAAGTCTAAAGTCCGTGGTAGTGGCCCCAAAATGTCCAGTGCAATTCTCTCGAAAAGAGTTCGGACATTGTAACACTGAAGAGGCCTACGTGTTTTCTTCTTCGGGCTCTTCCGAACGCCGCATTCCGTACATTCTTTGCACCAGCTCTCAACATCAGACCATTGTTCCAGAAGAAGCGTTCGTTTTAGTACGCTGGACACCCTGGAACGATGAAGCAGCAACTGCCTCCTGATGCTCTTTCGATCATTACTGTCCCATTTACGGTATACTATGTTCCTCAAGTGCAGAGAATCCCACGGTACCCAGTACCGTTTTGTTTCAAGAAAGAAGCAGAAAATTTCTTGCCAAGTTGGCCTCTCGTTACCTCGTTCTTTGCGGGTCAGGATTGGTTCGATATCTCTGTCTTCTGGCTGGACTCGAGATCGTTCTCTATCACTCCAGGTACCTGGTGTGGTATGGGGGATTCGAACAATTGTCTGTGATAACTTGCTGGATGGTCACTAAAATCTGACTTCCAAACTTTATTTCAGCACGAGAGCAATGTGCACAGGACAAGGTTTTCTCTAGACTGCATCCGCGTTGGCATGGGACGTTTCCTTTCTGTTCGGTGTCGAATATCCATGTCGTATCCTTGAAATCGCTGAATTCATCTTCCGACTCTTGTCCTTCAGGATTTTTAAAACTGAGGAGCTAACTCAGAGTAGCGTGATCAGTCCGCAACAGAATTTCTATAAAAGATTGTGATTGAAATGATTTATGGATGTAACAATTGCGATTGCCAACAGTTCTTTTCTTGTTACGTTGTAATTACTTTCAAGCTGCGACAAGCACTTGCTGACAGTGGCGTACGCAAGGGGGGGGGGTACGGGGTTAACCCCCCTCCGAGCCAAAATATAGTGCCAGGATTTAAGTTACTTTCAAGATTATGTTTTTAGTAATTTTGAAAACTGCTGGTAAAGCTCAAAAAACAAATTGTCATTTTCCCTTGCGCTGGCTCACCTACTGTCCTACCGCCACGAGAAAGTCTCTGAACAGGGTTGCCGCAAGTAGACGAGTCTAAGAAAGGAGGGAGAAAGGTTTAAAATCGACTGCAACATTTGGCAAATCAAGCGCACTTCGTTAAGCGAAGAATCCGTTTCGTTTATCATGATGTACTAAAAGAAAATAGTAGATGTTTTTTATCCGCCAGTTAAACAAAATTTTCGTACTAAATGACATTAAATTATAAATTAACTTAAAAATTTCTCGTCATTTAAAGTCAGAAAATAATTTGTTATTATAGGCGACAGCGGTTACGGAAAGCCGTCAATCTATTAGAACAAAGTAGTTTTAGATATTTTCTTTTAGGTTCGGGCGATTTTGGGAGAGAAAAGCTTACAATTTAAAACTAGAATTTATATCATTTTATTTTTAAAACTAAATTTCAAATTAAATGAAAATTATTACAGTTTTCAATCAGCAAGTTACAGAATTATTAGCCAGCAAAAAGGAAAAAATAAATGATAAATAAGCAAAATTATGACTTTAAAATATTCATTCTTTTCATATTTTTCAATCAATTATAAAATATTCATTCACATTCATTGGAATAACTATTATCTACTATGTCCGAATCACTTGAAATGTTTTTACATGAAGAAGAGTCTGAATCGCTATCCGACAGATTTATCACTAATTTCTTCACAATATCTTCTATCAGTCCATCTTTCTTTCAATAAATATTCTCTATTTTTTCAATAAATATTCTCTATTTTTTCACAGTGTTTTTTCCATTCATTTTGTGTTACTTTTAAAATAGCTTCTTAAGCAATAATTGTAAATTGTTCAAATAGATAAAATACTCATCTCAGTGTCATTAAGCGATTTCCCCCTCACGTTTTATCTTTTTAACTAATGACGCTGAAACCTCTGTCGCTTCCGCAGTTCTCTTCATTGCATTTGAAATTCGTATTTTTAGAGAATTTGCGGTTTTTCCTCTTCAAAAAATGCCGTAACATTGTGGACTATTGCACATGCTTGCGAATGCAGTCTTTCCACTTTTAAATGTAGTCATTTTTCAACTAGACAAAATCCACAAAGTGTGCAACACAATACAAGTTACTTCACAGCTTTAAAAATCACAGAATGCGAGCGTCTAACATTGACCCTAGTACAAAGCGAAATGCGACTTTCGTCGGTTCTATCTGCGCCAAATCCAAAAAAGCGCTTTCCGTCACACCCAAAATGGAGTGGAATAACCTGTTTCCATAGCGACCGCCACCATAACGTCTGCTGTCTGGGGACTTTCTCGTGGCGGTAGGACAGTACCCAAGTTAACAATGGAACCTCCAGTTTCTGAGATTGACAGAGCTCTTTTGGAAGACCTCAAAAGTTGGGGGGTGAGGGGTGGGAGGCAACCGGATTCCTGTTACTAGAGGAGTGTAGCAGTAAAGAATCAGAGAGCGGTTGGTGTACGTGCTTATGTCACGTGCAGTTTTTGTCACAAAATTTCTGTAAATTCCACGAAATTCTTCAGTACAAAACGGATTGTACTCTCCTCGAAACCAGTATCGTCTGACGTAGCTATAAGAAACATCAAACCCAGCTATAAGAAAAAAAAAACTTTTATTGCTTCATTTTGTTCTTTTGTTATTCAGTTCTGGCTCTGACCTCGCAAGCTGGTGCTTTTTATTCGTCAGTTAATCACAAATTGTGCTCGTTAAATCAGTGGCGTTGATATTTGAATTCTCTTTTTAAATTACAATCTAAAGTCACTGTATACTGCTCGGTATGTTTAAACGATCACATAATTCAATTTTACATTTGGTAAAAAGCCACGTGTAAATGACTCTCGCATGAGTAGTGCAAATGCAGACATAACGCCATCCATCCCAAGTGCTTCTTCTTCCACTCAGCACGAATGTGGTGTTTTTTACTGACAATTTCTCCGGTTCTGTTAATGAAATCGCCCCTAGTTTAACACTTGTATCGGGATCGAATAACGGTGCAAAGCCATGCGTGTCACCTAAACCCGACGAAGGCGAAACGATCGTGAATGCCTCCCAAAGCTTTACTAAAGCACACCCATACGATATTGGATTGTCTGTAGCGAAAGATATATCGAATGATAAAAAACTGGACTTAACAACGTCTGAGAACCCAATCCAGGATTTGCTTTTCCAACAAAAGGAAAAAGAAATGTGTGATTCCAGTGTAAATGGCTTTATCGGTGGAAATGGTTTGCTTATTCAGACTTTCTGGGTGGAGCCTTTTGCAAATTTTGTGCACTTTTTGACCCTAATGATGGTGCCGGATCTGGTAAGCAGCCCTTAGGTCAGTTATGTAAAGCTAAACTTGATAACTGGAAAGATGCCGTCGAGCGATTATCCGAGCATGAAAAGTGTCACTATCATAAGCCATCAATAGAGATTGCTGGAACTTTGAGTGACATCACGTGTGGAAAGGAAAAGTCTGTGGAAGAGCAATTAAACACTGCGGCAGTGAGAAAAAAAATTAGAAAACAGAAAAAATATCATACCAATCATTGAAACAGTTTTGTTTTGTGGAGTGCAAGGACTCGCGTTGAGAGGGCACAGAGATTCGGGGAGAATTGCAGTGACCGAAAAACCAGATGAGAATGACGGAAACTTACGAGCTGATACTCAATGGGGTCATACTTCGTTTCCGAAGTATAACCCCATTCTGAAACAAGTGTTGAAATGCACAGTATATCAGCCCCCGAACTCAGAAGGAAGTAATTGATTGTAATAATTTGATACTTAGCAAGCTTGTTTGTGAAATAAATGATTCAACTTTCTTTGCCATCCTCGCCGACGAAACAACTGACATAGCAGGTGTAGAATAATTATCGCTAAGCGTTCGTTATCTACAGGGAGAAATTCGCCGTGAAAAATTTTTTTTTCAAATTTATTCCTATCCATGATGTAACGGGTAAAAGAATTGCAACGACAATAATAAGAAAGCTGCAATCATCAAATGTGGAGATCAAGAAATTGCGTGGCCAAGGCTACGATGGAGTAGCCTTAGTGAGCGGAAGACTAAATAGTGTGCAAGCCCGTGTGAGGAAAGTTATTCCATCCGCCCTTTATGTACACTGCTCTGCCCACAGCCTCAACTTGGCAGTATCAAAAGCGTGTGAGGTCACAGCAATAAGAAATTGCATGGGGACTATAGCAACCTTGCATCAATTCCTGAACATTCCAAAAAGACAACATGTTCTTACGACCGCAATAAATGATATGGAAACATCTACTTCGCGATGAGAAAAACTAAAACATCTCTGCAACCCGATGGTTGGAAAGGTATGACTCTGTAATAGCAGTAATGGAGCTTTATGATCCAGTTGTTGATATACTCAAAAAAATATCAGACTGGATAGATGAGGATTCGTCAACACGAGCCAATTCTCTGCTGTGCACGGTAACAAATTGCCAGTTTGTGATTTCGCTCTTTTGCATTCACAAGGGGTTCTCCTTAACTGTGCATTTGTGTAAATTTCTGCAGAAGTCGACGATTGACTTACGGGAAGCAGTGAACCTGGCGGAAGACATTAGTAGTGAAATAAAATCCATCGCCATAGGCGCGAAAATGCCTATGACGAATTCTCTAAAATATTTATTTCTGCCTCGGAAGCCTTAGAGAAGTTAGGATTATCCATTATAATTCCTCGCGTGGCTGGAAGACAAACGAATTGTGTCAACGTATCAGCAGCGACACCAGAAACATATTTCCGTGTCAGCATTTTCATTCCATTTCTCGATTCCTTCTTGTCCCAGCTGGATTTACGCTTCCTAACACACCAAAAAATTTTAAAAGGATTCCAGTGCATTCTACCAATTAATCCTTCAGTTTTGCAACCTTCACAGCTTGAAGCGTTCGCAGAGCTCACGCAGTTTTATGCTAATGACTTGGACAGTTGCCAGGAAAACTTAAATTCTGAGCTAACACTGTGGTATAAAAGAATTATGAGAGCAGGGGGACACGATAAAGTTAGCTCCCCGAAAACTACTATAGAAGGTCTGGCTATATGCAACCGAAATATTATGCCTAATATATTTAGACTTCTGGAAATATTAGCCGTCCTTCCAGTTTCTACTTGCACAAGCGAAAGATCATTCACAACTCTTCGCCGTCTTAAGACGTACCTACGCAATTCCATTGGAAGTACAAGAATGAACGGTCTAGTTCACGGAAGCTAGCGGTCTAGCTAGAACGGTCTAACATTCACAGGAATCATACCCCAACAGAAGAATTCTCGTCGACTGGACATTGCCTTATAACCTGTGAAGTGCGCAGTGACAAATCCATGCATTGACTCATAAGTATTGGGAATTAACTCTTTCGTAATCTTATTGGAACTAAAAAAATAACTTTTATATTATTCTGATGTTGTACATATAATTTACAGATATGAATATATGTTAATTTTCTCCTTTGATCATCTGGTGGGTGAGTTTATTTTATGTTATTTTCTAATACCTATGCCTTGGGCTTCTTATTGCAAATACGTGCATGTAGTATATTCTTAACACCAAAAGAGTTTTTATATAAATAAAAAATAAGTTTACCATTTGTATATACTGTACTGGTGTCAGATCAACATGCATTGCCAATGCCCAATGGGAAATGCCCGAACGGATTTACGAGTATAATTCGAATAAACGATTTATTATAAAAGAATTACACACACAAACATATATATATTGGACTTTCAAACAATTATATACATATATATATACATCATGACGTCACTGGGGAAAAACTATCTCAAGGATGACCCCCCCCCCCCCCTTGAAAAAATCCTGGGTACGCCACTGCTTGCTGAAACATGCTATGATGCATTTCTGCCCTCTTATTTCCTGGGAGAGAACTGCCTGTATTCCTTCTGTACTAGCATCAGTTTCTAGTATCCAACTCTCTGTTAGTTGAGGATATGATAGAATAGGGGATGAAACTAGCATTTCCTCAAGCTGACTGAAGGCGTCTTCACATTCCACCTCCCATTCAAATTCCGTAGCTCTTTCGTTAACCGATGTCCGGCCATGTTTTAGAAGCTCTTTACAAACCTGCGGTAATAAGTACACAGGCCAAGGAAACTTAGTTGATGAGCATCCTACAGTCTGCACCATTCTTTGACAGCATTGTCCCTTACACCCTTTCCATAGGTACCGGGCGCGGTAGCCCAGTGGTTAGCGCGCGGAAATTGCACTCGGTAGGCCCGGGTTCGATTCTCTCCACTGCCAAAACTGCCGTCGTGTTCACGCGGAGTACGATCACGTTAAACATGTGGATCTGTCAGTCCTTCCGTGAGGTTGGTGGTAGGGGAAGGAGGGTACGATCCCTGTGGATTCCTCCCCCACTGGGTTCCGGTCTAAATTGGGTGGCTCTTCCCGGCCGTCCAAACAGTTACCTTACACCTTTCTGGTAGGTCGGACTGTCTGGGTCTCATCAACAACATCCTTTCCATATATATATCCCAAATATGTGATTTCTTTAACAGTTCTTTCCTTTAACACTTTGCAATTTGAAGGATTTAACTTCAATGCTCTTCTGTGTTTCAAATAGCCGCCTAAGGTTGTGTAGATGTTCCTCTAATGAACGTCCAACAATAATTATACGTAGGCTAGTATTTAAGTTTTTAGAAAATAATACACAAAATATTTTTGTATGGAAATAAATCATTTTATTGCATTTTTTCATTTCAAACTATCAGTTATTAAGCATGAAAAAATTAACTTGATGAGTCGTTGTACTTATTCGCCAGTAGTGTAAATAAGGGGGTTCTGGACCAGCAGGAGCTATACTTTAACATGGGACTCCTGCAGGAGCTATACTTTCCCATGTTAAACACATCGCCTGGTGGAGATGGGGGTGAAGCTTCATCTTGCCACGTGATTTTTTTCTATGAATGGAGATTTTCATCAGTCAGATAAGAAGAATGTTATTATTCAGTAAGTAAATATAAAGTTTTTCTCTTCACAGTATAAATCTAATCTTTGCTTGCAAATTTCATTTCGTTTGTATATCTTGAGCATTCAATGTGTATATATATATATATATATTTCAATCATTCCAGATTTTGATCCATAAGCATCTTTACCATGTTAGAGTACCTTTAATTAAATAGGATTCTGTCAGTATGCATGTAAAAAGTAATGTATCTTAATATAATTCAACATGATTCTACTTGATCATAGACAGTTTCTTGCAATGTAAGTAAATGAACTCACTTTCTCTAAAAAATTGTAGTCTCACCACCACCTGATGTATACAATACACCGATACAATTTTAATTTTGCATGGTTTTATCATTTCGATTTGATAATGGCCATATGCTAAACTCTTAATTCCATCATTTAAAATATAACGTTTGTCATCATAGGGTGATAACCCCATTTTAATTTGTTTCACAGTATAATAAATATTTTGATCTTTACTAGCAATTTTAATTTGCTCAACTCTATTATATCTACGTCTTGTTAAGCAGTTATAGTAATCTTGATGATGAATGAATCTTTTCACAGCATTCTTATTGACACCTTTAGCAGTTTTCTTTTCCATGAAGGATGTTTTTAAACTATACATTTTTGATCTTAACCCTACAAACTCCAGGGCAGGAGTACCATTCAACTCATCTTTCATTTTTCCAATCGTTTTTTTATTTTTGTTGGAATGAAGATGATGATCGCATGGATAACCCGAAAAGTCGAAAAAATCTTGATGACTTTCAAAATCTTTATAAATATCTTCTGTTTCAACTTCATAACACAGGGAATCCGTGTCTGTGAAAAGTAATTCAGCTCGACTTCCATACACCTTTTTAATAAAATTATAATGAAACTCATATGTTTTACTCAAATCTAGTAGTGAAAAACCAGCATAGATAGGTCTATTCAATTTTAAATTTGTCTTATTCATATGAACTGCAACCAGATCTTCATTAAATACTTTGAATGATTGAAAGGCTGGTGATGCAAGACATTTTTTTAATCTCTTCTCAGTCTGTACTAGTTTAACATCCATTCTTTTTCTCAAATTTTCAATGCAGGACGTTCGCGAATTGCACGAACGCCTGAACTGGAAGAGCGAGTCCTGACGAGATTTGCAGCAGCTCCGTCCACCAGTACGCGAGCGGTGGCAGACGAAATGGGTGTTTCTCAGAAAGTGGTGTGGCGTATTTTACACGAGGAACGCATGCACCCCTACCACGTGCAATCTTTGCACCCAGATGATTATCTCCAGCCTTTGCGCAGTGGGATGAGGAATACCGATCCACGATTGCCTGCGTTACTTTTATTTAGCGATGAGGCAACGTTCAGCAGAGAAGGCATTTTCAATATGAACAATCAGCACGTGTGGTCTGCCTGTAATCCCCACAGCACAACCCATCGTAAACACCAGCACCGATTTACCGTGAACATCTGGACAGGTATCCTTGGTGATTACCTGGTCGGCCCGTACATCCTGCCAGACCGTTTGTCCGGCGCAACATACCGTATCTGTTTGGAACACGTGCTGCCCAGTTTATTGCAGGCCGTTCCGCTCCCCATCCAGAGCGACGTGTGGTTTATGCACGATGGAGCCCCGGCACAGTTTTCCATCACGGTCCGGAATTTCTTGAATGCCACATATCCCGCACGCTGGATCGGACGTGGCGGACATGTGGCCCGGCCTCCTCGCTCACCAGACCTCAACACACTGGGCTTTTTCTTCTGGAGTAACATGAAATTTTTAGTGTACGAGACACCTGTGGACTCGGCGGAAGATCTCGTCGCGGGCATCGTTGTTGCCGCAGACCACATTAACACAACACCCGGAATTTTCGAGAGGGTGCGTCACTCATTCCTTCGCCGGTGTGAACGGTGAAACGACACGCGTGGTCGCCACTTTGAGCACTTGCTGTGAGTTTGTCACTGCACAATAAATCTGTTTGTGCAACGTTTGGTATCGTTCATTCGGTTTCCCAACACTGTTGTACATGCAGGTTCGTATTCTAATTTTACTCTTTTCTGCCTCTCTGAGTGCAATGCCAGCCTATGTTCCATGATAATTATTGCTCGTCTGGTGGGGTACTATCACCCCTCTGCTTTTGTAAAAACAATTCCGACTCACCCTGTATATCATCTGATAGACGGGATCAACACTGTAATTTACTGTTTATCAGTAATGATGAGCATTGTCATTACTGCTGTATTAAAAGTATGAGCATACGGTTTAAGAAAGCATAAAGAGAAGCAACATTTTTGCAATCACTGTTTACAGCGGTTTTCATCTGAAACGTGTTTAAAGAGTCATACTGAATTATGCAAACAGTATGGCCTGCAGCGGGTGGAACTGCCTAGTGGTGATGATGCAGTTTTGAAATTTAAAAGTGTTTATATGCAAATGCGTGTACCATTTGTGGTATATGCAGACTTTGAATCTTTTATAATAAAAACGGACACTTGTGAGAATTCCCCCTCCATTTCACATGAGAACATCTTATCTCATCATGTTCCTTGTGGTTTTGCATACATTATTATTGGTCCTGATGGGAAAACCTTTAAAGATCCTGTTATCTATAGAGATGAAGATATGATTACTCATTTTTTGAAGGCTCTTATTCATGAAGAAAAGGAGATTCAAAGATTATTGAAAGAAAATATGAAAATGAGTTTCACTGCTGAAGATAGTGAAAACTTTGAAAATGCCGCTATCTGCCATATTTGTAACAAGACTTTAGGGGAACAACGTGTAAGAGACCACTGCCACTTAACTTCTAAGTTCAGAAGTGCAGCTCATCCGAATTGCAATCTGAATTACAAGATAAGACGGCGCATACCTATTGTGTTACACAATTTAAAAGGGTACGATGGACATTTAATTATGCAGGGAATCGGTCAATTTAAAGAAAAGAGAATTTAGTGTATTTCTAGTAATATGCAGAATTATATAACATTCAGTGTTGGAAGTCTGCAGTTTATATAGACTCCTTCCAATTTTTACCTACCTCTATTGAGAAACTAAGCTCTAGTTTGGAATCCGATCAGTTTCATATCATCAAAGAGCATTTTACAAATGATCATGTGGATTTGCTTACTAGAAAGGGTGTTTACCCCTATTCTTATATAGATTGTGCTAAGAAATTTGAAGAAACGAATCTACCCTCTAAAGAGGCCTTCTTCGATGATTTAAATCAGGAGGCGGTCTCTGGTGAAGACTATGATTATGACCAACATGTTTGGTCATCCTTAAATATAAAAAATATGGGGGAATATCATGACTTGTACATAAAAACTGACATTCTTCTGCTAGCGGACATTTTTGAAAATTTCCGTAATTTGTCACTGAATTATTATGGAATAGATGCTGCTCATTGTATAACATTACCATCTCTTGCTTGGAATGTTGCTCTAAAGACTATTGGTGTATCATTAGAACTGATTACAGATCCTGATATATACCTATTTTTAGAAGAAGGTATTAGAGGTGGTATTAGTGTTATTAGTAAACGTTTAAGTCAGGCTAATAATAAGTATTTGGAACATTATGATTCTGCAAAATTTAGCAAGCATATAATGTACCTGGATGCTAATAATATATATGGATAGGCACTAAGCCAGGCACTCCCTGTATCGGGTTTTAGATGTCTTGATTCTGAAGAAATCCTGAATTTTGATCCACTTGTAGTGGAAGATGAGTCATCTGTGGGGTATATTATCGAGGCGGATACAGACTATCCTCATGATTTGCATGATAATGACTATTCTCTGGCACCTGAAAGGGTTCATATCACCCAGTCTCTGATTTCGGAGTATAGTCGGAATTTATCTAAAGAAATGGATTTAAAAATATGCAAGGATCAGATCAAATTAACACCCAATTTGAATCACAAGGCTAAATATGTTCTGCATTATAGAAATTTAAAACAGTATATGAAGCTGGGTATAAAACTTGTGAAAATCCATCGAGCATTAACTTTCAAGCAAGAACCCTGGTTGAAGCCTTATGTGCAATTTAACACTGAGAAGAGAATGCTGGCAAAAAATTCTTTTGAAAAGGATCTGTTCAAACTTATGAACAACGCAGTTTTTGGTAAGACGATGAAAAATTTGAGAATAAGAATGGATGTTAAACTAGTACAGACTGAGAAGAGATTTAAAAAATGTCTTGCATCACCAGTCTTTCACTCATTCAAAGTATTTAATGAAGATCTGGTTGCAGTTCATATGCATAAGACAAATTTAAAATTGAATAGACCTATTTATGCTGGTTTTTCAGTACTAGATTTGATTAAAACACTCATGTATGAGTTTCATTATAATTTTATTAAAAAGGTGTATGGAAGTCGAGCTGAATTACTTTTCACAGACACGGATTCCCTGTGTTATGAAGTTCAAACAAAAGATATTTATAAAGATTTTGAAAGTCATCAAGATTTTTTCGACTTTTCGGATTATCCATGCGATCATCCACTTCATTCCAACAAAAATAAAAAAACGATTGGAAAAATGAAAGATGAGTTGAATGGTACTCCTGCCCTGGAGTTTGTAGGGTTAAGATCAAAAATGTATAGTTTAAAAACATCCTTCATGGAAAAGAAAACTGCTAAAGGTGTCAATAAGAATGCTGTGAAAAGATTCATTCATCATCAAGATTGCTATAACTGCTTAACAAGACGTAGATATAATAAAGTTGAGCAAATTAAAATTGCTAGTAAAGATCAGAAGATTTATACTGTGAAACAAATTAAAATGGGGTTATCACCCTATGATGATAAACGTTATATTTTAAATGATGGAATTAAGAGTTTAGCATATGACCATTATCAGATTTAAATGATAAAGCCATGCAAAATTAAAATTGTAGCGGTGTATTGTATACATCAGGTGGTGGTGGGACTACAATTTTTTAGAGAAAGTAAGTTCATTTACATACATTGCAAGAAGCTGTCTATGATCAAGTAGACTCATGTTGAATTATATTAAGATACATTACTTTTTACATGCATACTGACAGAATCCTATTTAATTAAAGGTACTCTAACATGGTAAAGATGCTTATGGATCAAAATTTGGAATGATTGAAATATATATATATATAAGATTTAAAATGAAAAAAGAAAATATATAGATGGAATGATTGTTTTTACAGGGTTGCAGAAAGGTTAAGGGGGATTGCGACCCCTATTTCCTGGTTAAAAGCTAGCTTTGACTTCATGAAAACGCTCCCAGAGACTCTGCACGCCCGAAACAACAATCGATCATGCCCGTGGGGAAAAAATGGCCGAATCCCAGACAACATAAAAATGATCAAAATAACAAAAATTGGAAATTTTACTAACCAGCAAGACGAGAATCTTGGAAGAGTTGCATAAAGCGTATATACTTCGAATAGGAAAGCATACATAAAAAAGTCGCGTCTAACATATAGAGCCATCTGGATGTGAAACAATCAAATAATCCTAGGTAAGAGTTGAGTTGTATTGTATGATGTCGGATAAATTAACATAATTTTTATCACTATAATTTCTGCAAAAAACATCATAATAGTGCTGTACAATGTGTACAACTTATTATGATGTTTTTTGCAGAAATTATAGTGATAAAAATTATGTTAATTTATCCGACATCATACAATACAATTCAACTCTTACCTAGGATTATCTGATTGTTTCACATCCAGATGGCTCTATAAGTTAGACGCGACTTTTTTATGTATGCTTTCCTATTCGAAGTATATACGCTTTATGCAACTCTTCCAAGATTCTCGTCTTGCTGGTTAGTAAAATTTCCAATTTTTGTTATTTTGATCATTTTTATGTTGTCTGGGATTCGGCCATTTTTTCCCCACGGGCATGATCGATTGTTGTTTCGGGCGTGCAGAGTCTCTGGGAGCGTTTTCATGAAGTCAAAGCTAGCTTCTAACCAGGAAATAGGGGTCGCAATCCCCCTTGACCTTTCTGCAACCCTGTAAAAACAATCATTCCATCTATATATTTTCTTTTTTCATTTTAAATCTTATTTTTCAAGACTCTGATAGTGCGGCAATTTGCGCCTTTCTCTTTCTTGGATTTCATACTTTTTGGGATTGTATTTCTTTATATATATATATATATATATATATATATATATATATATATATATATATATATATATATATATACACATTGAATGCTCAAGATATACAAACGAAATGAAATTTGCAAGCAAAGATTAGATTTATACTGTGAAGAGAAAAACTTTATATTTACTTACTGATTAATAACATTCTTCTTATCTGACTGATGAAAATCTCCATTCATAGAAAAAAATCACGTGGCAAGATGAAGCTTCACCCCCATCTCCTCCAGGAGATGTGTTTAACATGGAAGTATAGCTTCTGCAGGAGTCCCATGTTAAAGTATAGTTCCTGCTGGTCCAGAACCCCCTTATTTGCACTACTTTCGCCTGATTTAGCAACCAATGATTTTTCTTTGTTCCCATCAATCAAAACTCAAATGCATGGTCAACTATTTAACAGCCTAAAAGAAGCAGTTGAAGCTTATAAATCATATGTTTTCTGCTATACCAAACTCTGAATGGCATAACCAAAAATTGGTTTATTCGAATACAATGTGTGAGCTTGCATTGTCATGATGAAGAAAGATACGAAGTTTTGCTTTATTGTTTCCTGATTTGAGCTTCTATTTATGGCAAACAAATTGTCGTATTTCCTATTCTACGATCCTCCAAAGCAACGGTTGCATCATGGCCGGATTTACCAAATAAACGAAACAATCAGTTTCTTTGAAACACTTCATGCACGAACAACTTCTGTAGGATTTGGTTCATTTTGAAACACCTAAACAGCAAATTGTTGTTTTGTTTCGGGTTCATAGGAATAAATCGACGTTTCGTCACCTGTTACAAAGTCAAAATCATGTAATATGTGCGAAATCCAACGCGCACATACCTTTTTGACATTTAAATGATCATGTAAAAAATTAAATGCACTCAGATCCTTGAAATGTTCAAAGATGCCCCAATTTCATCATATGTGACATGGTGATCTAAAGTGATTTTTTGTTGCACAGCATCACTGTTTTCAACAGTTCTTGGTCGACCTTCACAAAATTCATCACTGAGACTCCTACGTTCAATATGAAATTATTTAAGTCAGTTGTAAATTGCTGCTTTGGGAACAATTTACAATTGACATCGACTTACTGTGTGTCGATCGAATGAATTCAATCGACACACTGTTGCTGTGCCAACCCTTTTTTTTCTTCGGCCCAAACCGTTCGACCTACCCGAAATTGTGAGGTATCTGTTTGGACGGTATCTGTCCGGGAAGTGCCTCCCAATTTAGATCGGAACCCAATGGGGTGGCATTCACAGAGACCATACCCTCCTTCCCTACTACGGATCTCTCGGAAGGACTTACAGGTTCACATATTTAACGTGTCCGCACTCCGTGAACACTGAGACAGTTTGGAAAGAGCCGGGAATAGAAATCGGATTGTCCTAGTACAACTCCCACGCGCTAACCACTGGTTCCTCCCCTGTTTTTCAACCTTCCTTCTTCGACCCAGACCGTCCGACCTACCCGAAAATGTGGTACCGGTTTGGACTACCTGGAAGTGCCACCCAATTTAGACCGGAAGCCAGTGTGTGTGTGTGTGTGGGGGGGGGGGGGGGGTAACCACAGGGATCATACTCTACTTCCCCTACCCCCAACTTCTCAGAAAAACTTGCGGACTAACATATTTAACGTGCCCCTGCCCGTACTTCGCATGAACACGGTGGCAGTTTGTTGTGTCAACCCTTGTCGAAAGTCATAATAATTCATAGCTCGAAAATCACTTCGACTTAAATCCATGTTTTGTTACTGCCAGAAAGGGCTCGTACTTCGTAGAATATTCGTTATAGTATCGAGAAGGTTCTCAAATATTCGAAAAATCGCCAAATCTGGTAATCCTAGACTGACAGTTCGGTTATGGCAATTCTAGATTCACGTAGTTGGAACGGCTGCTTGTACGGTGTTTTCCCCTTCCGGCTCTCAAAAGATCTTCCAGTGAAGGCGCTTTTCATGGTTGTAACAATACTATACTATCTCCTAACAGAATGCAATTAATTTACGCTTTCTTAAACGCTTTAACAAACGAATTTATCAAATTTAATACCTAACACTTTTTAGTTTTCAATTTCTGATCATAACATGGACTAACTCCCTTTAACTCCATTGGTCATACAATTCACTTCCAACCAACGAATGAAATACATTGAAACCTATGGGACCTAATTTTTCAAACATTTTTTTAAGCGGATTTAAAATTCACAAATTGCTTCGAAAGTTCAAGGAAATATTCAAAATATCCCATAAAATATATATAAAAAAAAATCTGATGTGGGCAGCACATGACTTTCTTTATATAATGTAATGAATTTACTACTTTTACAGTAGAAGAAATAGATTATTTTTATAGTTGATATTTATATTATTTCCAAGATATTGAATTTTCGTCAATTAGTCGTTATTTTCATTGATTTAGCGTCATTTTAATTCATTTGACGAGTTTTTCGTTAATTTAGCAACATTGAAAAAAGTTGCCAAGTAGGCGACATTCCACCAAATTCGTCGCCAAAATCTCGCCAAGCTTTATGGACGGAGAAATAAGTTATTCTTACAGCAAATAAATGACTATTGGCGTTCAAATACAAAAGTATTACTCAAAGTATCTTTTTTCATGAATGGAACAAACTAGATCCACGAGAACCACCAAATTTATCGCATGGTATTACATATGAAAAGTGAACATGTTTCTCAATTGGAAATATTTTTATTTTATTTTATATGACTTTTTGATAATTTTGTTGAAAAATGTGCAATATCTCGAGAACAGTTCATGCTAGCATTCTAAAATTTATGTCAATCGTTTTCTAATGAAAAATTACATAAGAAATGTCTATTTGCGTAACTTTATTAGAGGTTTTGATTTCTTGACGATTTTTTCAAAATTTCACTCGAAAATTTAGGGGGGGGGGGGGGTTCTGAACATTCGATTGCGTATAAAAACAATAGGCTTCCAGTGTTTACGGATTGTAATTTTTGTACCAAATTTCGTTTGAATCTGTCCATTCATTCGTCAGTTATCGTCTCCACCGACTCACTGACACACACACACACACATACTTTCACACACACACACGCAGACATCACTTCAAAAATGTTCGATTCGTGATCAGGGATGTTTGAAACGTGCTCTCCCGTCGAAAACTCGAATTCGAATTTAAGACCCCGTCACAATACTTTCCTTATAGATTATGTATATAAGGAAAGTAAAAATTCAGCAAAATATATTCAGCAGTTTTTTAAATAAAAATTAAAATAATAATTACATCCTTTATATGAGGAGATCACGTGATCATTATATGAAGAGATCACGGGACCCACTTCAAAATAAAATATGGCATCTATCTTGTGTCAAAATCGTGATTTTTAACGTTCTTTTTAATTCATATTTAGTGTTGTATCCGTTCTAAATCCGCTTTTTTTTGCTTAAATTCTGTGCATCTATATCCTGAAACAACGCAATTACAATGCACTTGAGTTTAAATGATCATCCAACTTTGATTATTTCTACAACGTAGCCTACTTTTCACTTATGGAGGATGTAAATACCAAAAGATGTAGAATGAGTTGTATAAGAATTGCTGCATTTCTTTAACGCAAAATTATTTAGCCCATGGAGTCTGCAATATAGCTGATATGAATGAAACAATCATTGATTTTACAGAGAAGCAAACGATTTTTTGATGAAGTTTTGAGCATAGAGTTAAATTACTTGTACCTCCATGATTTAAAGTTTTAAATAAAATTAATTATTGTAGTATTGTGATGAATGAAATGGATGGAAAAATGTTTATGAATAAAATGCTGCTCTTATTTACAGAGCCAACCGATTTATATTTCGATGACGCCATTTGAATAAAGTTCATTTGTTTTCGATGAAGTTTTCAAATATAATAAATTATTGTAGTATTATGATAATTTTAAAAATATTACCGAGGAATGTATCGCATTTTAGAGATGTTTAAACCAGGCAATTTATTTTTCAATACCGTCATTTGAATGAAGTTCATTTTTTTCGATGATGTTTTAAGTTTTCAAATATAATAAATTAATGTAGTATTGTCATAATTTTAAAAATATTACCGAGGAATGTATCGCATTTATGAGATGTTTAAATAAAATTGCATTGAAGTTGGAAAGTGTTTCATAATCAATGCTTTATGCATGATTCATCTTTCTTGTTCTCCCTATATTAAATAAATTTTATTTAAGAATCTACCTAACATATTTTACGGAATTTTTTTTTTTATATATTTTATGGGATAATTTGAATATTTCCTAAAATTTTCGAAGCAATTTGTGAATTTTAAATTCGCTTAAAAAATGTTTGAAAAATTAGGTCCCATAGGGTTCAGTGTATTTCATTTTTTCACCCGGGTTCAATAAAAAACTAATTGGGTGATATTATTCATTTATATTCCCATAGATCCTACAGACCGTCTGAAAAACATACTAAAATTTCATTTTGATAAAGTCATTTTTACGGCAGTTATCGTGCTAACGGACAGACAAACAGACAGAATGAACAAAGTCATAAACACTTTTCAACTATGTTGTAAAGTGTTAAAAATGGATCTGATTGGCCACTCATTGACCAATCAGATCGATTGGATCATACATACATACATACTTTTCTTCTTTATGTATATAAATAGATAGATATTTTTATATTCATTTATTTATTATTCAAATTAATAAAATTTGTTGAGTAAGCCTGTGAAAACTAAACCATGGTGATAGTGTTTCCATTTAAATTCATATTTCAAATCTGCGGTTTTCAAAAGTGACTAACTAATACGTTCAATAAACTCCCACAAAACTATTACCGTGATGTAATTGACTTTCAGATTTAATTGACTTTCACGTATTAAACCAACGATTTCCAACCTTTTTCGTTGGAAATCATGGAGTTAGAGAGTAAAACTCCTGGGGAAAAGTTTCGTTTTCCATTAATATCTCGACAATCCCTGGTCTTAGAAACTCGAAATTTAGACTAAATTTATGGGGGCTATTTCAAAGCTACCCACAAAATTTCATTAAATTCGGCGTAGCTGTTTTATCGTGATGATGAGACAAACGAAAGTTTCGTTTTTCATTAATATCGCAACAACCCCTGATGTTAAAAACTCGAAACATGGACTAAATTTTAAATGGGGCTATTTCAAGGCTACCCACCAAATTTCATCAAATTCGGTTTAGCTGTTCTCTCGTGATGTTGGATCATACATGCATATTTTTCTTCTTTATATATATAGATATCTTGTTTTAATTTCGTATAATTTAATTTCAATTTTTATAATAACAAATAAATTGAATGATTGTGACGTCACAAGCAACGCTTACGGTGGCTTATGGCGGATAATGTTACCAGAATGTGAACAGAGTCTCCATACTCGTTGCCTCCAACTAATCTATCTATAAATATTAATTACATTGTTTAAAACATGTATTAAGATCAAGGAGGAAACAAGTCTCTCAACTCCATGGTTCTGAATTTTTAAATTGGGATGACCTTTCAATATTAATTTTCCTATTTAATTAAATCATGCAGGTGGTCTCATCTCTAACTCCATGAGCTGAATATAGTCTCATGGCCATGTAATTGCATCATGCAAGTGCACCATGCAATTGCACCGCCTTCGGCCTGAGATTGTAAACACAAAAATAGCAAAAAAAGCCATACTTTGAGAGGCTATTTCTCTAGGCCCAAGGGGTAATTTGGAGAACGGATTTCAGATTTGGATTCAACATCGTCAAATTTGTTAGTATGCATGAGTTTTTCCAGCCCACGCGGTTGCGTTTGGTGCTCTGAGATACTGACACTGCTCTATTAGAGAGGTGACTAGCCGAATACCCGTTGAAAGTCAACGATCTCACATCACAATAAGCAACCTCCGATAAACGTTAATTTTTAAATAATTTGATATTTCCGATTGTCCTTTTCAAACTCTTCACCCGTGCTCCAAATTTCAAATATCAATCTCATTTAAGACTGGGGATCTCTGATTTATTCAGCCAATTAAACATGCAAGTGAGCGTCATCCCTAAATTATCTGTTGGAAAGCTGCTACATAGCTTACACTTTATTCCTGTCTATCCTTACTCCTATTCTAAAATCTTTATCTCATTGCAAGTCCGTTTTACTATCATTTCATATTTCGAATGGTTTTGTGTGGAACAGCCATTAAATGGACACATTTGAAAAAATCTAATGTGGGCAACACATGACTTTCCTTATATAATGCAATGAATTTACTACTTTAACAATAAAAACAATAGGTTATTCTTATAGTAGATATATTCTTTTCAAGATAATGAATTTTCGTCAATGAGTTGTCATTTTCATTGATTTAGCCTCATTTTTATCCATTTGGCGAGTTTTTCGTTAATTTTGCAACATTTAAATAAATCGCCAAGTTCGCGACATTCCACCAAATCCGTCACCAAAATCTCGCCAAGCGTTATGGATGGAGAAATAAGTTATTCTTACAGCAGATAAATGACTATTGGCGTTCAAATACAAAAGTATTACTCAAAGTATCTTTTTTCATGAATGGAAAGAGCTAGATCCACGAGAATGATGTCATCAAATTTATCACATGATATTACATATGAAAAGTGAACATGTTTCTCAATAGGAAATATTTTTTTTTATTTTATATGATTTTTTGATAATTTTTTTGAAAAATGTGTAATATCTCGAGAACGGTTCATGTTAGCGTTCTAAAATTTATGTCAATCGTTTTCTAATGAAAAATTACATAAGAAATATCTATTTGCGTAACTTTATTAGAGGTTTTGATTTTTTCAAAATTTCACTCGAAAATTTAGGTGGGTTCTGAACATTCGATTGTGTTTTAAAACAATAGGCTTCCAGTATTCATGGATTGTGATTTTTGTACCAAATTTCATTCGAATCGCTCCATTCGTTCGTGAGATATCGTCTCCAAAGACTCACTGACACACACACACACACACACACACACACACACACATACTTTTACACACACACACACACAGACATCACCTTAAAAATGTTCGATTCGTGATCAGGGTTGCTTGAAACGTGCTCTCCGGTCGAAAACTCGAATTCGAATTTTCGACCCTGTCACAATACTTTCCTTATGCATTATGTATATAAGGAAAGTAAAAAAAATCTGATGTGGGCAACACATGACTTTCCTTATATAATGAAATGAATTTACTACTTTTACAGTAAAATAAATAGGTTTTTCTTCTAGTAGATACTAATATCCTTTCCAAGATATTGACTTTTCGACAATTAGTCGTCATTTTCATTGATTATCCTCATTTTTATCCATTTGGCGAGATTTTCGTTAATTTGGCAACATTTCAAAAAGTCGCCGAGTTGGCGACATTCTGCCAATTTCGTCGCCAAAATCTCGCCAAGCGTTATGAACGAAGAAATAAGTTATTCTTACAGCAGATAAATTGGCGTTCAAATGCAAATGTATTACTCAAAGTATCTTTTTTCATGAATGGAACGAGCTAGATCCACGAGAATGATGTCACCCAATTTATCGCATGATATTATATATGAAAAGTGAACATGTTTCTCAATAGGAAATATTTTTTTTCTATTTTATTTGACTTTTTGATAATTTTTTTGAAAAATGTGCAATATCTCGAGAACGGTTCATGTTAGCGTTCTAAAATTTATGTCAATCGTTTTCTAATGAAAAATTACATAAGGAATGTCTATTTACGTAACTTTATTATTGGTTTTGATTTTTTGACGATTTTTTCAAAATTTCATTCGAAAATTTAGGGGGGTTCTGAACATTCGATTGCGTATAAAAACAATAGGCTTCCAGTGTTTACAGATTGTGATTTTTGTACCAAATTTGGATCGAATCGGTCCATTCGTTCGTCAGTTATCGTCTCCACAGACCCACTGACACACACACACACACACACACATACACACACACATACTTTCACACACACACACACACAGACATCACTTCAAAAATGTTTGATTCGTGATCAGGGATGCTTGAAACGTGCTCTCCCGTCGAAAACTCGAATTCGAATTTTCGACCCCGTCACAATACTTTCCTTATACATTATGTATATAAGGAAAGTAATACTGTTTTCCATGAGGTTTTATCGATTGATTGATCCGTGCATTAAATTTCATGTTTTCATCTCTAATTTCACCTTTCAAACGTTTTGGAGATATCCCCTTGCTACAGAATTTTTGAAAAACTCGATATTTCTTTAATCTTACGATTGAACCGTGTATCAAATTTCAAGTTTATATCTGATTTAAGATTAAGCGTTTCTCATTTAATCCGCAAATAGAACATTTTGGTGTGCGGCACCCCTATAGAAGAAAATATTTGAAAACTATATACACGTTATTCCTTTCGAACTATTTACCCTCACACCCAATTTATAATCTATATCTGATCGCGAAACTTTTTAGTGTGAAGCACACCCCTTCACTAAACATTTTTGAAAAATTCGATTTGCCCCCCCCCCCCCCCCGGTGATTTTATTGAATTATTGACTTCTGTAAAAAATTTCGAATCGCCATCTCACTTTAAAGAAGGCTTTTATCATTTATTCGGCAAATCGAACATTTTTGTGCTTGGCAAACCCTAAAGTAGAAATTATTGAAAAACTGAAATTGCGTACTTTCTTTCTTTCGAACTATCTACCGATACACCAAATTTGAAGACCCTATCTCGTCACGAAATATACTTTTCTATTGTTTCATATTTCAAACGTTTTGATGTGGAGCACCCCTGTACAGAGCATTTTTGAAAAATTTGATTTTTCTAGGGGATTTTATTGATCGATTGACCTATGTACCAAATTGCAAGACGCTATCCCACTTAAAAATGCTTTTTTCACGTATTCGGCAAATCTAACATTTTAGCATGCAGCACCCCTAAAGTATCAAATTATGGAAAACTGAAATTGTGCTCTTTCTCCTTTTCCAACTATTTATCATAACATCAAATTTAATGTCTCTATCTCATCGCGAAGTATGTTGTTCTGTCATTTCTCCTTTCCAGCGTTTTTGTATGGAGCACCCAGTCCCTTAAATGAATTTTTTGAAAAACTCTTGGCTTTTTTATCAAATGATTGGCCCCCTGTACTAAATTCAAGCCGCAATCCTATTTTAAAAGCGGTATTTCTCGTTTATTTGGCAAATCAAACATTTTGATGTGCAGAATCAAGTTGCAAATATTGAAAAATCCCAATTGAACACTTTCTTTCTTTTGTATTACCTACCTATACACCAAATTTGAAGTTTCTATCCCATCACGAAGCATGCTTTTTCTATCATTTCACCTTTTTACTTTCCTTATATACATAATGTATAAAGAAAGTATTGTGACGGGGTCGAAAATTCGAATTCGAGTTTTCGACGGGAGAGCACGTTTCAAGCATCCCTGATCACGAATCAAACATTTTTGAAGTGATGTCTGTGTGTGTGTGTGTGTGTGTGTGTGTGTGTGAAAGTATGTGTGTGTGTATGTGTGTGTGTGTGTGTGTGTGTGTCAGTGGGTCTGTGGAGACGATAACTGACGAACGAATGGACCGATTCGAACCAAATTTGGTACAAAAATCCCAATCTGTAAACACTGGAAGCCTATTGTTTTTATACGCAATCGAATGTTCAGAACACCCCTAAATTTTCGAATGAAATTTTGAAAAAATCGTCAAAAAATCAAAACCAATAATAAAGTTACGTAAATAGACATTCCTTATGTAATTTTTCATTAGAAAACGATTGACATAAATTTTAGAACGGTAACATAAACCGTTCTCGAGATATTGCACATTTTTCAAAAACATTATCAAAAAGTCAAATAAAATAGAAAAAAAATATTTCCTATTGAGAAACATGTTCACTTTTCATATATAATATCATGCGATAAATTGGGTGACATCATTCTCGTGGATCTAGCTCGTTCCATTCATGAAAAAAGATACTTTGAGTAATACATTTGCATTTGAACGCCAATTTATCTGCTGTAAGAATAACTTATTTCTTCGTTCATAACGCTTGGCGAGATTTTGGCGACGAAATTGGCGGAATGTCGCCAACTTGGCGACTTTTTTAAATGTTGCCAAGTTAACGAAAATCTCGCCAAATGGATAAAAATGACGCTAAATCAATGAAAATGACGACTAATTGTGGAAAATTCAATATCTAATAAGTTATATAATATATAAATATATAATAATAGTTATATAATATATGTCGAAAATTCAATATCTAATATGTTATATATATATATATATATACATATAACTTATTTCTTTGTCCATAACGCTTGGCGAGATTTTAGCGACAAAATTGGCGGAATGTCGCCAACTTGGCGACTTTTTGAAATGTTGCCAAATTAACGAAAATCTCGCCAAATGGATAAAAATGACGATAATCAATGAAAATGACGACTAATTGTCGAAAAGTCAATTTCTTGGAAAGGATATTAGTATCTACTAGAAGAAAAACCTATTTATTTTACTGTAAAAGTAGTAAATTCATTTCATTATATAAGGAAAGTCATGTGTTGCCCACATCAGATTTTTTCTATCATTTCAGCGTTTTTGTGGAGTACCCATACCCGCTTAAATGAACATTTTTGAAAAACTATTCATCTCGGGTTTTTTTTTATCGGATGATTGGCCCATATATAAAATATCAAACCTCTATCACATTTTAAAGGGGCTTTTCTCATTTATTCCGAAAATCGAACATTTTGATGTGTGAACCCGTTTAAAGTAGAAAGTACTGGAAAACTCATATTGCACACACACTTCCTCTCGAACTACCTACTCGTACATCAAATTTGAAGTCTCTATCTTATCTCATGGGTATTTTATTATTTCAACTTTCGAACGTTTTTCTGTGGAGCACCCCCTTAAATAAGCATTTCTGAAGACCTCTATTCGTCGAAAGCCCAGACCATCCGTCTCGTCCGAGGACTTAGAGAAACCATTTGGATGGCCAGTGACCTCTATTCGTGTCGTTTTTTTTTATTAAATGCCCATATACCAAATTTCAAGCCTCTTATCAAATTTTAAGGAGACGTTTCTCATTTATTCGACAAATCGAATATTTTAGTGTGCTGCACACCCTGAAGCAGCAAATATTGAAAACTAGCCGCCTTTGGCGACCAGCCTGTTCGCAACCCTTGAAAATGCTGATCGTGGCAAATTCCAACCGTGGCAAACTCGTTGGCGCTACCGACCAGAAAGGTGTAAGGTGACTGGTTGGACGGCCAGGATGTGCCACCCAATTTAGACCGGAACCCTGTGGGGGAGGCATCCACAGGGAACGTACCCTCCTTCCCCTACCACCAACCTCTCGGAAAAACATACGGACCCATATGTTTAACGTGATCGGACTCCGTGTCAGTGGCGGAAATCGAACCCGGGCCTACCGCGTGCAATTCCCGCGCGCTAACCACTGGGCAACTTCGCCCTCCGCGACAATCTCCATAACTTTCTTTTTATTCACCCAATTTAGACCCTCCTTCCCCTACCACCAACCTCTCGGAAGGACTCTCGAACCCACATGTTTAACGTGATCGTACTCCGCGTGAACGTGGCGTAAGTTTTGGCAGTGGCGGGAATCGAACCCGGGCCTACTGAGTGCAATTCCCGCGCGCTAACCACTGGGCTGCCGCGCCCTCCGCGACAATCTCCATAACTTTCTATATATTCACCCAATTTAGGCGGGAACCCAGTGGGGGAGGCATCCACAGGGGCCGTATCCTCCTTCCCCTACCACCAACCTCTCGGAAGGACTTACAGACCCACATATTTAACGTGATCGTATTCCACGTAAACACGGCGGCAGTTTTGGCAGTGGCGGGAATCGAAACCGGGCCTACCGCTAACTTCCCGCGCGCTAATTTGCAATTTAAAATGACCATATGCTTAATTCCATCATCCTCATTCCATTGTTTCATCATTTAAAATATCCATAAAATTAAAATATCCATTTAAAAAATCCATATCGTTCCATCATTTAAAATATAAATATAATAATTTATATGGAGTAAAGGAGCTCTATTCAGAACCGTGACGTCACCTCCACCTTGACGTCCCCACCCACCACCTGCCCTTCTTCTGCGGGGGAGAAACGCCGGTTAAGCACGCCGAGCGGAACGCCGAGAAATTTAAATTCGGAAACTTTTAAAATCCCGATCCTGTGGGCAATACGGAATATTTCCTGACCAGATTGGACTTGTAAGAATGCCAGATGTTTGACCTTTCTAAAAATGTAAATTATTAGTCGAAATTATGAGTACTTTTTACTATGCGAGAATTTAAAAACCAAAAATACTTTTCTTGAGCAAAAAGTGACTTTTGTTTTAAAATCTTTAAAAAATATTAGAAATCGAAATTCAGATTTGAAATTGATATATTTTTACTCGCAATTGTCAGCTCTTTCCGATGGTGTGATTTGTTTTTTCCTACGATGTCCGGATCGTGGGAAAAAAAGGGCAAAAATGGCAAAAAACGGTAGAAATCGCATAAAACATTAAATAACAAAAAAAATAATTAAAATTTTAAAAATCTGTTTTCACGTGTCCCCTTCCCTCCCCCCCGGGTCTCCGATTGCCAAATTTCGTAGCTCTCCGACGCGCGGTCGCGAAACGTATAGTGTATAAGACACACAGACACACAGACGCACAGACACACAGACATTGCCTTTTATTATTTACTAGCCGCCTTTGGCGACCAGCCTGTTCGCTACCCTTGAAAATTCTGACCGTGGCAAACTCGCTGGCGCGACCCACCAGAAAGGTGTAAGGTAACTATTTGGACGGCCAGGAAGTGCCACCCAATTTAGACTGGAAACCATTGGGGGAGGCATCCACAGGGACCGAACCCCCCTTCCCCTACCACCAACCTCTCGGAAGGACTTACCGACCCACATGTTTAACGTCATCGTACTCCGCGTGAACATGGCGGCAATTTTGGGAATCGAACCCGGGCCTACCAAGTGCAAATCCCGCGCACTAACCACTGGGGGTACTTCACCCTCCGCGATATTCTTCATAACTTTCTTTTTATTCACCCAATTTAGACCGGAACCAAGTGGGAGAAGCATCCACAGGGATCGTACCCTTCTTCCCCTATTACCAACCTCTCGGAAGGACTTACGGACCCACATGTTTAACGTGATCGTACTCAACGGCAGTTTGGGCAGCGGCGGGAATCGAGCCTACCGAGTGCAACTTCCGCGCGCTAACCACAGTGCTACCGCGTCCACCCAAGAATTATCTTTGTAAAGGCTAATTTGCCCTCCGCGACAATCTCCATAACTTTCTTTTTATTCATCCAATTTAAACCGTACCCTCCTTCCCCTACCACCAACCTCTCGGAAGGACTCACGGACCCACATGTTTAACGTGATCGGACTCTGCGTGAACATGGCGGCAGTTTGGGTAGTGGCGGGAATCGAACCCGGGCCTACTGAGTGCAATTCCCGCGCGCTAACCACTGGGCTACCGCGCCATCCGCGACAATCTCCATAACTTTCTTTATATTCACCCAATTTAGACGGGAACCCTGTGAGGGAGGCATCCACAGGGACCGTACCCTCCTTCCCCTACCACCAACCTCTCGGAAGGACTTCAGGACCCACATGTTTATCGTGATCGTACTCCGCGTGAACACGGCGGCAGTTTTGGAAGTGGCGGGAATCGAACCCGGGCCTACCGAGTGCAATTCCTGAGCGCTAACCACTGGGCTGCCTCGCCCTCCGCAACTTTCTTTATATTCACCCAATTTAGACGGGAACCCTGTGAGGGAGGCATCCACAGGGACCGTACCCTCCTTCCCCTACCACCAACCTCTCGGAAGGACTTACGGGCCCACATGTTTAACGTGATCGTATTCCGCGTGAACACTTCGGCAGTTTTGGCAGTGGCGGGAATCGTACCCGGGCCTACCGCTAACTTCCCGCGCGCTAATTTACAATTTAAAATGACCATATGCTCTCTAAGTTCTTAATTCCATCATCCTCATTCCATTGTTCCATCATTTAAAATATCCATAAAATTAAAATATCCATCGTTCCATCATTTAAAATATCCATAAAATTAAAATATCCATCGTTCCATCATTTAAAATATCCATAAAATTAAAATATCCATCGTTCCATCATTTAAAATATTCATAAAATTAAAATATCCATTTAAAAAATCCATATCGTTCCATCATTTAAAATATAAATATAATAATTTCTACAATGTATATGTTAAGCTCATATTTCATTTAAAATTGGAAGCGCGGGAAACGGACAGTAAAAACTAATTCGGTTTCTAATTGTCCCACCCATCGGTATGCATATACAGAACCGTGACGTCACCTACACCTTGACGTCCCCACCCACCACCTTCCCTGCTTCTGTGGGGGAGAAACGTCGGTTAACAAATGCTTTAGCGGATCGCCGAGAAATTGAAATTCGGAAAATCTTAAAATCCCGATCCTGTGGCCAATACGGAGTATTTCTTGACCAGATTGGACTTGTAAGAATGCCAGATATTTGACCTTTCTAAAAATGTAAATTATTAGTCGAAATTCTGAGTACTTTTTACTATGCGAGAATTTAAAAACCAAAAATCGTTTTTTTGAGTCAAAAGTGACTTTTGTTTTAAAATCATAAAAAAATATTAGAATTTGTCCCTGAGATTTGAAATTGATATATTTTTACTCGAAATTTTCTGCTCTTTCCGATGGTGTGATTTGTTTTTTTCTACAATGTCCGGATCGTGGAGAAAAAAGAGCAAAAAGGTTAAAAAACGGTCGAAATCGCATAAAACATTAAATAACAAAAAAAATAATTAAAATTTTATAAATCGGTTTTCACGTGTCCCCTTCTCACCCCCCAAGGTCTCCGATTGCCAAATTTCATAACTCTCCGACGCGCGGTCGCGAAACGTATAGTGTATAAGACACACAGACACACAGACATTGCCTTTTATTATATAGATTTGAAATTACAGACTTTCTTCCTTTCGAACGATTCATCCATACGTCAAATTTTAAGTTTCTATTTCATTGCAAAGCATGTGCTTCTATCATTTCACTTTTCGAACGTTTTGTTGTGGAGCATCCCTCTACCGAACATTTTCGAAACATTAGATTTTTTTCAGGGGTTTTTATCGAACGATCGACCCGTGTACCAAATTGCAAGTTTTTATCTATTCGGGAGGTGTCTAAAAATGCGTGACAGAAGGACACTTGGCAATTAGTATATATATATATATATACACACTCTGTTTCCAAAAAAAAAAAAATCTGATGTGGGCAACACATGACTTTCCTTATATAATGTAATGAATTTACTACTTTTACAGTAAAAAAATAGGTTTTTCTTATAGTAGATACTAATATTCTTTCCAAGATATTTAATTTTTGACAATGAGTCGTCATTTTCATTGATTTAGCATCATTTTTATCCATTTGGCGAGATTTTCATTAATTTGGTAACATTTCAAAAAAAGTCGCCAAGTTGGCGACATTCCGCCAAATTCGTCGCCAAAATCTCGCCAAGCGTTATGCACTAAGAAAAAAGTTATTCTTACAGCAGATAAATGACTATTGGCGTTCAAATACAAAAGTATTATTCAAAGAATATTTTTTCATGAATGGAACGAGCTAGATCCACGAGAATGATGTCACTCAATTTATTGCATGGTATTACATATGAAAAGTGAACATGTTTCTCAATAGGAATTTTTTTTTTATGTGACTTTTTCATAATTTTTTTGAAAGATGTACAATATCTCGAGAACGGTTCATGTTAGCGTTCTAAAATTTATTCCAATCGTTTTCTAATGAAAAATTACATAAGAAATGTCTATTTGCGTAACTTTATTAGCGGTTTTGATTTTTTGACGATTTTTTCGATATTTCATTCGAAAATTTAGGGGGGTTCTGAACATTCGATTACGTATAAAAACAATAGGCTTCCAGTGTTTACGGATTGTGATTTTTGTACCAAATTTGGTTCGAATCGGTCCATTCGTTCGCCAGTTATCGTCTCCACAGACTCACTGACACACACACACATACTTTCACACACACACACACACACACACACACAGACATCACTTCAAAAATGTTTGATTCGTGATCAGGGATGCTTGAAACGTGCTCTCCCGTCGAAAACTCGAATTCGAATTTTCGACCCCGTCACAATACTTTCCTTATACATTATGTATATAAGGAAAGTAACAAAGCACCCCTAAAAATAATCGATCATCTCGAAATTTCGAATGCAAGTTCATTTATACCAAGTATGCAGGTGATTAAATTTGCGAGGCTAATGAGTGTTAACTTCGGTTATAGCGTACGTTTCTGCTGCTCAATTAGCATCCTATAAAACAGGTTAAAAATGTGAAAGGTTTATCTTTGCTCGTTATCGCGTTGCAGTTCTGTGGAGACACAACCAATAATGCTGTTACAAAGACCTTATAAGCAATTAGACGAGTTCGAACGTGGTTGTATAATCGGGATGCGTGAAACTAGGTGGCCATATCGACCAATAGGCGCCACCTGCGTCGAACGAACACTGCTGCGCAAAGGTTCTGGTAGCAATGGTTGCTGCCAGGAACTCATCGGCGGAATGAAGGCTCTGGAAGGCCTTCATTCCGCCGAATGAAGGCGGCGCAATGTAGGCCAAGGTGCACGAATGCGAGGCAAGATCGGATGATTGTGCGACAGGTCCGAACTGGTCCAACGGCATCATTGTCCATCATCCAACGTGCTACAGCCTCTTCCATACCACCCCTGGTGCCTTCCACCATCGCATGGCGCTTGGCTAAGATGGGGTGACGCTCACGGCGGCCTTTAAGACGTCTGTCTATAATCCCACAACATCAGCAGAGTCGTTTGTAGTGGTCTCGTAGCCGAGCATCATACCTGCCAGCACACTGGCATCACATGCATAGTGTTCCGTGTTGAATCACGCTTCAGTGTTTCAGCAGATGACCCATCGGGTACGTGTGTGGAGGCGCCAGGGCCAGCGGTCCCAATTAGTCTTTGTTTTACACAGCCACACGGCCCGCTGGAGTTGCACTCGATAGGCCCGGGTTCGATTCCAGCCACTGCCAAAACTGCCGCCGTGTTCACGCGGAGTACGATCACGTTAAACATGTGGGTCCGTAAATCCTTCCGAGAGGTTGGTGGTAGGGGAAGGAGGGTACAGTCCCTGTGGATGCCTCCCCCACTGGGTTCCGGTCTAAATTGGGTGGCACTTCCCGGCCGTCCAAATAGTTACCTTACACCTTTCTGGTAGGTCGGACGGTCTGGGTCTCAACAACAACAACAGCCACACGGCCGTTACTCCTGGTGTGATGGTGAGGGGTGCTATCTATTACGACAGTAGATCGTCCCTAGTCATCCTGCATACAAGTTTAACAGCTCAACGATATGTTGATGAAATTCTGCGACCGTTTGCGTTACCCTTCATGGCATGTTATTCTGGGATATTTTTCAACAAGATACTGCTACGCCACATACGGCTCGCATATCTGTGAACTGTCTCCGTGCTGTTGATACTATTCCTTGGCAGGTCTCCAGACCTTTCACCAATCGAGCATGTATAGAACATGCGAAACCACCAGATTCGGGCACCCCGAAATGTAGTAGATCTGGAGCAACAATTGAGGAATGCCAGGCAGAATGTATCTCAGGATGACATTAGGAAACTTTATCACTCCTTACTTAGTGAAACTTTATCACTCCATGCGTGTACAAGCATGTATTGCTGCCTAGGAGGGTTTCACCAATTACTAATTTGAAAATTCAATGTGCAATTGCTAACCACGGATGATTCCTGCGACCTTGATTTCGTAATCATTTCCTTACCTGTGTATGAGCTGTACGCATGTTTAATTTCAATAAAAACAGTCACTTTCTTCATGGTACTTCGTTTTTTTGCAAAGGAGTGTATATATATATGTGTGTGTGTGGCGTCCATGGACGCCAATGTCTGCAAAGGGAGATCAAACTGTCTGGGATAGGGTATGTCAAATACCTGTCTGTTTGGAGGTTCTTCGTTTGGGATTGACGCTGTCCCATCCGTGAGCAAAGGGTTTAATACAAAATACTTTCGAAATCAAATGTAGGGGAAAATAGAAAATGCATACCTTTCGTAGAAAAGAAAATAGAAAATGCATACAATATATTTATTGAAAAGTTAACAGGGTCGCAAAATTACAATGCTTGTAAGACACTGACATACAAAACTTTCTTGAAGAAAGCAGACATATGTTAGGCATGCGACGATAATTGTTTCGAAGCCGTTATGAGCCCCCCTTTTTCAGGACAAAAGAACATGTAAAACAGTATGCGCCTTTAACAGCTCCCAAAGAAAGAAAAGTTAGTTTCTATTTTTAACTGCGCTTATATAGGGCGTATCAAAAAGCTTATTTAGTGTGTATCAAAAGCGTTTCTGTGTCATTTAAGTATCGGGTGCTTATTTAGGACCCGGGCGATGATAGGTAATTCGCTCTGGTATTTAATAATTTTAGGTCATTCAAGCTATTTATCACATGACATATTTACAATGCAGTACATAAAATAGTACATTTAGGCGTTTCAATATATTATACTAATATTTAAGCCTATGAAAGACATGCATACAACTTAATACTTGAGTCCGGCGTATATCACGATGTCTTCAACAGACCAAAAAATCAATACACATAAAACTTACATTGTAAGATGCAGTTATGTAATGGAGTGATTTCCAGTAAAGCCATATGTAACAACATAAAACGTACATTAGACAAGGCAGGTAAAATAGACAGAGGAACACAAATTTTTGTTAAGACAATTATAAAAAAGTTCTCTCCAGTACAAAGGAACAAGATGTGTTCCAGGGTCTCTTCTATAGAGTAAACAAGGTACTTATTGGAGTCAGCTAGGTAACATCTATTCAAGTAGGCATGAGTGGCTTTCTGACCTATCGTGGCCTTAGCAGCAAAATTGGCAAGCATTATAGGGATATTCCCGAAATAATTAAGATCATTTGGATCCCTTTGGAAACGAAAAAAAGGGACTTTTAATTTCAGTGTTATTCCAAGAATCGCACCAGAGCACACGAACCTCTTTTTTTATATTACTGAAACACCTAGAGAGGGTGAATTTCGGCTATGAGACTGGTCCCATTGTGGACGACAGTTTAGCCGAACTATCTGTGATTTCATTACCGTGCATACCACAATGTGCGGGAACCCACTGCAATGTTATATCTTTGTCCTTTAATTTAATAAGAATATATCTAATTTAATCAATTCTAAAGTAATAGTTGCCTTGTCTGTGTTGGCAAAGACACTAAAGAGTGGCCATAGAATCAGTCTGTGAAAAACATGAAACCAACGCTCTTAAAAATTAAGCTGCAATGCTGTTTTTAATAAGTTTTATTTTGCTTATCAATGTATGGTGCTTTGCAATGAAAGTAGTTGTTTTAATTGAAAATTGGCCCAGTGGTTCTGCTTAGTGGTCGAGTTTCAGATTTTTATATCCCCGGTGGTGGTTGCTTCGGAGAGACTTTATTGTTCTCCCTCCCCCTGCATTTTGTTTACTACGGAATAAAATAAAAAAATGGCTCCGTTAAGTTCAGTCCAGTGTTTGACATTATAACTGGACAAATAGTCAGTCTTGTAAGCCACCGGAAAGCAGCTTAGGGATCTACGAAGACTAAAAAACTCAAAATATTCACTCCGGGGGAAGAAAAAAAATTGAAAATCCCACTACGTTAAGTTCTGTCCAATCGTCGATACTATAATTAAGAGGCTGAAATATGTAATTATTACTCTAAGTGGATAAATCTTCAGTTTTCTAGGTCACCAGGGGGTTTCTAGAGGGCTTAAAAAGACTCCTAAAGAAACGCATTTCGTCCACCCCCAGAAGTAAAAGGAATGTTCGGCTTCGTTTGGTTGTGTATCGTAGTCGATACTATATGTGTTGAAGACCCAGACCAAACGACCAACCCTAGGGTTTACGGTAGCAAATAATTACGATACTATATGTGTGGCAAGATTCAGATTTCTAGTTCAAAAGAGGCGTTTCTGGAGAATCTGAAAGTACTTTTCATTCCCTCTTCATTTTTCCCCGGAGGATAAATCGAAAATCCAGCTTCGTTAGGTTCTGTACCGTAGTCGATACTATAAGAGTGCAGAGATTCAGCTTGGGGCTTCTGAAGGGCCTGGAAACACAAAAACACATTAAACATTTGCATATATGAATATGCATATTTTTAATATATATTTTTAAGTATGTAGTGAAACGCGAAACTTAAATTGTATCCTAGGCGTAGCCAGGAACTCGAAAAGTGAGATGGTCTAGTGCCGAATTTCAATTTGCAATATGAGTTCCTTTCGAGACTTATTGCAATTTTTTCACCGTCAGGGGAGGGGCAGAGTAATGCACCTTACCCCTTTCTACACCACTGAATTTTATACATTCTCCGTGATTAAAAATATTTCTAATAACTAAACTTTTTCTAATTTATTACTGCTTTCATGTATGAAGAAAACTAGCATTCACCATCTATTTCTGTGATAGACCATTAAATATTTGTAAATGCACAGCATTAATCTTCTGAAAATTTGAGCCATCTATATTTTTTCTCATTAAAATATCTCTGTAAAACCTATTCATTTTCATTGGAAAGTGCACGAGAACTCCGTAACAGATAGGACCTCCAATACGGCCATTGCATGTCGCCGTTTTCATCCCACTCCCACCCCCAGCAGTGCTTCACGCCTTCTTCGAACGAACAGGTCATCTTCCTGTATTCCATCCTCCTAGTTCTCATGCACGCTGCAAGGCTAGCCTTGCCTTACACCTTTCTGGTAGGTCGGGCGGTCTGGGTCTCAACAATAAGTCCCCCTCTACGTCTACCTAAGTTTTTGTATGGTTTCTCGTTTCTGTCACTGAAGAATAAAATAATGGTACCCTCAACATGTTTATGTAATGAAACACAAAATTTTCATGATTTCTGAAGATTACATAACTCCAGTCCCGTATTGTTTGGAGAAATGATCAGCCTACTTTTGCATAAAGTCGGATCTCGCCAAACCTGCGATATTCAGCGCCATCTGTTGATGGATGATGATTTTCTGACTTTTCTAACTCTAGAGTTCAATTTTCACGTGCTCCGTGTTTGTAACATTGCCAAAAAGACAGCCTTAATACATCTCAACTTATCACTTTTAAGCTTATTCTGCAGAACGACATATTTGCAAATTCTTTCTTCTTTTGGAATTGGATTATACTGTATTAATTACAAATCAAGTAAAATTTTCGTAGACCGTCATTAGAGGTCTGCTGCAACGATTTTATATTTTAGGTAATATTATTGTTTTTAAACTCAATTTTCCTCAAATTGTGTGTTTATATTTATAATTTAAAAAAAAAAATTAAAATTGTGACAAAGATAATTTACGAGTAGGGGGAAAGTGTAGTGAATAATTCAAATTGGTCAATGTTTGAATATTAATGCTTCGTTTTATGAAGTAAAACTTTTTACGTAATGCGCCATACTATAAGGGTTAGTGTTTTCTTATAATTCATTTGATGCACATATGCAAAATTGAATGGAGGTTTGTTCATTTTTTTAGTTTCTACTATGTTTTATGTGCACTAAATTTGATTGTATAGTATAGTATATAAAGTGATCTTGATTAATTATAATATTTCATTTAATTAGTAAAGAAAATAATTTGCACGTTAAAATATCAAGTTATCCTAGAATAAACACATTGCTCTGTAGTATCTTTTTTCTTGAAAACTATTTTATCTTTTGATGCCTTAATTGTTAATAGTTACTAATGATATTATATTGATGTTCCATTAAAACATTTTTTTTTAAATTTGTAAACTGTGAAAATTGTTTCAGTCTCAGATTTTATAAATTTCTTTATATTGATTCATTTATTATATGTGTTCATTTGCATTTCTCTGAATATCCTACTTTTAATCTCCTTGATATTATCTCCATTCATAAACATAAAACCCGCTGATGAGAGGTGTTCCCAAAATTTGTTTGACAGTCCCATTGCAGATATTACCAGTGGCTCCATGGGCTGGCTGCTTTTCCAATTTCTCAGACAGGAGCAAGATTAGAGCTCCAAATTTCAAAATGAGTGCTTGGTTGAAAACTGTTTGAATTACTTGTGTTTAGTATAGTCAATTAGTAATGAAATGTTGCAGTTATTTTAGTGGTATACTTATATTTTAACATGCTATTTTATTAGCACTTTTATCACAATTGCATAGCTGCTAGTCTTCTGATTTTTAGAGGAAATTACAATTTGCCTCATTCTCTTATTAAAAATCTGCAAATATTTTTATTTCCTTTTCCACAATTCCTTTATTTATCAAATTTTTGAAAGATATCTCTCTAAATCCGGATAATAGCCCCACACATACAAATCACGCCATGTTGGCGCATTCTCCCTTGTTTGAACAAGAGGTTATCAGATTACAACATATAGCTCTCGCAATTGGAACACTTTGCGAGCGAGCTAAAAGTGTGGTGGGTTATGCAACAGATTAACTTATATCTCTATCAGAAGTCTGGACAGACTCGAGACTCCTGGGCCGTACGTGAGTTTTGGGTCATGTTGGCCACGGACTTAGTTTATTAAAATGCAACTGGGACGAACGTATTTTAAGACAACTTTTTAAAGGAATTTTGATTGAGTATATGAAGTTATTGTGTTTATTTTATATAATGTTAAGAAAAACTTATCTTAATTCTTCGTAGAAAATTTTCACACATACTTAGCATTGTTGGTCCGGGCTTGATAAAAATCTGTAAATTCGGCCCATGCAGACCTCTCTTAAAAACCTAAAGCATATAAAACGCACAAAATTTTGTCGAGAAATGCAAAAAATGATCCTAATTCTTGCAGACATGAGAATTTTAATCTTGTGAATTGTTTCATTAAAATTTTAACAAATATCAAAAATACTATTATAAGGTTTTAATCTCTGAAATTTACGTAAGCGATCTTTCACTAAAATGCCAAGAAAATAGGTCATTCCGATGTCTGCAGGAAACAAATTTGTTCCGTTAAGGTCTTGTTACCCGATATCAAAAATATTGAATCGCAATATTTTTTTTCTCTTTGCTCCAAAATGCCTAGAGGAAAAGATTGTAATTTTCATGTCCGTGGGAAGCAAATGTACTCCGCTAAAAATCTTGCTAACAAACATTAATAAGTAAATATAAAACTTTGTTTTTGTGGTTAAAGCTTTAATTTTTTTTTTTCATAACTTGCCATGAGCAGCTTCAATAAGGGTAAATTATAAATATTACTTGGAAACTTGGCAGTGTTGAAGATCCAGACCACACGACCAACCCTAAGGCTTATGACAGCTTAATGTGTGGTCGGGAAAAGAGGAAAGTGGAAACCGTCCTCCATAGACATCCACGAGCTGCCCAGAGTGTAACAGAAGTTTATTATTTTTGATCTAAAACATTACATAACACTTAAATACTGAATCACAATACAATAGTTAACAGAAGAGGCAGCACAAAACAGTACAATACAGTACAGATTTTACATACAAAGGAAAATTTTAAAGAGGGGAAAACCCCGAAAGATAAAAACCCAAGTATAACACATATATAACAATATAATAAGAGAGTGGTCGAGGTTGGAGGACACCAAACAAAAATAAAAAGTACAAAAAGGAAGGTTTAACAAGGTTAAAGGGGGTTACCCAAAAAATCCTGAGTGCAAAATCAATATTTTAAGAAAATTAAAATAAAAAATAAAAAAAAAATCCCAGAACAACCATATAAGCAAACATGTAATCAAGGCTTCGACAAGGCAACAAAAGTAAAAGAAATATCAAGATTAAAAGAAAAGCAGAACACCCCCCCCTTCCCAAAAAGGTTCCAAAGTACAAGAGCAAAGCAGAAGTCCACCCCAGCAAAGGACAGGAAACCAAGAGAACGAAAACCAGGAACAAAAAAAAGCCAAACAGAGATAAATCAGAAGAAAAAAGGCTGTCTTCCGAAAATCAGAAAAGTCCAAGAGATCCCCTCCATTAAAAGGATCCCCGGAACAACGAGAAAAGGCAAAGAAACACCGAAAAGGAGAACGAACCAAAGAGCAAAAAAAAAAAAAAACAGCCAAACCAGCAGAGAAAAGAAAGCAAACGCCCAACAGGAAACACATACAAAAAAAAAAAACGGAAATGAATAAAAGGAGATACACAGGAGACCCCCCCCCCCCCCCAAAGGGCCCCTATGAAACAAGCCCCAGAGATCCCCGCCCAAAAGACCTCCAGGGAAAAAACACAAAAAGACAACCAACCAGAGCCAGATAACAAGATTCAGAGAAAAAAAATGCACCAGCAAAAAGATGCAGCCAACCAACTGGGAACATACCAAAACGTAAAATAAAGTAAACAGTGCTAAAAAGCAGCAGAGAAAAGTTTAAAATACAAAAAGAACAAGGTTGCACACATTTGTCAAGGAAACCCTGGAGTGCTTTCTTAATATTTTTTAATTTACAAAAAAAAAAAAAAAAAGATTCCTAACCCTTTCCATGCAGATTCAAGATTCTACAGAATTAAATTCCCCCTCCAAAAAACAAAAATATTACGTTTTGAAAGTTTAAAAGTCGAAAACATCAAGAATACCTGGAATAAAAAAAACTGCAAGTGTACTAACCATTGGAGCTCAAAATGAAGAGACCAGTGTTGCCAATTGCAAAGTTTAAAAATAGAGATCCACTGTTGCCAATCGTGTGAAACAAGTAACAGTAATGCGAAAAGGCAATAAAAGATGATATTCTACAGTAATGCTTATAAAATAATGGGGCATGTAATTGAAAACAGTGAGGATAATAATATAAGGGGATGTAAATACAATGTAATGTTAAATCAAGAGAATGTTGATGTCTGGCTAATATAAGATACAAAGAAGAAAATTCATGAATGTTCAGCTAATTCAAACTTTTTAACAATACCATTTACTAAATATACTAATGCTGGATATTTATACAGGGTGTAATATAATTCCCTCCGGTGTTTGGAAAGGTCATATTTAAAAAACTATTATGAATACAACAAAAAGTGAATTACATGTGCATTCGCTAGCATTGACTGTAAGATGTTGGAATGAGTATGACAGGAACTTGCTTTTAGAATAGAATTGAAGTATGCCACGTCACCAAGGGTGTATATATTGAACACTTGTAAAGCTTATACATAACTTGAAGTGATTCTTTATATGGTAGTATGAAAATTTTTGCTGTATTCATAATAGTTTTTTAAATGTGACCTTTCCAAACTCCGGAGGAAATCATGTTACACCCTGTATAAATTGTTGGTAATTTTTAGATTATTTATATGCTTAGCATGAAATTTTTTATCTGATAATCTATAAATTCTATGTATAAGCATATGTTTCAAAAGTTGATTAAGGATAATATTTCTAAACATTTGAATCCAGTTGCAGGAATTAAATGGTAATATTTTATTTAATGTTGAAATTAAAATATTCTTTTTTATCATATAAATTAGTAACACTTCCATGAGTAGGTTCAATAATTAGATTTAAATCTAAAAAATTAAAAATATCTTTATAATTAATATATAACAATAAACAATTGAAAAATATTAACATTTAAATGTATCTTGTCACTGTGAGCTCATTAACGAATGAGAAAATATGAAAAAGCAATTTAATATTCTCCTTTGCAAATTTAATAAATTCTAAAATGATATAAATTCAATAACTGCAATTGTTAATAAACACAACTGCTCAAATATTTTATATACAAATAGCTTTTTTCAATGATAAATTTGTTCACAGCAAAAAATTCCATTTATCAGTGCTCGGTAACTTCATGCCTTCAATTTTTTAAGTACCCTTTCTCGGGTAGCAGTACTCTGCCCTTTTTTAATTCTTGGAAACTTTTAGGATGCAATCATCCGTATACGATATCATCAATCCTTTTTTTTTCCCCTCCCCAGATAGACCTGTTTTGGGTCCTGTTTTAAATTGAAAATGGACCCTTTTTTGAAAATTGTTTCTTTTTTCCCCAGGAATATAGTAAAAATTTGTTGTGAGCCCTGATGAATGGAAAAATACAGTGGTTGTAACTTTCTGCATATTATTGTCTAAGTAGTACTTTGAATATTCTGTCATAGCAACATGTTTGGCAAAAGCTGTCTGTTCAGTTGGCTTATGCACAAACCTGTATCAGCGCATTGCAGACAATGGAAAACTTTATTCTGAACAAAAATTAATGCATGACTTAGGAATGTTTAATACCTATTATCAGTTTTGTCAATATATTGGTATTTTCTCGATACTAATGAAAATTTGGTATTTTCTCTGTGTAATGTTTTAATTTCATTTTAGTTTATAGTTACAATCAAAACTGCATGATCTTCCAATCGAAAAACTTTTTTTCCAATTTTGTTATTTGCTTTTAAAAAAAACTGCTTGATCTTCCAATCAAAAACCTTTTTCCAATTTTGTTATTTGCTTTTAAAAAATACTTAAATATACTCTGACCAAGATATATACTTTTCTTACTCATGATCATTTGCATAAAATATCCTTAAGACTGTCAAGCATTTTCAAACTAATGAAAACAATTCCCAAAAATTCTTGCAAATATGAAAACATTTTATTGGTGATTGCTATTGTTAAGTTTTATGTGTTAGACGATATATTCAACAGTTATTATTACATTCCCAGATTATAAATTCAGAAACATTTATCCATTTTTTAAAGGCATGAAAATTTTTTTACCACAAAAAATGCTAACTTATTAAACTTGGCTATGTTTTGTTTAAATATTTTTATATCTATTTTTATCTTAAAACAGTTAGCTTTTAGTGATTTTAACACACTTGTTTCCAAAGTATATATAGATCCTTCGGAATTTGGTATAGCATTGAAATCAAATAATGTTTGTAGAAAGCTAGGTGTATGCAGCTATATGAATGTTATATCTTGAAGCTTAATAAAACATAATGTATAAATATAATATTCATAATGTATAAATATAATAGAATTTTTGCAGAACTTAAAATTCTGTAGACTAACATGTTGACTGCCAACTACAAGATAATTTGTAGTTGACAGTTTGCTGCTGGACGCCCACTATGAGTTGTATCATAGTTTGTGAGTTGATTTATAAAGGCCTTATTACACAACAGCAATTTGGTACAACATACCGTTCGCAAAACAGCTTTGGAACGTTTGTGATGTCACTTCACGCAGCACAGAACGAACATGACATCACTTCACTCAACAAGTGGGGGAAGCTCTTTCCCCCTTGCATTCACTTCGTAATTTCCTCATCGGAATACCGTTTTAGAGTTCTCATACTGTAAAGATCTCTTTTAACATCCCAAAGGTTCCGTTTGGATTGAATAATTGTGTTTTTACACAGGCAATTTTTATTACTGAACTTCGGCAATTCCGCCCGTCAATCATACTTTAGGCTCTTCCTCTTTAACAGGTCCATTCTCTCTAATATCCGTGATTTCATTCCAGAAACTATTCTTCAGTGTGTTTTTCGTATAATATAAATCTTTTATATCTCAAAAGTGTCAGTAATTTGGTAAAAGTTATTTTCTTTTTTTCCATCTGCTTTTCCAGACTTCAGTAATTCTGCCCAGCAATAATTCTTTAGGTCCTCGCCTTTCTAAGGCTCTCCGCCTCTTTAATGCCGACGATTTCATTCCAAGAAACATTCCTTAGTGTTTTTTGCGTATAATTTGAATCCTTTATATATTTCACAGATGTCTGTAATTTGGTAAAAGTTCTATTACTATTTTTCCATCTCCAGACTTCAGCAATTCCGCCCGAAAATGATATCCTAGGCTCCCCCCGCCTCTTGATGCCGATTTCATTCTAAGACACATTTTAAAGTGTTTTTTGTGTATAATTTGGACCTTTTATATTTCACAGATGTCTGTAATTTGGTAAAAGTTCTATTATTATTTTTCCATCTCCAGACTTTAGCAATTCAGCCCGGCAATGATACTTTAGGTCCCTGCCTTTCTAACGCCCCCCCCCCCCTCCTCTTTAATGACGCCGATTTCATTCCAAGAAACATTCTTTAGTGTTTTATGCGTGTAATTTGGATCTTTTATATTTCACAGATATCTGTAATTTGGTAAAAGTTCTATTATTATTTTTCCACTGCCAAACTTCAGCATTTCCGCTCGGCAATGATATTTTAAGCCCCCTCCTTTCTAACTGGCCCTTCCTGTGTAATGCCGCGGATTTCAGAAAGCATTCTTTAGTGTGTGTTTTTCATATAATTTGGCTCTTTTATATCCCACAGGTGTCTGTAATTTAGTAGAAGTTCTATTATTTTTTCCATCTGGAGATTCTAACTCATTCCAAAGCAGTCTATCGGCCATCTTGGTCACCATTAAAGGCACGTGACTGTGACTTTCGAATTTACGCACTTCTGATTGGTCGATTTTCGCACAACCTTTTCCTCAACAACAGCATTTTAGGTTTGAACCTAAAATGTTGAGGCTAGATTTGTTGAATGAACTGTCTTGCGAACGGTTTTGTTGTGCCAAATACTGTCGTGTAATAAGGCCTTAACTCTAACTGTGACCATTCTTGTAGTAAGTGTGTGCTAACTATGCTTATTGGGCATCTGTGGCAAGTCCATTAAAATCCTCTGTGACGGTGTTCAACTGTATCAGAAAATCAGCATTGTATGGTAATGGTTATGAAATTTGGTACACAGGTGCTTCAAGACTTGAGAAGGTGCACCACAGCATTATTATTTTTTTAATTTCTAATTAGTTTTTAATTATTCTATGTATTAGCATTTTCCCACATCTGTACCTTAGTGATCAAAAATATTATCAGAATTTCCATTTTTATATCTTCGGATAGATCAAAGAACTCTTTATTGCAATGATATTTGAACCATATGATCTGTAGAACAATTCCCTCATATTTATTTTTTTAAATACATCAAAATTTATATTTTTAGGTTATCGGGCATATATATCTCTACATCCGAAAAACTAAGAGTAGCATAGCTAAAAATTTTGCTTATATCTTGAGATTTTAACAAAATATTAAATAAAATTTTTTTATTCATATTTTCTTTCCATCAGTGTTCCTTGACTCCCTGTGGGAGAAAATTATTTGTAGGGTTGCACCGAATACCATTTTTTGCCGAATAACGAATACCGAATATTCGGTTAAAATTCTAACCGAATATTCGGCCGAATACCGAACATTTGGTTAAATTTTTTAAAGGTAATATTTCTATTTTATGCCAATTTAAAATAGAAAATGTTTCTATTTTGTGCCTTTTATAAATGCATTTACATTTAACATCTTAAATTTATTTGCATTTACATTAAGTATAATTATTAATTTAAAATAAATAAAAAATAAAACAAATCATTCCAAAAGCAAATTAATATGGTAAAATAGTAAATGGCTACCTAATTTGGTTTATGTTTATCTGCATAAATTGATAATTGATAGTTAATTTCTAATATGTGATAATCATATGGCTTCATATTATGTTATAGAGAATCTTGCATTTACCTTACATACAAACCCAAGTTGCTTAAAATATCATTACAAATTAGAATTACAATTTATCCAAGTGAATTTTTGCTATCTTAGTCTCTTCTGTACTGTAACTGATAAATAATTTTATCAAAATTGAAACTGAGCAGTCAAATTCAAACATTGCCAAATCATTTTTCTTTTTAAAGTGCAAAGGATACTTTGCCAGAATGTACAGCCATTCTTTTTTAAGTTGTTGTCACACCTGGTCTTGCGAACTACAACAGAGTAGATACTAATAGATAACTAAACAGTTACAGACAGGTGTACCCACCCTGTGACAAAAGACTCAACAAAGTAATCTTCTCTTCAGAAATCATGAAAGAAATTAGAAGGTTCATGAAGGTTCATGCTACAATGGGGCCACACACAGAGAAATTCTTTGGTTATCTTATTTGACACATTTTAATGGATACAAAGGAACACCTATGGCACCCTCAGTATCTTATCTATCTCTATCGAAATTAAAATGCTGCAAAATTGAATATTCATCCAAGTGTTTGTTTTATATATTAATCACCTTCACCTTTTTTTAATATTGGTGAAATGATAATTGATTTTTTTTTAGCTGCATATTTTATAAAAAATTAACCATTATATTTTTGAACACGTAATATTAAGAGTTTTATTTTCTAGTTACTGTTTCATATTTAACAGGAGTTAGTAAGGTTAAGGTGTGATAAGATTTAAGAAAAATTGAAAAAAAAAATTTAATATCAGAGTGTTTTCTTTTACATTAAAATTATTTTAAATGTGATAATATTGGTAAGTAAAAATTTGAATTAATTTTGTACTATGATACTATAACTTTCATTTATTGTATAAAAAATGTGCTTTACCAAATGTCGAATATTTTAATTTTGTTTTACTATTCGGTTAGGCCGAATATTAAAGTATTCGGCCGAACCGAATATTCGGTTTGACTGCCGAATAGGCAGTATACCGAATACCAACCGAATATTCGGTGCAACACTAATTATTTGCTTTCTGTGGCAAATCTCTTTAACACCTACACCTTTCTGCAATACGATATTTTAATGATATAAATGTTGTACAATAAATTTACAAATTATACAATTAAAAACTGAGCTGTAATCAGCCTTTCCTTTTTTTTCTAGATTTCCATATTCATTGATCCCACCTGTAAACATTTCAAAAATACTTGTGTCGCCACAGGCCACAAAGTAGATGCTTTAAAAGTTTTATGTGCAGCTCTTTTTATTTTTGGGGGTATTTAATGCACTACACGTCTGTGAGATTGCGGTACTAAAATCTTTATGCAAGGGGTCGTGCCCATGGGTTTTATTTTAACTGACTCAACATAAATACATATACTTTCCAGAAAACGGCAGGAAAAAGAATACTAATTCAATCTATATCCGATCCAATATTTTTAAATATTTGCTTTATAGGGAAAATGCTTAGAGTTCAAATCTTCAGAACTTTTTATCCAAATGAATGCCAAACATGGAATAATTTAACAAAATTTTAAGTTGAAAAAAATATACAAAAGTTGTTAAGAAGTGTATTTGTTGGATGAGGGAATGCATTTGTTTAGCTATTATCTCATTTCTGCTTTTTTTTTTAGGGGGGGGGGGGGGGGAGGTAGTGCATGGTGACTGGTTAGTTTTTTTTTTTTAATCTCCAAACTGTGTGGTTTAATGGATCTGTGGTGAGTACTTATATTCAGGTCTACTACTTTCATAAAGTAGATTTGCATGTACTACAGCTTGTTTTTTGTCCATGCTATGTCACATACTAGATTACTTTTAATTTAAAAAACTGTAACAGTGCTTAATGGAAACTTCATTATAAAGAATGAATTTGCCACTTCTGCAGTTGCTAAATTGTTACATTGTTAAATAATACACACTATAGCATATGTTTCAAACTTATGGATCACAAGGGATTTTTTATGGGTTGCAAATTGGGACTTGTCAGTGCTAAATGTACATAGTATTGGTCATCATGCAGATGTGTGTATTTAGAAATTTTGAGTTGCAAGTAAAAAATGTTGAAAATCTCTGTTTTATAACATTTTTTTTTAATAATTGTTACTTTCTGTAACAAGATGTGTCCTATAACCAAATAATTTCTTAACTGATTCGGTTATCCCATCACCTAGACTTAAAGTGGTAAAGGGATGACCAGTTAAAGGTGAGCGTCAGTAAATCTTCTGCCCTATCCGCGCTTTGTTAACTTTCGCGGCACACGTTTTTCGCCGAAATTCTGCTCAAACAGTTGCGAAATATTTTCTGATAGATAAAATGCAATGCTTAGATTATATTAAAACTAAATTTAATACCCAATGAAACATAGAATATATATGTATTTTTTAATTCAAAATTGTTTTGGTGCTGCCATCTGTTGTCATAATTTAATTCATACTATTTTTATTTTTTAATGAACATTTTTAAATATCTATTCCTTCTAATATGCTATTAAATACAACAACGGATCATATATAATAATGCCATAATCACGGAAATGTAATTGAAATTGGACTTGACAAAGGAACTTGAAGACAAAGCTGCAGTCCTCTGTGATGTACATTCAGATCCCCCTTATCAAATTCATAGAATGAGAACTTACCTTTCCTGATTGTGGCATTATTATATATGATCTGTTATTGTATTTAATACTGTATTAGAAGGAATAGATATTTAAAAATGTTCATTAAAGAATAAAAATAATCTGTAAGAATTAAATTACGACAACAGATGGCAGCAGCAAAAATATTTTGGATTAAAATAAAAAATATTTGTTTTATTCGGTATTAAATTTAGTTTTAATATAATCTAAGCATTGCATTTTATCTTTCAGAAAATATCTCACAACTGTTTGAGTAGAATTTCGGCGAAAAACGTGTGTCGTGAAAGTTAACAAAGTGTGGTTAGGGCAGAAGATTTACTGACCCTCACCCTTAAGCACTTTCTTTGTTGTATTTTTATATTTTAAAGCAGTATGGTTAGTGGCATTGCCAGGGGGCGGGAGAGGTATTTGGAGGTCATGCACCCCCAAAAAAACCATTGAATTTTTAAGAAATGATATATGAAGAAATAAAAATGAAACAAAATATTTGGTTACCAAAACCCTCCTCAGAAATTTTTTTCCTGGTGAAATTACTGAGCATGATTTCCACCTAGGTATATTACTAAATATATTTTTGTTTATTCATTTGAAAAATTGTTTTTAGACAGAATTTGTATGTATTATGTGCTACAAGTCATTAACTATTCTAGCAAGTTTAATTAAAATTAATTTATTCTAGATTGCTTTAATCAGTGAACAAATATGCCTAACATAAAGTTACAGAGCTCTGATGGGGAAATTTTTGAGGTTGATGTAGAAATTGCCAAGGCATCAGTTACCATAAAAACAATGCTTGAAGACTTGGGGATGGATGATGATGAGCAGGAAGTTGTTCCTCTACCTAATGTGAACTCTGCCATTCTAAAGAAAGTCATTCAGTGGGCCACATACCATCGTGATGATCCCCCTCCCCCTGAAGATGATGAGCATAAAGAAAAAAGGACTGATGATATCAGCTCATGGGATGCAGATTTCTTAAAAGTTGATCAAGGTACTCTGTTTGAGTTAATTCTAGCTGCTAACTATTTGGATATCAAAGGTCTACTGGATGTCACATGCAAGACAGTAGCCAATATGATCAAGGGAAAGACACCAGAAGAGATCCGCAAGACTTTTAACATTAAGAATGACTTTACACCCAGTGAAGAAGAACAAGTGCGGAAAGAAAATGAATGGTGTGAGGAGAAGTAAATGTTTATTTTTGTGCTAAGTATGTGTTCACGGTGTCTGGAATTGAAATTATTTTTACCTTCCATATGGATATCTTTGAAAGATAAATCTCTAGATTTTCTGCATAAAAGCATTCAGTTCACCTCATCTTCTAAAAAAATTTTAGTGTAGTTATAAGTTAACCCTAATCATGCTTCTGCATTGTATTTAGATAATATCCAGTTTTGATTTATCACACTTTAAATGTATCCAATTTTGAATGAACCCATCAAAATAAAACATTAATCAGAAAAGTTGAATTTATTGTGCTGTTTGTGCAGATGATATAAACCACTAAAGGTAAAATCTCAGAAACTTAAGTAAATGTTGACTGGCTAATAGTGTTCAAATTTTATGCGAACACATTAGTTATGTTATAGACAGGGTTTAAATAAAATTGATAAATGGTTTAAATAAGGGTCAAATAAAATCTTTTACCATTTTAGCTAAAATTTCTGAAATTATTTAAGCACTTTCAGATTTCTTTAGCCAAAGTGCTATCCTCTATTTTTTCTAATATTGATATGAAATGAATATAAGATTTTCATCTGAAAAAAGAAGCTTATGCTTACTATTATAAATTGATGAATTTTCTATTTTAATGTTATTTGAGATACATAATTGTGCTGAAATCATTTCAACCATGAATAGCAGGTGCTAGTTGTTGGATAACAAATAAAATAATAGACTAATTTGACACAGCAATTAACCTAAAATTGATATCAATGGGAAATCATGACAAGACTCTTTAGAAAATCTACAAGGTACATGTTATCACTAAAAATGCCAATTCGTAGGCTTGTCAGCTAGATGCATATGTCTCTTGTCTCTAGTCCCCTTCTCTTCTATCCACCAATGTCTAAAAAGACACAGAAAATAGTATAGGTGAATTTCTCACATCATTTTTATTTTCATGCACAATTTAAATTATTTTTGCTCTAAATGTGCATACTATGCAGAATCCTTGGGACTGATGTTGGGTTTATGAGCTTCAGCATTTTAACTGAAATGGTAGAAAATATTTTCTTTTAGCAAGATGCTAAAATTAAATTAAAACAGCTTAAACCCTGGCTACAGATTATAATTACTTTAAATATAGTCTACTTTAAATATAAATTATTACAGTGAAACTCTGATTTTATATTTTTCAGCCCAGCTACATATGATGTGGAAAAATATAAAACTAATAAAGAAAAATCACAAGAATATATAAATGCATCTGTGATCACTATTTTGTAAACTCATTTTGCAAAAGAAACATATGAGGTCTATAATATGTCTCATTTTTCATTCTCTTTGCTTTGAATTTTTTGATGTTCTTAGATGTGCATAATTGCCTTTTTGTACATTTGTACAAGATAATTAATTCAAAGAATATTGGAAGGTCAAAATGTACATGTACATCCTGAAAATATTGTGTATTTTGAACTTTCTATTTATCATCTATCTCCCCCATCTAGTTTTGCTCTTTAGACCTCTCTCATATTTTAATCCATTTTAATTAGCTTTCTTGATTCTTGGTCTTAATTATCATTCCTTCTTTTGTTCTTCCAGATTACCTCTTGGTTCTCTAGGATCCTCATTTTCACAGCATAATGAGTGTTGGTTCAATTTTCAGTCACTTTCTTATATGTTTTAATAATCAGAAATAAAAATAAACTTTTTTCGGATAAGTTTCAGGTGCTGATTACGAAAATCTGTTTAATTTTCATGTAGCACATATAGTTTTTGGAATACAACTAGTGACGTAAAATGTGATTAGAAAGCAAATACATAAGAGCTTGTTTATATTTATTTTGGAAAAGGAAAATTTAAAATTGAGTTAATTTTGGCTTCCTGTTATATATCCCTGGAGCATTGCATTACAGTATCCAGCAATAATTGGTTATCATAGAATCATTCCCAAAACCATAATAGTGATGCTCCGTTAACTTAGTAAAAACGTTCACATTTCCAATATTGTCGGGAAAGAAATCTATATGGGAATGTAAAACATGCATTTTTAAAGACATTTTTCCTTTTATTTCTTCAGGCATTAAAATTTCATGACCATACAATTGCATTATGTTATGGCAACAATGCCTTTGGCCTGAGATTATAAACACAAAAATAGTAAAAAAAGTTAAATTTTGAAAGGCTATTTCTCCAGAATCAAGGGTTAATTTGAAAAACTGATTTCAGATTTGGATTAAGCATGGTTGAATTAGTATATTTTCAGCCCTTGGTGTTACATTTGGTGCTCTTTCATACTGGTTGGTCTTTGAGAAGTGATTAACAGGGAAATGAGATTTTATAAAAAAATTATCTACAATGCAAAAATGAAAATTGGTGCTTTCAAAAATGCTGCACGTTTGAATGAGATTAATCACACTGCCCTTTTTAGACAACTGACTTAGAATTTGATTTTCAAGAACTTCTTTATTTATAATTAATTTTGGAAGCAAGAATTTTATTTTTCTTTATACTCCATACTTTACACATTTTAATGAATCATTTGATTTGATTTGATGCTAATTTTTTAAGTTCTCGTGCATAAACATAGCAATAGTATTAGGTAAATGAAAATTCATAACATTCTTTAAAATTATCCACAATTAAATAGACTGACAAACATTTTTAGACTTTGTTGTTGTTGACCATTTTATGTTTGACAATTTATTTTCATGCTTTGTCAATGGCACAAGTTACCTACATAAATAAACTTGCGATATGACTTTTGTATGTCACGAAACATCATAACGTTAGCCTTATACACCCGGCAGAATACAGTTAAACCTTGATTATACATTCATAAAAATATTAATATTGGTTTATTATATATATTTAACAATGGAAAATCCAAATGTCTAGGTTGTAGTAGTATGCACAAGTGGCCAGCGAATAACTGATTGCTTATTATACCTTCCTTTTCTTTAGTGGTCTATGATCAGTGATCGTCATCATGGTTTTTATGTTTAAACTAAATAAGTTTAGAGTTTTTGTATTATTAAAAACATAATTTATAAAGTAATTTGTTTTAACTAAAAAAATATTTCTTAAGGCATGTTTTTTTTTTTTTAATGGTTTAATGTAATGTTATTTTTATTTTGTATGAATTTGCAGCTGACTTGAATTTTAAATTTGAGTTTTGGGTTCAAATAAATTTTCTGCAATTTGACTATTAAAAAATTTTTATTTGTCTTTTCAGTTTATCTGTGATGAAAAAATGTCCTGTTTTAAAAGTTATTTCTTAACATTAGCTTACGCATAGCTGTATAATAGTACAGAATGGCAGAAAATTCAGATTTTTTACTGACCTGGAAAACCTTAGACGTTCAAGGGAATGAATGAGCCCACCTAGATTATGAAAAACAATTTGTAATTTTCTTTACAATTTAAAGGGGGGAATAAAATAGATTTTCTTTTATATTGGTAACACAGGTTCAAATTTAAGGAAACAAATGAAAAAATTATATCTACTTAAGGCTGTTGGTGGAGGATGGAAAAATTTTGATGTCTGTAAATTTTTCCATCACTCCCCTTTGGTGGGCGGTGTTAAAATAGCTTGATTGACAATACTTAAAGCCTTAGCAGTAGCACACCCAATTTCTAAGCTCAAACAACTACAGTGGCTGCCGCTTAATTGGATCACGTTCGTGCTATCTATGTTTGATCCAATAAAGTGGCTGATTCGAAAAAGCGGCGGCGATGCAGTTTCGTTTTTCTTTACTGAGCATAGTAATACATACACAGAAGCATTGAGGGGGGGGGGGGGCAATGTTCCCCGGGCCCCCGGTTCAATGTCTGTCCTAGGACCCGAGACCAGCTCTCGACGGCCTTATACATACATGAAACATACATAGTCGTACATATATGAAAAAGTTTTGAATGTTCTTACTTTTTCATACATAAAATTAAGAATTTAAAGAAAGGATTAAATTTTTTTTTGCAATAAAATTTAACATTGAAAAGATAAGGTAAAAGTCTAAGATAAGGTAATCCGCCCCTGAGTATATATTATATACAGTACATATGTAGCAATAAAAAGCACTATATAAGAAGAAACACTTTATGTACTTACTGTACTTTATTGGAAAAACATTTGTGTTGTAGATTGCTTCATAGTGGCACTAATTAGCTTTGATACGATCTTTTTAATATCGTAAAAAGAATTATAGTCATTGCAAGATGCACCTAGTTCTAATATCCTTCTAAGAATTTGAAGAGCCTGACACAATTCCCTAGCCGTTGTTGGTGGCGATTCATTGTTTTCTACTTCTTCCTCATGTGCTTCTCCAGTTGTTTCTTTGGATTGTTGAATTGTTAAAACAATGTCTTCCTTTTTTTCAGCTGATGTCGGTACGTTTCCATCGATATTGACCTAGTTTCAAAATTCTTCTGTAAGCTCCTCGTCATTGTGTGGGTCTTCTTGCTCCTGTGGAATGTTGTTCGCTACTTCAACTACGACTCCCGATTTTTTGAAACAATTGAAAATTGTTATTGGAGTAACATTTTTCCATGCATTTATTATCATGTGAGAGGCGTCAAGAAGACTGACTAATTTCGCTGTACTATCACTAGCAGTATGCTTCGTTGGATAGTCTATTGCCTGAACAATTTTCATTGTTATATCCTTGCGATAATAGGTTTTAAAAGTTTTTATAATTCCTTGACCCAATGGTTGAATAACTGATGTGGTATTTGGTGGAAAATAAAACAGTTTTATGTTGTTTAACTTCAACTCCGGATGGGCAGTGCAGTTGTTGAGCAAAACTGCAATTTTTTCTGTTCCAAGCTCTGTGTCCCATTTCCTCATGTATTTTGTAAAAATTTCTCTCGTCATCCATGCCTTTGTATTGATTGTGTATTCTACGGGAAGCTGTTTTACACCTTTTAAGCAACATGGGTTCTTGCTCGTTCCTATGACGAATGGTCTTTTCTTTACTGTTCCAGTCATATTACATGTCAGAACTGTTATCAGAGCCTATATTTTTTTACCTCCCGACCGATTGTCATCTTTGAACATCAGAGTATGGTCTGGCAATGCACGATAATAAAGCCCAATCTCATCCATATTATAGATCTGATTTGCCGAATATCCTGACAATAGTTCTGGCAGAATATCTTGCATGTATTTTTCTGCAGCGCTAATATCGACATCTCCCTTTTCACCATATTGTTTTGCATAAACAATGTTGTTTAGATTTTTCCATCTGGTCAGCCACCCGTCAGTTGTATCAAAGTCCTCGATTCCAAATTTTTCAGCAAATTCTTCGGCTTTCAAGCTTAATATTGCAAGTGACAGTGGGGCTTTTTTAAGTCGTGCGGCCTTAAACCATTCCAAGAGAGCTACTTCGACATCTTCTGCTTTTTCAACTTGTTGCCATTTACAATTCGTGTTTCTATTCAATGCATGATCATCTAAGATTTTACTCCTTTGTTTCAAAAGGCGACATAAAGTTGACTGAGGTATGCCCAATTTCAAAGATGCTTTTCTCTGATTGCATTTCGGCAGAACATCAAATTTTTTAAGATGTTTATATTTTGCAGACAAGCTAAAATCCTTACGTTTTGCCATCGAATTCACAAAGAAGGGTTTACTAATAAACAAAGTGACCATCTGTGCCTTTTAACCTCAACCCCAACATTCTTACCCCTTTCCTTTCTCAATCCTTTCTGCACAGGTGTGTGGGAGTGGCATCTTATCACAGGCACCCAGGGGATTCACGTTTCTAAGAAATCTGGGTCTGACTTTGTTGCGCGCCGCATGGCACCCTGTTTGTCAGGCTTGGAGAAAGAACTCCAGTAAAAGCTAATGTTGGGAAGAACACAATGGAAAGATCAAATAATGAAAAACGAGCATCAAATCGCGAAAATTTTTGATGCATTTATCCAGCGGTTTTGATCCAAATAGCCGGAGGAGTTTCAATATAAATGAGCGATTCCGTTTCGTTTTCAGTGATTTGATTCGATAAAGCGGCTAATCCAATTAAGCGGCGGCCACTGTAGTTCCTTTCTTAAAGCAAAGTATCCCTGTGTCAAGTTGGGAGGGGAAGTAAGCTATTTTTTACTTTCCTGTACTGGTTACTATGAACAAACAGCTCATTGTGAGATAATGATGATTTCCTTAAGTTTGCTGTCACTCCACTTTTGTAAAAATTTGACTGTGTGATCTAGTCCTCTATTATCAAACAGGACTTTCTTCTATAGCTCTGTACAAAGACACAATGTGTGCTGTAGAATGAGGTAACTTATGAGAAAACAAATCAATGCATTTAATTTTACTGAAGCGTAAAGCTATTTTCTTTTATTAGGGACAAACATTTTTATTATGCCCATTCCTTTTACCAAAAATCTGTTTTGAAGCATTTATTTCCCAGGATCTGCTATAGTTGGAGCTTAATGACTGATGTGGATTCTGTGTAAAATTCTGGAGCAGGGAGAGGGGGTTCATTATGGATTTCTACTTCCAGTTTAGTCATTTTCAATTTTCTTGAAACATATATTTCTCAGAATTGGCTATGGAGCTTAAATTGTGACCAATATAGATTCGGCATCAAATTCTGGGGGGGGGGGGGGGGGGGGGGGGGATCACTAAGGATTTCTACTTTTGATTTTAGGAATGTCATTTTCAATTAAAAAGTTCGCATTTTCCTTACATCTATTTCTCAGGATGGGTTAATAGAGCTTAGATGAAATTATTTAATATATTTATTATAACATTTAGCAAGCTTATTTTTCACTAAGGATCACTAAGGATTTCTACTTTTGATTTTAGGAATGTCATTTTCAATTAAAAAGTTCGCATTTTCCTTACATCTATTTCTCAGGATGGGTTAATAGAGCTTAGATGAAATTATTTAATATATTTATTATAACATTTAGCAAGCTTATTTTTCATATTGCTTTGCATTTTTTTAGTAAATGCTACTTGAGGTTTGGAAACAAATATATTTTAATTAAAATAATTTAGATACAACCTGCATCATTTTGCTCTTATCAGAAAGTAAACAAAATAAGAAGACATTACAAAATTATTTTCATAATGTATTTACGTTTTGAAATAGTTTGGATTATCTTTGTCAGGAATCTTCATCCTTTTCCTACAGAATTAAGAAAATAAATGCCACTGTTGTTTGATGATACATAAAATGTATAGATCTATGAAAATAGATTGATATCGTAGTTTCCCTTTGCATATTCCCTGTATTGTAGGCAACGTAACAACACTAACGTGAGATAATATAAATAAAATTGGATGAATGATAGCTTGTTTAAGAATGTATGATGATATTTTTACATTAAAATCACCAATTATCTTCAGAATGACTCTCAATAATTATTTATTTTTGGTTCAAAGTATTTGTGAATCCTGTCTGGATGATTCCTCTCATTTATTAAGAAAATTCAATTAAATTAGAAGCTACAGTATCTCAGTATTAAGTACATCTGAATGGATTTAAATATTATATTTAATGTTCTTACTAACAGCGTCCTTGAATTATTCTTAAATTAAATTTCTGCAGTACTATAGTGAATCTGCTAGAAATATTGTAGCCATCATGAAAATTTCTCTACTTTAAATATCAAAAGCAGAAAAATTTAAATAATTTTTTTTTATCAATATTCAACAGACTTTGTCAAAATTTTATTAAAATATATTAGTTATTAATGCAATATTATCAAACCTAAAATGCAGTTTTAACTTTTGAGTATTTTTAAATTCTAGTGCTTACGCATTAAATCAGTACGTCCAATTCAAATTTTTAATTTCTATTGGTAAAATTTCATGATTAAGTGGAATCAGATATATTGAATAAATTAATTCATTTTATTAAAATTTAATATCAACCTTCCAAAGGATATCTATAAGTGGTTTGTATTAATTCAAGGTTCCAAAAGAGGCATGGATATTTAAACTGTTATATGACCTTGTATTTGCTGTCATATCTTTTTTTTTTAGATTCATAATAGTTTATTTTGTAAAATATTTTTATCATGAAGTAATTACAATAAGCTCAATTACTCATTACTTATTTTCTTCATTGAAATGATTAGTCACCCATTACATGATTACTTTACTCTGTATATCTAATTAAAAAAAATCATTATCATTAATATGTATTCTTTCTAGGGTAAAAATAGTTATAAATCTATTATATATTCCTAGTTTGTGGTATTGAACAATCTTTCTATTAGACTGTTGCTCATTTTGTATACTATGATGTTTAAATACACTAGGTTGAAATATAATTTTGCAACAATAATTAATTATATTTTGTAATAATATGCTTCTATTAATTATTCATAAAACAAATTAAAACTTCTATTATGCAGCTGAAAAATACTCTTGAGTACTGCAACTCTAAATTTTAAATAAGTTTATTGTGTATATTTCCTTATGTGTATGCTTTAGTAAGTTAATGCTGTGGCTTTGGGTTAAGGCTGCACAAGTTAATGCATAGGCTTTCCCCCTTTTTATTTTACTCAGTCAGCTTCATAACAGTTTCTAATGTTTAGCTAGTTGGCATTTCGACCCAACTTTTGACCATCATCAACTCGTACCTCACTAATCGTTCTTTCTACGTACGAGTTGATAAAACTCTCTCTTCAATCAGACCAATCAAGGCCGGAGTTCCTCAGGGAGGAAACCTCAGCCCTCTGCTTTTCAACTTATACATCAACGATATTCCAAGCACACCTAATGTTAAGCTGGCCATCTTTGCAGATGACACAGCGTTGATTGCTAGTAGCCATGCACCACAATACTCTATTAACACACTGCAGACCTAAAGAATAGCCTTGAGCACTGGCTCATGACCTGGAGAATAAAAATTAACGCGACCAAAAGTGCAGTTGTCATTTTTAAGCCTAACCACCGAGGACTCAACGGAAATTTCATGCTCAACATCTTTAATGAATCTATCCCATTTGCACATTCAGCCAAATATCTGGGCGTCACTCTGGACGCACACTTAACCTACAAAGAGCATATTACTAAAAAGATCGAATCAACTGGAAAAACGTATAGAGCTCTTCTGCCCGTCCTCGGTAGGAAGTCACATCTCTCTCTTGAAAACAAGTTGATTGTTTACAAACAGATCATTGTACCGAGCCTTTTGTATGCCTGTCCAGTATGGGGGTCGGCAGCAAAAGGCCACATAGGGAGATTGCAAGTGTTCCAAAATAAAATCTTGCGATGCATTGTTAATGCTCCTAGATATGTCCAGAACGAAGTGATACACCATGACCTTAAAATCTCTGGCATTTCAGAGTATATTGGGCTTTCCACTCAAAATTTCTACAAGAAAAACTCCAGTAGACTCTGTATGAGTGACGTCGATCAGGTCTATGACCCGATCGCGCCTTCCTATCTCAGGAAGCGCAGGCCTCGGCACCTTCTGTTTGGCTCTAACGAGACCAAATGGAAAAAGTGTCGTTACCTAGTCCCTCAAACGGGTGTTTCCTAGTTTTTCAAATACTCTCGCGGATCGAAGATAGATGGCGCCACTCCGATTCAAGGACTTGGCGTTTTTTCGACTCTTCCTTCACGGCCTAGTCAGGGGCCAATAGTACGGCTTGCATTTGCCACCGCGTCGCATGTTAACGACATCTTGTCCACGTTCTTTCCTTCAGTGATTTAATACTTTAAAGTACTCCTGAAATTGTTTATCAGCTTGAATTTATATAGAAACTGTAATTATAGCACCTTAAAATGTGCTAGTGTCTGCATACCATCAAGCAGACCTTAGTGTGTCCCTGAAAAGGGCCTTTCTTTTTCACAACGAGCAAGGAAATCTTAATACTGTAAAATAGTAAAATTATTTATTTAATTAATTAATTATTTAATCATATATTTATTTATCTTGAGAAAGTTTATTTAATGTGTAGATTGTAACAGTAATCTCTTTTAAACTTAAACTTAACTTCGTCAATCTTATTGATTGGCTCTTGCCCTGCCCCGCCCCCTTTCCTTTACAGTACCTACTTGCGGTTCAGCCTCCCAAGACAAGGATTTTCATCGTCTTCCAGCAACCAGTCAACCACAGCACAGCACCCTCTTCACTGAGACGAGTGCCAACGATGATCGCAATTGCTATACATCGCTATACAAAATGGACATTGCTATATTTTCGATGTGGGGTTACGCGTCTGAGACGCAGGTACCTCGGAAGTTAAACGTCTTGGCTTGGCTTTCTTTGAATCTTGTAGATACTAAATATATCTGCATAATTCAGGCCTTATGTCAAGGCAAACTGAATGACGTTTTCACTTTCAGCTACTTGAATAAAATCAATTTTGTAAAATATTAAAGTTTAGCATGTTACTATTCATACATTTTGTGCACAGCAAGGAGAAGCATAGTCACTTGAGTTGTTGAGAGACCCAGACCATCTGACCTACCAGAAAGGTGTAAGGTATATATTTCGGTAGTCTTGGATTTATTCATTTAGTATCTGGAGTCTATATTTCTTTGTATTTTAGAAGGTTTCAATGCTCCTTGCTCATTCATCAGATTTGCTGATCTATATAGCTACTTGGACGAGTACCAGTCTAATTGAATGCTTTTTGCTATACTGTGTGTAGGTACACCACAGCTTAACAATTTTGTCCTTTCATCGGTTGAGTAGCAAGTACAAAAGTATGATGTTATTTAGATCTCAAATTGCATAGAGTTGCCATTTAGATCTCAAATGCAATTTAACACAGGGCCCTTGCAAATAAGGACCAGCAAGGCATGGGTCTAGATCAGGGGTCGGCAACCTATTGAAACGGAAGAGCCAAAAGTTACAATTTACAAAATTTTCCAGTTTTTAAAGAGCCATTAAAAATGTTCGTTCAATATTACAGTATTTGCTTATATATATTTGATTTAAAATAAACGGCTTTAAATACGGAATAATATTTATTCATATAAAAACACAAATATACAAATTACATCAATGGGAGCATTGGCTTTACATGCCTTTTGAAAGTTTGATTAAATCTGGCTTATAACTTGTTTTAAGTTTCAAGCACGACTCTAGATTTTTATTTGTTAGTTGACTTCTAACTTTACTTTTTATTATATTCATGCAAGGGAACGCTTGCTCGCACGAATATGCCGACCCAAAGATCGTCAGCACTCCATATGCCAACTTCTTCACCTCACTGTAGCATTCTGGAAGACTATTCCATGCGCCTAATATGAGGGCCTCAACTCGCGGAATTTTTTAGAATTTATTTCCACTTGTGCTGCGCGACGTGCATGCATTTCTGGACCTCCAACTCTTCCGACTGGTTCTTGAGTTCTGCGAACTTGCCACTCCACAAGTCTTTGCTTTTCAAATCTAGCAATTGCATTTGGAGCGATCCAGCATCAATTGCAAATGGCTCAATGTTGATCGCATTTGTATTTGTGCTGAAAGGATTTTGTTTGTTTTGAATTGCTCGAATCTCTCAGCGAATCCATCCTTCATGTCTTTTAAAGCTATGCTAAAGTAATTCGTGTCAATAGTTGCATTGGTCTCATCGCGATATTGCTTCAGATTTTTAAAATGAAGTAATTTACCGCTCTCCAAGTCTTCAACAAAAAGAATTATTTTTTTTTTCGAAACAAACTACTTCAAGCAAGGCGTAGGCTGTGTTGCATATGAATGCAAACGACTCCGTCCAATCCTGATTGAATTTTCGGTTTTCTTCTTCAGTTCTTATGTTTTTTTTATTAGATGTCATGCTGGCGGCGGAGCTGAAAAAATGATTTTTTAAAATTTTACTTAGCTATCTAAGACGGCAAGCAATTTATTTACCATTATTACTTCGTTAACACGATCCTCAGATATGTAATCCAATTCTGTTACTGATTTTATTATATTATACGCGTACATACCTTTGAGAAGATAATTCGCTTCTAAATCGTATTCTTCTTGAAACAAGCGAATAGACATGCAAAAACTGCAAGCGATTAAACTAACACACATGCAACGTAACGTCGACCGCGCTATCCGAGATGACTGACTGTCAACACGTCTAGAGTCTAGACGGTGGCTGTTTGGGTGAGACTGAAATGGAATGCAATTGGCTGAAAGCTGAGAGATGAAACTCCGTGACCATGTTTAAGAACAAAACAATAGTTCAAATTTATCTCATTACGTTAAGCATAGCGATTTGTAGTTAACGATTATGAATATAGAAGCTATTGAGAAATTAGGTACTTAAAAACATATTTTCTTATTTTTTAAGGGTTTTGATAATAAATTATTAATTTTTTTGTATGGAACTGGAGAGCCGCAACTTTACAACAAAAGAGCCGCAGGTTGCCGACCCCTGGTCTAGATGCAAACAAACTCTTTCTCATACTTAGTCACTTAACTACCTGTTAATTATAGTAAAGATGACATGGTCCAAATATCAAGATTGCAGGTGGGTCTATCTAAAGTGGTACATTCTGAAGCATGAGAATTTAACAATCCCGTTCATGTTTAGAAAACTAATAGAGCCTCCTTATTTTATTAACTGAGCCATTATCTGCTGTGACTGTTCGAAATTACTATGCCAGTGTTTGTCTGAAAGATATAAATTCACAAAGTCTGGATGGAACGGGTGTTGGATGAAAATAATTTTCAAAATATGGTCCTTAAATCAATTTCAAATTTCAGGGACAAATTCTAATATTTTTTTAAAGATTTTAAAACAAAAATCACTTTGGCTAAAAAAAACCAGTTTTTGGTCTTTAAATTCTCGCGTAGTAAAAAGTACTCATAATTTCGACTAATAATTTACATTTTTAGAAGCTGATATATCTGGCATTCTTGCAAGTCCTATCTGGTCAAGAAATAATGAAAATTACCTGCAAGATCGCAATTTTAAAGACGTCATGATTTTAAATTTCTCTGCAATCCGCTAAAGGAGTGGAGTTTTTTCCCCCGTTTCCATGGAGACCAAGCTTCCGGTTTTAAATTAAGAGCTTGGCATATGTATTGTATAGTGGTGATGTGATGTATTTGAAATTATTATATTTATGGATTGGTGGAACGATATGCATTTTTTTAATTTATGGATATTTTAATTTTATGGATAAATAATTTTAAATGATAGAATTAAGAGCAGCATGTGGTCATAAAATTTAAATTAGCGCGCGGGAATTGCATTCTGTAGGCCCAGGTTCGATCGCATTAAACATGTGGGTCTGCAAGTCCTCCCAAGAAGTTTGTGGTAGGGGAAGGAAAGTACGGTCCCTGCGGATGCCTCCCCCACTGGGTCCCAGTCTAAATTGGGTGAATAAAAAGAAAGCTATGGAGATTGTCGCGGAGGACGCCATAGCCCAGTGGATAGCGCGCAGGAATTGCACTTTGTAGACCCGGGTTCGATACCCGCCAAGGGTAGATTATATATATATAAAGCTTTTAATTACTGAAATTGGTCCATACTGAAAATTAAATCCCATCACTAATACAAGAGTCACACTGAAATTTTTGAAATACAGTTAAGTGGTACAAGTTAAACTTACCAACTCAAGTGAGTACTCCCCCTCCAACATCAAATGCCAGTGTGTCAGTTAGCTATAACTGTTTTCGGTCCCTCTAGCTTTGACCAGACCTGCACTTCTGAAAAATATAATGCAGTGTCCACCATCAAGTAATTTTAGGGTTTATTTTACAGATTCTGACACTCAGCTTCTTGGTGTTTTGTTATGTGGGGGACCCAATGACAAATTAATGTTTTCATATGCAGTTCTTCATGAATAATTTTATTTTATGTATAGCTGTGAATCCAATGTTAAGTTCTTTCTGCATCATTTAGTAGGTACAGAGATTATCGATTAACATTTTTGTAAACCATCTGAATACAGTGGAGCATCATTTCCATATGCTAATTGTAGACATTGAAGACATTCTTTTTGATTTAGCCCCATTTTAAAATTGCAGAAAATCATAGCTCGTTAATGCTCTCGCATCAACATTTTTTTTTTTTCCCAAAATTTATTTTATAATAGTTAAATTGTAATTGTTGCTACAAAATGTGAACGGACATAAGAGTACAAATATAAATATCAGATCAATTTTTTTTTTCTAGCACACATCGTTTGCCCTTGTTTCAAATTTCAGTGTAACCCTCGTATTATAAGTCATCTAACCAATTCAGAGATAAATGTTTCAAGCGTAAATTTTCAACGAACCATAATATTTCACGGGAAAATTAAAAATTTTTTTTTAATTGGAAGTATCCTTAACACCCCCCCCCCCCCCCCCAAAATTTAATGTTAAAACTGTCAGTCATCTAGATCTTGAAAAATACTCTCCCAAAACTTTATTTTAGAAAAAGACTGATTGCACACTTGCTTGCTACTAACAAAATTGTTCAACTGCAAGTGAATTTCAGCATAATTCTTGCATCAGTTTTTTAATATCTTTGTATTTTTTGCCAGATTTTTCTTAATGAAAAAGAAAAACACTTTATAAACAATACAAAACCCAAAACAAGTAGAATTCAAAAGTTTATTTTTATATAGTACATGGCAGTTTTGACAAAAATATTGAATTGATTTGCAAATGCAGTTTCTTTGTACTTTTAATCATAAATGTCTAATGTAAAGAGAAAGATTTCATTTCTTTCCATCTCCGATGAAAATTGCTTCATTTATCTACAGAAAACAAAATATTGCAGCAAAAATCAACATGAAACAGCTCCCAGTTTGAATGAAAAACATCGATATTAAGCAAGTAGTTTTAAACATTAACAAAACATCTGGAACAGGGTTTGAACTACATATATTATGAAGTCACAGGTGATTTGCAAACTGAAAGGTAAAAAAAAAAAAAAAAAAAAAAATTGCACTTTAACGCTTCTGGCCTGTTAGAAGGAAAACAATATCTATAACTACCAAGTTTAGACGAAAATTTTACATTAAAATAACATTGCAACTAGCACATTCCTCAGAAATAATACATGAGGTAGAAATTAATGATATGCAAAAACAGCTTTACTTGCTACTCTCAGTTGACAGGAAATAATTTCAAAAATACATTGCTCTATGTATTTCCTTCCCAAACCATCGATTTTTAGTGGTTAGGCTTTATTTTAGCTTAAGTTTTAATTTACAGACTAGATACAACACATTACTTGCTCATTACAGCACCCAAAACAAAATCCCAATGCTGAAACTTATCACGTGAATCGAACCAGATATGCAACCTGTACCTGAACCAGATTTTATGCTTGATGGAGAAACAGCCTTTCAATTTCCTTTGGATCATTGATATATCACGGTTCAGCTAGAATTCTTAAAATCGATAACAAAAATGTTTCTCCAACAAGTATCAAAAATAAACTTTTCATAAATATATTTTTCTTTACAAAAAGTGATCATGGGCATGACCCTATAAACTTTTGTACTAACTAAAACATTGGCATTTTATTTGTTTTTCAATCAAGCTTTGTTCATTAAATTCATACAAAAATTGTTCCATTTTAACAGTTATTGAGTGCAAGCTTCTGCAATTTTATCCAGATTGTTTTGAACCCAATTTGCACATCCACATCCAAAAACAAAACCATTCTTTTTTTTTTTTTTCCCTTCAAATCATGCCAAGAAATACAAATGAAAGTGACCATGTCTGGTCAGAGCAGAAGCTTGCATTGTGCCCCCCATGGAGAGTTAATTTCCTTATGATGCATGGGTTCGAGGATTCTTCATTCTTAATTTTGAACAGTTGGCAAAGACTGCTGGGACACTCTTCGTCTCTGCTGATACGCAATACTCTTGTATACAATAGATCTGATTTGGCGTTGGGCAGCCTGGAAGAGAAAAAGCATAAGTATTGTTCAATTCAATACAATTACTACCATTAAGATGCATTCATTTATTTATTTTTTATTTGTCCAATTAGAAAAGCATATGTTTCATCAGTTAGTTGCTTTTCAGGTCCAAGCATGGTGGTTATTTATGTATAGTAACTTTGCAAGCAAAAAACAAAAATTTGATGTGGGCAGCACATGACTTTCCCTACCACTATTTCACCGTGGCAGAAGAATGCAATAAGATGATTACACAATGCTTTTGGCCTGGGCCTTCAACACAATGCTTTTGGCATTGAAATAATATCTGGCAACTTCCAAATTAGAGTCCAAGCAGATGAGACTCATACTCATGTATGCAAAATCATCAAAATGCAATTGACATTTAATGAATATCCTGTAAAATAAATGATTTGACAAATTCTCTTAAGGTTCAAAATATAAAACTATATTACAAAAAGTGCCTTCTACTGTGAATGGAAAAAATTAGATCCACAAGAATGGTCGAAAACCCAGAACGACCGGCTCGTCCGAAGACTTGAGCAGCAAATTGGACGTTCGGGCCACAAGAATGGTGTTAAATTTGCTGTATGATATTGCATGTGGAAAGTAAACTTATTGTATGATATACTATTAATTTTATGGATAAATGTTTTGAAAAACATGCAATATCTTGAGAATGGTTTATGCTAGTGTACTGTTGGTAGCCTTCAGTTTCTAATGAAAAATTTTATTGAAAATAAAATAGTTCGATTGTTTTGATTTTTCCCAAAAATTTATCCGAAAATTTGGGTGGGCAGTTTTTCTGAACATTTAATTCATTAAGAATGTGGGATTCCAATCAAATTGTTTTCCAAACACTTCAATCGTTCACAAAATATATTGCACCCACAGACTATCTAGGCGCGCACACACACACACACACACACACACACATATATATATATATACACGCATATATATATATATATATATATATATAATGTATGTGTATATATACATATATATATATATGTCAAAAACATTTGTTTTGAGTTCAGGGATGATTATATGGTCTTCCAACAAAAACCAACTTACATTTTTGACCCTGTCACAATACTTTCCCTATACATTATAACATAAAGAACCCCCCTTTCCCTATACATTATAACATGTAAGGAAAGTAAAAATTATTCTAACTGGAAACAAATTCTTGTGAATTGTATACATACTGTGAATTGTATTATAACAAGCAAATTTATTTTAAAAAATATGGTTGTTGAGTCTGTAAAGGGTAATTTTCTAAATCAATAATGCAAATTGTGCATATTAAGTTTTCCTTTACAACATTACAATTGGGACATGTCTGTTGCTATGAAAATTTCATACATTAACTATAGAGTGCAGAGGATTTTCAGAAAATTGTGCCATTTATATGGCAGTTGCACTATAGTCATGGTTGTGCATGTAAAAAAACTAGTACAGGAATGATTTTTGTACAAAAGACATTTTGAAAATTGAGTGGTTACCTATATTAATTGTATAGTAGGCACTTATTTAGAGTCAGGGCAATGTTAGATAATTTGCTCCAGTATTGCTTAAATCATGTGAGACATTGAGAAATAAAGTAAGAATCTTTTCTCATTTTTTAAAATTAGCATTAATCTTTTAACGTACATGTGTCTACATAACAGTTTTATTATAAATCTAAAAACAGCTACTGAAAAAAAAATTCATTCGAAATTAATGTATAACTGTCAAATGTAAGAGACTCACTTGTGTAGAGTAAAAATCACCAATGATGTGGACGGCAGTATCTTCAACGCCAACAGCTCTATATTCATCTCCTTCTGGAAATTTTATTGAAGCATGGGTGACTCTTTGTAACTCTCGCACCTGAAACATCAGATTGAAATGTCTAAAAACAAATCATAAATGCCATATATATATAATGATTCGTTTCAAATATGGCATATCAAAAATTTTTAGAGAGTTAATTATACGTTTAAACCCTCAACTTTTAAATAAGCATTATTTTCTACAGAAAAATTAATAAACACCTGTAAATATACTAATTTGAGGTAAAAGTTTGTTTTGAAATATCAATTAGGCAGTTGCTTAAATTACATATTTTTCAAATACCAATGTATACAACTTGTAATAATTATAACTTTTAATAGCGAGTGGGAAAATATTTTCACAATTAAAAAAATGAGATACAACATGGATCACTTACAAATGTAGTTTTTCACGATACTGCTACAAAACACTTAATTTCATTAATATGTTTGAAATTTTGACCAAGTCATGATCTCTTTTCCCGATATTTTTTTAATTTCTAGATACTTCCTTGAGTTAAGATCAGCTTATATTTTCTACTTTAGATTGTATTGTTTGGAATTTTTAAGCATATTTAATTCCTGTAAATTTATTTTTTTTTCTAATCAATTTTTACTTTTATTTTTTAATTCTGCCTTGAAATCTTATTTTTGGGGAGGACGCACCCCCTGCACCCTTCCCCTGGATCCGCCCTTGGGAATACAGTGTATGAATTCGAGCTCATAGTCACTACAAATTGATGAGAAAGTGGAGTTCTTTTTTCGGGGGTGAAAATATTTTATAACCATATGTTAGATAATATTATCCATGTGTAATATTTTATAACCATGTTTTAGATTTAATCAATTAAAAAGTACTTTTACAGAGTGATGTATTAAGAAGTGTGCTGAAGTCGCAGATTTAAGCAATTTTGCAAATCAATCTTTTCATAAAATTAGATACTTTATTAAAAGTTTACGTTCTTTCTTAAGAAAATGAAACTGTTATGTATAGGATAAATTGTAGGTCCAATTTACTTTCCTGCAACCTGAGAATGTACCATCTGAAATACCAACATCTACAGACATTGGGTTAGTATGTAAATTGGTAATTTGAAATACTCAACAGGAGCAGATGGGGGTTTTAAAATTTGACAAGCTTGTTCATGTTTTGTTAGGAATATTGGCAATTCCTTACACTAATGTAGAATGTGAACAATTCAATATCTTTTGATTGCCCATTACATTTAATGTGCAAAAATATATTATAAAAAGATATTGTAGTTTTTTTAAGCAGTAGGTAGTAATAAATACAGAGAAAAAAAAAATGAAAATAAAAACACACAGTTTGTCCTTTTCCAACGATGCACCCTAATTGATTACTAGGCAGAAGCTACCTTAAAAGTTAAAACATATATTTTAACTTTTAAGGTAGCTTCTGTGCTGAAATTTTAGATTTAAGCAATTTTGCAAATCAATCTTTTCATAAAACTAGATTCTTTATTAAAAGTTTCCATTATTTCTGAAAGTTAAAGAAAATGAAACAAAGTGATGTACGGGATAAATTGTAGGGCCAGTTTATACTTTCCAACAAGCTGAGGATATACCATCTGAAATACCAAAAGAAAGCATGGACATCTAAATTGGTCATTTGAAAAACTCAACAGGAGCTGATAAAGTTTTAAAATTTGACACGCTTGTTCATATTTTGTTAGGAATATTGGTAATTCCTCACAGAAATGCAGAATGTGAACAATTTGTGAACACTATCTTTTGATTTCCCATTACATTTAATGTGCAAAAATATATTATAAAGGTAAAGTAATTAAACAGTAGGTAACAAATAGAGGGGGGGAAAATGAAAATAAACATACAGTTTGTCCTCCTTTTCCAATGATACGCCCTACTTGATTACTAGGGACATATATTTCAACTTTTAAGGTAGCTTCTTGAGGACCTGGGTATCCTTCAAAACCTACTTTCTTGAAGAGCATGAACTGGGCCTGAAAAAATCAAAAGGAATGTAAAAGGAATAAACTGAAACCACCTGACTGCATCTGAAGTATAAGAAAAGTTAAAACTTTTCTTATACTTCAGATGATTTGTTGCATCAGAATAACCTTGATCAAGGCACAGACAACCAGTCACACAATGTCTGGCACAGTTCATGTGTGGTATTCTCAGTCTCAAATCCTACTTTTACAGTTTGGTACAAAAGAATGGGGACAGGGCATTAGTTGCTATGGGAATAATCATTCTTTATGAAGAACAGGGGATTTTCAGAAAGTAGCAATTTATATAGCTGTTCAATTTTCTGTAAAAAAACAAAGTACAGGAATGATCTTTGCAAAAATAGACATTTCTGAAATTAAATGGAGTTATATATATATATATCTATTATTTATGTAGCAGGTGCGTGCGTGATTACTTAGAACCCGGACAATGTTAGTAGATGTAGATTCTAGTTTATATAGAAAGATCACAAAATGTGAAGAATGAAATTCTTATGTTTTCCTTAAAATACGCGATATACAAAGCATACAGGTGAAAATATTGCATGTTGGCTAGGGAAACAGCATTCTGTACTTCCTATTAAAATGTTTGCAATTTTTGCAGACCCCCTTTAAAGTGCATTTTTGTTTTGATCCACTGTAAACAAGTACATTCCTTTTGATGTCAACATGTAAATTCACCATTTTCCATATATGGTTTGTCTTTTGTAAACATTGGAAATATCAGAATCTTGGATTATAACTTTACTCTGGTGCTTAAGCAAAGTTTGTTTCTTATTTTACCAAAGTATTCAAACCTATTAACAGGATGTTCCAACCATGCATGTTGAGGACAAAATGTCCAATTGTGTAAACAAGACTACTGTCCTACCGCCACGAGAAAGTCTCTGAACAGGGTTGCCGCAAGTAGACGAGTCGAAAAAAGGAGGGAGAAAGGTTTAAAATCGACTGCAACATTTGGCAAATCAAGCGCACTTCGTTAAGCGAAGAATCCGTTTCGTTTATCATGATGTACTAAAAGAAAATAGTAGATGTTTTTTATCCGCCAGTTAAACAAAATTTTCGTATTAAATTATAAATTAACTTAAAAATTTCTCGTCATTTAAAGTCAGAAAATAATTTGTTATTACAGGCGACAGCGGTTACGGAAAGCCGTCAATCTATTAGAACAAAGTAGTTTTAGATATTTTCTTTTAGGTTCGGGCGATTTTGGGAGAGAAAAGCTTACAATTTAAAACTAGAATTTATATCATTTTATTTTTAAAACTAAATTTCAAATTAAATGAAAATTATTACAGTTTTCAATCAGCAAGTTACACAATTATTAGCCAGCAAAATGGAAAAAATAAATGATAAATAAGCAAAATTATGACTTTAAAATATTCATTCTTTTCATATTTTTCAATCAATTATAAAATATTCATTCACATTCATTGGAATAACTATTATCTACTATGTCCGAATCACTTGAAATGTTTTTACATGAAGAAGAGTCTGAATCGCTATCCCACAGATTTATCACTAATTTCTTCACAATATCTTCTATCAGTCCATCTTTCTTTCAATAAATATTCTCTATTTTTTCAATAAATATTCTCTATTTTTTCACAGTGTTTTTTCCATTCATTTTGTGTTACTTTTAAAATAGCTTCTTAAGCAATAATTGTAAATTGTTCAAATAGATAAAATACTCATCTCAGTGTCATTAAGCGATTTCCCCCTCACGTTTTATCTTTTTAACTAATGACGCTGAAACCTCTGTCGCTTCCGCAGTTCTCTTCATTGCATTTGAAATTCGTATTTTTAGAGAATTTGCGTTTTTTCCTCTTCAAAAAATGCCGTAACGTTGTGGACTATAGCACATGCTTGCGAATGCAGTCTTTCCACTTTTAAATGTAGTCATTTTTCAACTAGACAAAATCCACAAAGTGTGCAACACAATACAAGTTACTTCACAGCTTTAAAAATCACAGAATGCGAGCGTCTAGCATTGACCCTAGTACAAAGCGAAATGCGACTTTCGTCGGTTCTAACTGCGCCAAATCCAAAAAAGCGCTTTCCGTCACACCTAAAATGCAGTGGAATAACCTGTTTCCATAGCGACCGCCACCATAACGTCTGCTGTCTGGGGACTTTCTCGTGGCGGTAGGACAGTAGGTACTCTGCTTCATCCACACTCATGGCTGATTTACTAATGTTCTAAAAGACAAGTGCTGTTCTCTACCAACTAACATTTGAAGTTTCTACAAAATCACAATAACTGTTAATGGATATATTCATTTGGCAGCATGCTTCTTTACTATCTTTAAATCCAAACTTTCCTACACTCTGACAAGATACTTTGAGTGCCAGAGTGCAGGAAAGTTTGGGTGCAAACCATCCAACTAAATCCGCCAACTTCTGCAACATGTATTATACAAAAACTTTGCTTTGAAAGAAATGGCTATTACAGGTAGATGGCAAACTATTTAAATAAAATTTAAGAACCGGGAAACTAAAAACATGTAGTAAGTTAAAAAAATTAAGAAATCAGGGAGACACAAAATGCAATAAACAGTGCACATAATATTCACTCTGGCATATGTGCCAACTCTACTGAATTTGGCAGGAGACTCCCGATTTCCAGCTTTTGAAGACATATATCCAGATTTTAACGATTTTTTGAAAAAATCTCTACGTTTAGGGATAATATCCCAAAAAATTCCCTATAAAAGGGATTTTTTTTAGCTAAGTGGGAAATTTTTCTCTATTTGATCAAAAGTACGCCCATAAGATTACAGATGCAGACGTGCCAATTCTCCAGATTTTTCATTACTTCTCCGGCCTCCGGATTACCAACGAAATTCTCTGGCTTTTTTTGTTTGAAATTTATCAATTAACTAGACATGGTATAATTCCTAAGAAACACAGATTTTCCGCTTTTTTGCACCGATTTCTACCCTTCCCGGGATCGTAGTACAGTACAACCTCGAAAATCCGGACATCCAAAATCCGGAAACCTCCAAAATCCGGACATTTTCCAAATTTTCGGGTTTTTTTTTTTTCCCCCGGATTGACGAAATCGCGGATTTAAAACAACAGGGTTAAATTATTTATATGGAATTATATTTTATAAGCAAATACCGTATTTTTTCCGGTCGACTTTCTGAACCCGGAAATGAAACGAAAGTTTAGATGGACGGCCGTAGATCGGCTCGTGGTTGGAGCGTGAATTACGTTGTTAGCGTTAATCCCTCCTCCCCCTTATTCAAATCACAACTCCGGATGAATTATTTAGCGTAAAATATACATCGTTATTTAAATACGGAATTTTTATTATCAAAATTTCCTTTTCTCATTATTGAAAAAGACATTTTTCTGAAACAATGTGATTTTTAAATATTAAACACTTTAAAACGTTATCGTAACATTTTATCACAAATTGTTCAATTAAATCTAAAAATCCCGAAAATTCATATTAACGCTCACGGAAATTTATTTTGTTCGCTTCGTAGTACGAATTCCATTCTTCAATGTATTCTGTTTTGTCTTCAGAATCTCCTCCCCCGCCCGATATCTGACGATTTTTTGGTTCTCGTCGAACGTGTCAGCTTGAAATCAACTGTATATTTTGCCTCTTTTGTTTAGAAAGCCATATTTACATACTATAAATAGCAAATAAATAACTAAATAATATCGTATCGCACAGAACCGAGCAACAAGGTCATTAACACACAGACCTCTCAAAGGGTTCGGCTGCGTTTACGATTAGGAGCTAAACAAATTCCTTTCTTCGCTTTCCCTGCCCCACCACGTTCCGGTGCTGCAGCCTAGCAATGACTCATCGTATTTTAGAAAAATCATTGAGAGGAGAAATATTTTTCTGTTTTGGAAAAGATATTTATTTTATCTACTGCGATATTTTTTACATATTTGACTATTACTAATAAAGTTTTTACTTTTTTCAGAGTCATCGGCCTTTTTAAACATAACATTATATAGATGCTGGAAAATAAATAAAACTTTTAAGTTCTTATTTTTTGTTTTTCGTTCGTTAATAGCGAAAACGGTTTAAATGCATCAAAGTGCTAATCCTCGATCTTTATTAAATCTCGGCACTTCATTAAATCTTCCGGCGCTTCATTAAATCTCGACAAAGCCGATATAACCGAAGTTCTGCACTGTGATGATGATGCGCGAATCGTAAATAAATTGAGTGATGGCATAATTCGCGATATGATATTAAATAAAAAAAGATCAAAGTAGCGACGATAAATGCGGAGAAGAAAAAATACCCATTGATAATCTTATGCAAACAATCGATCATGCTATTAAAGGTCTTGAACAAAGAAGCTTTATAACCGAGCAGAAATAATGTCCATTTACAGGATAAATAAAACTGCTTTCCCATAAACCAAAATTAATGAAATAACAAATGTTAATTCAAATATTTAAACGAAATGATAAAATGTAATTTTATCATTTCGTTTCGTTCACATATTCTAAATTATTAATATGTATTTTTTTTTTCTTAGAAATTTCTTTTACCCTATTTTTTAAATTAAATAATATGTTTTAATTAATTAACTTAACTTTTGCCATTATTTTTACTAAAAATAGTGCTTTATAGCGTATTTAGTTAATATTAAATCGGAATTTTATTCAAATTCTATAATCCGGAAAAATCGATAATCCGGAATCGGCAAAGTCCGGATTTTCGAGGTTGTACTGTAATTCCATAATAAAATGCAGGGTAATGCCAATCAAATTAAGAGATTTACGGCCGAGTATAATGTAAGTTAAGATCTCTATCCCTTATTTTATGAAAGTAATAAATATACTTCTTTAAAGGTTGTCTAAATCAGCATAAATCGCTAAATGTTATTTTGTTCACTAATTTTGCATAAACACTGCGATTGCATAATTCAGTTTCTCATGAATCGCTGAGAGTATAGGTACAATATTATCTTTTTCCATCTATCTCAATCTTCTGCATATTGCATTTTTGATTGACTAAACTAGCTTATTTTCATATTCTGATTAATTATTATGGTTAATTTCTTAATTATTTTTGCATAAACTGTGCGATTGCGCAATTCAGTTACTTCGCATGAATTGCCGAGAGTACGTTGTTAGTATCTTTTCCCATCCATCTCCATTTAAATGTTGCATATTAGATCGATTAAACTAGCTTATTTTCATATTCTGATTAATTATTACTGTTAATTTCTTAATTATTTTGGCATAAACTTTGCGATTGCACAATTCAGTTACTTCGTGTAAATTGCAGAGAGTACGTTATCTTTTTCCATTCATCTCCATCATTTACATGTTGCATATTAGATGGACTAAACTAGTTTATTTTCATATTATGGCTAAGCTAATTATTAAGGTTAATTTTTTAATTATATTTGCGTAATACAAATTTTTCTATTTTGAAAAATGGGTAGTATGAACTCTGTGAAGGGATATTTGTTGACAGAGTTTTATCTGCGTTGTGATGTCCTTGCAACGTAGCGTGCTGATGTAAAAAAATTTTTCGCTATTTGCAGAGTGGTAGTTTAGCAGAGGATAATAGAAAGTGCAGTTAAGAAGTGTTCTTCAATAAAAAGCCAATTCGTCAAACACAAAATCACTTTTATTGTCGTGGCAAAGTCAAACAATATTTACAAAAATGAGCCAGCAAGCTCATGAAAAGGTTGTCAGATATAGTCTATGACTAGGCACGCACTCTCAGTAACTTTTATCGTTACCATAACACAGGCAAGTAGAGAAAATTACCTTACCACAAATGCCGTATTCTTTCACGAAGCCACCATCGTCAGGTCACACGTCATGGCATTACACTAAAACCCGCGAAAATTAACCTGGTCTCTTCAAAATTGAAAGAGCCAACACTAGATTCATTTTACAGCACCTTCCGAACTAAACTATCGGAACTAGACTCATACTTTGTTACGCAACTTAGCTGACAACTAAAACATACCGCAACATACTCAGAGTATTTGCAAAGCATCAGATCATTCGATCTCGATCTGTCAATCTATTGATATCCAGGTTATTTGTCATGATCCTAACATGTCATGAATCCAACAAGCAACGCCTAAGTACTGAGAATGTGTGTCCTATCATATATACACAGTGATGGGTACGCTCCGGAACACAACCGCTGACGGCAGCGCCTTCACATTATGTAAATCATAATGCATGCGCAGCAAGAAGGCGATTTGCATGAACGACCTGCTCTGTTCTCGTCACGAGTCGTTCAAGGGAACAGAAAAACCATTCTAAAAATGAAAACATGTTCCCGCGAAAACGAGAATTGCGATGAAAACAGAACTCGGTTTCCAACAATATTTTCCAAAAAGTGGTATTAAAGCAATGATTTAGGCGGCAGATAAACTATATATATATATATAGATATACACATATATATATATAACCAGGATGAACATGATGAAATACAACATAGGAGGCAGTACGAACATTCACAGCGACACTCCCAGACACGTCCCGTGAGTCAGAGCAGGAGATGGGACAATTATGCGTATAAGCAAAACAGAATATGAACATGAAGCAAAGATGAAAAATTTTCTATAATTTCGGAATATATATATATATATATATATATATAATAATAGAAGTTTGAAAATCCAATGAACGAAAAGTAAGAAGATGTAACACGATAAACCTAACTTTTTTAAAAACACCCACAGAATAAAATATAATACAGCAAATCATCAAATGGATAAAAAATACAAAACACAAGCTATCAAGTTACAGAAAATCAACCAAATTAAAAGGTATGGAAACAAAAAAAGAAAAACTTAAGCTAAATTCAACTATCTAACAGGCTTACAAAACAAAAGTAAAAATCAACTAATCCTCAAGCAAATGGGAAAAAAATAAATAAAATAAATATCGAATCAACAAGTCAATAAAAAATATAAAGGTATGGAATCGAAAAAAGTATAACAAACGAAATCAAGCACAAACGCATTACACGTGGACGAGGCTCTAAGCCTAAATCATGAATTGTTAACCTCTACAAAAATCTAATCATGTCCAAGTTTTTTGTAGAAGCAAACACAAAAATGTATGTTTCTGAAGAAATAGATAGATTAAATCTATAAACTATTTCTACTTGGACGACATACATAAATAAGGAATAAAAAAGAAAAAATGAATACCTGGAAAAAGCACACCGTATGAACAATCGATTCATTACAGGGTACACTGATAGAAGAGACCAGTGTTGCCATTCGTAAAAAAAATAAAATAAAAAACCATTTACTGTTGCCATTCATAAGAATTGAAAAACTGTGAAGCGAAATGTTACGAAAAAGTATTAATATACAAAAAGAGCTACTAAAAAGAGGGGCAAATAATAGTAATGCTGAAGTGGGAAGTGAATGAAAAAAAAAAAAAAAAAAAAGAGAATGGAGATGTCTGGCTAATATAAGATACTATGAATAGAATTATATGATACTATGAAAAGAATTATAAAAATCCAGCTATTTTAAATTTTTTAACAATACTATTTACTAAATAAGAGGGATATTTATATAAATTACTAGTAATTTTGAGATTATTGATATGCATAGCATGAAATTTTTTATCAGATAATCTATAAATTCTAAAAAGCTGATTGAGTATAATATTTCTAAACAATTGAATCGAGTTACAGGAATTAAAAGGTAAGATTTTATTAATATTAAAATTATAAAAGTCTTTTTTATCATATAAATTTGTAACAATTCTATTAGAAGGATCAATAAAAAGATTTAAATCCAAAAAATTAACATTTTTACTAATAGTAGCTTGATTATAATGAAGTTTCACAATCGCTCTCTACTGATCATTCTTCTCAGTCAATTGTAGATAGTGAATGTATTTGTAAATTAAATAAATTTGCTAAATTTCTAAATACAGACTTGGGGCATATAGTTACAGGAGATTTAGACATTGTTAGTGACAATGTGTTAAGAACCATTATGTCATTTGGCACTAAATTTAGGATACCTTCTTGTAATAATTCTTTTAAAGTTTTAAAATCAATTAATCTAGATCTTGATAAATATATATATAAATTAGCTTGTAAATACGCTCTGCCATTAGAGGCATTTAATATGTGGAAATTTACTATATTAGAATCAATTAAAAATGCCATTAGAGATATTAAATTGTCTAGATCTTTATATAATATTGATAATATTAAACATTCCATTAATGATTTACAAAGATCCTTTGTTATCACCTATGTTGATAAAGCCTCTAATAATTATGCTATTATCTGTAAAAAATTTTTATATTCAATTTCTGTTAGATTATTTAAAAAATAATAGTCTTTTTAAACCTGATTTACATTCCATCAATAGTATTAAATTGAAAATTATCAATATGTATAGTGATTTAAATATTAAATATAAATATCTTAAATTTCCTTATATAGTGCTTATTCCAAAATTTCATAAAAATCCTATTAAATTTAGAACAGTTACTAGTGGCCATAATACTTACTCTACTACTGCGAGTAAATTATTACTAAATTCTTTAACTCTAATAAATAATAGTTTAAACCAGACTAGCAATAATTACCATATTCTAAATAATAGTAAAGAATTAAAGAATAAATTAACATCTCTTAGAAAAATAATAGGATTTCAAACTTTTGATTTTAAAGATCTTTTTAATAATATTAAGATATCTGATCTATATGATGTTATTTTAGCTCTATATAATGCTTATATTACACCTCTTTCAAATCAAATTAAATTTATAAATTTTCCTAAACTTCTTCACTTTGTTATTTTCAATAATTATATTTTTCAAGGAAATAAATTATACTTACAAGTCTCAGGAGTTCCACAGGGTGGCTGCAGTAGCAGTATGCTAGCTAATTTATACCTTTATCATTATGAAAAGTCATTTACTTCAATAGATTATACTTTTTACAGATATGTTGATGATCTGATTTGCTTAGTACATACAGAAAATTATCTCATAGATATAGATTACTATCCAGACAATTTGGAATTAATTCGTAATGAAGCTACTATTAGTAAAAATGTTAATTTTTTGGATTTAAATCTTTTTATTGATCCTTCTAATAGAATTGTTACAAATTTATATGATAAAAAAGACTTTTATAATTTTAATATTAATAAAATCTTACCTTTTAATTCCTGTAACTCGATTCAATTGTTTAGAAATATTATACTCAATCAGCTTTTTAGAATTTATAGATTATCTGATAAAAAATTTCATGCTATGCATATCAATAATCTCAAAATTACTAGTAATTTATATAAATATCCCTCTTATTTAGTAAATAGTATTGTTAAAAAATTTAAAATAGCTGGATTTTTATAATTCTTTTCATAGTATCATATAATTCTATTCATAGTATCTTATATTAGCCAGACATCTCCATTCTCTTTTTTTTTTCATTCACTTCCCACTTCAGCATTACTATTATTTGCCCCTCTTTTTAGTAGCTCTTTTTGTATATTAATACTTTTTCTTAACATTTCGCTTCACAGTTTTTCAATTCTTATGAATGGCAACAGTAAATGGTTTTTTATTTTTTTTTTTACAAATGGCAACACTGGTCTCTTCTATTAGTGTACCCTGTAATGAATCGATTGTACATACGGTGTGCTTTTTCCAGGTATTCATTTTTTCTTTTTTATTCCTTCTTTATGTATGTCGTCCAAGTAGAAATAGTTTATAGATTTAATCTATCTATTTCTTCAGAAACATACATTTTTGTGTTTGCTTCTACAAAAAACTTGGACATGATTAGATTTTTGTAGAGGTTAACAATTCATGATTTAGGCTTAGAGCAGGGGTGGAAAACTGAAAACTGAGTTTTGTAGCACCTTTGTAGCAGGAAATATTGCTGTTTCGTAGCAGTGCAGAGCAGTTTTGTAGCAGCTAGAAAATGATGTTGCGCACATTCGATAGTTATTTTAGGCATATAAAAATTTCATTTTACATTAATTAAAGCATGAAGAGTATTAAATCTTTAAAAGTTAAGCCAGAAAAATGAGAAAAAGATTTAATGATACTATCTAATCTTAAAGAACAGAAGTTGCCTGCTAGTTAAATAATACACACAAAATTTTTTTTATCCAAAATACAAATAGTTTATGTCCGAGATGCTTGTTTTTTAACAGTTTGGACACACTGAATTAATTCAAGTTTCTGTGCTCTTCTAATTTTGTGAGATTTTTTTCAATATTTGATTTTGCATCTTTTAAGAGAACTTGGCCATTTTCAATCACTGATAAATCTTTCTTTTTTATGCTGCCTTCAATCATCTTCTCTGCTGTAGAAAGCACTTTTTGTGATTGTAACTTTTTTTAACTCATCACTGTCTATTTTCAAACTCTTTAATACATCTTTCTCGTGTTCAGCTTTTGGCTTAACTCCTTTTCTGCTGTTTTCTCCATTCTTTGTCTATATTTTTCTCCTGCTTCTTTTACAGATTTTAAAAGTTCTTCAGTTATTGACAAATTGCTCACATCTCCATTTAGCAGATTTTCAAAATCTTAAGAGGAAAACTTCAAAAAGTCAGGAGTTCACAGTCAAACTATTATCAAGAATATGTGAATTTAATTGCTTTTTTAGTTTTGTTAAATTCCTTCTCATTTAAATATTGAAGTTAGTTTATAAATTTCACTTTTCAAATATCCATTTTAGAAAAGTTCATATGTATTTTTTAGGTTCTAGCGTAACTACAATTTGAAATAATAATTCATAGCTTCAGTTTCCAAAAAAGTAAAATAAAAAATATTTAATAAATTTATGAATGATCAAAATTTATTTTCGATCTATACTTGCTAACCTTATAAGAAAAAACAGATTTTAATGTTATTTTATAAGGTGGGGAAAGTTTTAAGTTCGAATAAATACGAAATTTTCCCTATAATTATTATATAATTTACTTTTCTATGCAAATATAAGTAATGCTTAAGACATATAAAAGTATTTATTAATACTATTTTATTTATTGTGCAAAGCATTGTCAGTTGCGAGTCCGCGTAAATCTTTATTGAATTGAGTTTGGTTATTGATGCACCCGCGTAGCGCGTTAAAGGCGAATACGCGAATAAAGTGCAATTTATATTGTGAATTCGCTACACCGGTGCTACGCTCCCGCACAAATGGTGCACGAAACACGAGCGGCCTTGAACGCGCATAATGAGCGCGTGCGCGATTGACAGCCATTTCAATGCTATGCAGATTGTATGTGCCCGCTCAGCGTGCATAGCGTTATTGCATGCCAGCATCCACTAATAAAAGAAGATTCATTTTGTAATGCGATGCGAATTGCATATGCTCGCGTATCGTGATTGCATGAAGTGGAGTCATCGTTATTGTATATAACTTACGCGGATTGCATGCCCCTCTGAAGTATTCTTAACATTAGCCGAGAGCCCGCGGTGACTTGCATGCGTAGCAGAGATACGCGATCTAAAACTGCTTCCTAAACTGCACCGCGATCATCGACAGCTACTTCCTAAATTGCACAGTTAGCCGTGATTTAGATGCGTAGCGGTGGTGAGTGATCGACATCTATTGCAAAGAACTATAGGGCTGATCACCGAACTCCGTAATTAAATAATATGAAGGAAATAAATTTTCCAGTGTTTCATCAAAGCCAGTGAAGATCCATGCAATGCTAGTGTAACGCGTTATTCTAAACACAACTTTTCATTCCCTTCTTATCATCCTGTATTTTGACTTGTTCAACATAAATAGATACATGTTCCGGCAAATTGCAGCGCAAATTTATGTGAAAATTATGTATTTTAATAAAATATTTATTTATTTTTTTACCCGCACTATTAAAATAAGAGTTTTGTTGCTCTAATATGGAATAATTAAAAGATGAAAATTTAAATAGATGCAAAAGGGTACTTAACGACTATCTCTAACGATCTATCTATCTGAAGTAAAAATCGGTACAACTGCAGAAAATTCGTAAAAGTCGGATTTTCTATACTTTTAAACAACAAACATAAAATAAGTTGAAAAAGAAGCTATTAAAAAATAGTACAGTACAACCTCGAAAATCCGGTTGTTTTCCAAATTTTCGTTTTTTTTCCCCCCGGACTGACGAAGTCGCGGATTTAAAACAACAGGGTAAGATTATTTATATGGAATTATATTTTATAAACAAATACCGTATTTTCCGGTCGACTTTCTGAACCCCGAAATGAAACGAAAGTTTAGATGGATGGCCGTAGATCGGCTCATGGTTGGAGCATGAATTACGTTGTTGGCGTTAATCTCTCCTCCCCCTTATTCAAGTCACAACTCCCGATGAATTATTTCGCGTAAAATATACATCGTTATTTAAGTACTGAATTTTTATTATTAAAATTTCCTTTCCTCATTATTGAAAAATACATTTTTCTGAAACAATGTAATTTTTAATATTAAGCAGTTTAAAACGTTATCGTAACATTTTATCACAGATTGTTCAATTAAATCTAAAAATCCCGAGAATTCATATTAACGCTCACGGAAATTTATTTTGTTCACTTCGTAGTACGAATCCCATTCTTCAATGAATTCTGTTTTGTCTTCAGAATTTCCTCTCCCTCCCAATATCTGACGATTTTTTCGTTTTCGTCGAACGCGTCAGCTTAAAATCGACAGTATATTTTGCCTTTTTTGTTTAGAAAGCCATATTTACATACTATAAATAGCAAATAAATAACTAAATAATATCGTATCGCACAGAACCGAGCACCAAGGTCATTAACATACAGACCTCTCAAAGGGGTCAGCTGTGTTTACGATTAGGAACTAAGCAAATTCCTTTCTTCCCTTTCTCTGCCCCACCACGTCCCGGTGTTGCAGCAGCCTAGTAATGACTCATCGTAATTTAGAAAAATCATTGAGAGGAGAGATATTTTTCTTTTTTAGGAAAGACATTTATTTTATCTACTGCGATATTTTTTTACATATATAACTATTATTACTAATAAAGTTTTTACTTTTTTCAGAGTCATCAGAATTATATTAAACATAACATTACATAGATGCTAGAAAATAAATAAAACTTTTAAATTCTTATTTTTTGCTTTTCGTTCGTTAATAGTGAAAACGGTTTAAACGCATTTACACCTTTAAATATATCAGCAAAAGTGCTAATCCTAGCGCTTTACTAAATCTCGGTGCTACATTAAATTCTTCTGGTGCTTCATTAAATCTCGACAAAGCCGATAAAACGGAAGTTCTGCACTGTGATGATGATGCACCAATCGTAAATAAATGGAGTAATGGCGAAATTTGCTATATGATATTAAATAAAAAAATATCAAAGTAGGGATGATAAATGTGGAGAAGAAAAAATACCCATTGATAATCTTATGCAAACAATCGATCATGTAATTAAAGGTCTTGAATAAAGAAGCTTTCAAACCGAACAGATATAATGACCATCTACAGGATAAAGAAAACTGCTTTCTCATAAACTAAAATTAATGAAATAACAAATGTTAATTCAAATATTTCAACGAAATGATAAAATGTAATTTTATCATTTCGTTTCGTTCACACATTCTAAATTACTAATGTGTATATATTTTTTCTTAGAAATTTCTTTTGCCCTATTTTTTAGATTAAATAATATGTTTTAATTTATTAACTTAACTTTTGTCATTATTTTTACTAAAGATAGTGCTTTATAGTGTATTTAGTTAATATTAAATCTGAATTTTATTAAAATTATATAATCCGGAATCGGCAAAGTCCGGATTTTCAAGGTTGTACTCTAAAGTACTCGTGATGTGGTCATGTGATACGCAAACTTGTTTTACTGAAAATGCGGTCTGAAATCGCGCCGAATAACTGTAGATAACCGGATTTTTCTTCTCGTATTTCGGACCGATCAGTGCGGAACTTTCGCTTTTGCGCGTGTAAAAAAATTGCGTTTTTGGCGCAGTTTGGCACAGATATTGAGATTTTAGGTGCTTTTGTAGCAGGATGTAGCAGTGAACGGAAATTGTAGCAGTTTGGCGCAATTGGCGCAGATTTTCCACCCCTGTTAGAGCCTCGTCCACGTGTAATGCGTTTGTGCTTGATTTCGTTTGTTATACTTTTTTCGATTCCATACCTTTATATTTTTTATTGACTTGTTGATTCGATATTTATTTTATTTATTTTTTTCCCATTTGCTTGAGGATTAGTTGATTTTTACTTTTGTTTTGTAAGCCTGTTAGATAGTTGAATTTAGCTTAAGTTTTTCTTTTTTTGTTTCCATACCTTTTAATTTGGTTGATTTTCTGTAACTTGATAGCTTGTGTTTTGTATTTTTTATCCATTTGATTGATGATTTGCTGTATTATATTTTATTCTGTGGGTGTTTTTAAAAAAGTTAGGTTTATCGTGTTACATCTTCTTACTTTTCGTTCATTGGATTTTCAAACTTCTATTATTATTGAAATCATTTTATTTATGAGCTGCATTTGCGCAATAAATTTAATGTATTTTGCATTATCAATCCATTTACTTAATAACTTTAAATTCTTTATTTAATAATATTTGCATAGTATCCTTCATATTTTAGTAAGCTATAGTATCTATATATATATATATATATATAAGATAAATATTTATTACTTTCTTTAGTAAAAACCTGTTTTTTACCAAACGTAAATATTTGTTTTCATTATAAAGTAATTTTTACTGGGTAAAAACCTTTATACATTTTTTGTTTTATAATTTATTGTCCTGAAATGTTATAAAATTGGTGTCCTGAATTTTCATATTCTACCAGTACTATGCCTGATATTTAATGCAGTATTTTTTTTTTTGGGGGGGGAGGGGGCATTAAGATTTAATAAATAATCAAGAATTAATATTATCAAGTTATTTTTTTTTATATATAATTTGTTACTAACACTGTTTTAATTCAAAAGATAGTTCATGATTTTTTTTTTTTTTTTTAGATAAGTTTAAAGCATAATGTACTTAATGGTATACAGTATTTTAATGTTTTAAGCAAATATTAAGTGTCATAAGTAAATATATTTGCGACAAAATAGTCTCCTGCTTTTTCTGTTTGGAAAGTTGGCATGTCTGATGTATTTATAAATATGTATATAATTCAAATTTGGGGGGGGAGACGAGAAAAATCCCTGTTTTTCCCTAAATGTGTTATTTTTATACAACGTTTGCTATGACATTGAAATGCACGCTTTAAGAAATCGACTGAATTTTCTTCAGTGAGGGTTGGCAGGTATGCACTCACGGGTACTGATGCCCATCGTCAAGATATTTTTGCCCTGTTTTCCCCTTAATAACTTTCTTATACACATTTACACAAAAGTAAGAAATTTTGATCTTTAAATTTGAGAAATTTTCAAAAAATATTCCAGACTGTAAAAAGAGCATTTTCAAAAGAATATTTTGAGAGAATGAGAATATCAGGGATTGCACTCAATTTTTTCCCCAAAAAGAGGACCAAAAGCAGGAATTCAATAAAAAGTAGAAATAATTTCCACCCCCTCACAATGTTCCCCTCCCCATAAATATAGTGCTGAAATATGCATAACACAAACATACACTGCTAAAGCGAGAAATATTTACTTATATTTTTTTAATTTTATGTATTCATTCATAGATAAAAATCTGATGTGGGCAACACATGACTTTCCTTATATGATGCAATGAATTTACTACTTTTACAGTAAAAAAAAAGGTTATTCTTTAGTAGATACTTACTCTTTCCAAGATATTGAAGTTTCGTCAATTAGTCGACATTTTATTTGATTTAGCAACATTTTTATCCATTTGGCCAGATTTTCGTTAATTTGCCAACGTTTAAAAAAGTGTTTAAAAAAGTCTCCAAGTTGGCAATATTTCGCCAAAATCTCGGATGGACGGAGAAATAAGTTATTCTTATAGCAGATAAATGATTATTGGCATTTAAATACAAAAGTATTACCAGTATATTTTCTCATGAATGGAACGAGCTAGATCCACGAGAATGATGTCACTAAATGTATCGCATGATATTACATATGAAAAGCGAACATTTCTCAACGGTTATTTTTTTTTCAATTTATGGGATTTTTTGATAAATTTATTTGAAAAATGTGCAATATCTCGAAAAAAGTTCATACTAGCGTTCTAAAGTTTATGGCAATCATTTTCTAAGGAAAAATTACATAAGAAATGACCGTGTAACTTTATTAAAGGTTTTAACTTTTTGAAGATTTCACTGGAAAATTTAGGGGGGGGGGGGGGGGTTCTGCATATTCGATATAAAAACAATAGGCTTCTAGTGTTTATGAATTGTAATTTTTGTACCAAATTTTGTTCGAATCGGTCCATTCGTTAGTTTGTTATCGGCACAGACTCACACACATACACACACCTGAAAAACGTCTGATTCGTGTTCAGGGATGTTTGAAACATTCTCTCCTATTGAAAACTCTAATTCGAATTTTCGACCCCGTCACAATACTTTCCTTATACATTGCATGTATATAATGAAAATAAAAATTGTTTCAGTTTTATGCCTTTAGAAAAGAAAATTCTTGAATACCTTAAATCGCAAATGTCAAGAATATTTTCAGGAATATTCCCCAAAACTAATTATTACCAATAATAATACATATATCTAATTGAGAATATTTCTAGTTATTCAAACTGAATAAAATTGACACCCTTTCAAACAGAAAAATTTTAAGCAAAAAATTTTTCTGATAAAAAACTTATGAATTTTCAAACATTTTACTTTAAATAAGTACTTATTTAAATACATCAAAATACTGACCTTCCATTGTGATTCTGGTGTTCCTATAACGCTTACTTTCCTTTCTGTTGCCTTTTCAGCATCAGGATCATCTTTACTAGGTTGAGCTACCTAGGGTTTTAAAATATAGCAAGAATAAACATACAGAATACAGAAACATAAATGGCAAATTCTGACTTAAAAAATACTTAAAAGTTTACTACTGCTGTTATCTGCTGGATGTAAAGGACAATTTTTGGAAAATATAGTTAATGTCCCCATTCCACTGAAATTTGCCAAGACTCTAAACATAGTGAATGTTACATTTTAGGATGTGCTAAATGTGAAAATGAATGAATTTTTTTGTATCACCTAGGCTTTGATTTTTTTTTACGGATTTTTCCAAAATTTCATTTGAAAATTTGAGGATCTTCCGAATATTTTATTGCATTTAAAATCAATAGGATTCCAATATTCACCAACTGTAATAATTGTACCAAATTTCATTCGAGAGATATTGCATCCATAGACTCTCAGAAATGCACACACACACACATCATCATAAAACATTCAATTCAAGTTCATGGATGCTTGAAACTACCTCTTCTGTCGCAATACTTTCTTTATATACATTATAATATGTATATATAGGGAAAGTAATAGACTAAAAACTACAAGGAGAAAAAAAAAATAGTCCTTAAGAACAGTGCATCTTAAATTAAAAATTGAATGTTATACATAGTAGTAATTAAAAATATTACATATTATATGCAGGTATGCAAGTTTTATTCTCAGATTACTCTGCAGACAATACATGCACACAAATGCAGATGCAGAATTATGTTTGGATTGCTCTTGAAATGAAACAACTGAATGCCTGAGTGCATATTGAAGACTTTAAATAATGCAATAAAAAATAATGGATAAATTATGAAAATGAAATTTCTAATTATTGAATTGTAAATAAAGTTTAATTTTTGTGTGTTAAATTTGGATTTATATTTTTGATGTCTTGAAAGGCGAATGAGTGAAGATAAAATTAATTTTTGATGCACAAACAACGACTCCCAACTAGATTCCCATGAAAATTTTCAAAAGTGTACAACTTGCCATCTTTTGTATTTGAGTAAAACAATTGAAATCATAAAGAATTCAAACAGTACAATCATATCAACACAATCATTACAACATATATTGATAGTCCGGCCACACATATTGCTACCGTAAACCCTAGAGTTGGTCGTGTGGTCTGGGCCTTCAACATATATTGATAGAAGCAGACATGAAAATTAAGAGACTACAATTGTTTCAGGGGTGTCATAACCTATGAAGTCATCAGGTTAGGCCATCAGGTCAGGAAGAGAGGGTTTTTGAATATTTTAATTAAAAATATTAATATTTTTAATTAAAAAATGAAGCCCTTTTTAAGCATTGCTTAAGGAATACAGAAAAAATATCCAAGTATGCTGTGCAAAAAGTAGGTTATAATGCATTATAAAGTTTTGTTTTATCAAACTTCACATCTATAATACATACCTGCCAACCTCAATGAAAAATTTTACAAATTTTGATGAAAAATAGTAAAATATATACTTTGTATTGAAAGGATATATATTAAAGGATATTTACACAACTTTAACTTAAATTTTTCTATTTACCCATACACATTTTTAACATGATTACTCACTGCCATTTTCGCCCTTTTTAACAGAAGCACATCAACATTTTGTTCATAGTAAGCAAGGCTGTCCTGAGGAAAATTATTGAGAGTATGTGGTGCTGTCTCATTTAAAGAGTATTGAAATTGCGGGGGTTTTGGATGTTTGGTATCAAACGAATGTAAACAAATTTGCACACAAGGGGCATACCGATTCAGAAAATGATAGGCTACTGTAAACAATAAATAAAAATATATTTGATTTCTAATTTGCAGAAAATGAAGAAATAACATGCCTGAAATATAACAAGGTTTAAAAAGCAACAATCATCTAGTCACTTTACAATTAATAATTCTACATTAGCTACTTTAAATTAGGATCTTTCATGACAAATTCAAGAAACAAAATAATGTACTACCTTAATACCAGCACCAGAAGCACTAATCATATCTTTGATGGAACTGCCTCCAGTACCAATGATAGCACCAACAGCTGAATTTGGAATATATACATAAACGGTCTCTTTCTGCACATCTGCAGAAAGGGGGAATGAATTTTGAGGAGGATAGCTCATAGGTGGCATGCAGGGGCCACCGTACATGCCATAAGGTGAAGGAGCAGGGCCCCTAGGAGGAGGCACCATTCCAGGAGGACACGAGGACATCATGGCCATAGGATGAACACCAGGGTACATGTAGGTTTGATTCGACATGGCATTAAGGTCGTTTTCGTAACTTTGCCGTAACTTCGCACTGATCAACTTTTCAGCTTTGGCAATACTTTCAGTTTTCCCCTTGACAGTGATGATGCGTTCTAAGTTGAAGCTACTGATGTCATGAATATTGCTGGAAAAAAAAAAAAAAAAAAAAAAAAAATCAGGGTTCATATTGCTTTTTCAAATAAAAGTAGGAACAAACAGTAATTTTTTCACTTAAAAATGTAGGAAAATTTTTAAATCTGTTGACATATTTTAAAATTATAAGTGAATATGAAATATGTTTGCAGAATAACAAAAATAATATCCAAGGGAAATAAGTTTGATGCTTAAACCTTCACAGAAAGTTTACGAAGAAATACAAAATTTATGGAGATCAGCAATAGATAATAATAACCAACTATTGGAACACTTTATTATCAAGAAAATAAGAGAAAGCGCTATAAATACCTCATTTTAAATTTTTTTAAAGAAAATAATCATTCATTTTAATTCAAATTGTAAAAATATGAACGCTCTTTTATATAAATTAGGATCCTAAGAAAAGTAAGATGGATGGAATTCAATGTTTCAATTATTAGCAAAATTGTATAAAAATAATTATTTTCTGAAAATTATAAAATCAATATTTTATGAAAATACAAATTAATTCACATGATGTTTTACAAAATAGTAAAACACGACACAAAGAAATTAATGTTGCAAATTTTGGAAATGAAATAATTTGAAACTAAATATTGATAGAAATAGATGCTTTTGGAATTTTTAGTATTTATATGGGAAAGTAATCTATATGTGCAATATTGCAAATAAAAAATAATCAATCTTATGAAAATGCAAATTAAATAGATAATAATAACCATAACACATAATATCATAACACATAAGAAATTAAAGCTGTGAATTTTTTAAACAAAATAATTTGAAACTAAACATGGAAATGGATGTTTTTAGATAACAATACCACAGATTAGAAATTTGAAAAATAATCAGTAAATTGGAAAAATAATCAGTAAATAAAGACTTTGAATCACAATAAATGATTTTCTGTGAACGAAATCGCAAGTGACAATAGCAAAACTTTATGCAGCTGCAAGGTGAAGAGAGAAATGAAAATGGCATCTGTAAATTTTTGCTAAATATTGCCGGAATTTTGTAGATTGGCCAAGAAATTCATCAGCTACATATTTCCAGAATTTCCCCCCAGAGGATATGTAAAGCTTGCCATCGTTCAGCTAGGTTATTGTTGTGATACAAGTAAGTATATGTTGACATTAATATGTAATTTTCCTTCTGATTATATAGAGGGTGTCCCAAAAAGATTGAAATGTGCGTTAATTCCTTACCTGTTGGAGATAAGTAGGTAATGTAAATTTCAGAAGTGTTGAAATTAAGGTAGGAAATAAGACTACGTCAATGAAATAGTCCTCCCATACATTTTCCAAAAGTTACTTTTTAAATTTTTATACGACCCCTCCCCCCCTTAGACAAATTGGGTCAATTAGAAAATTTTTATTTTTAATGCAACAAGATAAAAAAAAAACCTAGCATATCTGTATCTATAAAATTGAGTTATATTTAACTGAAAATTGAACATTGTGAATGGGGACCCTATCAGATCTGAAGTCGAGGGGGGGGGGGGGAAATTGGGATGCCCCCCCCCCAAATGATAAAATAATGTTACGTAACATTTTTTTTGAAAGATTTGTTTTAATAGCTCTAATATAAAAATAGTGTTTTCATAAAATGTAGTGCTGTTTAATATTGGAGGGTCTTGTATGTTTTGCTTCAGTTGAAAAATCATTTGCATTTAACCGAGAGATTAACCTAACTAATATTATTGATTCTAGGAGAGTTTTTTTTCCCTTAAATATTTGCTTGTTAAGGGATAATATGAAATTTCTTGGTTACCAAGTAGGGATTTTTTTTATTTTATTGAGTGGCAACACTGCATATAGCTAGTAACTATCAGCGGACAGTCCTCGACCGATATTTTCCGTGTGATACAACTTTGGGCTGCTTTGTTTGTGTTTATCCTAAAGAACTGATGTGAAGTGTTTTAATGTGCTTCTGAAGAAAGAAATGTTCTTGTGAAAATTTAGTCCAGTTTCATGCATCTTCTGTTCCGGCTATTGAAAAACTTTGATTTTTTTACTGTATGACATGCTTTGGTTAGGCTTAGATTCAGCTGGCTTAAGGAAGATAAGTTTTTTAAAAGGATGGTTTTTCGAGGTCTTTGACGAATGAAGTAAGTTATTATAATAGTTGAACGGTCTGAAACAAACAAGAAAGGGATACTTGATAACAGAAATTTTTAAATAATATCTATCTGTTCCTATTGAAAAGTATTTTTTGTGAAATTAAAGTGAATAAACATCAAGGAAGAAACAAAATGAGTCGTAAACAGGTTTCAATTTTGAGTTTTCTCCTGTTTGAGTTTCCCGTTCTACTGGGGATACGTCATTAATTGGGGATGTGTCATCATTAGCCCAGTTTTCTGCTGAATTATCCAATTATGAATCTGCATTTCCAGGAATTGGACTACTAGTAGAAGTTGTACAAACCATTCCAAGTAGTACTGCAACAGTTGAAAACTGTTTCTCACACTTAACAGCAGTGTTACGTCCCTAGAGACTGTCAATGTGTCATGGCCGGAAAGCAGACCTGGTGTTAATGTCTTACAATAAAGACATTACGAAAGCTCTGGACTTAAGACAAATTTGTATTGTCGTTTGCAAAAATTAAGACGAGAAAGCTGCTGCTATTATAAAGTGGGAATTTCAGGTAGAATTGTAAATAGTTTCAAATGAAATTCTAATGCAATGTATTTTTTTTTCTTTATCTTGAATTAATTTTGGCTACATTTCACTTCTTAATCAAAAGTCTTTGTTTGCTGATTGGGGAGCGGTCAAGTATTACGTAAGCAATATTTTAGCCATTTTATACCCCCCCCCCCCTTGTAAGCATAAATTGAAAAAATTAGCATTAGCTAACAAAGGAAAATGATCACTGTGGAGTTACTGGGAACGAACAGGCTGATTTCCTTGCTAAAAAGGGCTTGAGATTGCTCCAGTCTAGATGCTCGGCCCATTCTTATCATTCTATTAAGCTGTATATTAGGCAGACCATGTTCCAAAATTATAAATCACAGCTACTTCACCGTTTACAGACAAAGCGGTGGAAAGTTAAGGATCTCCTCACCATTCCCAAAGGCCCAAGCCGTGACGCTGTGGCCCAGTTCCGTCTTTTGATGGGTCACGACTGTTTGGGAGAACATCTCCATCGCACCGGAATTTTTGACCATCCAAACTGCCCTCTTTGTAATACAGCAGAACTAATGAAACATGCCCACCTCCATCGTTGCTCAGCACTTCATGGAGACTCAGATACAGCATTGTATTTGTGTGCTAGAGAACTTTTAAGGCAATGACTTCGGTCAACATTTGTTGGACTTTTAGTCTTTCTCTGTTATTTGTTGTATTTTTCTGTCACTTGTTGTATTTTTGTACTTTTCTTTTTGTATTGCCTTGCCATTGGAAATAAAAAAACATTACCTGCTGCAGATAAGTGGACAAAAAATTAAAGCGTATTTCAATCTTTTTGGGACACCCTGTATACACTTTAGGCTGTATTATAAAACAATTTTGGTAGAAAAGTATAAAAAAATTCTTCCCATTCGAAAAATATGGAAATTCAATCTAAAGTGAGTAACAAAGTTACTATATATTTTTAATTTATATATTTTACAACAGAAAAGATATTAAAAAACTAAATTAAAACACAAATATTTACCTTGAGACAGCAATATTTGTCTCTGTTTGTTCCATGATTCGTTTGATAGTATTGCCATTCTTCCCTATTATTCGTCCAATAAGATTATTATGAGCAAGAACCTTTAGAGGAATTTCCCTATAAAGCAAATTTAAAATTAATCAAACTGTGATACAAAACAGCTCAATGATATTATCAGCATAGCTGCCAACCATAAGCATTTAAAGTTAACAAGAATGCACGTGTTGAAAATTATGAATTTTTAAAAAGGAAATTTTTTTATAATTTCTTTGGCAGGCCACACACACCTATACAAATGTTACATTACAAATGCTGCCTATGTAACCAAAACTGCCTTCCACGATACATTGTCGGCATACTAAAGAAGCATTTGTCAAAATGACGGCAGTTCTACAAACGTTGCTGGAATAAACTTGAGCAACATTAACCCATTTGCATCTTGGCTGTTACAGGCAAAGTGTCTTAATAGTTCAGTAGTTACTGCTGATTTAAAGGAATTTAAATAAACATTCGCCATCAGACGAACTTTAAGTTCAGTTTCATGTACTTTCATCATGTAGTATTAAAAAATTACTCAAATATAGAAATTTACTTGTGGGTTTTATATACTCACGGATTTCTTGCGAAATAAATATTTTGTGATAGATTGTATTGCTTTTACTTTTGGTGGATTGTATTATTTGAACAATTTTGCAAAACTAAAGTGAAAATGTTAATTACAATTACACAATTTAAAATTTAGTAAATTTCCCCATATTAAAATTTGATCAAGTACATCTTTGTATTTTCTAAACAAATACCCAATTTCATGGACATATAAAAAATTTTTGCAAGTGCATCATTTTGTTTCCCTTATTTTTTTCAGATTGGATTTTATATATTTTAAATTCTGAGTAAAATACGTTTAGTCTATTGCATCTTTTCTTTAGTTTTAAGTGTGTGCATATAAAACATAAATATATTCCTGTTGGATTCTATATACAAATATTTTGTAAGAAATATTGTTATTTATACATGTCATTGAACAATTTTATCCATCCACTAGCAGCATACCCGTTCTTTGTACGGAGTATATAATATAAAGAAACTTGTAATTCGCAATCATGTGCAAATTCTGCTAAAATATTAAATTTATTGCTCCTAAAAAGAAGTTTAAGAATATCTGTTCTCACTATGCAAAATTACCTTCACGGACAGATCTGAAGAATAAAACATCCTGGTCCCTTTTGTAAGCAAATTTACAAAAAAAAAAAAAAAAAAAAAAAAAAGAAATTGAATCAATATATGCAACCCCGTACTACTTTAGTCTACTTTATGTCACTTTGTCACAGATTAGAAAATATGTCAGTGTGTTAGTACAAGATTATCCGTATTACAATATGAGTCTCAAAAATCTTTGCCAAAATAAAAGAGATGACGTAATAAATTGAAAATATCAATAATCCCCGTACTCTTTATGCCAGAAGGTCGTAATTGATTCCAATATATGCCAATATATACTATCAAAACATATGCCAATATACCTGTACTACTTATATATTCTCGTAGATTAGAAGATATACCTGTGTACTTCTAGAAGATTACTCGTACAACTTAAAATATGTTTAAACAATTTTTGACATAAAACAATTGCATAATAACTTGAAAATATCAATAATCCCCGAAAATATCAATAATAATGTTTAAACCCGAAGACCGTAATTGATATTATTCAGTCAAAAATGCTATAAGAAAATTCAAATCATTCTTTTCTAAAATATATTTATATATCCATTTATTTATTATTCAAATAAAAAAAATAATTAAAATTAACAGACAGATTTAATTTAATTGCGTTTCTGAGCAACATGATATGATTGAATCTTCCTTATAAACTGAGAAATTAAATAACCATTTTTATTTCTTTATACTTTTCATTGTTGAGTAAAAGATTGTGAAAATAAACCATGGAGATAGATTTCTCATTTAAATCATGTTTCAAGCAATTCATGTTTTCAGAAAGTGACTAATTAGTGCAAAAAATCTCCCAAACTCAAAGTTTTAATTCACTTTCAAACGATTTTCAAGCTTTTCGTTTGGATAAACCACGGAGTTAAGAGAGTTGAACTCCTAGGAAAAAGTTTTGTTTTTCATTAATATCTCGACAACCCCTGGTCTGGTTCAGCAATTCAAATTAGGTTCAGCTGTTCTCCCGTGATGCTGAGACAAACAAATTTCATTTTTTACTAATATCTCGAGAACCACTGATCGTAGAAACTCCAAACATGGACTAAATTTTAAGTGGGACTATTTCCAGGGTACCCACAAAATTTGATCAAATTCGGTACAACCGTTCTCTCATGATGATGGGACAAACAGACACAGATTTTTAATTTTATTTATATAGATTAAACTTTCAAAATAAACATCAGATTTTGGTCTATGTAGTATATTCATTTCTATTAAATTTTAAAATAATAAGTATAGAATAGCACTTTCAATAACTATTTTATCTTTCATTCCATATGCAAAAAAAAATTTGTGTTTCGTGATAAAAATATTTGAAATGTATAAAGTATTAGAACACATCTAAAATTTTCAGTAACAGTATAAAAACATAGAAATGTGAATGCTTATTTAATATTAAGTTGAAAATGGAAAGGTTTATATATTAATTGGAAATGTTTACATTAGCCATTGTGTTAAAACTATTATTCAAATTAAACATATTTAGGAAATTATCCTACACATGTATTTTCTGAAGTCAATTTATATGACATACAAGTCCTTAATATATTCTATATAAACTTATTAAGTTTACATGGGATATATTAAAAATATATATAAGTTTACATAGAATAGTAAATTTATGTCAAAACTTTTCCTTGGACTTAACTACTACGTTTTCCTTCTTTCATTCAAACTGGTTGCTAAGATTTCAAACCATGTTGACACTTGCCTCAAAGAGTCAGTAATAATGCTGTAAAATTATTATTAAAATAAAGTTGGGTGGCCCTATGTACAAGAGTTTCCCCTAATTAGTAATATGTAGTGTGAATACTCCAATGAAAAGACTTTGTACTTTGATAATTTAGAATCGTTTACAAGTTTAATAAAATTCTAGGATCCTTTTACTATATCTATTCTACAGACATTTCTAGCTTCTCATTCCTTTGTTTTGAGTTTGCTTTGATTCTGATATTTTGACGGATAAGCATGTGTTTTCAAAACCTGAATCCATTTAAAGAAATATCCATATGTTTGTGAGTAGTCGTCTGAGGTGCAGACACAATAGCACAAAACAAATGCCAAATTTTGCTTTATTATTATGTGAAAACTACAAATATATAGAATTATTAAAAAATAATTCCATGGAAGCCATTATCTGTAATGAGAGCATGATCTTAAATGTTGAAAATGCACTGGAATCTTAATATAAATTATTTTGATACCATACTAACATAAATAAGTGAAATGCTTTAAATTTTAACTTTGTCACTAAGTTATAGCCAACTTTGAAAAATAACTTTTCATGAATTTTTCATTAAATATTTTTAAAAAACTTGGGTAGAAAATTTAAAAAAATGCATATTGTCGTATTCCGAAGATACATATGCTGACAATCTGAATTTGTTAACACTAAAATGTGAAATGTATTTTCATGATCCCTAAAAATGATACTATAAAATTTACGCTGTAAATCTAGCAACATTTTTGATGAATTTATTCAAAAATAAATTTGCATCTCAAAAACAGGTTATGCATTGTTTTAAAATAAGAATCATTTGATTTTGAATTAAAAATTGCACCATTAAAAACATTTGACAATTTGGGTCTGTCGAATACATGACCACATTGCACAAAACTGTTGGTGTGGAAGACTCAGACCACTCGACTCACCCTAGGGTACGAGCAACTGGTTGAGTGGCCGGGAAAAACTGTTGGTGTTGAAGACCCAGACCGTCCGACTCATCCAAAGGACTCGAGTAACTGCTTGGACGGCTGGAAAACTGTTGGTGTGTGTATCTTCGGAATACAAAGCCCAATCTAAACATTGACATATTGATAGGAATAACATTTATACTTGAGGCATATCTACCAACATTAGAGAATAAAAATCCAGTAGATAGCATGCTGAGCATTTTTTACAGTGTTCCACAAGTCAGTGTATAACCTGTTTAATATTATATAGGGAAAAATAGGGAATTTATTTTACATTACAAAAAATGTATGCTTTTCTTCAAAATATGATAACTCGCTATAACATTGAAAATGCCTACACCTACTGCATAAGAAAAATGTTTTTACATAGTGTATAAAAAAAGCAGTGGCATAAACAGAAATTTTAGAGGGGTGAGGGGTCACTGAAACGAAAGATGTTCAGTTGTAATTTAGTTAATTAGATGCATGTGGATAGAAAAATGCTTTTAGATATTTAATTTACTATTGCCCAGAAAATAAGGGAAAAGAGAATAATTTTAAAGAAAATCGTCCTTCATTTTTCTGTAAACTGTAAAAATATGAAAGTACTGTTTAATGAATGAGATTTTAGCAAAAATAAGATTGATAGAAAAGGATGTTTAAACATTACACGGAAATTTAATCTATACTCACAAAATCGCACTTAAAAAATAAATATTTTACGAAAATATTAATAATGAAACATACTGTAAAGAAATGAATGCTGTACATTTTTTAATTCACATAATTTGAAACTAAACATGGATGGAAAAGGATGTTTCAACATTGCACGGGAATGTAATCTACACCCGTGAAATCGCACTTAACACATTGTAAAGCAGTACCCATCAATAATGTGAAAATGGTGCAATTAATACTGGCATTAGGTTCATTTATGAAAGAAACAAAATGGATGCCCAAGTTCGACCGAAATTCCCTTTAACAGAGAATTTTTATTGAAAAATCTCCAACTTTAGGGAATTCTAAAAAAATTGACAAAAACTGGGAGATTTTCATCTAAAATCAGGAAACCAGGAGAAATCACCAAAAACCGGGAGTTTTTCGGAAAAACCAGTAGAGTTGGCAGCTATGTTGAGGTATGTGTGACAGAAATCTGAGTTTTATAAGCATCCGAATTGTTTACAATTTTCATATCTCTGAACCCAATAGATAAATAATTTTCTTGTTTTGTAAGAAATACGGTACAGACTATGAATATATAAAAATAATTTCAACATTTTGAACGCTTAGATTGAAATATGCATATTCTAGTATCATAGCTGCCAACCTCCAAATATGAAAAACTGGGAGATTTTTGTGTGAAAATATGAAAAAACCGGGAGATTTTGCACGACAACGCAATCTATACTTCTTACTGTTATACTTAATCTAAACATAAAAAGGACATTTTTTCAACAAATAAAACTGAAATATGTAATGATTATAACATTCAGCATGTATCACACTTTCATTTCCAAAAGCAAAGAAACTGTATTTGATGTCTGTATTTTTTGTCCACATGCCATTTCATTCAAATTCATTTCCTTTAGATAATTTCAAAATAACATAACTGCCAACCTACCAGAAAGAAAAATAGGCATATATTTTGAGGGCATGGGGGAGGGGGGGATTAAGATTTTTGGGCGCACTAACAGGGCTCATTAATGCAATTAAACCAGAAAGTGTACAGCAACTGATATTCCCATATGTTGAGCTTATTTAACACATACTCAACAATGAAATGGAATGATTTTATCAAATTATTTTTATTAAGTGCTAAAATTCATTGTGACTGATTTAGCTTTTCCCAACATGTTCTAATAATTCTGAACCTATATTTTCTTAATTTTTCTTATTCTCAAAAATCATTTAAACTAACATTATTATACTATTTTCATTTGAACTAAGAGATGAAAAATACATTTTTAATTAAAATTCTAAAAATATGTAAATATAAATACAAATGCATAAAATTCTAATTTATGCTTCTGAAATGGTTTTATTTCTTAAGTACCCAAATTATTATTTTAATATTATTCAGAAAATAGTTCTTCATTTCATTAATAATAAGTTTGAAAACTAGCTTTTCTGTATAAAACATGAAATAATTACAAAAATTTTAGATGATGCAGACAGATTGCAAAAGTGGAAATTATTTTTACAATAACAAAATATAAGGAGGATCGCACACAAATGCAGTTTTTAGCGATAGTGCTGCAAAATAGCCTTTCATATCATTAATAATGAGTTTGAACAATAGTTTCTGTATAAAATACAAAATAATTATAAAAAAAAATTGATGATGCAGAGAGATTGCAAAAGTGGAAATTATTTTCACAATGAAACAAAATATTAGGAGGATAGCATGCAAATGCCGCTTTTCACGATACTGCTGCAAAATAGACTTTCAATCCATTAATAGTTTGTTTCATACCTGCCAACCTGGGAAAATTGGAATGTGTAAAATTTTGCGTGAATGACATTTATACTGATTTTTTTTAATTACACGAGCAAACGACATTTCTAATGAATTTAACTATGTACAAGTACCTGCATTAAAAAAATATTGCATTAAATATCAGGCCTACTGGTAGATTATGAAAATTCAGGACACCAATTTTATAAAATTTCAGGGCAATAAATTATAAAGCAAAAATATATAAAGGTTTTATCCGGTGAGATTTACTTTATAATGAAGACAAATATTTATGTTTGGCAAAACACAGGTTTTCACTAAAGAGATTAACAAATATTGATCTGCAATAAAAAAGAAATATAGCATTGAATTATATTCCTGCCAAAATGGTTTCCCTTTGATTTGCCTAAATCATCGCTTTAATACCACTTTTTGGAAAATATCCCTTCACAGATTTCATACCCATTTTTTAAATAGAAAAACTTATATTATGCAAATATAATTAAAAAATTAACCTTAATAATTAGCCATAATATGAAAATAAGCTAGTTTAGTCGATCTAATATGCAACATTTAAATGATGGAGATGGATGGAAAAATATACTAATGTACTCTCGGCAATTCATGTGAAGTAACTGAATTGCGCAATCGCACTGTTTATGTGAAAATAATTTAAGAAATTAACCGTAATAATTAATCAGAATATGAAAATAAGCTAGTTTAGTCAATCTAATATGCAACATTTAAATGATGGAGATGGATGGGAAAAAGATACTAACGTACGCTCAGCAATCCACACGAAGTAACTGAATTGCGTAATCGCACTGTTTATGCGAAAATAATTAAGAAATTAACAGTAATAATTAATTAGAATATGAAAATAAGCTAGTTTAGTCAATCAAAAATGCAATATTTAGAAGATTGAGATAGATGGAAAAAGATACTATTGTACTCTCGGCGATTCATGAGAACAAACTGAATTGCGCAATCGCAGTGTTTATGCGAAATTAATGAGCAAAATAACATTTTAGCGATTTATGCTGAATTAGACAACCTTTGGAGAAGTATATTTATTACTTTCATAAAATATTCTCGATCACTTGATCGAGATCTTAATATACGTTACATGCGGCCGTAAATCTCCGTTAATTTAATTGGCACTACCTGCATTTTATTATGGATTTGCTACGATCCCGGGAATGGTATATATCAGTGCTAAAAAAGCGGAAATGCGGTGTTTCCGAGGAATTGTACTATGTCTGGTTAATTGATAAATTTCAAACATAAAAAGCCGGAGAATTTCGCCGGAGATTGATTTCCTAGTAATGTTAAAAAATTCAAATAAATGCGGAAATGCGTAAAATATAGCAATATATGCGTAAAAGCGTAAAGAGCAGTTAAAATGCGTAAATTTTACGCATAATGCGTAAAAGTTGGCAGGTATGTTGTTTGAACAATTGTTTTTCTGTATAAAATACGAAATAATTATAAAAAATGTTGACTATGCAAATAGATTGCAAAAGTGGAAAAATAGTTTCATATTAAAAAGGAGGCAGTTTCACATAAGGAGGATCACTTACAAATGCCATTTTCTGCGAAACTGCAGTAAAAAAGCCTTAATTTCGTTAACAATATATTTGAAAAATAGTTTTGTATATGAAACAAAATAATTTAATAAAATTTTAATCAATGCAAATGCATTTTTCCCACATTGATTAGATAATCATTGATCATCTCTCTCGTGAAGCTGTGGGAATAATCGCCGTTTGTGAGCGCCGATTACGCGATAGCTGGGAAATGGATTTTTAGATGAAAGAACAGTAAAGCTTCAACCTCAAAATGTGTGACTTCATTTTTCATTTCGTGATATTTGTGGAACATTCGTGATCTATTTCTGTTTGACTTTTGTGACCTGTAGATACAAATGCCACTCGTGATACATTCCTACTGTCCTACCGCCACGAGAAAATCCCCAGACAACAGACGTTTTGGTGGCGGTCGCTATGGAAAAGGTTATTCCACTGCATTTTAGGTGTGACAGAAAGCCCTTTTTTCGATTTGGCGCAGATAGAACCGACGAAAGTTGCATTTCGCTTTGTACTGGGGTCAATGCTAGAAGTTCACATTCTGTGATTTTTAAAGTTGTGAAGTAACTTGTACTGTGTTGCACACTTTGTGGACTTTGTCTAATTGAAAAATGACTACATTTAAAAGTGGAAAGACTTTGCATTCGCAAGTATGTGCAATAGTCCACAATGTTACGGCATTTTTTGAAGAGGAAAAACCGCAAATTCTCTAAAAATACCAATTTCAAATGCAATGAAGAGAACTGCGGAAGCGACAGAGGTTTCAGCGTCATCAGTTAAAAAGATAAAGCGTAAGGGGGAAATCACTTAATGACACTGAGATAAGTATTTTATCTATTTGATCAATTTACAATTATTGCTTAAAGAAGCTATTTTAAAAGTAACACAAAATGAATAGAAAAAACACTGAACACATTGAAAACATAGAGAATATTTATTGGAAGAAAGATGGACTGATAGAAAATATTGAAGAAATTAGTGATAAATCTGTAGGATAGCGATTCAGACTCTTCAAGTAAAAACATTTCAAGTGATTCGGACATAGTAGATAATAGTTATTCCAATGAATGTGAATGAATATTTTATAATTGATTGAAAAATATGAAAAGAATGAATATTTTAAAGTCATAATTTTGCTTATTTATCATTTATTTTTTCCTTTTTGCTGGCTAATAATTGTGTAACTTGCCGATTAAAAACTGTAATGATTTTCATTTAATTCAAAATTTAGTTTTAAACAAAATGATATAAATTCTAGTTTTAAATTGTAAGCTTTTCTCTTCCAAAATCGCCCAAACCTAAAAGAAAATATCTAAAACTTTGGTCTAATAGATTGACGGCTTCCATAGCCGCTGTCGCCTATAATAACAAATTATTTTCTGAGTTTAAATGACGAGAAATTTTTAAGTTAATTTATAATTTAATGTTATTTAATACGAAAATTTTGTTTAACTGTCGGATAAAAAACATCTATTTTCTTTTAGTACATCATGATAAACGAAACAGATTCTTCGCTTAACGAAGGGCGCTTGATTTGCCAAATGTTGCAGTCGATTCTAAACCTTTCTCCCTCCTTTCTTCGACTCGTCTACTTGTGGCAACCCTGTTCAGAGACTTTCTCGTGGCGGTAGGACAGTACACTGCAGTAGCAGAAAATTTGACAAGCGGGAAAACAACTGAAAGTCATAATGTGCATTCATATTATTTCTGCCTAGAAAGGGGGAAAATAAGGGCAGCCGAGTGAAAACCAGGAGATTGAGTGACTTACCAGGGAGACCGGGAGATAGAGAAAAACCAAGAGAGTTGGCAGCTATGTAGTACGTATTATGTGCTACTAGGAAAGTTTATGAATTAACTTCAATTTAAAATCTTGTCGGATAAATTGTGTTAGTTTAATTTATATACCGACAAGTAAGTTAGTGACATGAAGTCTATAGTCAGAGTATCCAACTGAAATCAGGACAAAAACTATGTTAGCTAACTATAAACAGTTACAGTAATGAATAGCACTTTAAAAGCTTGTAAACAAAACTAGTCTAAAAAAAATTAATAAACTTATTGGAGTTTTATTTCACAAAATGTTATTAATGCCAAACTATTTTAGCTCCATCAGACTGCAGTCGCTGAAGATTGCTTTTTTTTTTTTTACTTTCTACGAAGAATTCCCAGGTAAAAAATATGGTACCTCACTTCTTGTTATCAACATTACATGTTGTATTCTCACTAGTGACAAAGATTTTATCTGGCCAGTGGCAGCATAAGAAAATATATTACCTGGTACAGCAAATGAACGCACTTATGACAAATAATTGATTATTGCAAAGTTTTGGGTTACACACAAATAACAATAGGAGATGTTGTTCATCATTTAGCGTGAATTAGGAATATAGTGGATAAATTTTTTGGTTCCTTGAGATGTGGGTTTGATTTATATTAAAGGTCCATGAGCATGAAGATAAATATATTGTATTACATTTTATCTTTCAAGCTAAATTAATATATATGTCCTACATTTCAACTTTAGAAACCAAAGAGGAAATAATTTAAATAACACCTGGTTTATGTTCCTGTGTCTATTTCCTCCAGCATACTGACATATTGATGTGAAAATTGTATCTACTTGCACAACACACTCATTTGATTTCAATTGAATTACACAGAACTTTATTTTAAAAACATTCTCTGCAATATATGCAAACATTTAATATTTGTAAATAAATGTCATATATTTCAAAAAGATAAAGAAAAAATGTGCAAACTTGTTTAGTGATTCAACGTAAATATTAGGTATAAAAAACTAAAAAGTACTTTCAAAAATTTAAAAACCAAAGCAGATTCAAAGTAAATAAGTTAAGGTAAATAAGTAAAATGTCCATAAATTGTAGCGAAAAGTAGCATTCTGTGAATAAAGGTAGGAAAAATCAATTTCATTACCTTTTTAATATAAATATTCTCCAGAGTTTTAATGAATTAATAGATTTCTCAAAATATTGACATACACATTAACAGTTCCTCCATCTGATTCTCAACGGTACTTGCACGAAGATGTAACATTTGATACCCCAGTGTGCGGGCATTTTTCACAATGGAGTGGCAATTGCACAGTCATGTTACTTGTGAAAAGCATCATGGAAAGTTTCAGAAATATTTGCAACTTAACATTTGTATAGGCGTGTGGTCTGTCTTTGGTGGATTAAAATAACTCTAGTTGAACCCATATAGAGCATCTGCACTCTATAGTATCTGTTGGTAACTTCCCAACCTTTGGCATACCTGCCAACCCTCAATGAAGAAAATTCAGCAGATTTCTTAAAGTGTGTGTTTCAATGTCATAATAAACATTGCAGTATAAAAATAACATACATTTAGTGAAAAATAGGGATTTTTCTCATCTCCACCCCCCCCCCCTAAATTTGAATTATATACATATTTATAAATACACATATACACAAGAAATAAAGACTAGTTTTATGACAGCTACATTTTATTTTTTTATAAAAGTTGCAGATTTGGCTTTTAATAAAAATTTACTATCTAGTTGATGCTCATAGCATTTACCATTTAAATTAATTTCATAACAATCAAATTATCTAGGTTATCATCAGAAATTGAGGTGCAAAACTCTGTTTTAATTTTTTGTAGGAGGCTAAAAATACATTCACACTCCGCATTACTATGTGGGATTGATAAAATGGATAACATATGTGAAATGTTTTTGAATATATAAACACCATATTCATTTTTAATATTGCTAATCAAAAGCCATTGCACATCTGCTTTTTTTTCCTCACTTAAAATTTCTTCTGGCAGTTCAAATATTTGCAAATTGCAAAATTCAGATTGGATTTCATCAATAACATTTGATCCAGTACATCCTACCAAAAATACTGAAAATTTTTCAATAAAAACCTAATACTTGAAAATGAAGCATTTGTAATGTCTTGAATATTGCACATTTGTGCATTCTTTAGAACTTTATGTTCAAATAAAAGGAAATTTGTGAATAATATAATCACAAACTTTTACATAAAACTTTCTCATGTTAGCAAAGTTCTTTTTCTTCTACTTTTAACCCTTTTTTTTTCATTCCGACTATGTTCAGCAACATTTTCTTTGTGTTTTATGGATCCTAAATGCTTCAGAATATCACTTTTACCACCATGAGACACTGAGAAATCATTAGAACATTCACTGCAAAAACCATGGTATTCTCCTGTGTTTGACTTTCTAAGACACGGAAATTCACTCAAATATTCTGTTTTAAAAGCCTGATAATATTTTGTCTTTTTATCGGCATACACACTGATGCAAAATTACAGCATAACAACGTGTATGTGATAAAATAAAACCATCGCCGGCAAAAACCAGAATGTTCACTTCACTTCACCCGCAAAGCCAGAATTGCCAGTTTCAAAATTGCTGAATAGAATAAAATCAAGGTAGAGCGACAAGTGGATCATTTCTGATGGTGCCATCTGTAATCGTATGGGCATACTTTTGATCAAATAGAGAAAAATTTCCCACTTAGCTAAGAAATTCCTTTTATAGGGAAATTTTTGGGATTATTTTTTCAAAAAATCATTAAAATCGAGAGAAACACTCAAAAATCGGGAGTCTCTCGCCAAATTTAGTAGAGTTGGCACATATGCTCTGGAATGAGTCTCTTATCGACATTTTCATACATTAATATTTCATACAGTCTACTTGTTTTAAAGTGAATTCTCATTTTAAAGTCAATTTTGCCACTGTTCGGATAAAATGCCATTGTCGCAACACAAATCGTTAAATACAAATTTTTGATAAAATGAACTAATTGTTATTCCTTTAGTCATTTGTATTAAAGCAAGTCAACTGTATTTAGTTATGGTTGTCTCACAATCTTATCAGAATGAAGGTATAGCTTTTGCACTCCTAATATCTCCAGACATATGCGGATTAATTATTATACAACCCTCTAATGAAACAAAATATATATAGTTGAAACTTAGTTATCTATCTTTCTCTTAACCACTTATTTCTATTCCACTCTCACCAAAAAATACCAAATATTTTAATTCTGAAAGAAAGTAAAAATCTGAAATTATTTTCAGGAAATTCAGAACAGTTGGCAGCTATGCATTTTTCTCTATCTGGTACAATCATAATTGAGAGTAAAGGAGCTCAATCAATAACTGAGGCCAGCAAAAATTGTTATGTGCAATACAGGTATGGATATATCAGCATGAGTAAATACTTACCCCCTGTTTGTAGTGTTAGCTTCTTGCTGCATTATTTCCATAATCTTTTGACAAGCAGTTGAACAATTTTCAGGTGTACCATAAATAGTAATGACCTACAAAACGTGTATATAATTTAGAATATATATATATACTGAAAAAGAAAAAATAAATATAACAGGATTTCAAAAAGAAAAGGCAAAATTAAACATTCTGATTTTCAGGGGCAATTTAATTTAAAAAACCCTCGAATTCTTGAGAAAACCCACCCCATAACCACCCATGCCTATATTTATTTGTTATGAAATATAAAATGTTGTTGTTGAGACCCAGACCGTCCGACCTACCAGAAAGGTGTATGGTAACTGTTTGGACGGCCGGGATGTGCCACCCAATTTAGACCGGAACCCAGTGGGGGAGGCATCCACAGGGACCATACCCTCCTTTTCCTACCACCAACCTCTCGGAAGGACTTACGGACCCACATGTTTAACGTGATCGTACTCCGCGTGAACACGGCGGCAGTTTTGGCAGCGGCTGGAATCGAACCCAGGCCTACCGAGTGCAACTCCAGCGCGCAAACCAATGGGCTACCGCACCCCGAAATATAAAATGTGTCGCACACTATACTAAATTAAATGTAGAATGCACATTATGAGCAAATAATAAATACAAAATTACATCTTAAATGAACTTGCAAATTTGAAAAAGTTTACACTCCAGATATTACAGAGTTAGGGTAGGGAGCACATGCAAGCATTAAAAAAGATGAGAAAGCTGTTTTCCTATGATCATGTTATAGTTATGAATATATAAATATGCAAAAAGGTGATGAAAGGAGACAAATAAAAAGGTGACAAAAGATGACCCACTCCCCACCCTGCAGAGTTCGTACTCAAACTTAGCAATAAATAAAATTCCCTGAATTTTTCAGTAGAAATTTTGCAATAGCCTTAATAGCAAGATTTTGCAGTATATAACAATTTTATTTAGTGAAATAAATTAAAATTTAGTAACAAAAAAAATTTAAAATGAAAAATTAGTCAATTTGATGGATAGAAATATGAAATCACATTTTTCAAATTAAACTTTACCTATTATAATTGAAAAACAAAGTACTACTCTTTTTGAAATGATGAAACAATGCATACCTTTTCAGGAGACCCAGCATTTTCTTTACGATGTACATCCACTCTAAAGAGAAAAATTATTAGATCACAAAATACTTCAACTTGGGCACTCATTTTTTTTTTCTCTTAAGTAAAGACAACGTGTGTGCATACTGTAGCGAAAAATCTTATTATGAAGTTATACATAACTACAAAATTCAGTAGATATATCCATGGAAAACATCCACAAGAAATTTTTTAAAAACTAAATGAATTTTTTCATTTATATAATGCTAAAATGCAAATTTGCACAATTTTCACATTAATTTATACATAACAATCAGAAAATTCATTGTGGTTTCAAATGCATGTTTAAGGCCAATTTCAGGAAAATATAACTTTGAATAATCTCATTTTCATGAATTAAATTCAAAGCATATTACAATGCACGCTTCATTTCTTTTACAGGAAACACATTTATTCACTGGAAATTTGATTGAATTATAAACAGTTGCTAATGCAACCCCATATTTTAATTTTTTATATTCAGTGGCAACCCAGGTCTGACAATATGGTAGATGGACATAAGGTATGTACTGGGACACAGTGGGTTTAGGAAGTAGTCAACGAGCAGCTAGCTTATGCCATATTGACAACTTGCAATTAGATATAGAATATACTGTTCAGATAAGTAGCTATAGAACAAGTATTTAAAAAAAAATTTACCTTGCACGAGACTGTTGAGTAATTTGGCGAATAGTTCCTCCTGCTCTTCCTATGATAGCACCAACCATATCACTCAGAACAAGAATTCTAAATAAATGCAAAGTAAAAAAGAAAATAAGCAGCCAGAAGAATTATATTTCCGAAGTGTTATATAGCAAGTTAAAACTCATGAGAAATATGTTTAATAAATTCTGAAATACAAAAACATAGCTAAATAGAAAATACAGTGAATTAATTTTTTAATTGGTGCAATGCTAATGTACCAATTTGATTATTTTTAACAACCAAAATTGATATATCTGAATTTAATGGCACACAAAATTGTTAAAAAAAAAAAAAAAAAAAAAAAAAAAAAAAAAAAAAAAAAAAAAAATAGACACCCTTGAAAAATGCCTTTTGCTCACGATTCAGAAAATACACAAATAACAAGGCTTTAGCTATGGCAGTTAGAAATTTGAAACTGAAATACTGGTTATAGTTCCTGTGAAACATTTTTGTGAAAGGAAATTGATCGTATGACAATAGAACTATTTGATTAATGTGTATGAAAAATAGTTTTATCATTAGAAGTTTCTTTCTGTAGGGTGGAGGCAGGGGTCCCATTTCAGCGTGAACCAGCGAGATTCTCGCAAAAGCCATAAAAAAATCTCACGTAAAAATTTAGACTGGGCGAGAATTTCTCTCTCTCCAGTTCCGGCCTAAAATTATTTTTCCTTCAAATTGGATACCGAGAAATCCGATGCCCGATGACTAGAGATGCAGATTCGCAGTGGCCAGGTCGCCATTAGCGACTAAAATTATTACAGTAAGTCGCCATTTCTGGTGATCGAAATTCCTCCAGAATCCTTTCAGTCCCACGGCGTCCACAGTCAGTAGATTGGGCCAATTTCTTCACAACCGCAAATCGAGATCAGTAGCCTTGTTGTTGCGAATCGCGGACCGATTGCTGAGCTATCGTGGATCGCGATTCTGTAGCTACACGTAAATCGCAGTCAATCGCGATTTGGGCACACTAAAAGTACTACGTGTTTCTAATTAGCGAGATATTTTATAAAAAAGTGTCTCCCCCGCTTGCGCGGGTCTTAAATTTAGTCAAATAAAATTTTCCTTTTTTTAACACTTTACAACATAGTTGAAAGTGTTTATGACTTTGTTCATTCTGTCTGTGTCCGTTTAGCACGATAACTCCCGTTACATTGAACCCTATGGGACCTAATGTTTCAAACATTTTTTAAGTGACTTTAAAATTCACAAATTGCTTCAAAATTTTTAGGAAATATTCAAATTCTCCTGTAAAATATAGGGAAAAAATTTCAGTAAAATATGTTAGTTTAAATAAAATTTAATATAGGGAGAAAAACAAATTCAATTAAATTCTGATTCTCGTTATATCCTCCAGAAAGAAAAGATATATTATGTAATAAATATTTTTCCAAGAGTTTAATTATTTTATATATGAGAAAGGTTTCACATTTTAAAATAAATATGGCAGATAACAATTTTTAAAATTTTTAAATAAAATAAATTATTATAGTATTGTGATGAATGAAACGATTGGAAGAATGTTTATAAATGAAATGCTGCTTTTATATAGAGGCGATTTATATTGCAATGATGTCATTTGAATAAAGTTCATTTGTTTTCGATGAAGTTTTCAAATATAATAAATTATTGTAGTATTATGATAATTTTAAAAATATCACCAAGGAATGTATCGCATTTTAGAGATGTTTAAACCAGGCAATTTATATTTCAATCCCAGCATTTGAATGAAGTTCATTTTCTTCGACGAAGTTTTCAAATATAATAAATCTAGTATTGTGATAATTTTTAAAATATTACCGAGGAATGTATCGCATTTATGAGATGTTTAAATAAAATTGCATTGAAGTTGGCAAGTGTTTCATAATCAATGCTTTATGCATAATTGATCTTTCTTTTTAATTCATTCGGATTGTTGTATCCGTCCTAAAACCGCTTTATTTTTGTTTAAATTCTGTGCATCTACATACTGAAACAACGCAATTACAATATATGAGTTTAAATGAGCATCTAAATTTGATTATTTCTACAACGAAGCCTATTTTTCACTTATGTAAAATGTAAACAGCAAAATATTTAGAATGAGTTGTATAAGAATTACTGCATTTCTTTAACGCAAAATTATTTAGCTCATGGAGTCTGCATAGCTGATATGAATTAAATATTCATTGATTTTACAGAGAGGACAATTTTTTTCGATGAAGTTTTAAGCAGAGTTTAATTACTTGTAACTCCATGGTTTTAAGTTTTTAAATAAAATAAATTATTATAGTATTGTGATGAATGAAATAAATGGGAAAATGCTTATGAATGAAATGCTGCTTTTATAGAGAGCCAGGCATGTTATATTTCGATGGCGTCATTTGAATATATTTCAGTTGTTTTTGATGAAGTTTTCAAATATGATAAATTATTGTAGTATTATGATAATGTTAAAAACATTACCGAGGAGCCAGGCTATTTATATTTGACTTCATTTGAATAAAGTTCATTTTTTTCAATGAACTTTTAAGTTTTCAAATATAATAAATTAATGTAGTATTGTGTTAATTTTAAAATATTACCGAGGAATTATCGCATTTTACAGATGTTTAAATGAAATTGCATTGAAGTTGGAAAGAGTTTCATAATCAATGCTTTATGCATGATTGATCTTTCTTGTTTTTTTAAAGGATGCTTTCACGGATTTGAATTATGCTCTTTTCGAGTACTTCCCGCATTTTTCGTGTTTTGCTTGAGAAATTTTCTTTCCACGGAAGAAAATCCTTTCCCGAGTGCACAGTCTGTCTACAGATTACAAAAATCACGAAAATGTCATGAAATTGGCCATATATGCTTGAAAAATGTCACAAAATTTGAACAAAGTAACTAATTTTTTATCAGACACTGCTTTCTTACATCTGGAAATCTGTTTCTCCGCGATTGCGAAAACAGCGTTCGCATAAGGTGATTCCCACAGTTTCTGAGGAGAAATGACCAATGATTATCTTTTTGGCATTTTTAACAGTTTACAACAAAGTTGAAAAGTGTTTATGACTTTGTTCATTCTGTTTGTCTGTCCATTAGCACGATAACTGCCGTAAAAATGACAATCAAAATGAAATTTTAGTATGTTGTTCAGACGGTCTGTAGGACCTATGGGAATATAAATGAATAATATCATCCAATTAGTTTTGGATTGAACCCAGGTTGAAAAAATGAAATACATTGAGCCCTATGGGACCTAATTTTTCAAACATTTTTTAAGCGGATTTAAAATTCATAAATTACTTCGAAAATTTTGGGTAATATTCAAATTGTTCCATAAAATATATAAAAAAAATTCAGCAAAATATATTCAGTAGTTTAAATAAAAATTAAAATAATAATTATACCTCTTACATGAAGCGATCAAGTGACCCACTTCAAAATGAAATATGGCATCCATATTATCTTAAAATCGTGATTTTTAAAGTTCTTTTTAATTCATATTGAGTGTTGTATCAGTCTTAAAACCGCTTTTCTTTTGCTTAAATTCTGTGCATCTACATACTGAAACAACGCAATTAGAATATATTTGAGTTTAAATGAGCATTCAAATTTGATTATTTCTACAACGAAGCCTATATTTCACTTATGTAAAATGTAAACAGCAAAATATGTAGAATGAGTTATATAAGAATTGCTGTATTTCTTTAACGTAAAATTATTTAGCTCATGGAGTCTGCATAGCTGATATGAATGAAATATTCATTGATTTACAGAGAAAGACGATTTTTTCGATGAGGTTTTAAGCATAGAGTTTAATTACTTGTAGCTCTATGGTCTTAATTTTTAAATAAAATAAATTATTATAGTATTGTGATGAATGAAGTGAATGGGAAAATATTCATGAATGAAATGCTGATTTTATAGAGAGCCAGGAGTGTTATTTTTTCGATGAAGTTTTCAAATATAATAAACTATAGTAGTATTATGATAATTTTAAAAATATTACCGAGGAACGTATCGCATTTAGAGATGTTTAAATCAGGCAATTTATATTTCAATGCCGCCATTTGAATAAGGTTCATTTTTTTCGATGAAGTTTTAAGTTTTCAAATATAATAAATTAATGTAGTATTGTGATAATGTGATAAGTTTTAAAACTATTACTGGGGAATGTATTGAATTTTAAAGATGTTTAAATAAAATTGCATTGAAGTTGGAAAGTGTTTCGTAATCAATGCTTTAAGTATGATTGATCTTTCTTGTTACAATATACACCTGTCCCCCAATTTACACGGAAGATAGGTTCTGCACAAAACCGTGTAAATTGAAATCTTAGATTTTGCTAAGTAAAATCGTATAAAGCGAAAATAATCCCAAAAGGTGCATGATCCAGTCATTTATGTAAGTACAACAAAAGTAAGACATCTTAGAAAACTTAAAATTATACTTAGTTTATAAAACAACAAACATATGAATGTAGTAATATAACATATTTAATTTATCTTACATTAGGAACAAAGAACAAAAAGACCCTTAAAAATTAATTATAAGTTTAATTACTGTCATCACTTTCATGTACTATCAGTCTTTTCTTTCTGATAGGTATGATGTCACTTTCATCACTTGAGCTTTCTTGATGCGATTCTGGCTCAATGGTTGACGAATTAGGCAAGATCTCGGGTTGACAAGTCGGGTCATGAAATCGGTAATTAACAATTGTGTAGGTTTTTTTTGCTAAATCTTTATAGACCTCTGCATATTGATTTAAGCATTTACGATGGTCTCGCTGGAATCAGAGTTCGATCAACATTTGTGTCATATTGTAAGAAATGGTTGCCCAATTTTCTTCCCAAATCAAATCCTATGCTTATGATTCTTGCTGTGAACGCAACTGGTTCAGATTGCTCTTCATAAGAATCATTGTCTTCATCATGTTTGTTTGTTTCACGAATCATGTTAATTAAATCATCTTCATTCAATTCTTCATCAGCCATTATATCTTCAATATCTGTCTGAGCTAAATCTTCAAAACCTTCTCCTATAGTATGGGCCAACTCAGTGATTTGAGAATATTCATGCTCTATTGGTGATTTATCATTTCCACTTTCAACAACATCCGGCCATATTGCTTTCCAGCAGGTGTTGATCGTTTGATCTGAGTGTATGACAGTCCAACATGCTTAACACAGTCTAAAATTGTAAATTTCTTCCAAGCATCCATCAGAGTAAGAGAGCATTCATCATTCTTCATTTGTTCTAAGATATACCTGAAAGTTTGCTTGATGTACAGTGCTTTAAAAGTCAAAATTAGCCCTTGATTAGCTTTTCATTCTCAGATTCTGTAAAGAATGTCTTTGTTTGAATCTCTCGAACCACCTATGGCTTGTGGGAAAAGATCTTTTCATCGGACGAAGTCGACGGCGACTGCTTCTTAAGTGATTGATAAATCTTTAAAGCTTTATTTGTAACAGCATTGGTATCAATCGGGATTCGCTTTTGAGTTTGGTCTTCTATTCATATCACTAAGGCTTTTTCCATATTTTTCATTGTAACATCTCTAACATATGATGTTGTACTCATACTGCTGCAGGTTCCAGCTGCTACACTTTTTCTAATGGAGTCTTCATTTTTTCTTATTGTCCTTATTGTGGCTTCATTCATGGAGTAAAATTTAGCAACATCCGTTACTCTTTCTCTATTACGACAACAGTCTAATATTTGAATTTTAGTTTCTAAAGAAATAACTTTTCATTTGATTTTTCTTCAAATCCTTTGACATTATAGAACCTTAACAAATTTACGCAAACTATAAAGATGCAAGAAAAACTATAAATGTTGAAAACTTACCAGTTCAAAAGATAAATGCACAACAATATAAGCTTTGCTGCTAAAATGTTTCTGCACTATGTACCACAACAATATAAGCTTTGTTGCTAAAATGTTTCTGCACTATGTACTTGCATGAACCAGATAACTTTACTGTTGTGAAATACATACGGGGATTCCCCTATTACGAGGATTTCCCTAAATGTATTTATTTTACAACACGGGGAATCCCCTGTTGTTTTCATCAGTGTTACCAAAGGAATAAAATTTAAAAATGTCATCAAATCTTTGTATAGGCGTATATGGAGCAAAATATACATTTTTATCAATTTTTTGAAATCTTAATTTATAAACCGTGTAAAACAGGTGCCGTGTAAATTGGGGGATAAGTGTATTTGCATCGACTGAATTTTTATAATTATTTCGTTCAATATACAAAAAATAAAAACCAAACCATTTTTCTACTGTATTATTAATAAAATGAAGGGTTATTTTGCAGCAGCATCACGAAAATCTGCATTTGTACGCGATCCTCGGCATACCTCGCTTAATTTGAAAAATATTTTTCACTTTCCAATCTGTTTGCATTGATTACAATGTTTGTAATTGTTTCGCGTTTTATACAGAAAAATTATTTTACAAACGAATTATTTATGAAATAAAGGGCAATTTTGAAAAAAAGAAAGTTGATACTTTTCAAACAAAATGGCTAAAATCACATGACTGGCTTGAGATTCAACAAAAGGACAATGCAACCCTTATGTTCTGGAAGTTATATAAAAAAATACAAAAAGAATCAGTTTTCAAACATCAAGGCAAAATTATTACCTAATTCAATTTGCCTAGTGAAATAGTTTTCGTCGATATTCACTTTCGTCAAAAATCGTTAAAGTTTTTAATTACTATTGCTGCATGAAAATTGATCATAAAATGATTTTAAAAATCAAAATTTAAAGTAAATACAGTTGGTTCTCAACTTTTGCAGTTTACAGACAAAAAAAATCGTAAATTCGTATGCGAGTCATTTTACATAAAATAACTCATGTAGACGTTTTTATATCAGCAAATAAAATCATAGCATAAGCATGGGGAAGTCAGGAATTTGAGCATTTTTGCTAACATGTGGGGAGGGGAGGTATAAAATTACCAAAAATGTGCTTACCTAATACTTAAGACTCCTAATTAATTTTTAAAAAGAATGTTAGTTTTAAGAATTAAAAAATTTAAATGTCAAAGAATATGAGCTATAGTTAATGCTTTCTCTTTTATTACTTTCTAAATTAGCATGGTAAAAAAAAAAAAGAAATTTTAAGTTTCTCTCCTTATGACAGAAAATATCTCCCAAAATTTTCTGGAAGGAGAGAAATTCCCTCCCCACTTATCCTGACTTAGTGGTGGGGGCGACATAACATGTTACATTCTGTACATTTTACTAAAATATGTCACATGATCAAAATTTGCATAATGGTTTTAAAGCATTTCTTAAATGGGAACTAAGGTTCTACGATCAATCGTGTAAGAGTATTTAGTCATCCAATCTTTTTTAAACCTGCTGTATATTGGTGCACACTATATTGGAAATAGAGTTTGGCTTAGGGCTTGGTGGCCGGAATAGAGCTTGGCTTAGGATTGCAAGATGTCTCCCGAGCATATCCCACACATGCTCTATTGGATTCAGATCAGAAGAGTTGGCAGGCCACTCACTGCATGTGCTGGTTATCTTCAGTTTGAAGGAAGTCATTGACCAAGGCCGCATGGTGAGGAGGCACGTTATAATCCATAAATATGAAATCAGGACCAACAGCACCTCGAAACAATGGAACGGACCTAGTCTCTATCTTTTACAGGTAACCGACCCCATGTCAAAGATGTGGAGGTCTGTGAGGAAGTCTATCATGATACCTGCCCAGACCATGACTCCCCCAAATGAAATGAGAGACTGGTGGCTCAAGAAGAGCCCAGCACACCGACCAGAGGTCTATTGTACTACCTCAGACAGAACAGATCTCTACGAACAGAGACTAGTAGCAGACGCAAAGATGAGCAGGCATTTGACAGGAATGTCATTCAGTTCCCAGGGTTCAATCACATGTCGACCAACGTGTTCGAGTCTGTGGACAGAGTAAACCTCACATTCACAGAGAATGTGAGAAGTAGTTTCTTTGCTGTATTTGCAGCCCCTGCAAAGTGAATCTTTAGTGACGCCCTTAATATTAAGGTGTCTCTTGAGGGTGCAGTGCCCAGTAAGGAGCCGAACAGCCCTCCTGATGCCAGTTCTGCTGAGCTTGAAAAGTTCCTTTTGACGTGCACTAGAGCAATTGCAGTTACTCCCCAAAATGGAAAACTATGTCTTTCTGTGATGTTTCTCGGGTGAAAATGCATCCCACATTCTCTCCAGATCATGGTATGAAGAGAATAAGTCTGCAGGCTAAACCTAGACTCGTCACTGAACATGACATTGCCCCATTGTTGGCCACTTCATTGCCGATGTTCCAAACTCCACTGTAAATGCACACGTTTCTGTGCAGACGTCAGGGAGATGCAAACTGCTGGTCGTCTGGCATAGAGACCAATATATCCGAGTCTTCTGTAAACAGTTTGTCTCGAAACAGTGACTCCTGTGGCAGCTGTCAGGGCTGAACCCAGTTGTCTGGCAGAACTGGTTTCTCCGACGGCACACAGTTATCACCAAATATCGGTCTTGCAAACGGTTGTTACCCTTGGCCAACCTGGTACTGGTCGTCTGGTAATATCTCCAGTGGTTTGGAACCTCTTCCACAGTCTGGAGATCACACACCGAGGCACATTCAGAATTCGAGAAGCTTCGGTTTGGGATCAACCGGATTCCAGCATTCCAATAATTTGTCCCTTCAAAAACATGTTCAGTTGACATCTTTGACATCTTTCGTCCTCTTATTGTTAACAATGCTCCGTACCACAGCAATTGAGAAATTCTGCCTCAACTGGCGTGCCGCTCGAGGCCGCTTTATTCTCATTTCGACGTGAGCCGGTGCTTTGCAAATGTCGACTGAACTGTTTTGCATATGCACAATGATTTACCTTCGTCCCATGATTCTCCACAACTAATTGTGAACCATTGTATTCATATTAACTCCGAATTTTTCTCATTTTACGAATTATGCTTAACTTTTGAACATGAGTATAGTTTGCATTTTTGACAAACATTTTTTCTATGTGCTTTTTTGTTTTTAGGTGGTTCGCTATTTCCATATATTCTCTTTTACCATAGAAAATAAAGTCACAACAAAGATTATGCATTCCGCTCAACTTTTTATGCAATAAAAATTGTTGGAACTAAACACTTGCTTATCACATCAGAAGAAATTAAAATAGGAACATTAGAAAATGAAAAACGGACAAAATTAGAACAGCTTTGTACTCTACTTTTCTAAAATGTTGATGCCAGATTGGAAGAAAGGAAATAATGATGTATCACGAAATGCACCATGAGTCACATATATATTACCCTACACATTGAAATTTCACTATCCACACCTCCCCTCATCAGTGTGAAAAGGTCCCAACTTCCATTTCTCTCTCCATGAAGAACAATTAGACTGACCGATACCTTATTACAATACCGACCACTCCTACCTTCATACCCTTTTTCTCCAAAGTTTTTTCGTAGTGCTACAGTTTAGCTACACTGCTCCCTTGGGGAGGTCAAAGATCACAGTTGGAAATGATAAAATGCATCACTTCACAGGTCTCAATTTAGCTTCACTGCTGACAAAAGCACCCTTCCTCCCCATCAACAAAATTTTATTGTGGATTTGCACCGTTCCCCAGAATGGTAGAGGTAGAAATAAGTAAAAATCAGTATTCCTGCAGAGTTATACATGTCTGAATTTACTAATATTTTGTATCACATCTAATCAAAACTAAATACTACGCAAGGATTATCTTTAAGCTCGTGAATTTAGAAAATAGTAAACAAAATAGCACTCAAAGTTGTCTTCTGCGAAATCACTCACATACCACATGCTCCATTTTACCTTTAATCGTCTGAAAAGAATCAAAATGATTTTGAAGTTTAAATTTCTGTAAATTTTGGGCTTTAAATGTTAGCAGTTTTCAAAAAGTTTACCAAAGTGCATCGTACAGAGACATGAAGCACCTCTGCGGCAAATTTCAGATTCAATTTTCTACTATAGATGACAGAAACACAAACAAACATCTTTAATTTTTAGACAATCAAGCATCTTTAGATTTATGTAAAGTCCTTTTTGTTACCAAATCTGCTATTTCAAAAAACCTAACCCATCTAAATGTATCAAACATTTTGTGCAAAACTTATGCATCTAACAATGAAAGCACTTAAATCAGTTTCGGAACGTTATTCTGGAGCAGGGAAAATTTATTTTAAATAAAAATCTTAAATGTATTCCAGCACTATTTCTGAAACAATCCATTAAAGAAAAATATTAATAAATTCGCAAATCAAAAGAAATATACCACCAAACTAATTTGTCACAATAGTTGAATTGACTTGAAGATGCATATTTGAAGCAGTTTGGAACAGATCTAATACAATTCCTAATTCAATTCATTCTAATTTGAACATTATTTGTACATTAAAAAAAAAATTAAGTTTATTTTTTAACTTTTTTTTATTTTATAAAGCAACTTCTGCTCTAAGCAAGAAAATGTTTAACTGTGGCAAGGTATAAATCAGTTGAGCAGTTTCTTGCTTACAGAATTTTGTTTACTCAAATAAAAACAAAAATCATACCTTAGAGGAAAGTCATTTGATCTAAAAGAGCTGTTAAAAGGACGAGATCCTGCACGTCCCCCTCTCCCACCACGGCCTCGACCCAAATCCATAAAACAATCGACTTTTAGAATTGCACCTGGTTGGATTTCGTAATTGTTAAGCTGAAGTTGAGCTCTGAAAGAGAGATTTACATATATTTTTAAATATATACATTAACAATAATCATTATGCACTAGAGATTAAATTATGTTTGTTTCAGCAGTTAATTAGTAACTAGCCACTAGATTTACTTACAGCCAATCATGGTTCATTAATTACTTTTAACTCGGCAAACAGCTTTAACCCATTCAGATGCTATTTACTTGCATTAAATATATACAATTTATAGAAGATTTAACATGAAACCATTTTTAAGGAGTCTGCACTTTTAAAATATTGAGATTATATTTATTTTTAAAATTATTTCGTAATTTTTTTAACAGATGTTAAAAATGAACTTAATAAATTATGTGTGTGTGTGTGGTCTGTAGCAGGAAATCTAAGCATCATATTATCTTGAAATTTGGTACACAGGCACATAAAGATTCGAATAGGAGCACCATGGCATTTTTTTCAAAATTTAGAATTAGTTTTTTAGTTATCTTATATTTTAACTTGATTCACAATGATTTTGGTCAATATTTCCATAAATTCATTCCTTAGCAACCTAAAATATTATCAGTTTCCATCTTGATACTACCGGTAAAAATTGAAACATTCTCTTTCAAACTGAATAGAATCTATACAATTATTAATGAATTTTTTAAAAATATACTTTTGTGCATTTTTAACCTCTGATTTTTATATTACAATATACAGAAATTGACTTCCCATCCAATTCATCCTTTTTTTTCATCATTTTTTCCCATCACTTGCTTCAAATTAAACCAATTACTCCAAAAGAAAATTTCATAAACCCATCCGTTGATTAATTATATATTTTTATCAGAGATAAGTATGATTTTATCAGGCCACCAGCAGGCAAACAGACCCTGCTTTTGCCAGAGCTCTTCTGCTAATCGAAGTCACTCCCTACGTGACGGGGGAAATAGTGTTTTTCCGAAACTGTTAAACTTAATATAAGTCAATCCCCATGCACAGGAGGCTTTTCATGAGTTTTAAACCTCTCTGATGTGCTTCAAACTAATTGAAGTCCAGAGGTCCAAACAGTTTTAAGACATGACTGTGCATACTCTTAAAGCCTGTCTTTATTCATTCCTGTGCAATTCTTTCTGAGGTTTAGACTAGGCGTACACTTTGATATGATTTTTGTGTCAGACACGTTACTTTTTCCTTTGAATTTTTATGAGAGGTCAAAATGGGTTTCTATGTTTGTATTATTTTCAATGGTCACTTATTTAGAATCGGAGCAATTTGTTCTAGTAAATATATAAAACAAAAAATGAAACACTAAACTTGCTGTTTTGATGTTTACCTTGGAACTTTAACTATATTATATTGAAACATGGTTTTCTCATCTAATCTGAAAAACAGCTCATGAATAAATTAATAAAATCTTCCAATTGTACTTTAAATGAACTGCTTTATTTAGCAAAATAAGATGTTTGTTATTTATATTCCACAAAAAAGTAAGGTGAAAAATGGTTCTGCATGTATACAGTTATTTAATTTCCTAATTAAAATTAAAGTGCTAAAAATAAAAATTTTATAGCTCTGAAGCAAAACATTAATATTTTTTATTAGGTCATAATGATTTAAGTTCAGCCATACCTAAATAGAGTTTTGTTCTAAAATAGAAATTTTGAATTGAAAAAATTCACTAGTAAACACTTTCTATTCTTCAGAGGTCCCCACTAGGTTGGTTGATTAGGGTTTTTTGGCACAAGATCCAAAGAGGATATTCTGCACCAGACATATGGTACGGAAATACATATATTAGCAAGGAATAAAAACAAGGTATAATTTAAGTGATAATGTGTGAATAAAACGTGACAATGGAATATGTACAACAATGCAAACAAGATGAAAAATGGCTAAAAGGTTATAAAAGGTGACTAAAAAAAACCCCTGATGTCCAACAGGAATGGGGAAAAGCCCCAAATGAGGATTTGCTATCAATGCTGCCAAGTTATTTTTAAAATGCTTAAAATGAAACTTTATATTTAGTACAAGCAATCAAAATATCTTTGACACTTGCTGAGGTTTGACAATCATTGCAAAAGTGTTCAATTTCTTCTAAAAGTAAGTATTAAAATTACCTTAAATTTTCTACATTGGAAAATAGTCCATTTTTGTACCAAGGGCTTTATCTTGTGCAACTTATTATGAGATTGCTGGTTCCAAGAATACTGCCATTTGTCAAATATTTTTTAAAATGAATTGTTTGATATCAGTTAAAAGGATGGTCCGATTTAAAGTTTAAACAGCTGATTTAGCAGCAATGTCTGCCAACTCTTTTCTTTCGATACCAACATGTCCAACAAAATTCAGTATGTATCCTTGTACCTTCAGACGATGTTCATACATCAAAGACAATGGGGTAATTCATAGCCATATTAGACAAGAGCTGTAACAAACTCAATGAGTCAGTATAAATTATGTGTTTTGGAATTTTGATGAAATGAATATAAAAGGCTGGTATATTGTCATAATCTCAGCAGTAAAAATAAAGCAAGATGCATGCAGTTTAAAAGACTTTACAGTATTGTTAGATACATAGGCCAAACTCACATAATAGCCTGCTTTTGAACCATCTGTGAAAATAAGAGTAAATTCCTTAGAGATTTCTATGTTCAGCAAACAGTTGCATATAAATAGCCTGAAATGTGTTACTCTTAGTAAAATTACTAAATGGGTTGAGATAGATGAAATTTGGAAATGCCATATAGGTGTTTCAAAACACTTTGTTTTCCTGACATTAAGATCTACTTGTGAGGTGGTTGCTACTAGATTGCGTATCCGCTTGCCAAAAGAAGGTATGCATGAGGGTCTGTGGTCAGAGTCGAGCATAATGCTCATCTAGAATTGGTCATTGCAGAGGGTGGTTCTGTAAGGACATGACCCGGTAGTAATAATTCAGTGTCAAGTAATCACGCTTTAATTTAGAGATGACTCATTGCAGTACACATATAAGCTTTGAACAGGAGATGCTCCAAAAAGGCACCTGAACATATACGTAAAGCTTTATTATGGATTGGGTCGGGTTTCTGCAAAACAGATGTTTGTGCACTCCAATAAGCATTGCATCCATAATCAATCTTGGAACGAATAATAGCCCTGTAGATGGGGTGCAGATACAACTACAATGCTACGCATTTTGTATTTGACAGAATTTTTAAAATGTTAATGGCCCTTTCACATTTCTTTCTCAGCTTCTGTACATGGGGTAGGAAGGTCACACATAGGGTTCAGCCAAGGAAAAATCAAGGACTATTCAAGGAAGAATATCAAATTTTCAAGGATTCAAAATCTAAGTAAAAGCAATTATGTACTGAGCAAAATTTTACAATTTCTATAAAGTAAAGATTTAATTACATTTATTCTGTATTTCATAATAAAATTTCAAACTTTATATCTAACTAGTGAAGTCTGCAGGCAATCTGCCCTTAAGCAATTTAAAAAAATCTGATGTGGGCAACACATGACTTTCCTTATATAATGCAATGAATTTACTACTTTTACAGTTAAAAAAATGTTATTCTTATAGTAGATACTTATATTCTTTCCACGATATTGAATTTTCTTCAATTAGTTGTAATTTTGATTGATTTAGCGTCATTTTTATACATTTGGCGAGATTTTTGTTAATTTAGCAACAATTAAAAAAGTTGCCAAATTGGCGACATCTCGCCAAATTCGTCGCCAAAATCTCGCCAAGCATTATGGACGAAGAAATAAGTTATTCTTACAGCAGATAAATAACTATTGGCGTTCAAATACAAAAGTATTACTCAAAGTATCTTTTTTCATGACTGGAACGAGCTAGATCCACGAGAATGTTGTCACCCAATTTATCGCATGGTGTTACACATGAAAAGTAAACATGGTTCTCAATAGGAAATATTTTTTTTTATTTTATGACTTTTTGATAATTTTTTTGAAAAATGTGCAATATCTCGAGAACGGTTCATGTTAGCGTTCTAAAATTTATGTCAATCGTTTTCTAATGAAAAATTACATAAGAAATGTCTATTTGCGTAACTTTATAAGCGGTTTTGATTTTTTGACGAATTTTTCAAAATTTCACTCAAAAATTTAGGGGGGTTCTGAACATTCAATTGCGTATAAAAACAATAGGCTTCCAGTGTTTACGGATTGTGATTTTTGTACCAAATTTCGTTCGAATCGGCCCATTCGTTCGTCAGTTATCGTCTCCACAGACTCACCGACACACACACACACACACAGACATCACTTCAAAAATGCTTGATTCGTGATCAGGGATGCTTGAAACGTGCTCTCCCGTCGAAAACTCTAATTCGAATTTTCGACAACGTCACAATACTTTCCTTATACATTATGTATATAAGGAAAGTAAAAATGGTTTATTCATAAGATATTTTTTATTATAATAAAGGACAACACTCACTGTCTGCATAACCACAATACAAAAGGGGGTATTATAATATCCCTTGTCGTAAATAAATTAAAAATGATCCCAATATACAACTTAACTTTCAATATCTGAAGTCATACCCAATGTAGAACTCCTGAATACGGCTCTTTATATGGATTATTAAAATTTCAAAACAATATAAGATTTATTATATCACCAATTGACTAAATTAATTTTATTCATTTGACTTAATTTTAAGTTTTATATACAATAAAGGACTAATACATATATATATATACATATATATATATATATATATATATTATATGTGTGTGTGTGTGTGTGTTATTTATGAACTATATAATCCTATATATTTTTTTCATGGAACAATTAACAGAATTTTATTCAGGATTGAAAAAGGGCAAGATGCTATAATCTGAAGTGTTGTAATATTAATTATAGCCTTTACTGATGCTATAAATAATTTTAAAAAATGTTAATTTTGATTTTGAACTACTTCGTCAATAGGCAGGAAAAAAAAAAGAAAAAACATGATTTAAACAACAATACAAAGTTCCAAAAAGCTCCATATAATCACAAAATTTTGACGTACAGCTTCAGGAGGAAAAGTTTAGCTGGTAAATTGGTAGTTACTGCATGTAACTTCTGTTGATTGTATACGTCCACGAAGCAACCACGCACCTTTGAAGCAACTGTGAGCCCGCGTAGCGGGCGGGTATGTGATCGAAAGCTATAGCAACGATACATGGATAGCAAGTGTCCGCGCTACGGGAGTATCGTTATTGTTTGTATCGTACACAAATTACAAGCGCCCGTGCAAAGTGCATATCGCTCTTACATGTAGTTGAAATATCGTTGTTGCATGTATCGTGCGCGAATTGAATACATCAGCTATAAGGAAATTCATTTTGTAAATCTGCAATGCAAATTACATATGTCTGCGCAACGTGTGTATTGTTATTGCATGGAACGGATTATCGTTATAATATATAAATCTTGACAAATTACAAGAGTCATTGTAGCAACTGATCATTAGCCTGCTTAGAGGGCGGATACACAACAGCTACTTTATCAACTGCACTGTTAACCGTTATTTACGCACGTAGCAGGTGAGATATCGACAGTTACTATATAAACTGTAACGTTAGCAGTGACTTGCGCTCGTATCGGAGGTACATGATCATCAGCTACTTTATAAACTGTATCATTACTGTGACTAGCGTACATAAAGCGAAGGGTCGAGGCCGACAGTTAATTCATAAGTTGCACAGTTATCCTTCGCAAACCTCACAGTCCCCTTTGATTAATATATACCGTTAGCTGTAACTTGTGCGCATAGAGGAGGTGAGGCGAGAGATCAACACCTACTTCATAAACTGCACAGTTAGCCACGACTTTAGCACGTAGCGAAGGTGCATAATCGACACTTACGTCATGGACTGTGTTGTTAAATGTGACTTGCAAGCGTGGCGAAAATGCGTGATCGACAGCTACTTTGTAAACTGTGGTCTCAGCCTTGACTTGCACGCGTAGCGGAGATGAGGTGAACGATCGATAGCTACTTCATGAACTACATAGTTAGCCATGACTTGCGCGATTAACAGCTACTTTAAGAACTGTGCCAGTAGTCGTTGCATGCGGGCGTAGCTGGGGTGCGAGGTTGACTGCTACTTCATAAACTACACAATTAGCCAGGATTTGCGAACGCAGCGCAGGTGCTCGATTGACAGCTACTGTAAAAAAGCTATTAAAAGCGTTTTTAAAAAGTGACGAGCTAGTTGTCGAAGGCGGTTATCAAATAATAATTCTCCCATATTTCTCTGCAAAGCGCTAATCAAGACAACTTTTCCTTACCTTCAATCATTCTGTATTTTGACAGGCAACAAACAAAGCCTCATAGCTGCCAACCTCCAAATATGAAAAACCGGGAGATTTTTGTGTAAAAATATGAAAAAACTGGGAGATTTTGATAAGCCCAATTTTAGACGATGCTGACAGATTGTAAAAGTGGAAATTATTTTCACAATTAAACGAAATATATGGAGGATCGCGCACAAATGCAGTTTTTCGCGATATTGCTTCAAAATAGCCTTTCATTTCATTAATATTACGTTTGAACAATAGTTTTTCTGTATAAAATACAAAATAATTATAAAAAAATTTGACGATGCTGACAGATTGTAAAAGTGGAAATTATTTTCACAATTAAACGAAATATATGGAGGATCGCGCACAAACGTCGTTTCTAGCGCTACTGCCGAAGAAAATAGTTTTATCTCATTAATAATATGTTTGAGCAATAGTTTTGTATATAAAACAAAATAATTTAATAAAATTTTAGTCGATGCAAATGCGTTTTTCCTACATTAATTAAAATCATTGGTCATCTCTCACGTGACGCTGTGGGAATAATTGCCGTCTGCGAGCCCCGATTACACGATAGCTGAGAAATGCATTTTTAGACGAAAAAACGGGAAAACTTCGATTTCAAAATTTGTGACTTCGTTTCTCATTTCGTAATATTTTCGAAAAATTCGTGATCTATTTCCGATTTTTTTACTTTTGTAACCTGTAGATAGAAATACAAAAGTCAATCGCGATCCATTCCTACACCGCGGAAAGCAACTGAAATTCGCAATTTGCATTCGAGTGATTTCTGCCTAGAAAGGGAGAAAATAAAGGCCGTTGAGTGAAAATCGGGAGATTGAGCGACTTACCCGGGAGACCGGGAGATATAGCGAAAAAACGGGAGACTCCCGGTAAAACCGGGAGAGTTGGCAGCCATCACTAATATACAAATCATACTGTATTTTGACAACTAGCATAAACAGCAGTTAAAGGAAACTTGAGCTGTGAGGTGTTTGTTGCTAGTGGTAAAAAATCGGAGTTTGGGGAAAATAAGGATGGGTCCGTGAAAAAGGGGAAAATAATTTACGGCCGGCTTCAGATGATTTGCTTTTTTACTCCACCGGAAGGAAAATGTTTTCAAGTACCTTAAAAATGGTCCGCTAATTTTCAAGGACTTGTACGAACCGTGCCATAGGGACAATACATGAAAATTATTAGCCAGACTAAAAGACTCATAACCAAATATGAAAGTCTAAGCAGCTATTGTAAGTTACTACATATTAAGTTATTAAGCAGCTGTTTTAAGTTATTAAGTTTCAGCATCCTTTTACGACTGAGGGATAAAACATATGTCCCACTATGTCAAGTGCCTCAATAATGGTGGAAACTATATGGAAAAGTAGAGTAGTGTAAAGTAGAGGAGTGCACATCAAATAGCATAAATGGTTTGCAAATATATTCTTGTTTCTCTTAATAGCCCATAACTTAATTTCTGGATACCCATCATATGCAATTTATTTTAATAGAAAAGTAGATTTTACACAAACAACCATCAGTTAATAGTTTAGTAATACAGTGGATCTTGTGTAATTAGAACTCTGACAATTCAATTTGAATTCTGGTTAAATCAAATTACAAAATATTTCATACGTTTAAATTGCAGAATTAATGCTGATAACTTTAGACTATTCAAATATATAATGTAGAAATCTGCATAACTTAAAACTTCTGATAAATTCTAATGGATAAAGGAAAATTTAGGAGAGTACAACTATACCAAGATTTAGTAAAGCATGTTTAAATAATTTATACAAGCTCAGAGAAAAACTTTTGAGAAAATTTGTAGAAGCACATTGACATGAAATATTGATTTTATTGACCGTATAAATGTTTAAGCAAAACTAAACAATTTTTGAATACTAAGTCATTTAATTATTTGTTCTCTGATTTCGAATGATTTAAAATAACAGTTTTTTAAAAGTTGGTTAACAATCTTTGTTTATTCCAAACTAACTCATGGTAGTACATTTTGCAAATAAATATTCCAAGAGATAGTGATACTACATTTTTAGACAATTTCTTTAACTGATTTAACATCCGATTCAGATCTAACAAGAATAAATGTATATTTAGATATAATTTAATATTTTTAAGTAACCTAAGATAACTTTCTATAAAATAGTATGTGCGTTGCTATAACTGGCAGGTATAGTTAAGAGTTAACATTATGGTTTCCCATAATGTTAACCAACAAAAATTTTACAAGTTATAAAATAATGATCATGTAAAATTTATTTTAATTTAAAGGTTGAAAGACATTCCAACCGAGTTTAATTGAGTTTGGTAAAGATCGGGCACAATTATCTTTTATAGCTAGGAGTCAACTTCATAACACCATATTTTAATACAATTTTCATGGCTGTTTTGACTTCAAGATAGTTTGTTTAGACTAGCACAGAGGGGGAAAAAATAAAGCACCAAAAATTGTCATTCATTAAAAATTGCATTAATTGTCAACAATTAATACCTATATTTCTTTTAGCTATAGCATAAAGCCAATACTCCAATGTGAAAATGAAATCATTGAGTTAAGGTTTTCCAACGTATGAATGTACCAACTGTTGAATCAAATTCAGCAATCCGCAGGAAAAAAAAATTAACAGGAAAAAATCTTTAATTTCAAATAGATAAAGGGTAAGATTTTTTTTAAATATAAAATTTAACTAAAAATTCAATACAAACTGTTGAGCTTGTTCTTGATTTTCATATGTAGCTATTGCACTGTAAGTATTCTGCCTTGAGGTCCCTGTTAAGTAAGATGAAAATTGAAAATGATTTTAGTCAGCGCACGCACGCAGACGCACGCACACACACCAATAAAGTCTTTAAACAAGTTACCCTTTTCACAATGCTGTACACTGCCAATGCTGGATAATAACTGACAAAATTCATCCCATGGATACTGTTCTGGAATATTATTGATTTGGATTGCACTTGTTCTGTTCCTGCAAGAAAAATAATTTTGTAAAATACAAAAAGATATAAAAATATGAAAACAAAGTTTGCATTAATATTTTAGCAATGCCTCAAAAGAAGGTAATATAGAACCTAAAATGTTACATTAGAAATATAATAAATTTTGATAAAGTCAAAAATTACAAGAACTTCCATCTCACACCAAATACTGTTGTAAAGGTTTTACTCTAAGCCAACATTCTTAACAGATAAGGAGAGCATCTCTCCATGGGAGGTATGCGACAAAAGATTTTGCATTTCATTCTAACAGGATGAAGATACATCTAATACTAATCAATATCTAACACTGAAAAAAACTATTCTATTCAGAGTGAAGAGACTGCCTTACAACAGGACATTGCAAAATAGCAAGCAAGGGCTCAACTGTCCATTTCTCACCACCTGTGGACTATGGTCATTGCCACCCTTCGGCATCAACACAGGGATAAGAAAATCTGATGTGAGCAGTACATGACTTTCCTTATATAATGCAATGAACTTACCGCTTTTACAAGTAAAAAAGTAGGTTATTCTTATAGTATATACTTATATTCGTTCCAAGATATTGAATTTTCATCAATTAGTAGTCATTTTCATTGATTTGGCGTCATTTTATCCATTTAGCAAGATTTTCGTAAATTTGGCAATATTTAAAAAAGTCGCCATTGCCAAAATCTTACCAAGCGTTATGGACAGAGAAATAAGTTATTCTTATAGCACATAAATGACTAATGGCATTCAAATACAAAAGTATTACTCAAAGTATCTTCACTCATGAATGGAAGTTTACCATAAACCCTTGGGTTGGTCGTGTGGTCTGGGTCTTCTACTCATGAATGGAACGAGCTAGATCCACGAGAATGATTTCATCAAATTTATTGCATGATATTACATATGAAAAGCGAACATGTTTCTCAACAGTTAATATTTTTTTTAACTTATGGGATTTTTTGATAAATTTATTTGAAAAATATGCAATATCTCGAGAACAGTTCATGCTAGCGTTCTAAAGTTCATGCCAATCATTTTCTATAAGAAAAAATGACATAAGAAATGTCTATTTGCGTACCTTTATTAAAGGTTTTGATTTTTAGATGATTTTTTCAAAATTTCACTCGAAAATTTAGGGGGTTCTGAACATTCGATTGTGTTTAAAATCAATAGGCTTCCAGTATTCACGGATTGTAATTTTGTATACCAAATTTCATTTGAATCACTCCATTCGTTCGTGAGATATCGTCTCAAGACTCACCGAAACACACACATCATTTCAAAAATGTCCGAAACGTGTTCTCCTGCCGAAAACTCGAATTTTTGACCCCGTCACAATACTTTTCATATACATTATACTATGTATATAAGGAAAGTAATAATTGATCACAAAACATTTTTTTAAGCAAGGATTTTAGAAATTTTCTGGTAGAAGAATTCTTTAAATCTAATAAAGATGCAGAGAATTAAGCTTCACCTACCACTAACACGTTGAGCGCAATGCTGTTCTAGCTCTGTCTACCGTTCAGGCAGAACACAGCAGCAATCGCTCGGCAAGGTGTTCGGTCAGAGTATAAACAGAAGATAACACACACTTCGAGGTGACAATTGTACTTCACTGTCCGTTTCGGCTATGCGAATGGTGCAAAAACATTCGGGCGCAATACAGCCAGAAAGTTAACCAAACATGCAGTCACTTTTTGTTATGTAGAAAACCCAGACCACACGACCAACCCAAAGGCTAATGGTAGCTTTCTGTGTGGCCGGGACTTTTTGTTATGTGTAAAACCAAACCATATCTTTGCTTAGAATGTTTTAATAAACTCCATTAAAATTATAACATTTATTTTTTAATCCTGTTATTGCCTGTCCCACGAAACGACGTCACCTAAACGAGAAGTTCATAGTCAGTCCCCACGGACTGCCGCTGCGTGAAAGGAAAGTTCACTGTCAGTCCCCACGGAATGACGCCGTCTCGAACGTGTTAACAAAATTCTAAGCACTCAGGATTATAGCCTAAAACAGGGCCTTTAGGGCAAATTATGCCCTAAAACAGGGAATTGTAAAATAACAAGAAAGGACTCAGCTGATCATCCCTCACTACCTGTGGATCATGGTTTCACGATCATTACCACTCAGCTTTTTCTGGTAGAAAAATTTCCTTTCAACCCAGTAACAATCCAGAGCATTAAACTCCCCCCACTGTTTACAAAATTATAAGCATTCAAAATTACAGTGAAGAGACTTCTCTTAGAGCAGGGCATTGTAAAATATTGCAGAGCATGTGTATAAAAATTTACTTGTGATTCACTTATTTGTAATTTTAATACAGTACATAATATCAAACAAATTATATTTAAGCGAATATAGTGAACTGCTCTGAAATTCTGTATAAGTATACAATACATATATGAAATTGTATACAGACTTGCAAAATCAAAATTTCAATTATAAAAACAAGAAAGATCAATCATGCATAAAGAATTGATCATGAAACACTTTTTAACTTCAATGCAATTTTATTTAAACATCTCTAAAATGAGATACATTACTCGGTAATATTTTTAAAATTATCACAATACTACATTAATTTATAATATTTGAAAACTTCATAGAAAAAAATGAACTTCATTCAAATGACAGCATTTAAATAATATAAATTGCCTGGTTTAAACATCTCTAAAATGCGATACATTCTTCGGTAATATTTTTAAAATGATCATAATACTACAATGATTTATTACATTTGAAAACTTCATCGAAAACAAATGAACTTTATTCAAATGACATCGAAATATAAATCGCCTGGCTCTCTATAAAAGTAGTATTTCATTAATCACAATACTATAATTTATTTTATTTAAAAACATGGAGGTACAAGCAATTTAACGCTATGCTTAAAACTTCATCAAAAAAATAGTCTTCTATGTGTAAAATCAATGAATGTTTCATTCATATCAGCTTGCAGACTCAAATGAGCTAAATAATTGCATTAAAGAAATGCAGCAATTCTTATACAATTCATTCTACATCTTTTGATGTTTACATTCTCCGTATATGAAAATTAGGCTTCATTGTAGAAATAATCAAAGTTTGATGATCATTTAAACTCAAATATATTGTAATTGCGTTGTTTCAGTATGTAGATGCACAGAATTTAAGCAAAAATAAAGCAGTTTTAGGACGGATACAACACTAAATGAGTGATTTTCAAAATGACGGCCTGTTTGATGTTCCAATCTTTGAACCCATATTTCATGCTAATAAAATTATTTTTTTTATACTTTTAGAACATATATTGATACCATTAGTTTATAATTAATAAAATGTACTCATTAAAGTGTTTATGTTTAAAAAATATTAGCTATTTTCTATTATTTTTAATTTTCAAGTAATAAATTTGCATGGCCCAACTCAAAACACCACACTTAAGGAAGTCTTTATGCTTTCAAACTAGATTAGCTTTTGTATATGAATTAAAAAATATGGTTTTACATTTTAATTAAGAAAATTGCAAGCGATTCCTTTAAAATATAATTATTAATATTTTAAAATTTAAATTTAATATGTGTCCCCTGTACATCTCATGAGTGTTACCTCAGGAGTGTTACTACTATTATTTTAAATAGGTTTTTATTTCTGCAATTGGTAACCAAGCTAATGGAAGCCATATTGTTCCTTCTTATCTAGTATAAAAAAAGATTACAAAAAAAATTAATAACAGAGTATAATTTTATTTATAATCTAAATCACATTTTTATGTGATGTAAAGCTAAAAAAGGCAATTCATTTGAAAATCACTCAAATATAAATTAAAAAGAACTTTAAAAATCACGATTTTGACACGAGATGGAATCCATATTTTATTTTGAAGTGGGTCACGTGATCGCTTCATATAAAGGGTTGTTGAGACCCAGACCGTCCGACCTACCAGAACGGTGTAAGGTAACTGTTTAGACGGCCGAGAAGTGCAACCCAATTTAGACCGGAACTCAGTGGGGGAGGCATCCACAGGGACCGTACCCTCCTTCCCCTACCACCAACCTCTCGGAAGGACTTACGGAACCACATATTTAACATGATCGTACTCCGCATGAACACGGCGGCAGTTGTGGCAGCGTGCAAATCCAGCGCGTAAACCACCGGGCTACCGCACCCAGTGTTCGAAATTAGCGGTCGTTGGTCGTAATTTGCGACTAGAAATTTCAATTTGATGACTAGATTCTTCAATCTGGTCAAATTTGACGCCTAACAATGCTATTGTTAAATATCAGTCTTCCTTTTCCCTTTGACTAAATTACGATCCCTGGTAGAAGACTGGACATCGGTCGAAAAAAAGCGGCATTTTATACACGCCCGCAGTGATAAATCTGCAGTTGGTACACACAGTAAAATCACCCTCTGTAAAATGACAAGGTATTTAGAAAGTAAAATGACAGTAAAAAGAAGTAAAATGGCAGTAAACGGAAACATTGGGATCTTTGTCATACTTCATCTCACCCCCACCCTTCCAGACCTGAAATTGCATTTCTGAAGTATTTATTTGTTTGCTTTATACTCAGACATTCCGATGTCCGAGACTCCGGGTATTTAACGAGTTTCTATTGCTCCCCTCCCCTTTATCCCCTCGTAGATCTACGGATCCCACTTGGAAGAAAAGGGAGTGATCCTGCAGAGTCTTTACATTCTAATTGCTTTCTATTATAGAATAGAACACACTGCGTTCCAGCGTCTTACAAATTTGGTTAGCTAATATTTTGTTATCAGACGTTTTTATAGCGTTAAGAGTTCAGATTTTTATGCACTTGTTTCGTTTTTTCAGTCTTGTTCCGGGAATCCGATTTGGATCCACAGTAGTCCCGATTTTTTTCCCCATAACATTTATATTTTATTCGCGTATCTACAAGTCATAAAATCGGAAGTAGTTTACGAAATGAGAAATAAAATCAGGAATTTTAAGATCGAGGTTTTCCCGTTTTTTCATCTAAAAATCCGTTTCCAAATGATTGCGTCTGTTTCTAATTAATGTGGGAGAAGCACATTTGCATCAACTAAACTTTTTATGATTATTTCGTGTTATATACAACAAAACTATCTTTCAGACGTATTATTAAAGAAATGAAGAGCTGTATTGCACGAGTACCGCGATCTTCTTTATATTTCGTTTTATTATAAAATACTTTTCAACTTCTGCCATCTGTTTGCATCGTCTAAAACGTTTGTAATTATTTCGTATATACTATATTATATAAAAAAACTATTTTCAAGCGTATTTTTAATGGCATGAAAGACAGACTATTTTGCAGCAGCATCCCGATAAACGGTATTTGTGCGCGATCCTCTATATTTCGTTTTATTTTGTATATTATATAGAAAACTATTTTTCAAACGTATTATTAATAAAATAGAAGGCTATTTTGCAGCAGTATGGGGATAAACTGTATTAGTGCGCGATTTTCCTTCGTGCAATATGTTCCTATTTTTCTTCCTGGTAGGTTGGCATCTATGCATTTTTTATATCAATCCCTGAAATTAATGCGATTCATACTTTTTTTTATTATTACCTAGGCTGTCTAGCACACCCAAAGGGTGTAGATGAGTTTTAAGGGTATGATTTATATTTTGTTGTAGCGACAAGAAAGAGTAGCAACTATAAAACAAAAACTCATTATTGACTTGCAAATACTGAACCCTAGCTGTCAACTCTGCATTTCTTCGTGAAGCTTCGATATTTGCATTGACTGCCGATCGCCGGAAAAATATGCAACCCCCCCCCCCTATTTTAAACTTTTAAGATGAATATAGTAAATATATTTTAAAATGAAATTCCATACTTTGACAAAACTGGCCACAAAAAGTGACTAAATTTCGCTCAAGATTCCTTCATAATATTTTAATTTTAAATGTGTTTAATTCTTATATTTGTAAGTAATATGAGAAAGATTATATGGAAATGTTACAAAAATGTGTATTTATACGTGATTATCGGTGTATCCCGTTTTATTATCACATATTTCCCATTTTTGCAATTTGTTTTCATCAACTAAAACTTTTATATTAATTGCTATTTTAACGCAGAAAAATTAATTGTCAAGCATGAAATGAAGGGGTATTGCGGCAATGACTGTATAAGATGACCATAACTGAAAATTGTTAAATAGAAGTTGTTTTTTTAATTTGTTGTTTTTATGTCCTTTTTTACTATAAAAACAAATTAGCAAATTTTTCTATTTATTTTCTCTTGGGTTTCTTTATCAGTTTATTTTAAATTTATTATTATTTAAATTTTAAGAAAATTTAAAACAATTTTTAATACAAACATCTGAATTATTCTTTGTTTATATCTTTAACAAAAATGAACATTTAAAAAATACTTGTTATTGTTAGATGTAAAAATGGCAACTAGCCATGTCTATTTGGCAACTAGAGTCGAAACTATAGGCGTCAAATGACGCCTAGTTCAAATTTTCAATTTCTAACACTGACCGCACCCGAGATGTACCAACACACGCGGTGTTCCCAGGTGGTCACCCACCCAAGTATTAACCGCGCCCGATGCTGTTTGACTTCGGTGATCTAACGAGAGCCGGTGTTTTCAGCACGGTAGGGCCGTTGGCTCTTTCATATAAAGGGTGTAATTATTTTAATTTTCATTTAAAAAACTATCGAATATATATATATTTCGCTGAATTTTTTTTTATATATTTTATGGAACAATTTGAATATTTCCTAAAACTTTCGAAGCAATTTGTGAATTTTAAATTCGCTTAAAAAAATGTTTGAAAAATTAGGTCCCATAGGGTTCAATGTATTTCATTTTTTCAACCCGTGTTCAATCCAAAACTAATTGGGTGATACTATTCATTTATACTCCATAGGTCCCACAGACCGTCCGAATAACATACTAAAATTTCATTTTGATAAAGTCATTTTTACGGCAGTTATCGTGCTAACGGATAAACAGACCGAATGAACAAAGCCATAAACACTTTTCAACTATACTGTAAAGAGTTAAAAACTGTAACAGGGCAAAATGCCCATTTTTAACCCGTGCAAGCTCAATATGCGTCCTATAAATAAAATAACAAGCAAACAACTTTCAAACAGCTAATCAAAGCATGTGCACTTGCATGCATTGTGATTTTTAATGTGCTCCTGTGTATTAAATACGCTTTATTGATTTAAATGTGTTACTTTGATTCCATTGTTTTCCAGTCTTCTAATTTGTTAAATTTAATATCCAATGGGATTCTTACATATTGAAATTAATTTTTGATACTCCTAATTTCATAATTATCTAATTAAGTTTTCATTAGAAATCTTACACAGCTAGCATACTTCCTATGAGTGAGTCCTTTAAAATCGTGAATTTTAATTTTGGTTATTTCGCTGTAGGGTAACAGAACCTGCATCTAAATGTTTCCTGAACTCCAGCCTCGTTGCTTGAAAACAAAATCATCACGTGGTTCAGGGGATATTTAAATTAGAAGCGTGTATAGAAATTTTCCCTCTTATATATTTAGACACTGGCAATTCATATTCAAAGTCGGTCAATCTTCCTGTATAGTAGAAATTTTAAAATCGATTACTGTATAGTAGGAATTTTAAAATCGATTACGGTTTAAAGCCACGATAATATATATATATATATATATTAAAAAATTCACAAAATTTGTCAATTAATTTTGGTTCAAAGTTTGTTTGAAAGAATTTTTCGATCTTTCCGATGGAAAGTCTGCGACAATATTTTCAATTGCTAATGAACCAATTTGTATGAAAATCTCTAAAAATAAAATGTGCATTGTTTGCCCCGTGGAAGAGGCGACCCTGGAACGACACATCTTGTTCTTCTGCATTGGAGAGAACTGTACCTCTGCCTATTTTATCCGTCTTGTCCACTGTACGTTTTACGTGTATTGCTTTTTCACTTTCCCTGCAATACATGGTAATGTATAGGGAAAGTATTGGAATCATGTCGAAAACCGCAACTCGAGTTTTCGACGGATCTACGTTTCGAGACCTCTAGAATACGAAAAAACTATTTTTAGCGTGACGTCTGTGTGTGTATCTGTGCAATGTATGTATCCACTCTAACTCAAAAACTAATGAATCAAATTTCATAAAATTTGGCAGGTCAGTTGGATGTGACCCTGGTGCTGATTAGTTTTTGTTAAGATTCGTAAAAACAGAACCCGCCCTTTTTTGCGAAATGGCCCGTAAAAATTTCATTTATCCGCTCTAGTTAAAATACTAATTGACCAAATTTCACAAAATTTGGCAGATAAGTTACTTGTTGGATACTTGGTGCTGATTAGAATTTGGTACGATTCGGAAAAGAACAACCTGCCTTTTTTTACGAAATGGCTCGCTAAAATCTAAAAAAAGACTAAGTAGTGTATGCTCAAATGCATCAATTAAATTATTGTTTTATACGCAATTTTTGAAGAGGGAAATAATATAACACACTATTATACGTTCGGAGTAACCGTTCAAGATATTTGAGATTTCTTTCATTTTTGTTACGCCGATTTTGGAAAAATGTCCAATTACCAAATAAAAACAAAAATTGAATTAAAAATGCAAACTTAGTATTATTTGGTTCAATTAACCTCAATCTAATGCATTATTAAAGAAATAAAGGACATATGAATTTGAGTCTGCAGGGAAAGTCATGTGCTGCCCACATCAGATTTTTACTTTCCCTGCAATACATGGTAATGTATAGGGAAAATATTGGAATCATACCGAAAATCACAATTCGAGTTTTCGACGAATGTACACGTTTCGAGACCTCTAGAATACGAAAAAAACATTTTTAACGTGACGTCTGTGTGTGTCTGTCTATGCAGATTTTGTATCCACTCTAAGAAACTGATGGATCGAATTTTATAAAATTTGGTAGGTCAGTCACTTGTGGGCGAATCTGGTGCTGATTAGTTTTGGGTACGATTCGTGATAAAAGAACCCGCCTTTTTTTTTTAGAAATGACCCGCAAAGGCTTGTATCCACTCTAGCTGAAAAACTAATGGACCGAATTTCACAAAATTCGATAGATAAGTCTCTTGTGGGTCACCTTGGTGCAGATTAGATTTTGGTACGATTCGGAAAAAAAATAATCTGCCTTTTTTTGCAAAATGGCCCGCAAAAATCGCCAAAATCTAAAGAAAAACTACGCATGCTAAAATATATCCATTAAATGCCTGTTTTATACGTAAATTTTAACAAAGGAAAGAATAAGACCAATCCCGTTACACTAGGACAAGCCGTTCTCGAGATATTTTAGTATTTTCGTATTTTATCTACGCCACCTTTATCGTCGTTAAAAATGTCGTTAGCAAATGAGAACGAAAATTCAATTAAAAGTGAATTAAATTTAATTAAAATAAAGAGAACGTGGATATGTCTGCAGGGAAAGTCATGCGCTGTCTACATCAGATTTTTAGTTTATAGAAGACATCGTGAAATCGGCCGCTAATGCACCAGAATCGTGTATCAAGTTGTATGTATGAAAATCTCTCAAAATGAAATATGAAATAATTAAAAAACAAATTTAGAAAAATTTCTAGGCGTTTTTTCTCGGAAACCACGGTACCCCTGTATCAAATTTCACGGCTGTAGGTCGCTTCGATTTTCCGCTAAAGACGACAAAACGATAGACTAACATCTTATTCCAAGGATTCAAAGCGTTTGCATTTCGAGGCACCTGAGGGAGAACCCTCGCGTCCCCACGTTAAATAGTATTGTTCTTTTTAGTACTTGAAGAAATAGCAATGCGATGTTTGAGCATTCCATTCCACCGATGCTTGTAGTTGATTGCTTGAGAGTAGCTCGTAGGCGTGGTCTGCATTGCCTTGGCTGATGGACGTCGACTGATTTACTATTAAAAAGAAGAGAAAGAAAAAATGGAAAGTATGAAAAGAGGAGAAAGTTTACTGGATAGCAGAGCTCAGGGTTTAAGCTGGCTTCAAAATTTCTGTAGTAATTTTGCTAACTGCTGGCAAAAAGTTGTAGCAAAATAAAAAATCTGATGTGGACAGCACATGACTTTCCCTGCAAATTCAAATTTTCTTTATTTCTTTAAAAAATCATTAGATTGAGTTTAATTGAACCAAATAACACTAAATTTGCATTTTTAATTCAATTTTTATTTTTATATTGTAATTGGACATTTTTCCGAAATCGGGGTAACAAAAATGCAAGCAATCTCAAATATCTTGAGAACGGTTAGTCCTAAAGTATAATGGAGTGTGTTATATTATTTTTCCTCTTCAAAAATTGCGTATAAAACAAGAATTTAATTGATACATTTGAGCATACACTTACTCTTTTAGATTATGGTGGGCCATTTCGTAAAAAAAGGCAGGTTGTTCTTTTCCAAATCGTACCAAAATCTAATCAGCACCAGAGTATCCCACAAGTAACTCATCTACCAAATATTGTGAAATTTGGTCAATTAGTATTTTAACTAGGGTGGATACATGAAAATTTTGGGGGCCATTTCGTAAAAAAAGGCGTGTTCTTTTCCGAATCGTACCAAATTCTAATCTGCATAAGAGTATCGAACAAATAACTTATCTACCAAATTTTGTGAAATTTAGTAAATTAGCATTTTAGCTAGAGCGGATAAATGCAATTTTTACGGGCCATTTCGCAAAAAAAAAAAAGGGGGGGCTCTGTTTTACGAATCGTACCAAAATCTAATCAGCACAAGGGGCACATCCAAGTAACTTACCAAATTTTATGAAATTCGGTCCATTAGTTTTCGAGTTAGAGTGGATACAGAGACAGACGTCACGCTAAAAATAGTTTTTTTCGTATTCTAGAGGTCTCGAAACGTGTAGATCCGTCGAAAACTCGAGTTGCGATTTTCGACAAGATTCCAATACTTTCCCTATACATTACCATGCATTGCAGGGAAAGTAAAAAAACATTAGCAAAAATTTAGTACGCGTTTTTATATCGTTGAAATTACGAACTTCTTGAAACATTCCAATCACCGCACAAGGGCGCTAGTTTATGAGGTACATTTGGGCAAGATTCAAATCAACTCTCGCTGCTAATAGAACGGGTAGTCTTTAACCTTTTGCTTACGGGTGGGACAGCGCCCATCCCAAGCTAAGAACCTCTCAAAAAGACAGGTATTTGACATACCCTATTCCAAACAGTTCTACCCCCTTTGCAGGCATTGGCGTCCTCGCCGACGGAAAGCAAAAGGAGGCGAGGCAGTGCCTAAAAGACAGGAAGAGGGAAAAGACTTAGCTCACTCGTCGCGCATGGGCGTTATAGTTCAAAGTTTTAGATTTTGACTAAGGATGTTGGAGAACGTTGGCGAGTAGTTGAAAAAAAAAAGATAAATTTTTAAATAAAAAGCGAAAAATTGAAGATCGCATTTTTGCGAATTTATCAACACAATTTGTCGCAAAACGTGGAATTTTGTCGCATTTTTGCGAAAATGCTATAGACAGCTTAAATCCAGCCAAAGCTCCCGAAGAAACATCCTATTATAGATGGGCCTAACGTTTACACTCACGGATCTTTCTTTACAAAGTTACTGGTGTTCTTAAGACTTCCCTAGAAACTCTATATAGCTTCTTCTTATCGTCACTTATTTGCCTCCCAAGTGATGTCCCTTTCAATGATGTCATATAATAGGTAAATACACAAAGTGATTATTTGCAGGGTCTAACTAACGTAGGAGCAAGCGGGGCAGCTGCCCCGGGCATACCCGTCAGAGATTAAACAATTGCAACATCGAAAAACTGACTGCTTCTTGGGGAAAAAATACTATGCATCTATAAAAGATTCATTTTGGAGATATATAGGAATTACTGCCCTTATTTAGCATGCTGGCATCTTGGGCATGATAAGAAATCTGACAATTTAAATTCCATTCAAATATGTAATAACTTCATTTTATATACTTTTTTCTAGAATACGATTGTTTTTGAAAAATATTTTGTTTATTTCATATATATCGAGAGTTGAAGGGGGGGGGGGGGGCTGAGGAATGTCGGCCCCGGGCCATACTTAGGCCAAGCCGGGCCTTGCTTTTTTGGTGGTACATTTAGAACTATTGAGAAAGACGACATACAACTTGTGCATATTTTAACAGTTTTCTGAATGTTTACTTTTCCTACATACATGGTATAATGTAGAGAAAGTTGTGACAGGGTAGGAAATATGAAAGTTTTTAAAGTGATAGGTTTGCCGTGTGTATAAAATCCACGAGACTGTGGGTTCAATATCTAATGGAGTGTTTCGATTTGGTTCAAGTATCGCAATCCGAATACTGGAGCCCTATTTTATGAGCTGTGGAAAGTTTGAAAGCCCCCTCAGTGTGGCAGGCAGAAATTTCGGGCTTCTTGCAGCAAATGCGAGACCAATCCGCTACTCCCAATTTAACAAGTTAGTGACATCAAATCTATGCAGCACCACCTGTGCAAAAGGGCTGTGGAGTCGTCTAGTAGTTGTTTGGAGTGGGGTCGGGGCCCGTAAAAATATACACTCCTAAATAAACTATTGAAAAACAATTTTATGTTGGAATATTTAACAGATATTGGCTAATAAATTAAAAATATAAAATATTTACCAATTAAAAATTTATCAATGTAAAAAATTAAGAGTATTTTGTCATTTATGTCGGTATCTGAGTGTGATATTAGAATACGAGGAATCTGGGTCGGAAAGTAGAAAAAAAAAAGTAAGAGGCGTCCACAGCCCTGCTGTACAATACATTTTAACGTTCCTTCGAAAATCAAATAAAGTTAATACCCCCCTCTCCCCACACCATGAAACTCAATTATGTTCAACAATCATTTTATATGTAATGTAATAATTTTAAAACGCCAATATGAACCCTTCTCTAGATCTTGCAGGTATTTCGAACGAATTTGTTATATACAATGCATAAATTAAAACAGTAATAACAATCTTAAGTTTATTTTCTATGTATAACAGTATGCGACATATCTTGTGGATATAGCAAGCTCTATTCACAAGACGTTTAGCAATAGTTTTGGATTTTGACGTCAAAAAGTTGACCCAAATGCAGAATTTTATCTGTTTAGCACGGATGGCGCCAATTTGGCAGTAAATGTGGCGCAATGCCGTCAACGCGACTTTTGGGAAAAGTCGCCAAGTCGATAATAATTCAGCATATCAAAGTGAGAGGTGGGTGAACCCAGTGGTTAAGGCACGGGTTTTATCAGAGTCATAGGGACGATCAGAGTTCGATTCCCGGCTCTACCCAAACTGTCCGTGTTCACGAGGAGTAACAGCACGTTAACACTAGAACGACGGAAGCGGTCATTTTGACCGCATAACTACTTTGAGAAAAGATTCCTCCAAAACGGCTAATTCTAGACCAGTGTTCTTCAATCTTTGTTATCCCGCAGAACCCTTTTGAGATATATTTTTTTTTTATGGAACCCTTTGTTCAGTAGCAAACCCAGATTTAATTTTAGGGGGATGTGCCATATTACGTATTACATGTTATGAACAAGGTACGTCCCTGCGTTTGTTATAAAAACTTTATATAAGATATAAATTTGCATTAATTCAAACAAGAAGATATATATTCTATATAAAGTATTTGTATTATACATACATATGTCGAACATTCGAATTGTAGTATCGACTCGCGGAACCCCTAAAGCGTTTGAGTGGAACCCTAGGGTTCCGCGGAGCACAGGCTGAAGAACACTGTTCTAGACCATTGAAATTTTATGACTTTTCTTATTTTCTTAAAGTTATTGAAAACACAGAAGCAAATTAATCCAGGTTTTATAATATGAGAACAAATCAACGATCTTTCTAGAACGACGGCAGCGATCAAAATGACCGCTAGAGAGATTTCACACGATGATGCAATCCGACTGTGGCTTTGCGTTACTTGTAAGCTGCAAGAATGATTGCATCAGCTTTTTCTTTAACATTATTCAGTGTGTTTCAAGAACTTTTAGAAACAGCAAAATTTTACAATTCCTCAAAGTGTCGTGTGGACGTTCTACACCAAATGAGCCGCCACTATACGACGCGATCGGCATCAAGCTGGCCTATGTACAGCCGCGGGGGAAAAAAACGCCCCACCCTCTGTTAATCGAGCATCGTAGAGAAAATTGAATGATACCATTCGATTAGGAATAATATCCTCTACAAATTAATGTGCGTAAAATTTGCATAAGGGGCCGTCTTCATATCTAAACGCGCACAAACTTTGAAATTTTCAATGGCAACACCCAAGTTTGACGCAATATTTCGAATATAACAAAAATTAACTTCCGATATTAAGTTTCAAGTTATTTGGATGAAGCGTTTCCGAATTATGATTATGTAAAGTTTTGAGCTCCTAATGTTAAATTAGTTTCCAAGTTTTTCATTCATATCTTCTGTAATAATTATCTGCTCACGTTGATTATTTATATGACGTTACTACCAAACAACCCAAACACATTTACGTGATTTTTATTTTTGTAGAATAAATTGTATGAAAAATTAATTATGAAATCAATAATAGAAAAAATATTAATACAAATCTGGACACTTTTTGATAAAAATCGATTCACAGAGAGTTTTTATATGTTTATATAAAATTCCAGGTGTTTCCTCCCACTAGTTCTTTCGAAATGTTTAAATATTCAGCATCACGATGACTTTAGGGGTCGTATATTAGTTTAAAAAATGACTAATTTGAAAAAGTTATTAATTGTAAGTTAATCTTCATTTAAGAAAACGGGCATTTATTTTTACTCAGGTTTAATAAAAACTTTGTATAAACAGTGTTGTATAGAAGCAACCTAATCAACGTAATTCTGCTACTGTATTGAAGGGTGAAAACTTGTTACTGCCAGTTGAAATCGCCCACAAAATACGATAATTTATAATAAAAATTATTTATATAAAACAATAACAAATAAAATTATGTGATACTAAACACCATAACACATAGTTTTATATCAAAAGACGAATTTGCATAATTCCGGTTTAGAATGATAGTTATTACAACAACTTAAGAACCTCTTATTCAAAGGTAAAGTGATTCAATAATTTTATTCTAAATTTATTCTCTTATTTAAGTGTATTACAACGTAGAGTTATCACACCTAGAGTTATCACATTCTTATTTAAAGTTCTACTGCGGTATATATGTTTGAAAGTCGGGTTTGTTATAAATGCGTATGCTTCGACTATATATTATGCTTAGGCACTTGACGCGAGGAACAAACAGCATTGTAAAATAACAAATATTTTTGAAACAGCATTATAAAATAACATTTGGAAATAAACATTTCATTCTTCTTTATTTTATCTTCCTTTTATTGACCCTGGCACGAATGTTCCATTAGCTTTTAGCAACGTACCCCCAGTACGGCTTTTTATCCCTAATAATCATGCCCTATTTGAGGCTCACATAATCCAACCCATTACAGGCCCACTGCCTTAGTAACACACACACACACACACAGCCATGAAAATGCTCACCCTCTCATGCAGGAATCGAACCTGCGACCCTTTGGCTGTGAGGTAAGCCATAATGCTGAATGTCAAGAGGATAGTTCAAAAATTTACAACAGTGCTGTGGTCAATCAAATAAACATCGCTCTTCAAATTGCTGTTTTAAATATGAAGCTAATCCCCGAAAACTGCACATTCTAGAATATTGAATATTTTTGGGCATAAAGATAAAAACGTCGCGAAAATTTGAATTTGAACGTCTAGAACTTGTGGGTAACGTCAAAATTGGGTATTGCCATTGGAAATTGCGCGTTTAGATATGAAGGCGGTGCCTTATGCAAATTTTACGCACATTAATTTGTAGAGGATGTTATTCTTAATCGAATGGTATGATTCAATTTTCCCTACGACGAACGATGCTCGATTAACAGAGGGTGGGGCGTTTTTTCCTGCGGCTGTACATCCTCTAAAATGGTCTGGATTTCGGGGCCATAAATGCCTGGATTTTATTTCACGCAAGCAATTCTTCGCAAATTGCTCGACGGTGCTATATTTTGAATCTTGTGAAAGAACTGCGATCCGTGTACTGTGCGACCAAGAAGGGTCCAGCAGTCCTTCCTTGCGGAAAGGTAGCGAGAACTAACCAACGTGGCAACGTAGTCCGTGCTCGTTCTGGCGTAATAAAACAAAAGATTTGTGTTCATCATGCGATAAGTCCACCTGTGGAAAATGCCAAGAACGGTGCATCAAGAACGCTTATTGCAAAAAATGTGTCTAAGAAACATCCTAAATGCTGCAACTATGATGTTTTGGTTTTAAATTAAAGGTATGTTGTACTTTTTCTATGGCGGTCAAATTGACGTCGTTCCAGGTAGTTCAAAATATCCGTCGTTCTAGTGTTAAATATGTGGGCCCGTAAGTATTTCATGAAGTTGGCATGGTGGTAGAAGGAGGGTATGATCCCTGTGGATGTTGCCACCACTGGGTTCCGGTCTAAATTAGGTGGCACTGTCCCGACCGTCCAAACATATCTTACACCTTCAGGTAATGTTGGACGATCTGGGTCGAACAAACAAGCGTTTTAAAGTGAAAATTAAATTTTAATTTACTTTTATATCTGTCGCTTTGTGGGAATTATAGCTCGATTTATAGATAAATGGCAGTCAAAATTTTATATTAGAATACACAGTAACTCTTTATAAACTTTCTTTTATGAAATGGCCGGCAAAATTCGCAAAATCTAAAATAAAGGACTGCTCAAATGTATATCGATTAAGTGCTTGTTTTATATGTACTTTTTGACAATGAAAAGAATAAGACCTATCCTATTACTCTAGGACTAACCGTTCGACATATTTTAGTTTTTTCGCATTTTTGCTACGCCGCCTTTGAAAATACGCCCAGTTAGGCGATGAAAACGAAAATTGAACTGAAAGTGCAAATTCTGTATTATTTCAAATAATGTGTTATTTTGTGAAATTAAACCAAATTTAATGAATTATTAAAGAAAAATTGAATTTGAGTGTAGGGAAAGTTATGTGCTGCCCAATTTAAAAAAAAAAAAAATTTCGAATTAGTTTAAATGTATTGAATATTTCAAGTTATATTTTTATTGCTATTTTATTTGCCATTTTCTAAATTTATGAATTTAAAAGATTAATTTTCATGCTTTGGTGTATATAATTATTTCAACATAAGTGTTCTATGAAAATCTGACTTTAATAGAATGGAAACTAGTTCAGAAAGCAATTATTGTGTTGAATGTTACTTCAAAGTAATTATTGTGTTGAATGTTACATCCAGGTAAAGCAACTTTTACTTTCCTTACAATACATGGTAACGCATAGGGAATTTATTAGAATAGTGTCGAAAATCGTAGCTCGAGTTTTCGACGGATCTACACATTTCGAGAAGTCTAGAAATAGAAAACTATTTTTAATGTGTGTGCAATGCATGTATCCATACTAGCTGGAAAACTTTCCAAATTTCACAAAATTTGGTAGATAAGTCATGTGTGGGTTACTCTGGTGCTGATTTGATTTTGGTACTACTTGGAAACAAGAACCTGTCTTTTTTTTTTTGCGAAATATTCCGCAAAAATCGTCAAAATTTTAAAATAAAAAACTACATATGCTCAAATGTAACCATTAAATGCTTGTTTTATACGTAATTTCTGACGACGACAAGATTAAGTACATATCTGGGAACGGCGTAATCCTACAGTTAAGTCAGAATTTTCGCATTTTTACCTTTGAAATTACGCCCAGTCTACAAATTATAACGTTAATTGAATTACAACTGAAAATAAAGCATCATTTTAAACAATTATGCGTGCAATTAAACTAGATTTAATGAATTATGGAAAATAAAATAAACGAATTTGAGTCTGTAGGGAAAGTCAAGTGCTGTCCACATGATTCTTTCATTTATATGAAAACAGATTTTTTCTATACTGCAGTGCGATAAATTAACACAAAGGTGGATACTGCTAATAATATATAGTCAGTGTTCCCATTGGAATGCGAAAAAAAAAATGCCGAGTAAGTTTTTTACTGTATTAAGCAAGACCTCATCCTTCAGTAATTATAATGCAAATTCGTTCTACTATAATCTTGTTACGAAGCAAAAAGTCTGATGTGGGCAGCACATTACTTCCCCCACAGACTGGAATTCGTTTTCTCCTTATTTCTTTAATAATTTATTAAATTGAGTTTAATGATACAAAATAACACTCATTTGAAATGATACTGAATTTGCATTTTAAATGCAATTTTCGTTTTCACCGAGAAACTACTATTTTCAAAAGGCGGTGTAGCTAGTCCTAGACTGATGGGATTGGCCTTATTCCTTTCGTCAAAAGTTAAGTACAAAACAAGCATTTAACGGATACATTTGTCTTATTTTAGATTTGGACGATTCTCGCGACCCGTTTCATAAAAAGGCAGATTCTTTTTTTCCCAATCGTACCACAATCCAGGATAACCTATAAGCGACTTATCTACCCAATTTTGTGAAATTGGATTAATTACTTCTTTAGCTAGTGGTTACATGCGATTTTTACGAACCATTTCACAAAGAGCAGGTTCCTTTATCCTGAATCGCACTAAAATCTAATCAGCACCAGGGTCACCCCACAAATGCTTGTAAAACTTTATGAAATTTGGTTAATTCGTTTGAGTTATGAGTGCATAAATACATTGCATAGACGTCACGTTAAAACAGTTTATGTTCTAGAGGTCCCAAAACGTGTAGATCCGTCGAAAACTCGAGTTGCGATATTCGACAAGATGCCAATATTTTGTATGTGTACCATGTATTGTATTGTAAGGAAAGTAAAAATAACTTTTTTTTAACTTTAATGTTTAATAGTTTTAGCTCAAATAAATGAAATTTATTCGAGCTATCCATTACTAAACTGCGGAAAGAGAAGATTGTAATTGTATCTGAGGGAGGCTCCGCTAAATTTTTTTTGACAAACATCAAAATTGGCATTTTTACTTTCCCTGCAATACATGGTAATGTATAGGGAAGTATTGGAATCATGCCGAAAATCGCAACTCCGAGTTTTCGACGGATCCACACGTTTTGGGACCTCTAGAATACGAAAATACTATTTTAACGTGTCTGTGTGCAATGTATGTATCCACTCTAACTCCAACTCCAACTATTGGACCAAATTTCATAAAATTTGGTAGGCTGTGACCCTGGTGCTGATTAGCTTTTGGTACGATTTGGGATAAATAACCCGCCTTCTTTTGCGAAATGGCCCACAAAAATTGTCAGTATCCTCTCTGGCTGAAAAACTAATAGATCAAATTTTTTACAAAATTTGGTAGATGTGGGTTACCCTGGTGCTGATTAGATTTTGGTATGATTTGAAAAAATATAACCTATATATATATATATTTAATTTTTATTTATTTTCATATATACTTTTTAATTGAGATTTTTGTATCCTAATATTCTTCTCATCCCCCTTTCTATTGCAGTGATATGTTACCTTCTATCTTTATCCTTAGCCTTGGTCTATAGTTACTCATTTGTAACAGATATGCTAGAGATGGGTTTTTTGTACATACTGTAGTTTATGCATAGTTTTCTATTAAAATCTTTCAATTTATATATATTTGCAAAATGGCCCGCAAAAATCTTCAAAATCTAAAATAAAAATCTACGTATGCTCAAATATATCAATTAAATGTTTGTTTTATACGCAATTTTTAACGATGAAAAGAATAAAACCAACCCCATTATACCAGGACTAGCCGTTCCTGATATTTTAGTTTTTTCGCAATTTCGTTACGGCATTTTTGAAAAGAAGTCCAAATGAGAACGAAAATTGAAACAAGTGTAGATTCTGTGTAATTTTAAATAATTATGGGTGCTATTTTGTGTAATTAAACTCAATATAATGAATTATTGAAGAAAGAGAATGCGAGTCTGCATGGAAAGCCATGTGCTGCCCACAGATTTTTTTTAATCGATCCCCGAAATTTGAGTTATCCTTTGCTGAAATGTCAAGAAAAAAGATGAGTTGATAGAAAATGCGATTTAATGCTCATTTCTGATAGACTTCCACAAACTGAATCTTAGTAAAGCAGACTTCGTAGCTCGCTAGATGCAAATTCATTTTACTAAAGTTTTGTCATTTACTAACGTTGCGAACAATAATTGCACTTTACATTATACAAATATTTCTGAATTAATATTGTTTCATTGAAGTAATTTTTTTAAATTCTCACTCAAATTTTTTACTAGGGTTTAGAGTTATTGGAAACTCTGATAAGTAACTTTTTCAACGGCCTGTGGAACAATTTTGAAAATCGTGACAGGTAGAATTTACCTATGCTGTCCGCGTAAGAATTTAGACGGACTGACTAACAGAAATGTGATATTCTTGAGGTGTGAGTCAAGGAAGATGCTGTCTGGAAGAACAAATGTTATTTAGTATACAGCATTTATCTTGCCCAAATTTGGGAAAATAGAAATTTTCGAGAAGCATTTATAGCCACATTGTATATTTAACAAAAGATTCAAATCGAGAAAGAGTCAGATTTTCCAATATTACTTCAGTTCCCGCTGCAATAAAATATTCGTTATAACTTATAAAAGGTTTAGGCCTGGTATAAATAAACAATCACTTCCGATTACATAGTGAAAAAAAATTATAGCAAGATTGAAATGTATGGCTTTTATTGACGTCGAAAAAAATATTTCTCTTTTAAACATTTGAATTTGCAACATATTTGCATATCACGTTTCCTATTGCATCTAAATGGTCACTGTAGTTAACGTTGTGGGCTTCGATACAGTGGCGCAAATTGTGGAGGCTGTCCACAGCAATTTTTTTTATGTTATCCTCCTTTAAAATTGCATGTGGGATTCATCAGACGTATTATCAGCAACTATATCAATAAAGGCATCTGTCTCTTGGGCTGTTTCGACACAAACATTGCTTGCAGCATAATCGTCGAAAGTAAGATCTGGCAAAACTTTTATTTATCGTAACTTATGCCACATTAAACCGTCTTCATACTCAGGATTGGAGATGAAGGCGATTATTTACGCCCAAAACCCGGATTGTTTGCAGTAGTTTTAGTTTGCAAATAAATAAATCTAAAATTCCGCAGGCAATCTTCATATGTTTAAGCTATCTCAACGTATCTGGGGATGAATCTTTGTTACCAAACTAAATGTTGCTCTTGGGATTTTTAATATCAAGAAGTTCCACGATAATTCTTGTTTTTTTCTTCTTCTTTACCTACCTCTTCCACACTGAAAACTTCGCAATAAGCGATGCATTTAACATTATAAAAGTATTGCAGATCCAAGGTGGCAGAAAATATATCGTAATAACCGATACTTCGTTACACCAGAGCTCGCTATAGGCGAGTTTCACTGTATTTTCCAACATTGCGAAAACTTTCTTTAAAGTCGCAAACAAATTCAGGGGAGCAACAAAGATAATTTTATACATTTTTTCATTCATTTCATTTTTTCATTCATAATTCATTTTTTTTCGCAACAGTTAAATTGTGGGGTAGAAACTTATTTACTAAGTAGAGCGCAAGGCAATTAACACCAAATTTGACATTTAACATTCATTGCAGTGAAAGAGGGCATAAACCCTTGAAAGGAAGCAAACCCTGTGGGCATTATGAGCACTGTTAACCAGTTATAAATTGTTTCATTAACATAAGTTGTTAAAAAAGTGTGAAGGGCAATTTTCGCACTTTGCGCGCAAGTATTATGTGCAGCACATAACACAACAGCACGTTTAGAGCAAATTTCAACAAAGTCAACAAACATTTTAAATTCTCGCTTACCACACCCACCATAAGTAAGCGCAAACTTAAATGAGAAAACTTTAAACTTACCGAGATTCCGGGGCCAGTCCAAGACCGTTGTGGGCGACCCGCTCCCGTGCACAGATGACCACCTTTGTGCAAGCGCACGGTCCGTCGTGCGCACGGCAAAAATTACTTAACGCAGTCTATAAAATTGCGGCAATTTCCAAGATTTTTTTTCCAGAAAATTGCGAAAATTTCGTACGTTGAAGCGGGCCGATCCCTTATGCGGTGTGCCGTGTTGGGAGTCTGGGGGCTAGCAGGCATCCGCGTCCCGTGACGTTTGGCATTTTGGAGGTGGCCCAGTCATTACTATGGCAACGTGACGTCAGCGGGGCCCGACGACGCAACAAGAGAGCGCGCCCAGTTCGGTTGGGGGAAAGTGTTTTCGCCATTTCGACGGGAATGGGGCCTCGCTCAGTTCGCTTTTGAAAACATTTGATTAAACTTCACTCAGACGTGGCGTTCGTTACTTCGTATTATGGGGCCGGATTTACTTTCTCACAATAAGGGGAAAGTTGCTTTTACGAAAACATTTGTAAACTGCTCAATATTTATTCTAATTTATATTATGAGCTATCTCAAACAAGCAAAGTTCATTTTTTTTTTTAATTTTAAAGGTCATGGAATATCTATATAATATGCACTGAATTGACCGACTGGATGCTGTATCAAAAGTTTCGAATCTTGGACTTGCCGTCATTCGATCCGTTTCAGCTTCAAGACTATGGAAAAATTTGAACTAGGGATTATGATGTGAAAAAATAATCAAAACATTCAGAACCACTTTTCAAAATTATCGAGCACTTACACTACTAGAATCATGCTAGTAGAGTGCAAGTTAGAATCTTTGTTTTGGTCTCACTTGATCCGTTTCAGTTTCTAGATAAAAAAATCCATCAAAAATTTGATATAGGGGGGACAATGCGAAGGGGAAATTAAAGATATCACCATACTTCCACAAATAGTACTTTCACACTAGCTAAAATCTTGGTTTGGATCTCATTCGATTCGTATCAGCTTCCAGATAAACTGAAAAATAGAATTTCGAAAATTAGAATTGGGGGCCAGAATAGAAGGGGATTTTTAAAACACCACTTTGCCTCTCAGTAATAACAAAACCCAATTTTATATCTTTTCGCCGCCAATCGGAAAGTAAAATCATGTCAGCTGATGTGGGAATAATATTCAATACACTTTTCCATTCAACATGTTAACAGAATTATAAAACTTGCGCTATTTTTATGCTTATATCTTGTGCCACATCAACTTATTTCTTTCCACCTAGATCGTCAGGCCTACCTGATACCTATCTGTTTGAACAGCGAGGACAGTGCCACCTAATTTAGAGCGCAATCCAGTGGGGGTGACATCCACAAGGACCGTACCATCCCTCCCCTGCCACCAACCTCTCGGGAGGGCTTTCGGTCCCACAGATTTAATGCATACCTGCCAACCTGGGAAAATTGGAATGTGTAAAATTGAGTGAATGACATTTATAATGATTTTTTTTAACTACACGCGCAAACGACATTTCTAATGAATTTAACTATGTACAAGTACCTGCATTAAAAAAATACTGCATTAAATATCAGACATAGTATTGGTAGAATATGAAAATTCAGGACACCAATTTATAAAATTTCAAGACAAATTATAAAACAAAAAATTTATAAAGGTTTTATCCGGTGAAAATTACTTTATAATGAAAACAAATATTTATGTTTGGTAAAACACAGGTTTTCACTAAAAAGAGTAACAAATATTAATCTTTAATAAAAAAGAAAAAATATATATATAGCACCGAATTATATTCCTGCCAAAATGGTTTCCTTTTTATTTGCCTAAATCATTGTTTTAATACAACTTTTTGGAAAACATCCCTTCAGAGTTCATACCAATTTTTTTTAAATAGAAAAATTTGTATTATGCAAATATAATTAAAAAAGTAACCTTAATAATTAGCCATAATGCGAAAATAAGCTAGTTTAGTCGATCTAATATGCAACATTTAAATGATGGAGATGGGTGGAAAAAGATACTAACGTACTCTCGGCAATTCACGAGAAGTAACTGAATTACGCAATCGCACCGTTTATGCGAAAATAATTAAGAAATTAACCATAATAATTAGAATATGAAAATATGCTAGTTTAGTCTATCAAAAATGCAATATTTAAAAGATTGAGATGGATAAAAAAAAAATACTATTGTACTCTAGGTGATTCATGAGAAAAAACTGAATTGCGCAATCGCAGTGTTTATGCGAAATTAATGAACAAAATATCATTTTAGCGATTTATGCTGAATTAAACAACCTTTAAAGAAGTATATTTATTACTTCATAAAATAAGCGATAGAGATCTTTATTTACATTACACGAGGCCGTACATCTCCGTTAATTTGCTTGACATTAACCGTGCATTTTATTATGGATTTGATACGATCGCGGGAATGTTAGAAATCAGTGCTAAAAAAGAGGAAAATCAGAGTTTCCGAGGAATTATACCATGTCTGGTTAATTGATAAATTTCAAACAATAAAAGCCGGAGAATTTCGCCGGCGATTGATATTCCCTAGTAATGTTTAAAAATTCAAATAAATACGGAAATGCGTAAAATATAGCAATATATGCGTAAAAGCATAAAGAGCAGTTAAAATGCGTAAATTTTACGCATAATGCATAAAAGTTGGCAGGTATGTTAATGTGCTCGTACTCCGCGTAAATACAAGGATAATTTGGGCAGAGCCGGGAATCGAACTCTGGTCAGCCGAGTGTAATTCTCATGCCTTAACCACTGGGCTATCCCCCTCTGCAAAAACTATTTGGTGGTTGGTGCAAAGTAATTTTAACTGTGCCTCTTTTCCAGGTGCCGCGGCGCCTCATATCGATGGGGCACCACTCTCGCTGAGACGCTGAATCTGAATGGTTTTTGATAAGAAATAGGAAAAGTTAATCATTTTTATAAAGTTGTGTCGCTGTTACAATGTCCACTAGTCATTTGGAAAGCGTGGGTGGAAATAATGGCTAATTCAATATAATACAATTAAACTAAAATTTATGTATTAATGGGGAAAACTTTCTTTGAAAGAGTACAAGTGCAAGTAAATATATTGTGGTCAACATTCCTCAATTTGTGCACATCTGGAAATTTGCCTTCGCATGTAATGACCATGGAATATCTAAAAACACTTAACCCAAACTGTCGACTCTTATTGCAAAATAGCTGTGTACCCGTGCTTCGAACGAAATATATAATAGAGAAATCTCAGGCTCACAATTATGTGCAAATTCCTATAGTATTCTAAATAACATTGATATTCAATGCATTCTATTAAAATATTTAATTATCCTAAAAAGAAATAAGAATCCATGTTCTCTCTATACAAAATAATCTACACAGGCGGATCTGAAGAATAAAATATCTTGATCCCGTTTATAAACAAATTTTAAAATCTGATGTGGGCAGCACATGACTTTCCCTGCAGACTCAAATTCATTTTTTATTAATCTTTTTAATAATTTCTTAAACTGAGTTTAACTGCACGAAATAACACTGAATTTGCACGAATTCAAATATCTCGAGAACGGCTCGTCTTAGAGTAATGGAGTTGATCTTATTAGTTTTCTCATCAAAAATCACATAAAATAAGCATTTAATGGATACATGTGAGCGTAGTCTCTTTAGATTTTGGAGACTTGTGAGCCATTTCGTAAAAAAAAAAAAAAAAAGGTTTTTCTTATTTGAATCGTACCAAAATGTAATCAGCACCAGAGTATCCTACAAGCGACTTAACTACCAAATTTTGTGAAATTCGTTTTTCAGCTAAAGTGAATACAGCAACTTTTGTGCCATTTCGCAAAAAAAGATGGGTTCTTTTATCACAAATAGTACTAAAACCAGTCAGCACCAGGGTCACACCCAAGTGACATACCTACCAAATTTTATGAAATTCAGTCCATTAGTTTGAGTTAAGAGTGGATACATACATTGCACAGACACACACACACACTCAGACGTCACACTAAAAATAGTTTTTACTTTCCCTGGAATGCATGGTAATGCATAGATAGGGAAAGTATAGGAATCATGCCGAAAATCGCAACTCCAGTTTTCGACGGATCTACACGTTTCGAGACCTCTAGAATACGAAAAAATCTGTTGTGAGCAGCACATGACTGTCCCGGCAGACTCAAATTCATATTGATAGCGGTGTAACAAAAATGCAAGAAATCTCAAATATCTTGAGAACGGTTAGTCCTAAAATATAATGGTGTGTGTTATATTCTTTTCCTTGTCAAAAATTGCGTATAATACAAGAATTTAATTGATTACATTTCAGCATATGTAGTCTTTTTTTTTTAGATTTTTGCGCGCCATTTCGTAAAAAAGGCAGGTTGTTCTTTTCCGAATCGTACCAAAATCTAATCAGCACCAGAGCATCCTACAAGTAATTTATCTACCAAATTGTGAAAATTGGTCAATTAGTATTTTAGCTAGAGTGGATACATACATTGCACAGATAGACAGACAGACAGACACAGAAGTCACACTAAAAATAGTTTTTTCGTATTCTAGAGGTCTCGAAACGTGTAGATTCGTCGAAAACTCGAGTTGTGATTTTCGGCATGATTCCAATACTTTCCCTATACATTACCATGTATTGCAGGGAAAGTAAAAATCTGATGTGGGCAGCACATGACTTTCCCTACAGACTTATATTCACGTTATCTTTATTTTAATTACATTTATTTCACTTTTAATTCAATTTTCGTTCTCATTCGGTAACCGGACTTATTTTCAAAGGTGGCGTAGAGAAAATACGAAAAACTAAAATATCTCGAGAACGGCTAGTCCTAGTGTAATGGGGTTGGTCTTATTCTTTTCGTCGTTAAAAATTACGTATTAAATCAGCATTTAATTGATATATTTGAATATACCCAGTTTTTATTTTAGATTTTGGCAATTTTTGCGGGCCATTTTGCAAGAAAAGGCAGGTTATTTTCTTCTGAATCGTACCAAAATCTAATCAGCACCAGGGAGACCTATACGTGACTCATCTACCGAATTTTGTGAAATTCGGTCCATTAGTTTTTCAGCTACAGTGGATACAAGCTTTTGCGGGCCATTTCACAAAAAAGGCGGGTTCTTTTATTTCGAATCGTACCCAAAACTAATCAGCACCAGCCCCGCCCACAAGTGACTTACCTACAAAATTTTGTGAAATTCGGTCCATTAGTTTTTTAGTTAGAGTGGATACAAAATCTGCACAGACAGACAGACAGACACACAGACACACACACAGACGTCAAGCTAAAAATGGTTTTTTCGTATTCTAGAGGTCTCGAAACGTGTAGATCCGTCGAAAACTCGAGTTGCGGTTTTCGACATGATTCCAATACGTTCCCTATGCATTACCATGTATTACAGGGAAAGTAAAAACCATTTTTAGCGTGACGTCTACGTGTGTGTCTGTCTGTCTGTACAATGTATGTATCCACTCTAACTCAAAAACTAATGGACCAAATTCTATAAAATTTGATAGATAAGTCACTTGGGTGCAACCCTGATACTGATTAGTTTTTAGTACGATTCGGGATAAAAGAACTCTCCTTTTTTTGCGAAATGCCCCGTAAAAATTGCCTGTATCCACTCTAGCTGAAAAACTAATGGACTGAATTTCAGAAAAGTTGCTTGTGGGTTACCCTAGTGCTGATTAGATTTTGGTACGAATCGGAAAAAACCTGCCTTTTTTGCGAAATGACCCGCAAAAATCTAAAAAATATCTACGTATGCTTAAATATATCCATTAAATGCTTGTTTTATACGCAATTTTTAACGTAGAAAAGAATAAGACCAAGCCCATTACACTAGGACTAGCCGTTCGAGATATTTCAGTATTTTCTCTGCACCACCTTTGAAAATAAGTCTAGTTACCAAATGAGTACGAAAATTAAATTAAAAATGAATTAAATTTAATTAAAATAAATAGAACGTGATATAAGTCTGCAGTGAAAATCATGTGCTGCCCACATCAGATTTTTTACTTTCCCTGTAATATATGGTAATGTATAGGGAAAGTATTGGAATCATGCCGAAAATCGCAACTCCTGTTTTCTACAGATCTACACGTTTCGAGACCTCTAGAATACGGGGGGGGGGGGGGGGGGGGGGGGGGGGGGGACCATTTTTAACATGACGTCTGTGTGCAGATTTTGTATCCACTCTAAAATGCTAATTGACCGAATTTCATAAAATTTGGTAGGTAAGTAAGTCATTTGTGGGCGACTCTGGTGCTGATTAGTTATTTTGCGAAATAGCCTGCAAAAAATGCCTGTATCCACTAGCTGAAAAACTAATGGACCGAATTTCACAAAAATTGGTTGATAAGTCGCTTGTGAGTTACCCTGGTGCTGATTAGATTTAGGTACGATTTGGAAAAAAATAACCTGTCTTTTTTGCAAAATGACTCGCAAAAATCTAAACTATAAAACTACGTATGCTCAAATATATCCATTAAATGCTTGTTTTAAATGTAATTTTTAACGATGAAAAGAATAAGATCAACCTTATTACACTAGGACTAGCCTTACGAGATATTTTACTTTTTTCGTATGTTTTCTACGCCACCTTTGAAAGAAAGTCCAGTTACCAAATAAGTACAAAAATTGAATTAAAAGTGAATAAAATTTAATTAAAATAAAGAGAACGTGGATATAAGTTTGCAGGGAAAGTCATGTGCTGCCCACAGCAGATTTTTTCATATTCTAGCGGTCTCGAAACGTGCAGATCCGTCGAAAACTCGAGTTGCGATTTTCGGCATGATTCCAATACTTTCCCTATACATTACCATGTATTCCAGGGAAATAACAAGTTATGCTCGGTTAAAAGTTGCAATTTTTTCTTCACGAATTTCAAAAAGCATACAAACATGTTCTCAAGACAGCTCAGAAAAATAGGATTTTTTTTCAACTGAGGAATATATTTGAGCGTCCATATTGTTATAACCACCAGGCCATTTTATGCAAAGTACATGTCCCGCAGATATTTCTGAAGTTAAATGGCTCAATTGGTACAAAATAAGGAAATTTAGGATTATTAGTACAGAAGGTAAAGCTCAGGGCCACAGCCAGGTACGGGCCAGATGGGGCTAAGCTCCCCTCCCCCAAGAAGTATACTCAGTCCCTCCCCCCAGATGAAAATATTAAATTTCTAGTAGTGATATAAAATTTCATATAAAATGTCATTCAAATTTTGTATAAAAAATTACTTTTAAGATTTTATAAATTGCTTCGTTTTAAAGAATTTTTTAATTTAGCTGAATTTCTGATTATACTAATGATCAATTTATTTATATATTTAAAAATATTTTAAAATTATGACAATATTTAGGATAGTTTTGTATTATTGTGAAGTTTACTGAAATACATTATAGATTCAAAATTAACTGATAAGTAAGCAGGAGTTAATATTAAGCATTAACTTGTATTAATATCAGAATGTTTCTACAAATTATTATACTAGTTAATGCTCACATTAAAATAAATTGTAATTTATATATACGAGGCATGTTTTTTATGTAAGTACCGTTTTGCGATTCCGCCGCCGCAGCGCTACGGTCGGCGTTCCGCGCATGCGCGCTGGTTACCTACATCTCTTGTCTACGCACTGACGCCATTACAGTCTGATTCTTCATTGTATACGTTGTTTACTGAGTGTTTAAGATGCCTCCGACAATCGTGAGTCCCGCCGATTGTGAAGTACGGGCTGTTATACGATTTCTTAGTGCTAAAGGCGTAAAACCGATCGATATTCATCGTGAGATCTGTGAAGTTTACGGACAAAACATTATGAGTGATGGAATGGTAAGGAAATGGGTGAGAGATTTTAAAGATGGCCGCACAAATGTGCATGATGAAGAACGGAGTGGGCGTCCTTCGGTCTTTAATGAAGATTTGGTGCAGAAAGTGGAAGAAAAGGTGAGAGAAAACAGACGCTTTACAATTTCATCAATGTGCGACTGGTTTCCTCAATATTCTCGTAGTGTTTTGTATCGCATTGTGACCGAGAACTTGAATTACCGGAAATTGTGTTCACGTTGGGTTCCAAAAATGTTGACGGATTTGCACAAAACCCAACGTTTAGGCAGTGCATTGACTTTCCTTGAGCGGTACCACAATGAAGGTGAAGATTTTTTAGACCAAATTGTTACTGGTGACGAAACATGGGTGGCCTACGTCACACCAGAATCAAAACAACAATCCATGGAATGGCGACATTCATCATCACCCAAAAGAGTGAAGTTTAAGCAAACAATTTCTGCCCGGAAAATCATGTGCACAGTTTTTTGGGACAAAAAAGGAGTATTGCTAGTGGAGTTTCTGCCTCGTAATGAGACAATCAATGCAGCGTCTTATTGTGAGACATTGAACAATCTGCGTCGTGCAATCCAGAACAAAAGACGTGGCAAGTTGAGTAAGGATATCGTTTTGCTGCATGACAATGCCCGTCCACATGTGGCTAATCGGACCAAAGATCTCATCAAATCTTTTAAATGGGAAACTCTAGATCATCCTCCATACAGCCCTGATCTGGCGCCCAGCGACTACCATTTGTTCCTGCACTTGAAGAAACACCTGGGTGGTCAGCGTCTTCAAGACAATAACGAAGTCAAAACAGTTGTGATACAGTGGTTAACAAGTCAGGCGGCAGAATTTTATGAGGAGGGTATTCAAAAACTGGTGCCACGTTATGACAAGTGCCTCAATATTCACGGAAATTATGTAGAAAAGTAGATTAAGGTACAGGCTTTCATGTAGAAATAAAATTATTGCGATATCTTTGCACGTCTTTTTTTAATTACAAAACGGTACTTACTTAAAAAACATGCCTCGTACTAATTGCTAAATGTCCGTCTGTCATGCTTTTTTTAGGCACTTCCCGAATAGATAGAGACTTGCAAATTTTGTACACGGCTCAGTCGTTCGATAAAACTCTCTGGAAAAATCAAATTTTTTGAAAACTTTCTCTAGAGGGGGTGCTCCACACCAAAACGTTTGAAAAGTGAAATGATAGGAAAGCATGCTTTGTGATGAGCTAGTGACTTCAAATTTGGTGTATGGGTAAATCATTCGAAAGGAAGAAAGTGTGCAATTTCAGATTTCCAATATTTTCTACTTAAGGGGGTGCCACACACCAAAATGTTCGATTTACCGAATAAATAAGAAAAGGCTCCTTTAAAATTTGATAGAGGCTTTAAATTTGGTATATGGGTTAATCATTTGACAAAAACAGATGAATAGTTTTTCAAAAATGTTCGTTTAAGGGGGTGCTCCAGAGTAAAACGTTCGAAAAGTGAATTGATAAAAAGCCATGCTTCAGAATGAGATATCAAATTTGGTGTAATGGTAGATAGTTTGGAAGACAAAGTGCACAATTTCAGTTTACCAATATTTTCTACTTTAGGGGGAGGGCCGCACACCAAAATGTTCGATTTTCGGAATAAAGGAGAAATGCAGTTTTTAAAACGTGATAGAGGCTTGATATTTGGTATATGGGCGAATCATGTGAGAGAAATCACAAAAAGAATAGTTTTCCAAAAATGTATATTTAAGGGGATGGGTACTCCACACAAAAGCATTCGAAAGGTGAAATGCTAGAAAAGCATGCTTCGTGATGAGATAGAGACTTCAAATTTGGTGTACGGGTAAAAAGTTGGAAAGGAAGAAAATGTGCAATTTCAGTTTTCTAACATTTGCCAGTGTAGGGGGGTGCCACTCACTAAAGTGTTCAATTTGCCGAACAAATGAAAAATGCCTCCTTTACAATGTGATACTGTCTTAAAATTTAGTATATGGGCTAACCATTTGACAAAAAAACCAAAGATAAATACGGTTTGACAAAAATGTTAATTAACGAGGTGCTACACAGAAAAACGTTCGAAAGGTGAAGTGACAGAAAAAACATGCTTCACGATACGATCAGGGATGTATCTACAGTGGTCGGCGGTGGTCGGGGTTTCCACCACTCAGAATTTCCGACCACCACTCAATTGCCGACCACCACTCATCTAAAAAAAGATACATATTATAATTACATTTAAAAAAAGTTATATTCAATTTTATCAAATGTTTTTCTTTAATATAAAAGTATACAATACTAATACGGTTTGTGTGTGCGAATTAACGCGAAGCTCGTTTCGAAATTTTATATTCGCAATTATAATTGTTCTGGAAAATCAACCACCACTCACATTTCTCTAGATACATCCCTGGATACGATATAACTTCAAATTTGGTTTACGGGTAGATAGTTTGAAAGGAAGAAAGTGTGAAATTTCAGATTTCCAATATTTGCTATTTTAAGGGGTGCCCCACACTAATATGTTCGATTTTCAGAATAAATGAGGCACGCTTCCTTTTAAATGTGATAGAGGCTTGATATCTGGTATATGGGCCAATCATCTGATAAAAAACCCAAGACAGAGTTTTCAAAAATGTTCATTTATGGGTGTGCTTCACAGGAAAAGTTTGAAAGGAGAAATAATAAAATAGGTATGCCTCGGGGTGGGATAGACTAATGTGGTGTACGGGTAGATAATTCGAAAGGAAGAAATGCGCAAATTAAGTTTCCCAATATTTTCTTCTTTAGGGGGTTCTGCACACCAAAATATTCGATTTATCGAATAAATGTGAAACACGAATTATTAAATTTACATTATTCAGGGGTTGCTTATTGCGAGACCGTTGATTTTCAACGGGTATTCAGCTAGTTATTATATATTAATATTGATGTATAGTAGCTATATGGATATTAATAATCGGCTCTAGCTTACAAATAAACATGCAAATATTTGTTAATTTATATGAATTGAAATATATAATAGTAATCATGGTTTATAAATGCTAATGATTAATAGCGTTATTGGTGAGCCCCTCCTTTAAGACTGTTGAGCCCCTTTTGGATTTCCCTTCAGCCTCCTCTTCAATTTTGTTTCTGACTACGGCTATCATCTCAGAGTAGAAGCTGGAGCACAACCGTAGCAATTAATAAAAATGCTACACGAAAGTCATGAAAGTAAAATAATGTAAAATGTAATATTTCATACATCAAATAGCATATTTTTAACAGTTTGACAAATAATTGCATGTAAAAGATTTAGTATCTTAATATATTGATTGTATATTTTTTTTTATTTGTTATGGCATGCTGAAATTTTAAAAGAATGAGTTAAGAAGTAATTTGTGTTTAAGTTGTGCACACTATTTTAATGTAGCGAAAAAACTTGTTATTGAAAATTGTTAAAATTACTTGGAAAAAAGTAAAGTAACCAACATACAATTTCAAGTTACCATTGCACATTTCATTATATTAGTTAATGATATTTTAATAATACAAAACTAATTTAATCTTTATTACATTTTCAATTCAATGGAATTGTAAATATTAATGCCAAAAAGTTCCATTATACAGCTTTATTAAATTTGCAAAGCCCTTGAGTTATTTCAAACTCTATAATTAAGCAAAATTGTTTACTATTTGTTAATGTGTGGTAGTAAAAAAAGGAAGATGTGCTATATTGGAAGGCATTGCATATTTCATTATATTAGTTAATGTTATTTTAATAATATAAAACTAATTTAATCTTCCTTACATTTTCAATTCAATGAAATTGTAAATAAAATATTAATGCCAAAAAGTTCCATTATACAGCTTTATTAAATTTGCAAAGCCCTTGAGTTATTTCAAACTCTATAATTAAGCAAAATTGTCTACTATTTGTTAATGTATGGTAGTAAAAAACGGAATATAAGATGTGCTATATTAGAAAACCTGAACTTCTACAAATTATAGTGCATAGGTTAATAAATGGCATTCAACTAGTATTTTATCTTAATTCTAAATCACTTCAATTTACAACAAAAATAATAAAATAAAAATAAATAAGCATATTGAAAGTTAAATTGAATTTATTTTTATGATTATCTTATGATATTCAAAGAAAAATATAGTATTCAGTAATCATTTTAGTTTCAGCGTACTTTAGCTGTAAGTGAATGTACTGAAAAATTATTTAAATAAAATGCCTGATTAAGCAATAAATACACAGGATTCTTTTTCAAACTTTTATTAAAGCATCACTGACTAATTGAATGGAATCCATTCATCTTTACCTCCAGAGTGAATTTGAGTAATTAAATATTTTATTTTAAAGACATTTACAGCAATATTAATCTGTTAAATCACCCATTTTAATGTGAATTATGGAATTATTTGTGAACAAGCATAAATACAACATTTCCTTATGTTTTACTTTGTTCTACAATTTGTAGAAAATTTTAAACTTCCAAATTTAATGAATATTATTGCTTTACTGACAAATTATTATTTCTTTACATCGAACAGAGAAACAAATAGGAAGCAAATAGCAAAAGTTCCGATAGCGATCTGGAAGACCTAGTGGGCCTACAAGCCGAGACGTCAAAAGTTAGGGCTCCAGACTCTGCTCTCGGAGGAGTCGCCACGGCCCTGTTAAAGCTAAAGGCGTGCAAAGATCAAAAAGTGCATTGTTCATAAAATAATGAGTAAAAGATGAGATTTGACAGATGTACTTTAAGGTGGAATGATTGTGGACGTTCGGCCGGAAGCTGTTGTATGATCATTGACAAAACGGCTGAACTTGTAAATTGTTCCAGCAGTAGTCTGAGTTTAAAACAGACTACTGTTGGAACCATCTCAGCGTCAACAATCATTTCACGTTCAAGAAATTCCTCAAGTCTCATCTTTCACTCATTTTATAAGCAATGCACTTCGTTGATCTTGGCACGAGTTTAACTTTACCTTCTGTACTAAGGAAAAGTGACTACCAGACATAAAATCACATCTTTGGCGCAAAGCGTGGGGTTGTCATCAACGGGAATTGAATGTTCGAGCTGAGCACAGAAATGGTAAACTTGCTCCTAATTTAGGAGATATCATTTTGATTTTTTAATAAGCATTCTGTGAAAATGTGCTTAAATTGGAGACTTTCTAAAACTCCATCACACAATGTACATTGATAATATATAATCTTACTTCAAGGAAGGCCAAATTGTTTATATACTTAATATAAAATATACATATTATTAACAAGGCTTAAATATACATTTATTTTCTAATTTCTCAAAATGTTGTTACACCTAATACTTGATATTTAAATGCCTTTAAAAGCATAATATTTTTGATAATGATATTTAAATGTACAATCCTAGCTTTAGGAACACTTTTTGGCACGTTCTGAGAGTATAAATATATTTTTAAAAGGGGGTTTACCATGTATTCATACAAATAATGTTTGATTTTAGTAAAATAAAGAGTTTAAGGACTTTTTGATCATCAAAAGTTACTTTGAACTAAATCTAGTATTATTCCAACCACTTTTGGCAATATCTTTATTATCTTTAAATGAATAACACTTAACTTTCAAAATACAAGATTTATATTTAATCAAATTAATGTTTGTTTTAATGAAAATTTATTAACAGTTAAAAGGCAAAATAACATTCACAAAACGGGCAAGAAATTCCACTAAACTATTCACTCATTTCTGCTAAAAGTTTTAAATAGTGAGACTAGACCAAGAAAAGGGTATATGTTTCAATAAGTACATAGTACCAAACTTACAAACCTTTAAAATCTAAATATCTGAAGACAATGTTTACAGGAGTATAAAAAACAGTTTGTTCAATAAATCACATAATGTAAATTGAAAGTTTTGCAGGCAGAACTTTAATAGTCAATTAATTGATTCAACTTCTTGTATTATGTACAGGGCCATTTTTACAGTACCTTACAGGAAAAGCCAATCCTCCTGTCTGAACCTTGTCATTAAAAGGGCCATAAAATGGGAGGTAGTCATTTTCTTGATAGATATTCACTGTAGTCTCAGAGTTGAGGCAACGTAATTAAGTACAAATTAAGATAAAATGCAATTGCAGCTACTCTTGAGAATATTCTGAATCCCCCTTTTTAGTGCTAGACAAACCAACAAACATGAAGTCAAAAGGGCAAAATGAGCCATTTCGACTTTTTGACATTAGGAAAGTTGAACAGTCTAGCAAAGGAAATTTAATGTATCCTCAAAACAGCATTGTATATTAATGCTGCATGGTATATTAATTAATGTTTAATTATGTTGCCTTACAACTCTGGGATTTAGTGAATGCTCATCAAGAAAATGACTACCTCTGATTTTATAATCCTTTTTGTGATGAGGTTCAGACAGGAAGATTGACTTTTCCTGAGAGGTACTGTAAATGTCTCTGTACATGATACAAGAAGTTGAATCAGTAAAGTAACTGTTCGAGTTCTGCCCGCACAACATTCAATTTACATGATGCGATTTATTGAACAAACTTTTTGCAAACTTTGTGGTACTTAGTTAATTGCAAATATGTTTCTTTTTCTTTATATGCAAGTGTTATACTTTTAAATTATAAATAGCATGTTTCTTTTTTGAACGTTTAAGATGTTGGATCAGGAAATAGCTTTGGAAATTGTTTTGGAAAAAAAAGGAAAAAATTTTATCACAAAAATAAGTATTATTAATAAAAGTTTAATGAATTTGGCTTAAATTTCATTATCAGTGAAATTGTATAAACTGTGTAATTGCGATCACAGAATTTATTCAATACTACAAGTAACGCTGGTGCCATCTATGTATGAGTAATGTAAACAAATTATTAATTCTCTCAATATCATTTAGTTTAACGATATACCTAATTATCTCAAGACAGTAATTGCAGAAAATTAAATTTCAATGAAAAAAAAATAATTTTGAGATCTTCCCATAAAATTAAAGAGAAATTCAGTCTATATGTAGAGTCTCAAAGAATTTTTGAAAAAAAAAGAAGTTAAAATTAAATACACTACATTCAAATTAAATTCCAAATACATTTGTAATGTAGACAACTAAAAATGCATAAATAAAGTAGTCAAAGATGCAATTCATGCACAAGTAGCAAGCACAAGGTGAGTGAAAAATATAAAAAAAAATAGCGACGTTCTACGAAGTGCTCTGATCAGTTACAGCCAAGAAATTTTATGAACTTTGCAACTACAATGGTTTATTTAAGAAGTTGTATGCAAGAAGTTTGTTGTTCAACTTCCATTTCACATGATGCAAGTTCATACAATAAGCTAATAGTTCCAATTTATAGATTCAACTTTTTGCACTGTGTACAGGGACCATAATAAATGATATAGCATAAAGAAAAACAGGGCAGTGCGCCCTTCTGAAATAGCTCGGTAACACTTTCATTTAAAGACCTTTAGAAAATATAATTTTGATATCCCCTTCGCATCGATGCAAAGGATCATCATGGAAATGCTGCTATACAACCGAGGCGGGAAGCATTGGTAATGAAACAATTCTAATTGAAAAGAAATTTTAATTTAATTTTACCTTCTGTTTGGTGGCAGTGCAGGTTCAACCAGCAGTTGGGACCCCATGACGGCGTAGCCTAAAAACAAAATGATTTTTTAAATGCAATGAATGCTTTACTTATTGTCTCAGAACTAAAATTGTTTAATATATTATCAAAGTGAAGAACAAACAATGAAAATCTAAGCAGTTTGACATTTAACTGTTTGAAAAAAAGCGACCAGTTTTACAAAAAAGAAGTTAAATCCAGTATAACTAGGCAAGTACTTTTCATGACACCCAATAAGCCAGTGAATAAACTGTTTATTATAACGCAGAGGAAAATTTTTTTTTTTCATCATACAAAATGTATGCATTTTCAAAATAATTCCAAAATGCTTTCTCATAATTAAACCATTAAAAATACTTTTAACAGGATATGAGACATTTTACACAGTATAAGGAAAGTAAAGAGAAAAATCTCTGAGGGTGTTTAACTTCTATACCTTACCTAATTTAACAAACCTTACGTCAGGGATTGAAAAATCTTTTGAAATGTTAGGAGCCAGTCTAGAAAACTTAGGAGTCAAAAAAAACATCAGAGCAATGTATTTTTAAAAAATTTTATTAGTACTAATAAGATCATGCAAAATAGATAAATATAAAATTTATACACACTATATACAATTATACACTGTATATAAGGTCTCCTAGTTTTTGTTTTAAAATACCGATGGTTAATGGTTTTATTAGGGTTAAAGTTCTTTAGCTCATGTCCATTTAAATTTATCATCAATAAATTTCGTAAACTGTCTACTTCGTTCTGTTTAAGTATCAGCCTCATATGTGAAAATCCTCTCTCACATGAAGCTGTGAAAACTGGTATGACAGTTTCTGCCTTAGTAAGAGAATATAAATTTGGAGATCTGTCTTTCATGGTTTCAGTTTTTTCTAATAATTGTTCAATATTAAATTTTTTAAGTGTTATTAGATCAAACCACTCTTAAAAGATCATCAAGAAACTCTTCTGTTTTCATAAGTAAAAGTCCCTAAGTTAGCAATATCCTGCCAAATTCGTCACCAAGTGTTAGAGAGGTGGACGGATGGGAAAAATGGGTTATTCTTATAATAAATTTTAAGTAGCTTATGATGTCTTTTTTTGCAAATTTTATAAGAAAAAATTTGAAAAATCTATATCGTTGGTCTAAATGATCACAATTTATAACTTACCCTTCACTTTAAAAGGACTTAAAATTGTTTTTCAATTGATACCATACCTGACAATGTCGGGGGAAATAATCCCCCGAGGAAAGCTAATGACTTCACAAACACAAAAATTGTATTGCAGCTATTTTTCACAACACATCGGAAAAACTCTCATCTCAAAATTCGTGAGATTTTGAGACATTCGTGACCGCTTTCCTAACCTTTTCCAGACTTTTGTGCACACCGAGAAAATTTGAAATTTGCAAGGAAAATATTTTTGCCTGCGGAAGAAAGAAAATTTTCTGGGACATAAACGGGGATGGGATGGGGGGGGGGGGGGGGGGGGGGGGGGAACCACAACAGAGATTGAAGCTATACTAATTCTCATGATCATTAGGCCATAATTCTTTTTATGCATGATGTCACAGTGAAGATAAAACTCTCTCCCCATACACGATTATCTTAAATTCCAGATGTAAGATCGGAAAAACTCCCATTTCAAAATTCATGAGATTTTGGACATTCGTGACAGATTTCCCAACCTCCATGTGGGCACCCTGAGAAAATTTGGAATTTACAAGGAAAATATTTTCACCCGCAGAAGGAAGAAAATTTTCCGGGACATAAATGAAAAAAAAAAACTGAAATACTCTGAAAAATAAAAACCAACACAAAAGTGGAAATTTACGGTTTCACGGAAGAGTCTCGTGCCTGTAATTAAAGAGAAATTGTGGTCGCCAGATTCGATTTTTTAGTCACCATGGCAACCTGTATTTTTCAAACCCTGCTACTTTTATAATTTAAAGTAAAAAAAAAAAGAAATGGACATAGGAGGCACACTCTTTATTCCTTTAACTCTTTCAAATACCACTGCACAATATACACCATAATTGAATATCTTGAAATATAATGTAGTGATACTTCAGTTCAGTTTAAAATTTAAAGGTGTAATGATTTCTGTTCTGTCTGGCTCTGAAATATTTAATGAGTGAATAAAACATGAAAATAGGAATTCAGTTAACACTATTTTAGAATAAGAAAACTTTTTGCACCCATTTCTCTTTTGAACTTCGGGTTACACTGATGAAGGGGATCAAGCATATCCCTGAGAAAGTTGTATGTTATATTATTTGTGCTTTTATATGTTGCTCAAGTTTTTAATCGCACAAAGTGCATTGTACTTATTGATGGCCTAATTTAGAATATTTAGATAAAGGTGGATAGAAAAATGTTTTTGGGACTATTGCTTAGAAAAAAAAGACAATACTAAATTGCACAATAACAAATAAGGAAAAATAAGTGGAAACTAATACAAACAAAAATAAATAAATACTAATAGTCACGAGTCATTCTTGAGTGTATAATCTAGGCTATATTTTGGTGTATAATCTAGGCTCTGGAAGGGGAAGGGACAGCTGACACCCCTGTTGCCTGTAACACAGACTTCTAAGATGGAAGTGTATGTGATAAATGCTGACAATATATCATGCTCTATATTTGAAAATTGAATGAATAGTTGGATTAAGTACAACAGGGAAAAATATGTTAAAATGATAAAACAAAGGCTTTTTATAAATTCTAAATGAAAACTCAGGTATTTGATGGAGAAGGGAACTATATTCCAAGAGAGTTTCTGAATGTTAATTTCCTGACACACATGAACCCCTGTAAAAAATCCTCACAATTACAAAATTAATATAATAAGAACGAAGTTTCGAAAGAAATATTTTACTTAATGCCAGGGCTGTAGAGTCTGTACCTCAAACCTTCGACACAAACTCCTCATTTTATCTATTGTTCGACTTTAATTCAGATTCCACTTGTTTTCCAATATCTGACTCTGATACCGACATAAATAGCAATCAATGTTTAATTTTTCATTATTAATAGTTTTATAATTGATAAACATTTTGATGTTTTTAATTTATTGTCAAACAACAACTTACACTTTTTAAAAATATTCCAAAATATTTCTATATTTTGGTTCCATATTTTTACATAGTCTATTTTACATTTTCTATAGTCTATATTTTTACAGACTCCGGCTCCACGTCAAACTGCTACCGAGTTTGACTCCACGACTTTACACTTATGCTTAATAAGGGGACTCATACCTCACTAGCACTTATGAGCTGCCTCTATGTTAACCAATGGGAAAATTTGTTTAGAAGATTCTTCCGTGAATTATTCCCGTAAATGTTAACTGTTTTTGTGATATTAAAGGATAAACATATATTTCATTTCAATTGCGATTTTTTAAAATATTTAAATTTAAAGTGTTTCAAAAATTAATTTAAAAGTTAACATTCCAACGGAAGTTTCCATTAGGGGCTTCAGTAGCAAATTTGAAAGAAAATTTGAATATTTTGCTTAATTAAATAAAATAGTAATACATTTTTCTATTGATATTAGCAAATATTATAATTTCATCCTTATAAGATAGATTTAAAATAATCCATATGGAATATTTTAAGTACAGATATGTGGAACAGAATGAAGAGAAGTTTACGGCAACCCTGTAAGTCGGATGCTTGTGGGTCGTACAATCTCTGTCAGCAATAGATCTTTATATGCAGTCAACAACTGGGGGGAGAAAGCGATTGTTTGACAGCTATTTATCAAGAAAAGCACAGCCCTCTCACTTCAGGGTGCAACAGCCCTTTGCTTTTTAGGTTCCAGAGGGACTGTGACAATACAGTTTTTCCTAGAACTGGTAAAAGATTCCAAACTAGTTTTGGACAGGATTCTAGCTTATTGCAGTTCATGCGCTTCTGCTGCTGATGCAAATCTGTTTCATTTTTGAGAGAAATATTTGTCTTTCTTTAAATTAAAAACTGTTTATTTCAACGAGTTCCTATACCATTTCTCTACAAATACACCAAATTTCATAGTTTCATGCTACAGATTTTGCGATACAAGACAAACTCGAGGGACGTGACAATACAGATGAAAATTTTTCACTTCTAAAGTGCATAAAAGTAGAAAAAATCATAAACTACTTAGAAAAAAAAAAAACCAGTCTTGCAAAAATTCATTGTACATGTCTTTAAAAATTCTTAGTCTTGCTATTGTTAGTTTGCCAAGGACACCAACTCGCAGTTCAAATATTTTGTCTTTGACTTTAAATATTTTTTAAACTAAAGTTTGAATCAAAAAATGATTTATTAAAGCAAATATACAAAATGTTACATTTTTGTATGTTATAATTTTTGTGGTAAGAGACACAGAAATTAGAGGAATGCGAAATCTGTCAAACGGCAGTGTCAGCTAAAAGATAGTTTTCTTTATAGGTAACAAGAAATTTAATTTTTTTCAATCTAAAAATGTAGCTGAATATTAAATTATATATATATATTAAATATATATATATATATATATATATATAATATATATATATTAAATTATATATATATATAATATATATATATTAAATTATATATATATATATAAGTTAAAATATAATAGTGTACTGATGTATATGCAAACAACGCATTCAATAGTAGCACTTTTATAAACACTTTCCAAGATAGTTAAAAATTGCTTATGATTTTGGTCATTTTGTCTGTCTGTCCGTTTGCTCGATAATTGCCATGAAAATGACTTTATCGAAATGACATTTTAGTAGTTTTTTTATATTTAGTTGTTGAGACGGTTTATGTATGGGATGTCTGAGAATGATAAATAATATCACACAATTAGTTTACCGGCCACACAGAAAGCTACCATTAGCCTATGGGTTGGTCGTGTGGTCTGGGTTTTCTACACAATTAGTTTAGGATACCGAGTTGAAAAAATGAAATACATTGAACGCCATGGGACTTTATTTTTCAAACATTTTTAAGCAAAGTTAAAATTCACAAATCGCTTCGAAAATTTTAGAAAATATTCAAATTATCACATAAAATGAGTAAAAAAAATTTCAGCAAAATATATAAGGTAGTTTTTTAAATAAAATTTGAAATAATAATTACACCCATGATATATGAAGTGATCACGTAAATCATTGCAAAATAAATATGGCTTTCATTTTCCGCTCTTACTGTAGATATTTAAAGATAATTTAAGTTTATATTTAGTGTTGCATCCATCATAAAACCGCCTTTGTGTGTGTGTGTATTATCTGTATCTAAATTCTGTGCCAACACAATTAGAATACTTTGGAATTTAAATGATCACAAAACTTTGATTTGTCCTACCACGAAGCCTAATTTTAACACTATGTACAGTATAGCAAATGTAAAAGAATTAAGCGATTTCAAAGTGAGTTGTATAAGAATTGGTGAATTTTGTTCGTGCAAAATTCTTAGCTCTGAAGTCTGGAATATAAGTGATATGCATGAAATATTCATTGATTTTACATAGAGATGCAGACTATTTATATTTTGATGACATGTGAATAAAGTTTATTTTGTGTAACTAGCATTGTCTTTTTCAATGAAGTTTGAAGTTTTCAAGTATATAAACTATACTGATATAGATAAAACCAAGGACAAAATGTTTTTTAAAAAAACTAAAGGTCTTTTATTTAACATCCTAAAAGACGTACAAAATATTGTTAAAAACTGCCACAGCGCTTTCGGACTTATATAAGCCCTTCATCAGTGGCTACATGAGTGGTAAAAGCATGGAATGTTTATAATATATATATATATATATATGACTGTCTTTGTCCTTATGACTTGCATTATGCTTTATTATTTCCTCTTTTTGTCTTAATTTCTTTGTATTTGTAGAAAATTTTGGAATAGTGTATTATGAGTTACTACATACATTCTAACTTTGGATTTTATAATTTATTTTTATATATATATATATATATATATATACATATACATCAGATATATATACATCAGATGGCGCTCTCTTGTACTCTTTCCTAATACATTGTTTAGTGCAACGAAAATGTGTCTTGTAAAATGTGTCTTATATAATGGTGAAGAAAGGTATGACTTTAATTCTATCCGAATCATTGTGGATTGTTGGTTAGATTGCTTATATGTTTGCTTAATGCACTTTCATTATATTCATTCCAATTTCCTATTGCTTATTTTTTGTTATTTTCGTTTATGTTATAGTCTGGAAATGTGTCGGATCTTTTGACGTTATTTCGGCCATGTGGCTGTATCGTTGAGCGAAACACATTTGGAACCTCTGTGGATGCAAAGATCCTTGATAAGCTGGATTCACAGAGCTTCTATCCTATTTCATATTTTCGGATTGTATCTTTTCTCTTATTTTGTCATTTTAATATATTGAGCCTCCAGATTTTGATAATCCTTTGTTGTTTGAACTTGATTAGTATGCTTCGCTCTTGAATGTTGATAAATTCATGTGTATTATTCATATTTAAAATTAAGATAATTTTGTCTTTTATGGTAGCATTGTTTTCCTTTTGTCTGATATTTCCTATCATATCATATTTAATTAATTTTCCTCCGTATTGTTTTTGAACCAGGGAATGACACTGATCATGTTTTAAATTAGTATAACTATTTTAATTTTACTTTTAATTTTAATTTTATCTTATTTATTATATATATATATATATATATATATATATATATATATATATATATATAGAGAGAGAGAGAGAGAGAGAGAAAGACCATTTTAAAACAAATTTGCATAAAATATAAATGGTAAATGAACTTGCCAAAATAATCAAAAAAAAAAAATAATTCAAGAAATATACACTGAAATTACAAAATAAGTTTAAACACTTAAATTTAAAAATATTACAAGAGAAGAACTAATACAAATTTTAGAAAAACGTCAAGCATGATATTCCTGAGAATGACGTCACAAATAACTTAAGAGATTTGAATTGCATAATAGAGTCGAGAATGAGTCGCCAAGCATAACTTAAAATTTGAACAGGATCAAAATTACAAATTGATTCATGGTAAATATATTTACCGTAATTTTGATCCTGTTCAAATTTTCAGTATTCACAGATTCTTTCAGTACTTTCAGTATTCCCGGATTATAATTTTTGTACCAAATTTCATTCGAATCGCTCCATTCATTCATAAGATATCAGCTCCATAGACTAACACACACACACACCCTCATCACCTCAAAAATGTTCGATTCGTGATCAGGGATGCTTGAAACGTGCTCTGCCGTCTAAAACTAATTCGAATTTTCGACCCCACCACAATACTTTCCTTATACATTATACTATGTATATAAGGAAAGAAACTGGAATTTTACACTGCTTTTCAAATCGATTTTCCCAATTTTAAAGTCAATTTCGTGTTATTAATTAATAAATAAAATAACTATTTTTAAATTTATGCAAATTTCCCAATAAATTAATCAAATCATCAGTATGATATGACAAGACAAGCGGAGTTCAAAACTCAGAGCAATATCTTTCTTTCTCTTTGGAAGGACTGAAGTGGCCCATTCGATCCAATACCCCACCCATACGTGCTTTGTATTGCAGCATTCACTCAGCAGGAATAAGAAGGGTACCAGAATTTATGGCTGAAGTGCATCCCGAAATTCGACTACAATGAGAGGTGTACTTTTTCATACGAAAATCACTTCGATGATGGGCAGCTCAATTAGGAGAAGGGACTGTGAAAAAAGAGTTAAAGACCAAATTCTTGCAACCATGCCATTTTTACAAGCGACATCTAGGGAGAAGATTATCACGGATCGGAGTTCCGCTGAACGGTAAGAGGGGCCTTAATACTGTCTTCAGAATGTAATTAATGAAACAAAAATGCATCATTAGAATGAGTATCTGAAAGTAATATGGCATCACTAATACAAAACAGCAACATAGAGATGCTGAAATGTTGACATGATGCGAAAATCAATACAATATTTATAGAAAATGCTTATAAAACCATATATTTCTATATTACAATAAAATTAAACATATACAAAATAAATAGGTCATCACTCCATGTTAATTCAATCCAAACATTTATAAATGTTACTAACTCAGATTTTCCTGAAACTCTGTGCAAATTTACATAAAGTTAATGCAATGAAAAATATTAATTTAATCATGGCATCAATTTTAAACTCTGTGAGAAACCCAGAAGAACTTCAGAAATACAGAATACAGTTTTCAGTATGTTTTGGCTCTTATGCAGTCAGACCTTTGAGTAGAAGCATTTCAGCTAAAACATTTGAAAACAAAGCGATTAAGATTTTTATCACCACCGGGATCTGCTCAGGGAGGCAGAATAAAGCCATCAGCCTGTCATCAAACATGAGGGGAACTAAGATTCCAAGAATGGAGCCAGTGTGATCTAGGCGTCATTGAATTCCGAGACAAAATTCGAAAGAATAGACTATGGTGGACTGATGATCACGGTGGCATATAGGAATACAGATAAAGTATGGCATTCCAGGGGGAGATGCCACACGAAACACCCATCAGAGAAGTTACATTAACAGGAGCTCGTGAAGCAAGCAAATAATACGGATCACTCATATGCCTCTCAGCATTTCAGAGATCTGAATAAAATATAAAGTCTGTAGAATGATGGCGAATAAACATTTCACATGATCGCAAGCTCTGTGTCCAATTTGTTGAATACCCGGCTTTATTTCTTTTAGCGCACTCACCGATTCAACAAACAAGCACTTCTGAAAAGCAAGAGATGAAGTTTATCAAAAACCAAAGGGTTCTTATTCTCAGGTGACTCACACGACTTCGGGGCACCCAGCTCAACTATTTGGAGTCATCACAAACAGCTATTCTAACATATCAACAATTTTTTTACACTCTGATTAAAAAAAAATTATTTGAGAATTTTCAGAGTTGTATAAGACACTATAGCTCAAAAAACTAATACCTGAAAGCAAAGAAATAATATTTCTACTTTCAATAAATTAAGCTAACTTTAACATTTTAGAAAGTCTTGTTTTTTGCATTGTAAGTAGCCAGTTGCTTAACTTATTTAGACTTATCCCAATGTACGATTACATAATCACATGCCAGGCCATAAAAAAAGCTTGACATTCTAACATAAGCCTAAATACAGAAGGGTCAAATCTTGACAGGGCATGACACGTTCCATCAGGTCCAATTTCTGTAAGTAAATTTGACCTGTAACTCCATCCCAATTAGTTAGAAACCCTATTCTAAGTGAAAACTTCCAGGTGTTTGATTGGGGGGTGGGGACCATTTTCCAAGAGTTCTCAGTTTTAATTCCTTGACATATGTGAACCCTGTACAAAATCCTCACAATTACAAAAGTTATCCATTGGTAAGCATTAAGATAGTTTTGAAAAATATTTTACCTAATGCTGTCTTCAGAATGTAATTAATGAAACAAAAAATGTATCATTAGAATGAGTATCCAAAAGTAATATGGCATCATCATACACAACAGCAACATAGAGATACTGAAATGTTGACTCGCTGCGAAAATTATGGAAAATGCTGCGATATTTATGGAAAATACTTATAAAATTACAATTCTTTATTACAATAAAATTAAACATATACAAAATAAATAGGCCAACACAACATGTTAATTCGAGACAAACATTTATAAATGTTATTAATATCAGTTTAGCTGAAACCCTATGCAAATTTATATAAATTAAAGTTAATGCAATGAAAAATATTAATTGAATCATGGCATCAATGTTAAACTCAGATTTCAGAAGGGGGGGAAAAAAAGAAAAAAAAAATGAGAATTTTCATGAGGGTCGTGACACTTCAACTGGAGGTAGATAAATTCCATTAGATCTCCAAAATGTTCAATTCCGGTAAATGAAATTCTGACCTGTAACTCTATTCAGTTAGAAACCCTATTCTAAATGAAAGCTTTCAAGTTTTTGAGAGTGGGGGGGGGGGGGGGGGGGATTATTTCCAAGAGAGTTTGAGTTTTCAGACACATGAACCTTGCACAAAATCCTTACAATTACAAAATTTATCTATTGGTAAGCACTAAGATGGTTTTGAAAGAAATATTTTTTCTAATGCTGTCTTCAGAATGTAATTAATGAAACAAATAATGTATCATTAGAATGAGTATCTGAAAGTAATATAGCATCATTAATACAAAACAGCAACATAGAAATGCTGAAATGTTGACATGATGCAAAAATCAATCCAATATTTATGGAAAATGCTTAAACTAAATATTACAAAGAAAAAAATTTAAACATATACAAACAGATCGATATCATATAATGCCTATGCATATCTCACACTAGAAAATAGGCAAATACGTTCTGCAAATTAAGTGTGCCTATTTTTACGCATTGATTTTATTAAAAAAAATTTGCCATCTAGTGTCTACAGGTCATGGGGATACAAATTTCCAGAAAATGTTACAAATTTAGAAAGAAAATCACAAATTTTGAGGAAATCAGTTTTCTCGTTTTTCTGGAAATCTCTCCCAGTAATTGCAAAATCTGCATTTGCAGCAGATTTCCCCTGCGTCATGAGAGAGATAACCAATAATCTTTTTCCCAATTTTAAAATGTATTGAAATCGGGTCAACCATTTTGAAACACCCTGTATACAAAATTGTTCAAGTACATTGTTGATTACAGTGTTCTCACCCATTTTCAGTGAACTCCTTTGAATTGCTTTATTTCGTTAGTTCTAGCTGTTTATATTTACAAAATTGATATTTTTTTCAATCAATTGCTAACAATATTCTAATATATTTCTACTTTATGCATAGGTGCCTGTAAAACTTTTTCCAGGTTGGGGGGGGGGGGGGGGGGCAAACTCAAGCCCATGATGTACAACGACAGGCCTGATGCTCACCTTTGTTATATTAATGTCCAAGGGGGTTACATCCCCTATGGGCGACCATGGCTTCATATTTAACAAGGAAGATCAATCATGCATAAAGCATTGATTATAAAACACTTTCCAACTTCAATGCAATTTTATATGAACATCTCTAAAATGCGATACATTCCTTGGCAATATTTTAAAAATTATCACAACACTACAATAATTCATAATATTTGAAAACTTCATCGAAAACAAATGAACTTTATTCAAATGACGTCATCGAAATATAAATCATCTCTAAAAGCAGCATTTCATTAATAAACATTTTTCCAATCTTTTCATTTATCACAATATTATAATAATTTTATTTAAAAACTTAAAACCATGGAGCTACAAGTAATTTAACTCTATGCTTAAAACTTCATCGAAAAAATCATCTGGTTCTCTGTGTAAAATTAATGAATGTTTCTTTCATATCAGCTATTTTGCAGCCTCCATGAGATAAATAATTTTGCGTTAAAGAAATGCAGCAATCTTTTGGTGTTTACATTTTCCATAAGTGAAAATTAGGCTTTGCTGTAGAAATAATCAGCTGGATAATCATTTAAACTCAAATATATTGTAATTGCGTTGTCTCAGTATGTAGATGTACAGAATTTAAGTAAAAATAAAGCCGCTTTAGGACGGATACAAATACAACACTAAATATGAATAAAACATGACACTTCATATATTCTCAAATTTTCAAAATATCGAGAAATGTGAGATGTTCTTTCTCATTCATAATTTATTAAAGCCACGGAAGTATTTGCAGCAATGTATTTTTAAAATTTATAATTGGGCCCTTTTCTGGAAGGTAGCACCCTGCCCTTTTGAAATCCTACTATGAACCCTGGGCATGGAAAAGACTACATTGTAGCAGTGGCTAATGTAAACAGCTAATAAAATTTAAATTTTAGCATATTGCTTTTATTTTCAACACTGAAATCTGACCTGCAATGCAAAATGAACATTTAAATCACTAGAATAATAAATCATCTGTCATGGTCGTGTCTCAATTTGTTTCTTAAATAGCTTAATCAGAATGTTCTAGATCTTGTGAAATCTTTAATAAAGAAAGATGTTGGCAGGTCATTCTACACTGCTGGCCATCCAAAATGCAACACCATGAAAGACAAGAGATATCAAAGCCAAATTTATTGGACAAAGAACATAAAGTAAAAGGATGAATTTATTGAAAATACAGCCCCGTTCGACTTGCGGAACATGAAGAAATCAGTATTTTGTGCAGCCGCCATGGCTGATAACTGCTGCTACACGCCTCGGCATTGAAAGAAAGAGACTTTGGATGTGTTCTTGGGGTATGTCAGTCCATATTGCTTCCACACGTTGCCAAACTTCATCTGTCGTAGCAGCTGGTGGTGTTTGCTGGGCCAGTCGTTTGCCAATCATCGACCAGACGTTTTCAATGGGCGACAGATCTGGAGAACGGGCGGGCCAAGGGAGCAGTGAAACATGGTGGGCATTGAAGAAATGCTGAACGATATGTGCCACGTGTGGTCTCGCATTGTCCTGTTGAAACTTGGTCGCAGGCAAGCTTTGAAGGTAAGGTAAGACAACAGGCTCCAAAACTTCAGAAATGTAATGTTGGCTGTTGAGTGTACCGGCAATGCCTATTAGGGGGGTGCGGGAGTAAAATCCAATGCCACCCCAAACCATAACGCCAGGTGAAGGACTGGTATGGTGATGCATAATGCAAGAGTTATGCACTCTCTCGCCACGGTGCCGCCAAACCTGGATACGACAATCGTCGTGTTGTAGACAGAATCGTGATTCGTCTGAAAACACAATGCCGTGCCATTCGTTTGTCCATGTCCGACGTTCAACGCACCATTACAGCCGCATACGCCTATGGTCTGGAGTCAAAGGTAATCGCAGCAATGAACGCCTTGCTGAAATTGTCCGTTGCTGCAGACTACGTCGAACAGTACGTGCTGACACAGATTGTTGTGAAACAGACCTTAATTCTTGCACTAGGGTTGTTGATGTTGCAGTGCGATCCATCATTGCCATGCGTACAATATGCCTGTCCTCACGTTCGGTGGTGCGACGAGGCTGGTGCAATAATTCCTGTCTGTTGGTCCGTCCCTCCTGCACCCACTGATTCCATATTCGCATCACTGTGGCTTGATTTCGTCCAACACGAGCACAGATTTCTCGGAAGGGTAATCCGCAATCTCTATAAGCCACAATTCTTCCTCTGTCAAACTCAGAAACATGCTGAAATGGCTGCTGCATTCTTCGACGAGGCATACTGAAGCTTCCCACACAAAAATACAGGGTGAAAACAACATTCCTGTACTTAAAAACAGCCTTCTCTTCTCCCCTTATATAGCTCTTGTAGGTGGCGCTACTGGCGCACATGATTTGCATATGAGCTAAAATTCTAATCATTTGTATTCCCTATCGAGGTCTACGCATGGTGCAAATTTCATGCTTATTGGATGCTTCCTTTATGGTGTTGCATTTTGGATGGCCAGCAGTGTATGTGAAAAACATACCAGTCAGATTTTTTTAAATTTTTACCGAATCTGAAATTGTTTATATATATATATATATATCCTAATGACCAAAATACAAGCATTTGAAAAATGGTTGGTCATTTTTACCAAATGGATCTTGGATTATGCCCCAATCTTTATAAATGTAATAGCTTGAGAACTAATGGCTCAAATTAAATGATTTTGCTACCAATTTGAAGCTATTTATATCAGAAATATAAGTGTCATTAAAATATATTTTAATATTGTTATTACATGAAAATTGCAAATATCACCTTTTTTGGATTGATAGTCAACTTTAATGCATTATAAAAAAATGGCCCATATTTTTTCCTGAAACTTTGTGCAAATATTAACTAATATGTGTGTGTTAAGTAAAAAAATAAATAGGAAGGTAATATTTCTTATTAGAGAAAAATAGCTTTAAAACATACATTCCGTTAATATTTGACATGCAATACTTTTTTTTTTTTTTTAAACAAATGAGCAAAAACAAAACATAGGATTTTTTTTTACACTACCTACTGTGTGCTTTAAGTACAAAAATAATTTGGATGGCCATTTAATTTAATAACTAAAAATATGCTGTTATATATATAAGAAATCCAGGGTGAGTACACTTTCCATAAAAAAATTTCAAGTACTTTTTTAAGGACATTCAAGTAGCAATATTTTTCAAGGGCATCATTTCTTCCATATTGTGAAGTTGTATGCATTTCTAGGTGGAAATATAGCAAACTAACATTGTTTAATGTTGAAGCCATTGAGAAAACTTTTCGGGGAAAAAAATTTTATTTAGAAAAACTTCAGCGACAGCATAACTGCTAGGGAAATTTCCCGAAAAAGCAGAACTTATCAGAAAAAACACAATGTTGTGAATCTGCAGAGCACTTTCAACCCTTCATTTTCAAGGACTTAATTAAGAAAATGGGAATTTTCAAGTACTTTCAAGGCCTTGAAAATATTAATCTAAAATTCCAGTACATTTCCAAGCACCCATACGCATCCTGGAAATCAGTGTAAAAGTCTGTGGAGGGTGCTGAAACATTCTATTAAAAATCTTCCTAAAAACCACACAATTATTCTTATATTTTATTTTCTTAATTCAAATTATAAAAAGGTATTTTTTATATTCAGTAGAGATGAAGATGCCCATTTTTCCCTAGTGGTCACTAGCTCCTAAAACAATTTCCAATTTCATCCAATAGCCAGTACAGTAATCTTTGGCACACATCTAGTGGTTTTGGCTATATGATGTACTTGGGCCACGAGAATGTATAATCATAACATATGTAAACGAAACACATACTAATTTCTAATTCATTGGAATGCATTATTTCAAGAATTTCTAGAGATTAACAGTTATACCTATGTGCCATACTTTTATGATTGAGCTTTTTTTTTTTTTTTTTTTTTGAACAACGATGTAGTCACTCATATAGATGGCATGAAGGAACACATAGTATATAGAATGAATAACTTTGCTTCTAACAGTTACATATTCTGTTGAATGTAGTATGCAATATGGGGGCGGGGAGGGGGGGCAAGAATTCACTGTAAGTTTCAGTACAATTTTAATCAGAAGACAAATGGGTTCTTTACCAATCGAAAATGTTATGTAAATTTTCACTCAGAAAGCATCCTGTTACAACAGTGGTTGATTTTTATCAACATTCAATTTGTATTAAATAAGCTTATTTAGCCCTACATTAAACCAGTGATTGACGGATGGTGCAGCATCAAATTCATCTTCACTATTGCCATTTACAGTGATCTGCATTATGGCTTTTAAAACAACTTGCTTAATTTTTTTTTTAATGTTCATGATTAAAAATTCCCTTTCCTTTCCACTGTACTGGAAGAAAGAGTCATGAGTTAAGAACATTTTTGAAGTAAGTATTGAAATCAATTTAGCAAAGATTTATAAACACCATAAGTAAAGGGTGCAGTAGCCTAGTGGTTAGCAAGTGGGGATTGCACTCGGTAGGCCCGGGTTTAATTCCCGCCACTGCCAAAACTGCTGCCATGTTCACACAGAGTACGATCATGTTAAACATATGGGTCCATAAGTCCTTCCGAGAGGTTGGTGGTAAGAGAAGGAGGGTACAGTCCCTGTGAATGCCTCCCCCACAGGGTTTCGATCTAAATTGGGTGGCTCTTCCTGGCCGTCCAAACCAACACTATTTCAGACCATGCTAAGTCTTTGTATTTAAAAATTACAATAATTAAATTTTCTTTTAACAATGTATAGTCACTGGTATGGATGGCACGAAGGTACACACATTTATATATATATATATATATAATGAATAACTTTGCTTCTAACAGTTACATATTCTGCTGAATGTAGTATGCAAAATGGGGGGGGGGGGGGGCAAGAATCCACTGCAAGTTCCAGTGTAATTTTAATCAGAAGACAAATGGATTCTTTACCAATCGAAAATGTTATGCAAATTTTTAATCAAAGCATTCTGTTACAACAGTGGTTGATTTTAATCAACATTCAATTATATTAAAGGAGCTTATTTAGCCCTGCATTCAACCAGTGATCGACTGATGGTGCAGCATCAAATTCATCTACACTATTACCATTTACAATGATCTGCATTATGGCTTTTAAAACATCTTGCTTAATTTTTAAACACATTTTTTTATGTTCATGAGTAAAAATTCCCTTTCCTTTCCACTGTACTGGCAGAAAGAGTCAAGAGTTCAAAAACATTTTTGGGAAGTCAGTATTGAAATCAATTTAGCAAAGACACCAATAAGTAAATATTTTTTTCTGATATCAATGTTCTGAACTTTTAATTTAAAATTCAGCCATTCCTGAGAAATGGCTCCTGAGAAAAATAATTTGTATTTTTAAAAAGGTGAACACAACTAAGTTCAATGTCTTTATTTCTAAATTCAAGCATCGTTTCTGCTTTTTCTGGCCTTTCAGTAATGGCCATTTTGATCCATGGCTAACTGCAGAAGGGCGATGCATGAAAGGAATCTCTTATCTTACCAATTTAACTTAAAGGAGTGGTAAATAATCTTATAAATCCTCTCATGAAGCAGTTCTAATTCCTAGGGAATGTGAATTAATATTTTAAGCTTCTGGGACTGAATAAATGTTTCATAGCTTAACTTCAGTTGTCAGACAACTGGTACAAATGCCATGGATGAATCTGAAGGGGTGTCAGTGATAACTAAATTGGTCAATTGCAGGCCTTATTAAACCTGTCTCTTTGCATGGGGATGAAAAAGGTTTGAAAATTTTTAAAGGAGCTCATCCAAACATTTTTACCTTCAAAGAAGTAATAAACTGAATATAAACTGATGTATATACACTAAAAAATAGTGTTGATAATCCAAGAAAAATCTGAAAGGTAAAGTAAAAGAAGAGAAAAACAAATATTGAGAACTTATTAGAGTTGTACTCAAAATCATAAATTTCAAAGTTTAATTTTCTGAAAAGTATATTCTACTTTTTCTTAAATCTTCAATATGAAAAAGATATCCTAAATTTAAAGGAAAATGCTATTGTGTAAAATTAAAAAAGATTGCATTAATGAAAAATTGTGAATTTTTTTATACTTAACACGTAAATTTTTAAATATGTAGATATATGTTCTTTAAAGCCTTGCTATATGCTTTACTATAATCCCGGTTCAATATAGATATAACTCATTTGACAGTAGGAGGGGAGAGGAAGCCTGTGCAAATAACATTATTTCCAAGTTTAAATCTTACCATGCAATTGACCATTTTCAAATTTAACATTAATCATGTAACATATCACCCACAGAAAGTACTTCTGGCTGAAACTGGAAGAATTCATTTCAAAAATCCAAATTTGCTACGTACTCTCATCTATTACATCAAATGGAAATTTGTGTTTTAAAGGATTAAAAGGGTGCTTTATACAGGTTTGGGTTCAGCTTGAATTTTCCCAACACTGTTTCAAACCATGCAGTCTTTATATTTAAAAATTACAATACAACTGGGATTTTGAAAATATTTTTAATGAATTTTAATTGAATACATTAAAACATATCGGGTTTATTTCAGCTAAGTAAAAATTTCAGAAATTCATGTTTTTATTATATTTGAATACAAATCATTTCAGGCCAGGTCGAGATTTAGTTGTCTTCAGAACTGGCTCATTCTACATTTATAAATTTCTTCGTGCTTGGGCTGGGTTTAAGCATTTGTATTGTCGACCAGGTGAAAATCTGAAATTTCAGTACATGCAGACCTCTAAAATGAGGGAACATGTGACCTTGATCTTGAGTGCACTATCCTCTAGTAGTTTTGTTTGATAGTCCGATTCACTGGATGGAGAGTAAGGGAGGGGGGAGGGATTAGCATATGTGGTTATGGTTATAATGTAGAACTAACGGTTCTCCTACAAAGAAGGTATTGATAGTAATATACACCAGCTAAATTTATGCTTAAGCAGGAGGGGGGGGGGGGGAAGAGATGAATTCCCAGGTAACATTTCAATTTTCATTCAGAGTTTGACAAGGGAAAAGACTGCATTCACCATAATTTTATGTAGACCACTTGTTATATATATTTTTAAGGAATCGCTAATCTCAAGTCCCCCCCCCCAAAGAACAGCAAATTGGCCATCCTTGTTCAATTTTAATCCGGCTAAAACTGTAAATTTCCAGAAGCCTGTCACGTACTCCCACTAAAATATAGTTCTTGCAATTTAAATCTTGTGTAACAATAGTAAATAACACAATAAACCAGTGGTGCCGGTATTACTCAGGGCTATAGTCTGTACCTCAAACTTCAGACTCCTTTTATTTCTGTCCTATTCCATGTTTTTTAATATCAGATCTCAATAGACATAAATAGCAATTTATAATTTTTCATCAATCGTTATTAATTGGTAAACATTTTATGTTCAATTTTATTACATAGATCAATATTCTAAAAAAAAATTCCAAATAGTTTTGTTTAGGAATCAATCAGTATATTTTTAGACTTCATAGCCCTAATCAGGCCTTAAGTTTCAGAGAAGTGAATTTTTATTAGAAGAAAGTGAGGGGGAGGGGACACATTTTTATTAGGTATAAGACATGTACAGTCATTCATGCTAGTGGATGCATGTCTTTTGTGGAGGAATTTTAGTGAGGTAATTTCAAATATTCTAAAAGACTACCACAACCCCAAAATATTTTTATTATAAATTTGCTACCTTCAAAAATATTAAACATTTCAAATTTTTAGAAAACCAAATGATTTTTTATTTTTGTACACATGTTTTTCTTAGAATTCATTGATAGTTATATGTAATTTCTCACAATATTGCAACATTTGTACAAGTTTTTCAGGTTTCTTTTTCAAAGGTCTACATAGTGGTTAGATGCATTTAGTAAAGGTGTTCTAAAATTTATTGTATGGCAAGAAGTGAATAGAAATCCAAAAACTTTTGATGAACCCATTTTCATATTTTACTATCGAATTTTGTGTCCCCTACTTCACTTTTGATTCCCACTACCGAATGCCATACTTTTAATATTTAATTTTTATTTTAGTTTTGAGTAATGAAATACAAAAAAATATGTTTATATTAAATTGTTCAAGTTTTTTCTTTTTTTAATTCATGGGGTACTTTGAAAAATTTTTATGGGTATCCACTACTGGTTCCTTCCTCACTCTACAAAATGAAAAAAAAATGACTTTCAATTTAAAGATGCAACCTTTTTAACCCTAAATTTCTTAAAGCACAAATTAATCAAACATATATTTAGTATGTTGAACTTGGAAACTGTTTAGATTTACAGCAGTTTTTTAAAATTCAATTTAGCTACTGAAGGAAACATGTTTTAAGAGAGGTTTGCAAACAGGCGAGACTATTTTGTTCAAGAGACCGATAGTAATTACTGTAACCTTTGGAGTCTAACAATTTTTTAAAAATTTATTCACTTACACACGACGGAACTGTAACTTCAAGAAATACAGAACAACGAGTAGGAGGAACATTTCAACAAGTTCAAACAATTCAGCTTATATTACCATATATATATATATGCATACATACCATTGAACATTTCAACTGCTTTTTCTACAGAGAAATCTTCAGGCAAATCAATTAAAGCGAAGTTTTTTATGCGGACAATTTTTAGCGGTGTTACGCCCGCTGTTTGTAAGATATCTCTCAAGGTTTCCTCTTTAGTATTTGGTGGTAAATGACCAACATAAATTTTATTATTGTTATTGTTATTCATATTTACAGACTAAAATATAAAATTAAAAAAAAATACGTATGACTAAAACAAAATGAAATAAAAAACTAAAATACGAAGGTAAGGGGGCAACCGCCCAGCAAACACAATCAGAAAGCGAGATTTCCCACGTGTTCGATCTTTGTCACGTGACATTCGTTTTCCGATTTTAATCGAATTTAAAAAAATTAAGAAGTCGATAGAGTTTGAGAATTAAAAAAATAAAATTTAGCAAAATGCATTTTAACAAAATCTTAAGCTGAATTTTTAAATGAATGAAGACAACACAGAATTGAATCTTTCTCGGCGAACCGAATTCTTAGTTGTGTTCCATGTGTTTCAAGTCCGGTGGGCGGAGAAATTGAAATTCAAACATTTATATATAATTTTACAGGTTCTCATTCAGGCACCATCTTTTACGTTAATAGTATTATTAAAAATTGGTTCTATGCTTTTTTTTTTTTTTAGAAATACAGGTCAATTTTCCGAACTGTATTTGTCAAAAAGGTTTATTTCACATAAAAAAAATGTGTTTCCGACCTGTATTTGTCAAAAAAAGATGTATTTCCGACATGTATTTCACAGAGGAACAGACCACAACCATGACATAGGAGTTAGAACCCATAATTCTGAATTTTTACCTGTGCATTTCTATTATATCAGTTATGAAAGATTTTTTTAAATATCAGAGTGATTGGAACATTTCTAATTCATTAGAATTAGCCATGGCTAAATCCAATCTATGATTTACTTTTTTTATTTCAGTTGAAACGCATAGAAGTTATGACAGCAGCGAAAAAAGATTATCTATTATGGGTAGTGACTTTCACGGCGAAATAATGATGTACAAGATCATCAAAACAATGATTTTATCTAAATTGAAATTGGGCGCTTTTGGCAACATAGTTCAAACGAATGACTTATTTATACGCCGTGCAAAATACTCATCAAAATACAATTTACAATTAATATCAATTGCATGAAATAAACGACTATTTGCGAATTTATGGACGCCAAAATACGAAACCATTTTAAAAAGTATCTTCTCAAGTGAATGGAACGATCTACATTCACGAGAATGATATTGCATATGAAGAGTGAACGTGTGACGATTTACTTAAATTTTATACAATTTTTTATAAATTCATCTGAAAAACGCGCAAGAAGGTTTATTCTAGCGTTCTAAAGTTTGCGTTAATTGTTTTCCAAATGAAAAATTCGTATAAAATAACCATTTTAGCGCACAAAATCCTTATTCTTTAATAAATTTTCAAAAAGGTATTTGAAAATCGTGCAATATCTCGAGAATGGCTTATGCTAGCGTTCTAAAGTTATATTATTCGTAAAATGGCTGATCCTTAATTTAAAAAATCATTTGAAAATTGAAGCTGCGGTGGGATTCGAACATTCGATTAAGTTTAAAATAGCGTTCCGCTATTCACCATTGTAATAATTGGACAAAATTATATTCGAAACTTCATTCGTTCGTGAGATATCGTCTCTACACACATCTGCTTGTAAACGTTCAATTCGAGTTCAAGGATGCAAATATGTTCTTCCGTTATAACTACAATTTGAATTTTTGACCCCCTTCAATACTCTTCTTATTCATTGTGCACTATGTATGTAAGGAAAGTAAAACTGCGACAAAAATTGCTGTGACTTGTAGAATTCAACATTTTTCAACAAAAAGTTTGTGCTTGTAATTATATTCATTTTTGGACTAAATTAAACGTTAAAAATCTTTGTATTATTTTTGGCAATTCAAACAGACTTATCTTCGCGAATTCTAGGTGTATATGCCCCCTGAAAACACAATCGACTAAATTACTTTAAATCTAAGCAAGAATTATACTTCCAATGCAATTAACGATACCACAGGACCGGTTTTAGAGTTCATCAGCTGCGAATAACCGTAAACTGCGCTGACAGCAAGATTGACTGCAATATTTCAAATGTTGCGTACTAAATGTCATTCTTCCTTCAGTGCGAGCTATAATTTAGAACCAACTGCACGTGAAGAACATGTCTCGTGTTTCACACGACCTAACCTAAGATCAAACTCCCAATGCAGTAAACACGATATCGCAGGACTGGTTTCCTTATCAACTTCAGATATGCCTAAAAATAAAGCTGAGAAGTGAGAATCTAGCGTCGAGAATTCTTGGTTTGTAGCACTAATATAGAAAGATTGTTTATGCGTATTTCTAGTCATTTCAGTTTTCATGCCTGTCGGTCGAAACAAAACCACGATTAAACATTTTATTCGACAAAATAAAAATTCTCCAAAGAGTTTTGGATATATTTTAAAATTGAATGGTGTCCACAAAGCAAAAATTGATCCAAAACGAGAAATTTGTTCATTGAGCATAAAGTTGGCGAAGACTTTCGTACAACAAAAGTTCGATGAAAGTGTTTCGAAAAACAAATCAATCTACACATCTCGACAACTAAAATGTATTTTCATTTTCTATTTTGTTTAATCTGTTAGTCGTCTACAGCATCAAATACGTGTACGAAAAATGTTTTGTTTCGAACATTTTATTTCAAACGGTGTATACCCGGCCTTGGGAATGCGGTATATTCACAAGACTGGACATAAACCACGTTGCTTTGGATTATTTGAATGATAATGAAATAGGTAGCGTAAAATTTACGCAAGTGAAAAATGTATAATAAAGACGAAAAAGACCACAAAAGGATTCCCCCCCCCCCCCCAGGAGCTGGGATCCCAACAAATCCAGTTACCGCTCAGCTATCAAACAGCTTCCTTATTCAGCATTATTCAGAGAATTGGCTAAATGCGGAAGCAAATGGAAGAAATATAAAATTTTGAACTTTATATCCTACCATGCTAGTATGGGTCATTTAAAAGTAGGATTCAAACCATGTACACATAAGTTATATAGGCGTACACGCGTGGAGTTTGATGGCGACTATTGAAAATCGAGCTACTAGTAATAATAAACTCCATCTCGTAAAATTGAAAAATTTATTAGTATATACTTTGTTTTGTATTTATTAGGTCATGTGATCTAAAAGCTTTAAGTTCATTAAGTTACAGTCACTGATCAGAAGAGATATTAAGAAGTTCAGGCTATATGCATAACTTAATTTGCCATGGCGTACAGGAAAGTCTGATAAAGTTACACTCAAAAGAATGAAATCGTGTGATTAATAGTCAATTGAAAGTTTACATTCTCGATTGAAAAATCTGCAATCGAAGTTTTCCTGCAATATACATAATTAAATATCTAGTCAAATAGAACGATTATGTTCTATTAATTAAATATTTAGGCAAATTGAACAACTATATTTTATTGATGAGAGCAGGTTGTGTTCCATTATCTACTTTAGTCCCTATAAGCACGTAAATTCTAAAACTCTGTTTCAGTCTTTAAAAAATATATTTCTTTAGTTATCCTATTAGCCAATTATTATTAGTTACTTTTTACAGCACATAATGTTAAACTAAAACTTTCAACAATGCCATCACATTCTACTAACTTTTATAAGCACATGCATTTCTGATAACAATGTTAAGGAACGTTCACTTACTGAGGCCTGGACAGTAAGCGTGATCCCAAAGAACAGAGTCGTGTTCCCAGAGTAGACCAGGAATATATAATAAAGATATCTTCTTTGAAAGCGCCGGCATCAATGTGGCGGAGCCCCACTCATCTTTCGCTTTAAGGCTCGCCTTTGAAATTGAGCCACTCATGAGATTTTTCCCACCTTTACTTTCGACAAACACAGCCAGCACGCGAACAAAAATCACCATCAAGTACAAAACAGCTAACTTCTAGAACTTCTTAAGGTAAGATTAACCCTTGTCATTGCATTAGCCAGTCAGATTTGGCGAAGGAACTTTACGAAAGACGCATGCGTGAAAAATCTCAGACATTGGCTTGTTTCGAATTATACGATTAAACACTTTAACGCCAGAAACTGCCAAACTACAGTCTAATATCTCTTTAAATTATTCATGAAATTCAGTAATGTTTCATTTGAGTGAGCGGGGTGTTCTGCAATCCGTTATGGGATTAAGTTTGGCTGGGGGTATTTCGGAAATCTACAGTCGGACGGAAATGAAATTGACTGGGATCTATAGCTTAAAAGCAGTTTTGTATGGGGAATACTCGAGATCCATGTTACATAAAAATTATCAGAAGGTTAATTTAAAATATATTCAAAACTCTGTCGATCAGTCAGACAGGACTGCTAACAGGGGTTACGTAAGGGGGGGGGGGGTTGTCTTCACCTCCGTTTTTACTTTTGAAGGAGGGGAATGCATGAAAGATCAATGGAGGAAAAATTAGATATCGAAGGGTCCCACAATTTGTATTATCAACCCTAAGTCAAATAAAATTGTAATAGGAGTGTTCAAAATGCTGATTTCAGATCCAGAATGGATCTATTCAGAAGTGCACATACATTTTTAATAGCCACATTCATGCTGAAATATAATTGAAGATGAAGCATATTCCATAATGGACATTTCATTTGCAATAAAACCTTCAAGAGCGACTTGTCTTTTGATGAGCAGTGACTGTTCATTTTCTCCCATAAATGAAATGATTTCTCTTTCAAAATATGATACAAGTTTTCTTCCTTCAAAACTTTCTTTAAGTGAAACATAATAGAGATGGCTAATTCAATTTTCTTTATTCAATAATAATCAGAACTGGAAGAATAAAATATGTTTTCGAAGATGTGAAAGTTTAATACATTTTCTTTTAAGAATCGTGCGTGGCACATAAAATATAGGACTTTCGAATGCTCATTGTAGATTCTAGTTTTGAGGTGCATTTGCAAGCAATTTGAATGTGAGGATGCTTATCAAATCTGCAGTTATAAGAAATCCATTGCCTATTACATGTTGCCGAGGACTGGCAACTACTTTGCACACAAAGTTGAATTTTATTGCGAAATACTTTTAATGAGTTGAACATACAATTTTGACACTTTGATATCCCACAGATAAAGAAAAAGTAACCAGAAGATATTATGAAGGGCCTTCATGGGATGATAAACAATGTGTACATTTCATTTTCGGAGTTGTTGGCACTTTCGTACTTGTTGCACACTTCTTCCGTAATGTTCTGAAAGTGGCATCTGCAGAACGGAAAGTCCTTCATGAACCCTCTCCTCTAGAAAATGCGATAAAGTCATATCAGTCATCATCTAAGCTCTATTTATAGCCGATCCTAAGAAATAGATGTTTTAAGGAAAATGCTTGGCATAAACATACGGCAAGATTTTTGCAATAGCTTCAAAATTTAACAATGAGTACAAATTGTGTTTCATGCATTTCATCTTACAATGCGAGGAATTTAATGTTGCATATCTTATGAAGGATTTTTAAAATGTTTAAATTATTTGGGGCTTTAATAAAGAACTAAAAGATTTGATTAGTTGACTTTCAGAGTGTTCGAAACAATATCACTGGGGAACTTAGATGAGTCAGTCCTTCAAATTTCTCGAAGTGAACAAAATGTTACTTTCTGGAATTAAGACAGAAGTCCGATCTAATTGATTGACCGTTCTGAACGTAGCTTCTATTCGTCATTTTATTTTCACTTTTGGGCATACACAATACTAATGTATTTTTATTTATATCATATTTTGATGATAACTTCGAATTCCTTTTAAACCATTGGAATCCCTCTGGATAACTAACTTTGATACTGATCAATAACTTCAGAAAATAGTTAAATTGTGTAAAAGCATTGCACAATTTAATCGATTTGCTTAGACCTTAAACTTGATAAATTACATTTAAAATGCTATGTTTAGAACTTCTCATAAGAAAATACTTCTGTATAGTGTGTCAAGGAATACCATGTACAGGCAAATGACTCGACAAGTATTGAGGTTATCATATTTTTCTTTATGCAGGTGTATAGAACCCCATGGCGCTACATGAGACAACTGACCCCATTTTTAGTGGGGGTACAGGAGCTATGTAGTTTCCTGTTAGAGATAGAGAAAAATTTGTACATACTAAGCATTTTTGTCTCCCTACAAAAGATAGAAAATAACTCTAAATAACGATTTTAATAGACAATTTTATTAATCGGGGTGTAACAGCAACCACAGAGACATTGAAAAACACCCAGAAACATCTTATTACTCGTGTGCAAGCATGCATCGTTGCTGACGGTGAACATTTTGTATATAATACAGTGACTTTTACTCTGCTGCATTGTCTAAATGTTTGATTTTTTTATTTGGAGAGGGGTATACACTGGCGTATATATATATACTGATTTTTAGGGCTCTTTTCAAATTTTATTTTTACGGGGGGGGGGATTGCTTTGTATTAAATTTACAATTTTCTACAACTTTGACTCTTTACCCCATCTGTAGCAGAAAACGAAATAGCCCCTGATCCTTGTACCCTGCTGAAAACTGGGTTCAGCCTCCTGAAATTTGTCTCATCGTATAGTGCCATATAGCGGTCTAGTGCCATAGAGGTTTCTTATACACCTTCATAAAAACATATGATAACTCGAGTACTTCGAATTATTTGTCTAGGCCATACCCGGTAAGACTACGAAAAGGAAAATATTGCGAGTGGAAACATATACATTTATTTACAAAACAAGAACATCTTATTTACAGAATTAATAATAACACTGTAGAAAACAATTAATATGCTGCCCATTGTAGGATGGGTGCAAAAATTAAACAAGTTGTGAGAGTCCAAAGGACTAAAATGCTTAACGTAGGAAACGATGGTAATCGCTAACATTAGTTATAATAAACAATTATCAGTTATTCTGAACATATATCTTTGTTTATGGTATAAAGGGAGAGGACGCGTCTTTACGATGTAGATACCTCAGAACAACCCTGTAAATTAAATTTGGTTCAAACGGAGAGTAGAAAAATTGCATTTTAAAATTAATTTGGGCATACCATAATGGCATTAAACTGCCATATGTTCAGAACTGTCGACCGGTTAAAACGATATGGCTATTGAAAAAGTATAGCATTTGAAAGATCAATGAAGAATTAAGGTTTTGAGCCCAAAAGGTTTTTTGAGAAGATGCTGAGAACGATATATTCTCCAAAAGTTTTGCACGCATTTCTTGATCGCTAAAAAGCCTCCGAAGACAGATCTCAGAGACGGATCACTCAGAGTGAAAGAATAGAAGGAGCTTATATAGGGTGCGTCAAAAGAGCATATTTAAAGCATATTACGCCCACAAAGAGAATGAAAGGAATATTTAGAGCGAAACAAAAGAGCTTTCTTTGGGCGTATCAAAAGATGCCAGTGCACGGGGGAGGGGTTCAAAAGACGTATTTAGGGCGTAATACGCAGTCGTGTTAGCATTCGATGTGCCCATCGCTGGGACCAAGGCGTATTACGAACCGGAGCAGCGGTCTAAGGTGTGATTAGGTGCTTATTAGGAAGAGCATGTGCTTGCGGGTGTTTTGTAATTTAAACGGACGATCAAGCCTTTCGAACAACTTAATGAATGAATTCAATTAACCCCTGCTTTAAATCCCGGGCAACTCCTGGTATAGTTTCTAGGAATCAATATTCGAAAGTCAGTCTGTCGGTCACTTGGTCATAAAATAACTCAAAAGTTTGTTAATGTTTCAAGTTTCTAGGACCAGGGGTTGTTAAGATATTAATAAAAGGAATTCTCTATTGAAATAGCATACGATATTTTTTCTGCAAATTGAAGAAAATTATATCATGTCGTTAAATCAAATGCGTTTATACGACAGACTATTTTTATTTTATTTTTCTCAGATTTAAATAAAAACATGGAAATAAAAATAAATTTCATAAATGAACGTTTTTGCATTTTTGACTGGATTTTATCAATTACGGCATTCTGATTTAAAGATTACGGGGATTATTGATACTTTACATTTCTTAAGTCATCCTTTTATTTTGGCAAATATTTTTCAAACTCAGTGTTTAACTGTTTAGCAAATTGTTGAAACAGTAAAATGATATGGATATCTAATACCATTTTAGTGCTTTTATTTTCATAAATTGAACACATTGCGCATTCTTTATAAATTTGTTTACAAACGGGACCAGGATGCTTTATTCTTCAGATCTGCCTGTTAAGATAATTTTGTATAGCGAGAACAGATATTTTTATATTTCTTTAATAAGAGAATATTCTTTAAAGCAAATATTTCAATAGAAAGTTTTGAATAACAATGCCATTTAAAATGCAAAAGGAATTTGTACATATTTTAAATCATGAGCAACGTCGGGTATATCTGCTGCTATTAATATAAATAAAGTTGTGCTTCTGTCTCGAGAATTATGAAATATCAAAAAGAAATATTCCAAATATTAAACGTGCACAGCAAATTGTGAATTTTAAGTTTTCTTACATTAAATGCCTTACGAAACACAGGTATACTGCATATAATTGGTCAGGCCCAACTAAAGCGCCTTTTCCCACAGTTCTTAACCTCACTGTTATATATTTATTTATATGATGAAATTATACCTATGGTGTAGCAAAAAAAGGTTTATTTATAATCGATATAAGCAATTGAAGCCAGGTGTGAGAGTGAAGATGAATTGCATAAGGAAGAAAATCATTGTTTTTACACATATCTCCGATTGTTCTTTAGAGCCGTATCAAAAGAATATATTCAGCAATATTAGGAGCACGGCAGTAGAAGATAAGATCATAACTTAAGGTTACTATCTGGTACCTTGATTATTACATAATGGATTTCAAGACTGACGTCAATGAACGATACATTATCAGGATGGATTTCTTTGTTTTAAAACTGGAGCATGGAAAAATTGTGGCCCAGATACCAGAAAGTAGAGAAATCAGAGGAAAGAGGATTCATAAGGAATTTATGAAGGTTCCTCCATAGAGTGGTAAATGGTGCACACCATGGAGGTAAAGGTAACTCCTCACTGAAAAAATGTCAATATCATTCGAGACAATTCATTCAAGTGCCGTTGCAATAAGAAAAGCGACCCTGCATTGCATATATTTATATATGCTGAAAGGTTTAAAATATTTATTTAAACTGTCAATTTTGTAGATATAAATTAGTAGCGCAATGCAAATTAGAACTGAAACAAAGAATATTCCTACGTATTCAAAATTATTTTACCTTCCAAAAAGTTTATTTATAATCAATATAAGCAATTGAGATTTTTTTATCTCTATATTCTGAACTCTGTCTTACAACTGTGAAAAAATACTAGTTAATTATACTGATAATTAGGGACTCTTAATTAAAAATAATCAAAAATTCATATACTCTACTATACCTCTATATTATGTTAATTGGAAACAAAAGGGGCTTTACTAACACTAGCGGCACCTAGATATAATTTTCAAAGCGTTATGGCATTTTCAAGAGTTTCATCTCTTTCTCTCTAACTCCATGGTGCGCACACTTCCTTTTTGACAAAACTATTAAGCACTTTTATTATTCTTTTCTGCATACTACCTATTAACTCGTACTGTTATGCAAATTTCCTGAAAAACCGGAAATAAAAATCCTTAGTGACCCCCCCTCGCCTCTGGAATTAGATTTTGAAACTATATTACTATCAAATTTTTATTTCGTTTCTAATAAAGAAATTGGACAAAAATAATAAATATTAGCAAATACGATATTAATTAACACAATGATTTGATGCGTTACTTGAACTTGCTTGACAGAAATTAAATTCCTTATATGCTGTTCTATTTTACTTAATTTGCAAAGTAAATATGACTCCATGTCTAGTTTCGTTCTATATTTGTATTTAAGCACAACATTTGAAGAAAATCCTGCTTCACAAGTACGTCGAACAAAAAAAGGTATTAAAATTTAATAATTGCTCTTTTTGAAATATTATTGAAAATTAACACTGCATTTAGATAGTAAATTTTTTGTATTATATACTGCACAAATTATCACCAGTACCATATATTGCACGTATCACCAGTCACGGTCTCATACTGACTTAAGCTCCATCTGCAAATACTCAGAAATAGATGTTTCAAGGAAAGTTTTTGAACGGGAAGGGAAAAGAAATACAAACAAACCCGGATACGAAAATGCTTATTGAAATGCTTAATAAAACATCCTGATCCCGTTTGTATATACTAAATGAAAACACTAAAATTGTATTAGAAGATATACCCGTTCTACTCTTTCTATTTCAACAATCGGATAAATGAATTTATTGGGTAAACACAAAATGAGTTTATTAGCTAAACACAATATATGAGTTTATTAGCTAAACACAATATAAAAGCTTCAAAACTCTTTGCCAAAATAAATGAAAATGATGTACGCAGTTCGCAATTAATATAATTAAAAGAAAAATCAAACCGTTCTTTTCTAAAATATATTTCCATTTATTTATTATTCATATCGAAAAAGTAATTAAAAATAGCAGACAGATTTAATATAATTGCTTTTATGAGCAACATGATATAAGATAGAATCTTCCTCACAAACTGCGAAATTAAATAACCAATTTTGATTTCTTTATACTTTTCATTGTTGAGTAAAAGCTTGCGAAAAATAAACCATGGAGATAGATTTTTCATTTAAATTCATGTTTTCAGAAAGTTACTAATTATCTCTGAGTTTGGTGGGAGAATTTTTGCGCTAAAGTTTTAATTCACTTTCAAACGATTTTCAAGCTTTTCGTTTGGATAAACTACGGAGTTAGAGTAGAACTCCTAGGAAAAAGTTTCGTTTTTCATTAATATATCGACAACCCCTGGTCTTAGAAAGTGGAAACTTGGATTACATTTATGGGGGCTATTTCAAGATTACCCATAAAATTTCATTAAATTCGATTCAGCCATTCTCTCGTGATGATGAGACAAAATAAAGTTTCGCTTTTTACTAATATCTCGAGAACCACTGGTCGTAGAAACTCCAAACATGGACTAAATTTTAAGTGGGACTATTTCCAGGCTACCCACAAAATTTCATCAAATTCAGTTCAGTCGTTCTCCCGTGATGATGGGACAGAGCGACAGATTTTCAATTTATATAAATAAAATTGAAAATCCGTTTGTCTGTCTGTCCCGTCATCACGGGAGAACGGCTGAACCGAATTGGATGAAATTTTGTGGGTAGCCTGGAAATAGTCCCACTTAAAATTTAGTCCATGTTTGGAGTTTCTACAATCAGTAGTTCTCGAGATATTAGTAAAAAACGAAATTTCCGTTTGTCTCATCATCACGGAAGAACGGCTGAACCAAATTTGATGAAATTTTGTAGATAGCTTTGAAATCAGATGTGAGCAACACATGACTTTCCTTATATAATGCAATGAATTTACTACTTTTACAGTAAAAAAAATAGGTTTTTCTTATAGTAGATACTTATATTCTTTCCAAGATATTGAATTTTCGTCAATGAGTCGTCATTTTCATTGATTTAGCGTCATTTTAATCCATTTGGCGAGATTTTCGTTAATTTGACAAATTTCAAAAAGTCGCCAAGTTGGCGACATTCCGCCAATTTCGTCGCCAAAATCTGGCCAAGCGTTATGAACGAAGAAATAAGTTATTCTTACAGCAGATAAATGACTATTGGCGTTCAAATACAAAAGTATTACTCAAGTATCTTTTCTCGTGAATGGAACGAGTTAGATCCACGAGAATGATGTCACCAAATTTATCGCATGCTATTACATATGAAAAGTGAACATGTTCCTTAACAGTTAATATTTTTTATTTTACTTGATTTTTTGATAAATTTATTTGACAAATTTGCAATATCACGAGAACGGTTAATGCTAGCGTTCTAAAGTTTGTGTTTTTTAAAATTTCACTCGAAAATTTAGGGAGTTCTGAACATTCGATTGTGTTTAAAAACATTAGGCTTCCAGTATTCACGAATTGTGATTTTTGTACCAAATTTCATTCGTTCGGGAGATATCGTCTCCACACACACACACACACACACACACACACTCACACACACACACAAATGTTCGATTCGTGATCAGAGATGCTTGAAACGTGCTCTCCCGGTCGAAAACTCGAATTCGAATTTTCGACACCGTCACAATACTTTCCTTATACATTATGTATATAAGGAAAGTAAAAATATGGCATCCCTTTGTTTCGCTTCGTAAAGATCGTGATGTTTAAAAATCGTTTAAATTTATATTTAGTGCTGTATCCGTCATAAAACCGCTTATTACTTTCCTTATATACAATAATGAATAAGGAAAGTATTGTGACGGGGTCTAAAATTCGAATTTTTGACGGGAGAGCACGTTTCAAGCATCCATGATCACGAATCGAACATTTTTGAAGTAATGTATGTGCGTGTGTGTGTGTCAGTGAGTCTGTGGAGACGATAACTGACGAACGAATGGACAGATTCGAATGAAATTTGGTACAAAAATTATAATCCGTAAACACTAGAAGCCCATTGTTTTTATACGCAATCGAATGTTCAGAACACCCTAAATTTGCGAGTGAAATTTTGAAAAAATCGTCAAAAAATCAAAACCTCTAATAAAATTACGCAGACACTTCTTATGTAATTTTTCATTAGAAAACGATTGACAAATTTTAGAACGCTAACATGAACCGTTCTCGAGATATTGCACATTTTTAAAAAAAAATTATCAAAATGTCATAAAAAAAATATTTCTTATTGAGAAATATGTTTACTTTTCATATGTAATATCATGCGATAAATTTGGTGATATCATTCTCGTGGATCTAGCTCGCTCGATTCATGAAAAACTACTTTGAGTAATACTTTTGTATTTGAACGTCAGTAGTCATTTATCTGCTGTAAGAATAACTTATTTCTTCATCCATAACACTTGGCGAGATTTTGGCGACGAATTTGGTGGAATGTTGCCAACTTGGCTTATTTTTTAAATGTTGCTGAATTAACGAAAAACTCGCCAAATGAATAAAAATGTTTCTAAATCAATGAAAATGATGACTCATTGACGAAAATTCAATGCCTTGGAAAGAATATAAATATCTATTATAAAAATAATCTATTTTACTGTAAAAATAGAATATTCATTGCATTATATAAGGAAAGTCATGTGCTGCTCACATCAGATTTTTTTACTTATTATCTGTTTACTTATTATATGTTTATCTAAAATCTGAACCAACGGAACTACAATATTTTTTATTTTAAATGATGAAATATTCATTGATTTTACATACAGAGGCAGACTACTTATATTATAATGGCGTTATTTGAATAAAGTTCATTTAGTGTAACCAGCATGGAGTTAGAAAGAAGGAGATAAAACTCCTATGGAAGAAATGCTTAAAAATGCTATAATGTTTTGAGAATTATATGTAGGTGTCGCTAGTGCTAGTAAAGTGGCTGCTATTGCTAATTGACGCAACAGAAAGGCGTAGTATTTAGTACATGTATTTTTGATTACTTTTAAATTAAGAGTTAACTAATTATGTGTATAATTAACCAGTATTTTTTCATAGTAGTTGGATAGAGTACAGAATCTATGGAGATGAAAATAGATTGAAAGGCAAAATAATTTTGAATGAGTAGGAATATTCGTTATTGTTTCAGTTCTAACTTATATTCGTTAATTATTTATTTTTACGAAACTGACAGTTTAAAATATATTTTAGGTCTTTCACCATAGAAATTCATGCTGTGCAGCTTATACCAGCGCCACCTAAATTATTGTCTTACACGATATTGGCGTTTTCTTAAGGTGAAATTTTAACTCCTTACTTTTAGCTCTATGGTTACTGGCATTGTATTTTTTGATTATCTTTTTTGAAGTTTTAAGTTTTCAAATATATAATAAATTACTGTGATATTAAAAAAATATATCAGTGCTGAATGTATCACAATTTTGAGAGGCTTAAATAAAATTACATTTCCAGTTGGAAAATGTTTTATAATCAATGTTTCATGCATGATTGAACTTTCTTGTTTTTTATTTAGCAACTTTGCGTATTTACATTCGTATAAACATCGCCAATCAAATTCCAAAAATAAATATATCCAGAACGGTTCATCTTCTAGAGTAGTACGATTGGTCTTATTCGATGTATCGTTAAACATTCAGTATAACAAGCATTTAATATATTTCAGCATATTTAGTATTTATTTATTTATTTTTTCAGATCGACGATTATTGTAAGCCATTTAGCAAAAAAAGAAAAAAAAATCAACAAATTTTGTGATTTTCGAATTGATTTTGAGTTAGAGTAGAGACATATGTTGCACACACGTCACACTAAAGAGATTTTTAGTGGTCTAGAGGTCCCAAAACATGTAGGATCTGTCGAAAACTGCAGTTGCCATTTTCGACACGATTTCAAAACTTTCCCTATACATTATTCCCTATACAATTGTAAAAAAAGTAAAAATCTGATGTGGGCAACAGTTGACTTTCCTTATATAATGCAATGAATTTACCACTTTTACAATAAAAAAAATAGGTTTTTCTTATAGTAGATACTTATATTCTTTTCAAGATATTGAATTTTCGATAATTAGTCGTCATTTTCATTGATTTATCGTCATTTTTATCCTTTTGGCCAGATTTTCGTTAATTTGGCAACATTTAAAAATGTCGCCAAGTTGGCGACATTCCGCCAAAATCTCGCCAAGCGTTATGGATGGAGAAATAAGTTATTCTTATAGCAGATAAATGACTATTGGCGTTTAAATACAAAAGTATTACTCAAAGTATCTTTTCTCATGAATGGAACGAGCTAGATCCACGAGAATGATGTCACATAATTTATCGCACGATATTACATATGAAAAGTGAACATGTTTCTCAACAGTTAATATTTTTTTTTTAATTTATGGGATTTTTTTGTTAAATTCGTTTGAAAAATGTACAATATCTCGAGAATGGTTCATGCTAGCGTTCTGAAATTTATGTCAATTGTTTTCTAAGGAAAAATTACATAAGAAATGTTTATTTGCGTAACTTTATTAAAGGTTTTGATTTTTTGATGATTTTTTCAAAATTTCACTCGAAAATTTAGGTGGGTTCTGAACATTCGATTACGTTTAAAAATAGGCTTCCAGTATACACGGATTGTGATTTTTGTACCAAATTTCATTCGAATCGCTCCATTCGTTTGTGAGATATCGTCTCCACACACCACTACAAAAATGTTTGATTTGTGATCAGGGATGCTTGAAACGTGCTCTCCCGTCGAAAACTTCGCGACATTTTATTGTCCGAGAATGAATTTCCGACACATCTGAATAATGATGTAAATACCCGGCTGGGAAGTCCACATTCTTCCGGATTTTTGAAAGCGACCATTTTAGCCACACAGACAAGAGCTGGCTGGCTTCTTATTTACTTCCTGGAATCTTATCAGCACCCAACGTGCCGTTGGGTGCAGTTTCTAGGATATCACTGATGCGAAGGATTACTCTTTATTCTTGGTATTCGATAAAAGTTGTAGTTTTAGAACTTCGCAAGACCGTTATTTGCAGATAAGATAAATTTTCTATTTAGCACTCATTTACGATTTCATCAACAACCATGTGTATATACATTATCAAGTGAAACTAAATCGAATTGTTTGGTAGTAAACTCAATATAAATGATGAATCTGTAACTAAGAACACTACGTTAATAACAGCAGTAATAAGAGTATCAGTTGAGAATAATTTATATATATATATATATATATATATATATATATATATATATATATATATATATATATATATATATATATATATATATATATATATATATATATATATATATATATATATATATATATATATATATATATATATATATATTAATGGTGATGTACTGGCTCCTGGGAGTGTTGCCGCGGTGTAAAGCATGCTTAACAGGGGAGTGTGGAGGGGGGGGGGTCGCAATTCTCCCAGTCAATTTGTGGTATCTTTATTCTTCATTTTGTATTGTATTCCATTTGGATATATGTATATATTAGCTTGATGACTAGAAATTTGCATTTTATTTTCCCTATGATGGTTGATTCTCTATTTAATACTTCTTTTTATTACGTAGGCATATTTTAAAGTTAGGGGTTTTTGAGTTACGACTTCTCTCTATTCTATCATTGGATTTTCAGATTCATATATATATATATATATATATATAGTTTATATATATAGTTTTCGATTAAAAATTTTGTGTGTATGTATGTATATATATATATATATATATTTTACCAGGTTAGTGTGTTTTTTCAGTCCGTTTTTTTGTATCCATTTTTCCTTTTATTTTTCTTATTTATGTATGTCGTCCAAGTAGAAATAGTTTATAGATATAATCTGCCTATTTCTTCAGAAACATACATTTTTGTGTTTGCTTCTACAAAAAACTTGGGCATGAATACGATTTTTGTGGAAGTGAACAATTCATGATTTAGGTTTAGAGCCTTGTCCACGTGTATAGCGTGTGTTCTTGATTTCGTTTGTTATTCTTTTTTCGATTCCATACCTTTGTATTTTGACACTTTTCATTGACTTATTGATTCGATATTAATTTTATTTATTTTTTTTCCTTTGCTTGAGGATTTGTTGATTTACACTTTTATTTCGTAAGCCTGTTAGATATTTTGATTTTCGTGTTACAGCTTCTCACTTTTTCATTGGATCTTCAATTTTTTTTCTTATATATATATATATATATATATATATATATATATATATCACACACACAAAATTTTTTAATCGAAAACTATGGATAAACTGCGGTAAGTACAAAAAAACCCATCTCTAGCATATCTGTTACACATAAGTAACTATAGACCAAGACTAGGGATGAAAATAGAAGGTAACATATATATAGACTAACAGTATACCTGTTCTTCGGAATAAATAATAGAATTCACAATTATGTGCAAATTGTTATAGTATTCAGATTGATATTATCATTCAAAATATTTAATTCCCCGAACAAGTTTAAGAATATCAGTTCTCGCTATACAAAATTATATTTACTTGCAGATCTGAAGAATAAAACATTCTAGTCCCGTTTGTAAACAAATTAAAAAAAAATACATGAAATTGGATTAATATATGTCAAAATGAAACTGCTAAATGGTATTAAAAGATATAACAGTACTTTTATTTCGTTTTAACAATCGGCTAAACACAATACATGAGTTAAACACGCTATATGAGTTTGAAAAGTATTTGCCAAAATAAAACAGATGACATGAGAAATTGAAAATATCAATAATTGTTCAGTAATCATTAAACCCGAAAGCTTTAATTAACATAATTCAATCAAAATGCAATTCCGATAAAATTTATATACATTTATTTTTTACTAGCACCATACCCGTTCTTCGGACGAAGTATATAATATAAGAAACTTATAATTCGCAATCGTGTGCAAATTCTGTTAAAATATTAAATTTATTGCTCCTAAAGAGAAGTTTAAGAATATCTGTTCTCGCTATACAAAATTATCTTCACGGGCAGATCTGAAGAATAAAACATCCTGGCCGCTTTTGTAAGCAAATTTACAAAAAAAAAAAAAAAAAAAAAAGAATTGAATCAATATATTCAACTCCCTACTACTTATATTATTGCAGATTAGAAAATATGCCAGTGTGTTAGTAGAAGATTACCCGCATTAAAATATAAGTCTCAAAAATCTTTGCCAAAATAAAACAGATGACATAATAAATTGAAAATATCAATAATTCCCGTAATCTTTATACCAGAAGGTCGTACTTGATTCCAATATATGCCAATATATATAAAAATATATGCCAATATACCTGTACTACTTATATTCTCGTAGATTAGAAGATATACCCGTGCATTTGTAGAAGATTACTCGTACAACGAACGATATATGAGTATGAGTTTAAAAATTTTTGTCATAATAAAACAATGGTAAAATAACTTGAAAATATCAATAATCCCTAAATCAATAATCCCCGAAAATATCAATAATAATAATGTTTAAACATTAAGACCGTAATTGATATTATCCAGTCAAAAATGCAATGTCAATGAAATTTATTTTATATACATATCTTTATTATTCAAATCGGAAAAGATTTAATAAAAATCGTATGCCGCATAACACGTTGGATTTACATCCATTGCTAAACGACATGATATCATTTGCTTCAAATAAATTGATGGAAATCATATCGTCTGAATAATGCTATCTCCATGGAAGGTTTGGCGACATGTGTCAATTTAGCGATAATTTAAAAAAAACGCCAAATTTACCGCCTAAACTGATAGCCCCATTTTGCGACAAATTGACGAAACATCATAACAATACTATCCCCTATATATATAACAACACTCAATAATTTCATTTATTAAGCGCAATTTTATCAATTTCATAATATTTTTTACATATTTTACAATAAGTCCTAGGAAAATGTTCCGTTTTTCGTTAATATCTTGACAACCCCTAGTCTTAGAAACTCGAAATTTAGACTAAATTTATGGGGGGCTATTTCAAGACTACCCACAAAATTTCATTAAAATCAGCTCAGCCGTTCTCTCGTGATGATGAGACAAACGAAAGTTTTGTTTACTAATATCTCGAGAACCACTAGTTGTAGAAACTCAAATCATGGACTAAATTTTAAGTGGGGCCATTTCCCTGCTACCCACAAAATTTCATCAAATTCGTTTCAGCCGTTCTCCCGTGATGATGGGACAAACAGACAGACAGATTTTCAATTTTATTTATATAGATTTAAATCAAAACTATTTAATAAAATCGTCTGCTGTATAAATACGTTTGATTTAATTCCGTTGCTAAGCAACATGATATATTTTTCTTCAAATAAATTGGCGATTAAAATATCGTCTGATGCATAATGCTATATCTATGGAAGGTTCGCTTTTTTAAATTAATATGTATCTCGATAACTCCTCGTCCTAGAAACTCGAAACATGAACTGCAATTTTAGGTGGGACTATTTCACGGCTATCCACAAGATTTCGAAATTCGGTGCAGCTGTTTTCCCGTGATAATGAGACAAACACACAGATTATCAATTTTATTTATATAAATTCGGTTTAGAATAATAGTTGATACAAACCGTATTTAAAATATTTACCGATATTAAAACTTCAAAGAAAATATTGTAACAAATTTTTTTTTTGAAACTTGTTGAAACTTGTTTGAAACATTTATACAACTGTCTTATGCTGTAACTAACGAAGGACTGTTAATTTAAAAAATATTTGCATAACTTGCGTACTTAAGGCATTGTTTTAGTCTTGAATGCAGCAGAGTAAGCAAATTTTTATGTTTGTGAAATTGAAACACTGGAATCTTTTCATCATGGGGCAATTTGTGCTTCAGTGATTCAAAAGCTCACTTCCAATGGATAACCACTGACTGAGCAAGTGCAAAGAAAGGAAAATCGTCAAATCAACTTTCGCCCGGTTTCCCTGTTACTGCTGTGTATCAGAAATGGACAGGTCAGTGTCAAAAACAAGAGCCAAAAATGAGGTTGTACTAGAAAAAAATTGAAATTCTTGCCACAATGAACTTTTAACACCAGTGGTTCCCAATTAGATAAGGACTGAGAACCAACCGCCTTAGTCAAATCATGCAACCCCTACCTTTAAAATTTTGAGATTTGCATTGTAGTCACTTATGGCCTATTTATGCGAAGTAATTTTTCGGTGAATTTAGGTTTTTCCTATGAATGGTGCCACGACGGATCTCCTGGATGCTTTACGTGGATTCCCGGGGGTCCTCGGTCTACCAATTGAGTACAACATTTTATACACAATTGCGTACCTTGTCCTTTCCCGATAAGCAAGAAAACCAGCAAATTGGGTCGAAAGGTTGTGTTAAGATGGGTGATTGCATGTGTTCGGATTTCGCAGCACCCTTTATATAGGGCGGAATTTTTTCTTAACCAGCAGCCAGAAAACTTGACAAATACTCTGTCTCTTTGGTGACCGAATCTTGGAATTTTCTTGGAATTTATAGAAGATTCAGCTCGAATAGTACATTATAAAGTGAAGTTCAATACTAATGACATAGCAAGGATGGGTTCCCAAACATGGAATCATAATAGAAGTCAACTGTCGTTTAAGGCTGGTGTTATTTGTATCATTTTGATGTGAACAACATCTGTGGTTGGGGTGTCTCTAGCTGAAATTGAAGTATTATGAAAAATGGAAATATGCTAAGATATGGATTCTTCCAAAAAATTTTAACAATAGTATGGCGAAAATTCACCACCAATAAACGCTTAATTTTCTGTTCAAGTTTTTCACTTTATAATTTTAATTACCCTGTAGCCTACCTCTGTAAAATATGAACTGGATCCAAATTTTGACCAATGAAATTGTATCATTACTATTTTATCTTGGAGAATAGACAAGAGGCAAAGAATGGGCATGGCTATATCATTAAAGGAAGTTTCCTACTAGAACTTAAGAAACAGGAGCATACTTCTGTTGTACGTTTGGAAAATCGGAACAGCCTAATTCGTCTGATCTGATCGTAATTAATTTTTCTGAAACTCGAACTTCGAAAGCTACCAAGTAAAAATTACCATTGAAAACTACCATTAGAAGTAGTAAAAATTACCATTGAAAATCATCATCAATAGTAAAAATTACCATTGAAAACTACCATTAATAGTAAAAAATTACCATTGAAAACCACCATTAATAGTAAAAAATTACCATTGAAAACCACCATTGAAAGTAGCAAAACTACGATAAAAAAAACTTTGAAAGCTACCATTTAAAATATCATGTTCGGGACCTGGTTTCTCTGTCTAAGGTTTACAAGAAGCTTCAAACTTACCCACACATGAAAGACATTTTATAGATCAGTGGTAGGCGCATTACTTGGAGATTTGCCTTAAAAACAAACCCTTTTGTTGTCTACAACTGTGTTAAAAACAGGTACTCCGGTTTTGTTGATGGACATTTTGGTTAATAAGAGGTACAAGAGGAAACGTGCGAGATACACTATGAGAAATACACCTTGCGAGAGATACACCATGACTAAAGAGCAAGTGTTTTTGCTGAATAGTTTAATAAAAAATTATAAATATAGATAGTTTAATAATAATTAATAAAAATAATGTTTTAATATAATTTTCCTATCTATGTTCGGAATATAGAGTATTCTACAAGCTCCAATGTAGCCTATAGTTAGTTAATTATACAGGGTGTTTTGGAAAGTCCGTATCAGGGGAAATTTCTCGAGAACGAAAAGAGTTGTCATTTTTTACTTTCCCTGCAATACATTGTAATGTACAAGGAAGTATTGGAATCATGCCGAAGATCGCAACTCGAGTTTTTGACGGATCTACACGTTTCGAGACCTCTAGAATACGAAAACACTATTTTTAGCGTGACGTCTGTGTGTGTGTGTCTGTCTGTCTGCAGATTTTTTATCCACACTAACTAAAAAACTAATGGACCGAATTTCATAAAATTTGGTAGGTAAGTCACTTGTGGGCGACTTTGGTGCTGATTAGTTTTGGGTACAATTCGGGATAAAAGAACCCGCCTGTTTTTGCGAAATGACCCTCAAATATTGCCTGTATCCACTGTAGCTGAAAAACTAATGGACCGAATTTCACAAAAATCGATTGATAAGTCACTTGTGGGTCACCCTGGTTCTGATTAGATTTTGGTACGAATCTGAAAAAAAAATAACCTGCCTTTTATTGCGAAATGGTTCTCAAAAATCGTCAAAATCTAAAATAAAAACTACGTATGCTCAAATATATCCAATAAATGCTTGTTTTATACGTATTTTTTTTACAAAGAAAAGAATAAAACCAACTCCATTACACTAGGACTAGCCGTTCGCGATATATTTTAGTTTTTCGTATTGTCTTTACACCACCTTTGAAAATAAGCCCAGTAACCAAATGAGAACGAAAATTGAATTAAAAGTGAATTAAATTTAATTAAAATAAAGAGAACGTGGATATAAGTTTGCAGGGAAAGTCATTTGCTGCCCACATCAGATTTTTTAATGTAGTTGCATAGGAAAGTCCTATGCCGCTACATCACAAGACAACTTTGAGAGGGGGAGCTGACCCCCCCCCCTTCTTACGTGGGGGGAGGGGGGGTATTTTGCTCTCATTTAGAGATACAGAAAAAAAGTTGATTACAAAGTTGTAGAGCGTTGCCAAATTAGTATGGAAATCTATTGGTCCATCAGAAAACTGGAAAGAACTCTGAAAACCAGAGGAATAGACTCTAAACGAACTCTGAAAACTAGAGGAATGGACTCTAAACCTTTCTTATATTAAAACATTAACGCATTCAAACGATTGGGATGCTTATAATCGTTCAGCTGCACTCACATTCCGGTTACATTCCCCCATAATAAGAATTATTCCACAATATTCAACATTACTAAACATAGTAAGCATGACTCGTAAAATCAAAATCAAAATAGAACGAAGGGACAAACACGTAGCATGATGATACAATACTGTAGATGGAATGTTCTTTCAACCTCAGATTAGTTTACTTATTTTTCTGGCTTCGATTACGATGATGTTTACCGACAAATCGTCTGTCAAATAAAATTATTAAATCTTTTGTTCTGCAACTATCGGCAGACGAATTTGCTGTCTAAAGAATCGCATGCATTTAAAAGTATTATTTTGGATGATTATGTGCAACTTTTTCTGTCTGACAAACACATTTTTATATTAATGTGGCAATGTTCTACAACTTTGTTATCGACTTTTCTCTATTTTTAAAAGGGGAGCGAGATACCCCCCCCCCCTATAAGAAATCACGATTATGTTTAATGACAAATCGCCTGAAAAGGGAGCGAGATAGCCCTTTCCTCCTATAAGAAGAGTAGTCATCCCCCTCCCCAAGGCTGTCTTGTGTAGCGCCATAGGGGTTTCCTATGCAGCTGCACTAAAAAAATAAAGATAACTCTCTTCGTTCTTAAGAAATTTCACTTTGATACAGACTTTACTAGACACCATGTATGCAGTTATATACCAATAAAAATTTTACATTTATTTAAAGGAAGAATAATTGTGTTTAAAAGTTTCCAATATTTTGTATTAAGTCATTCACTATAGTAATGAAGTACAGATGATATTATCTTTATATTCGTTTATCTATAGGTAATTGTACACTCTAGTACATTATATAAATTCTTCTATATAATTTAGCAATTAAAAATTTTTTTGCATCGTAGCTTTGAATATGCATGTTTATTCCAAGGTTTGAAATGCATATGCTGATGACTGCAAACAGTAGGTCCTAGTGAAAGTAGCCCTCGTATGTTCATAACAGTAGAGAGCTAAAATATTCAAAATCATTGTCCCATGTATAAATTCTTTAATAAGAAGACTTTCTGGATCCAACGAGGCACATTGAATTCTTTGTTATATAGACACCTATACACCTGGCCTTTACAGTGTAACAAGTAATTTTATATTTATCGAATCAAGTGCAAGCGGAAAGAATAGCGCTTCACGAAGTGCTGAAAAACTTTTGCCAATGTCGATTGAATAAGGAAGTCTATCGATAACTAATTTTTTTCCCCATCGTAAAACTATTTTGTTTCTATTTCCTTACAAGATTTTGCATAAACAAGTTGGAGTTATTAATTTTAACCATCAGTTCATATTGAATATTCATACGGTGTTTTAAATGAGATATTTGCAATTTTTTTTTTATTTCTTCAAATTTGCCTTATTTTGTAATTTCATACTAGTTTTTCCAAATTTTTATACTATATTTAGTGTAACTGCAATAAAAGTACTTCCTTAATAACAGGGTAAAAAGTTGATTAAAGGTATCATCTGGTTTCGAATGCATAAAACAGCTTCCTTCGTTAGGGTAAAGTAATTGCATTAGCGAAAGAAAAGAACACGTTTGTTATTTTAATCATATGTTATGTTTTAATCAAATTTTCATTCTGTTGTTAAAGAAATACTATTATTGCAATTTAATTTCAGCTAAGTAGTTAATTTACAGTTGTTTGAGTGAATTTTTATTAGTGTAGTTTTATATTTGATGTTTCAGTGTCATGAAAATACAATGCAATACATTGTTACAAGTTATTTTAAATAGACGTCAGCAAATATGCACTAATATTGCAATTATGGAAAATGAGTCCGGAATTGAAATTAATGTTAATTGGAAAATGAACAATTATAAAAAAAGAAAAATCTTTTATTTAGCTTGGACGGTAACCATTTCATATTAAAGATTTACATTTTTATGACCTTCCAATAAATTTGATTATATCAATAAGTAAAATACACTTTGTGCGAAGGATAAGCAAAACTTAAGTGACGTATATGAGCACAAATAATACAAAAATCTGTTGTGGGAACACATGACTTTCCTTATATAATGTAATGAATTTACTACTTTTACAGTAAAAAAATAGGTTTTCCTTATAGTAGATACTAATATTCTTTCCAAGATATTGAATTTTCGACAATGAGTCGTCATTTTCATTGATTTAGAATCATTTTTATCCATTTGGCGAGATTTTCGTTAATTTGGCAACATTTCAAAAAGTCGCCAAGTTGGCGACATTCCGCCAAATTCATCGCCAAAATCTCGGCAAGCGTTATGGATGAAGAAATAAGTTATTCTTACAGCAGACAACTGACTATTGGCGTTCAAAAACGTATTACTCAAAGTATCTTTTTTCATGAATGGAATGAACTAGATCCACGAGAATGATGTCACCCAATTTATCGTATGGTATTACATATGAAAAGTGAACATGTTTCTCAATAGGAAATTTTTTTAAATTTTACATGACTTTTTGATAATTTTTTTGAAAAATGTGCAATATCTCGAGAACGGTTCATGTTAGCGTTCTAAAATTTATGCCAATCGTTTTCTAATAAAAAATTACATAAAAAATGTCTATTTGCGTAACTTTATTAGTGGTTTTGATTTTTTGACGATTTTTTCAAAATTTTATTCGAAAATTTAGGGGAGTTCTGAACATTCGATTGCGTATAAAAACAATAGGCTTCCAGTGTTTACGGATTGTGATTTTTGTGCCAAATTTGGTTCGAATCGGTCCATTCGTTCGTCAGTTATCGTCTCCACAGACTCACTGACACATACGCACATACTTTCACACACACACACACACACATACTTTCACACACACACACTCTCACACACACACACACATCACTTCAAAAATGTTTGATTCGTGATCAGGGATGCTTGAAACGTGCTCTCCCGTCGAAAACTCGAATTCGAATATTCGACCCCGTCACAATATACTTTCCTTATACATTATGTATATAAGGAAAGTAATACTGCAGTATACAGCTGTTTCGAAGATACGCTAGATCCCTTTCATCAGTGCAAGAGAACCAATAAACCCGAAGTCCAAAAGAGGAATAGGGGCCTATTCCTCTTTTGGAATACCCCCTCGCTCTTCATTCTCTCCATTCATCTTTCAAAATTTTGAATCCATTTCGAAGTTTTCTCTCGAATTTAAAAAAAAATCTATCTAGTTCTAGATTTTTTGATAAAGTGAAGTTTCGTAAAAATCCATATTTGTGGCCAATATAGTGTACATAAGAAATCGACCAGACATACAAACAGGCATTACTCGAAAAATAATCAAAACGTGTTCAAAAGGTTTAAATCATATATTGGCATCCAAATCTCAATTCGAAAAAATTTCGTGAAAACAATACTTTATTACATAGTATGAGGAAGTAAAAACAAACAATTTTTAAAAAATAAATCTTTATTTCGCAAAATTAAAAATGTATTTCTGAAATTAAAGATATATTTTAAGAATTTATCAATGCCATTACAGCAGTTGTCATTTTCCCGATTGGGTATGGTTACTAGTTGAGGAAAACACATTTAAATAACAGTTGAAATCGCTGTCACAGTGTAGCAAACAGCATTTCTGGACTGGTTTTACTTTAATTAACGCATTAGTCGATTAATTATATATAATTGAAAGCAATTTAACTATACTATTCGCTACGCTAAGAGTTCGAAACGTTTCCTTTGGGTGAGTAAGGTTTCAAACTGTGAAATAATGGTATTTACAACGACTAAGACTGGGATTCCAAGTTTTATATTTCTTAGGAAAAACTGGTGAAAGAAGTGCTACATATTTTCTTTTATTTTCAGACTATTTACTTTCATTTTGCGTCCCTACATGGATTGAATTATTTGGATGGACAGTCTGTATAACAGATTTTGAAAAATTCCTTTACGTGACAATGGCCCTATTAGATTTGACAATTCACGTGTTCTTCCGAGTTTTAAAATGCCCCATTACTTGCCACGATTTCGGTTTATGTCCCCTTTATTCAAAAATATCAGTTGTACCTTTACTTATTCGAGGTAGACGAGGCATACCGCTTGTAATCGTAGGTAGACTGGACACTTCTGCTTATGACTTGAAACTTAAAAAGCGACTCACTCAGGAAGCTAAAAAGTTTTTAATTCCTACAAATTAATATAGCAGCAGTAAATATGAACAAAAAATGCTACAAAGCTGGACTTAGCACTGGAGATTGCCCAGTCATTCTACACCAGAGTTATTTGAATTTGCAAGATGGTGATTGCTAAGTACACGATTTAACTATGTATATTCAAGTGTAGCTATTTCATTCCAACTTGAGTACTGTACCCGACACACGCCCGTAACAAAGAAATTGTCGCCTCTGAACTCGGCCCTAACACGCAACAAAGCAAACTATAGATCCACAACCCGACTCGAACATGTGATCCAAATACTCGACTCGCAATTAAATTGCATTTCAAAATTCCATTCAGTAGTTTTGAAATCTCTAACACATGACACAATTTTCTGCTGTTTATAATTTAGAACCTCTGTTCACGTCTGCTTGTCCAGTTACTCTTAATGTGATAAAAGTATAAACCTTAAAAATAATATTTACGAGTTGACCCACAACCCGATCCGTAACTTGAAAAGTAAATGAAAACCCAATCAGCAACTTGAAAAATAAAGGAAAGCGGATAACTAGTTGGTAATCGAGGGTACCCGACCCGATGTAGAAAGCCCAGACCACACGACCAACCCAAAGGCTTATGGTAGCTTTCTGTGTGGCCGGACCCGACCCGATGTAGATCTCCAGTTCCAACCGATCTTAAAAATGCAGATCTTGGAATTGATTTAAGTGCCGATCCTAAGTGCAAGTAATAGCAAAGGAACTGAATCACGCACTAACTTGACGAACGAGGTTGCCAGAAGGAAAAATTCTTTTAGTTTTTATTTTTCAGTTCCCGTCTTTGCATTGAAGTCCAGGAGGATGAAGTATCTATCTATTCCATCCTCTTAGATTGAAGTATATACCAAGATCATTGTTTGGTGAGATTTCCAACGCATGATTTGGTCAGGAGCCGATGTAGGAAAAATTCTTATATTCTACACAAAATGCTAATTTTTTTAAATTGATATCCAGATATGAAAAATTATGTATATAAAGTTTTATTTAAAAAAGCAATTTTTAAGGTATTTGATCTCTAAAGTTCTTAAAACAAAAATAACAATACTGTTATTTGATGGCGTGTTTTTGCCACAAAGTTAGGGTGATTTTTCCTTTTTTTTTTTTACAGAAATAATTTTTAACCGCATTTCAGTTATAAACTTCTTAATCAACTGAGAATGCAATATTTATAGTAATGCTGTTAACTTTATGTACAAGTATCATACGCAATATTACATTTGAAATATTTTTTATTTGCTAATTATACAATATATGAAATTCCACAAATATTCCACTATAAACCCATCAATATATGCGTGTTATTTTACTTACCCCATAAAATTACATCGAAATCAAATAGGTTGATCAGAATAAAACCCGAGAGGAAAACAATTTATGAGTGAAAGGTAATCATTTCTGAAACTGAAAAGCAAAGATTCGCTTTGACACTTGAATACAAATATTCTGACATCAACTCAAGTACTTAAGCACTGCAACGTATACGAATAATATCATATTATATACATTTAAAATGTTCATTTCAGATGTAATCTATATTATACGAAATAATTTCCTTTTCGCGTGTGTTATTAAAATATTTATTATACTTCTAAACTTCGATATCATTTTATTCAAAGTGCAGAAGCTTCGCCATGTTATATTACCCGATATAATGGTCATTTAGTATTAAATAAAGAAATTATAGGAAAAAAGTTTTTATTACGAAACGTGTGTTCTATAATTGTAGAACTTTCCAAAAAGAAATCTGTTCATGAATTTTCGCCATAGATGACAGTTCACACTACATACTATACTAAAAATCCTCTCGGTGTCTAACAATAGATCATACAGATACGATGCAATAAGTACTATACAATACTACGATACATATGAAAATTTCCAAACAGAGCAAGACGTTTAGAATTTGTGCGCAGACAAAATGATTCGATATTTGTCGCAAACAAATGCACGACATGCATATAGTGTGAATTTTAGGTCTGAAAGGACCGAAATTTAAGTTTTTTCCCCCCTGCCTGGCTTCACAGAGCTATGGGTCAAGTCCAAAAATATTTACAAATATAGAACCAGAGTTCAGCCTGGGTCCGGATTTTTGCCAGAAATAAAATTTTTCCCCCCAACTGTGTCCCGACACATGAGTTTATAATTTTTGTGCTTAGAATTTAGGTAAAAGTTGGTTTTTAAAAACTGTTTACATAGTTCGAAACAGAGAAATTTAAAGTACTCCATTAAATTTCATTTATAAATTTTTCAAACATTCGATTCGTCTGGATCGAACCAACTCTATTTAATAGAAAGCCGGCCCGATCCGGTACATGGGTCAAACTGCACTTCAGCTTAAGAGTTCAGACCTCCAGTCCAATAGGGAAATTTCTTCACAAATCTTAACACAAGTCAAAAGTGTCTGGATCATGAATGCGAAATAAAATATAAACAATTATTAAATGCAAGTAAGTTACATGAGGGAGATTTAATATAATATTAGTATATATCTTACGAAAGCATATAATCGCATGGTATAATATCAATAGAATATTTTACAAACTCGTCAATAAACGTTTGTTTTGGCATTACCCGTCAATTCGCAAATATTGTTTCAGTTTTGTGTCATGTTTTATACTTAGGAGGAAATTACAGCATAGTATGCTTTCTTTTCAAAACGGTTGAAAAGCAACAGAAATCGGTGCTCGATTTCACAACAAATTGTCATAATTGCTGTTTAGAATGAATTCCTCAAGCTGTTGACTGTAAAATTCTACAAAACTGACAAACAGAAGTCAAGTGATTGAAGAACGTAACTGACATTAGTAACGATTAACCGAGGAGAAGCCTGCACTACGCTCTTTTAGACTTATGTAAACATTATGTACGTAAAAATTGATTGCAAGTAATAATTGTGAAGGAATCATTGTACAAAGTGGTTCAAGTCCTTTGAACTTTTCCTCAACTGTACGTTCAATATCGATCCAACTTTAAATAATTCTAATTGCAAGAAATATTGTCGTTGATTTGGGTTTGTGATGATTTTGGTGTTTTCGAACCCATCCCAAGTGACACGTCAAACGACTCAATTAAAAATAATGTTCAAAATAAGATGTTAAAAATAATGTTCAAAATGATTTTCTTCTGTAGCTCGTAGTCTGCATTGAGCCGTCTTCTGTTGAAACATTGATCGATTTTCATTTACATAATATCAACGTTCAATAGCTGAATTTTTGAAGGCAGTATTATTAATCCTCAATAGTAAACATCTTTGAAAAATTTAATTCTTTTTACCTACTCACCTATTTAGACAGCTGTAACAGGTCCTTGAATTCAAATAGCGAAGTAATCTCACTCCTTGTCAAACTTTGAAGAATTAACTTGCTTATAGATGAACCACCTTATATGCGCATGCGCTGCTATATAAGAACACAAACTAGTTGTTTCGATATACATAGACTAGCAGACTTCAGATAAAATAAGAAAAATAAGGAACTGATATTATTAGGCTAGCTAATCAAAATACTTCGCAGTTCATCAAATATTTAAAGATTTTGCAACTCAGGTACATAGATTTACGTGGATGTAAAATTTATGCGGATTGTTATGCGGTTATTGGTATTCCTCTTCTGTCAAATGCGTTTTTCTTATCAATTAACTGAAACCGCCAGCTATGGGTATTTAATTTACAGGTGTAAGAAGACATACGTACGTAATGAAAAACTGAATGGATTAAATATAATTTTTTTGGACCGTTCGTTGATAATTTTGAGTTCATATGAATTTTATCTGTAAGATCTATCTGCGAGAGTAAGATGTGTATTTTGCAATGGCGTAAGTCTCTGTAGATAAGTTGAACTAATGTCAACGTAATACCTAATGAAGTAAATTTCAGAAAATTTGGAAGTAAAAATAGTTAACTAAAAATATATATTTATATATATAATATTCGATATGGTTTAAGTTGGCATCAGTGTTAATAAGATAGTGAAACAAATGCACGATAGTACAATTATATGGCAAAAGGTGACGTTCCAGTCGCCAAATCGTACTTCTAAATTACAAAATTAGGTTTGTTAAATTAGGATACTTTTGATGATTAAATGCATTTATGCACAAACTTCCTTTTTTTTCTTAAGAAGAGGTTTGATTACACTGGACAACAGTCAGAATCTTTCTTACGCGTAAAGTAGCTATTCATCCCTAATTTGGACATGCTGATTACGAATATGAATGTAAAAACGTTGGACTAGTTTTACTTTTCAAGATATGGAGGGCGCTAGTGGGAAAAGATGATCAGCACTGCTTGTTAAAACCCTCCTGTACTCACGAGAGAGAAGGGTGCAACATATAATTGAAAATGCACTTTTTATACTCTCGTCTGGATTTTTCCTCCAGCTAATTGTGGTACTGTCAATGATGAACACTGGGAACGGTTTCATCATTCATCGGCCATACTATGTTCTGAAGAAGGTACCAAGGGAATACGAGCAGACTAATGTTAGATCCTTGTGAGAGATGCAACACGTTTCCTGTATGAGGATTATAATAGGGTATGTATATGCAAATATGTAAAATGTTTTATAGATACTTCTAAAACTAAAGCTAATCTGGAATTTTAACAACCATTTTCATCATCAGCAGACCAAACAAACGACATAAATGTGCGCATAGCTCAAACTGCTGCTAAAGCAATAAAACTAAAATAACTTCATTAAAAGCAGAATTTAACACAAATATAATAGTACCGACTGGTTTCGAAGGGAAAAAAACACCATTCTTTGCTAAGACACATAAGAAGCACAAGCTTACTTTCACGCTTTCGCCTGTTCTTTTTACCTCGTTTTTTTCTTCCTCGCACTTTTTCTTTTCGCGCCCCTTTTTCTTTTCAACACCCATTCCTGATTTCAGTCATCTTTGTTGTTCTTGCATCAGTCGCGATCTTGCTCTCAAGAGTGACGCTTGCGCTTCTTATGTGTACTGACGAAGAATGCTGTTTTTTGTTTTCAGCGCCGTACAACATTTTTGTGTTATACGCAGTTTTTAATGAAGTCATTTATGCTATTAAAACTTTTCGAAGAAGTAACGCTTTCATCTAAAAGCACCATTAAGAGTAAACAAGAATAATTTACCTCTGAAAACACTATAGCCATCTTACAAAATAACTAAACAACTGTTAAGTACAATAATATGACAATTAAATCTTGCACTAATTCACAAAACAGCAAATTCTGCTCTCGAAACACTGACGTGTTTCATAATTCACATTGACTCGTATAGCGTCAATGCTCTCCAACTGAGCGATGACTACTTTATACACTCTCCATAGAAAGTTTTAAAAAGTGCTCATAACTCCCCCCCCCCCCCCCCCCCGAAACTAGTCGATATTTCCAGCAAGCTCTAGTGAATTCGAAAACACGCCAGAAAGTTGGTAATATTTCTCTAAAATCTGGCATACATACTCCGAAAAGTCGCCATGGTACGGCAACCCTACTTTCATGTAATAATAATGTTTCTCTGTAAAAGTGCTTTCACCTTGCGGGGAAACAAAACACAGTGAAGCATTTTACAGATTCGCAGCATTATAGTTTCCTGAATCATGGCAATCTTTATTTGTAATGGCGCCTTACATGAAAGATATTGGAATTTAATTTTTTCTGTTAATTTAACGATTCAAATCCCCGTATTCACAAAAATCTAACCGTGAGTAAAAGTTCACGCTTTCAACCCGATCCTGCCTCAAACTCAAATATTCAGGGAAATTTCATCCTTCCCAATGTGAAAATAATTACCATGACATAGGGACTTACTCTATAAAGTTTGTTACAAGTCTTTTAGCCCGAACTTCTCGCATTCCAATAGCTTGTGGCTGTTAAATGTGACACCTACACACTTAATGAAAGTTATTGATAACTAGTTTTAATTGTTGACAGTGAAAGGAATAGCAAATTGCATATTTATTTATTTTAAGAGGCAAAGCGGTGCAAGTTTTTTGAAAATTTTTTTGTATTGTCATCCCTAATTCGATTTTTCGAAATTTTAAATTTTTTTTCGTTGATTTGGAAACTGAGAAGGATAGAATCAGACCAAAATAGAGATTTTGGCTCGAGTCGAAGTATTCCAACTATTTTGAAAAGCGGTTTTGAATTTTTTTAATTATTCTGTTGCATCGTCACCCCTAATTCGAATTATCGAAATATTATATTTTATCCCCATAGCTAAAACGGATCGAAATTCATGGGTGCTCATAGGTGAGGGCCAGAGGGGGCACTTATCCTCCCCTGGATGGTCACAAAGTTGGGCATCAAGCTAGTCTATATTGTACATGTTATCCTTGAGTTTGTTCTACTGACGTCAGTGGTTTGCTTCCCCCCCCCCCCCCCGGGAAAAGTTCTATGGGCACCGATGTATCGAATGAAATCAAAAACCAAGCTGGAGCGGAAGTGTTCGGTAGGCAAAGTGATTTTGAGTGTTTATTTCTTTGGATCGTCACCTTTAATTTAAAATTTTGAAATTTTTCCGTTAGTCTAAGTAAATTAGCCCGCTAGTAAGTTGACACGAGTAGAATGACACTAAAAACATATATATATTCTAAGTTGAAGTGCTTGATAATAATCATACATCACGCCCCTCACTAACCTCACTTGGTCAGTTAATCAGTTCAGTGCATATTATGTAGTTGCAAAAGCAGGCAGGGAATTTAAGAAACCAAGGAATTACGAATAACACAATTCTATTTAAAAGCTATACTATCAAGCTATACTATTTGTAAGATCTACTATACTATCAAGTTATACTATCTGTAAGATCTACTATACTATCAAGCTATACTATCTGTAAGATCTACTATACTATCAAGCTATACAAGCTTTTAAATATAATATAAAATTAAACATTTTATTTCAATGATAAATTTTCAAGCTGCTTTTCTTCTCTGTTTACACATTCTCGTTTGATTAGTAATGCGAAATTTATAAGATGAGTAGCTATTATTGCAAAGACATGCAGTTCTTGTTTTAGAATCAGCTTGAAATTCTGTACTTAACAAGGCCCTAAACTTAATTTTGATTTTCCGGTGACTGAATCATTTTCTTGCAAACCATTACATATAAATTTTCTTGTTCAATGATATTTTATAGTACATGTTTTAAAGAAATCCAACACAGTGTTTTTAAAAGTGTGTTCCACGGTAATATTCTAGGGGTTACGTAACGTGATAGATTTGTATGAATTTTCTAAATGTAAAAATTAAGAAAAACGCGCAAAAATTGTAATGCATATTTTGGACCACAAAGAACTCTTTTTCTCATTTTAAGGTTCCGTCATGAAATTGAATTTTAAAAGGGTACCTCAACAAAAAAAGTTTGAAAAACACTGAAATCTGCATTTCCATTGTTTGAAATTTGCATTTCTATTCGAAAGCGAAATTTAAATAAAAAATATGTATTGCGATTTCTAATAAAATTCCAATGGCTCTCAAACTGCCAGATTCATGTTTATCAACTGTGTACTCTTAATTTTCGTCTGCTCTTCGTTGCTAGAGCGGATGGCCTCTTTCTCTCGATCAGCTGCTTGGCTATGACGTCACATCAGAGAAAGAGAGGGAGGGATGGGGTTGCCCGGATCCTATCGATCCCCCCTGTCGTCGGAATTCTAAATACGGAAACAGCGGATCCGGCGGAGCTATTTTTAGAAACACTCACCTCCCCACACGCTTTTCCCGCCATTCTGGTCGGCTGGGGCTTATCGGTTTGGCGGTAGATCACCTTACGAGAGAAATTTAAGAGAAATGACGCCAGACATGGATGTGGAGCAATGAGATATTAGGGGTGTTTGTTTATCTAAGGAAGGACTTTTTCCTGAATTTATGAGGATATTAACAACCTTCCTATTTAATGCTTACACACCTACAGTTTAGTTTTCATAGAATCTTGCGAGAAAATCATTGAAAATATGGAGTTCGAAAATAGAAACCGCTTAGATCAATTTTGACATCCCCAGATGCAATTATGACACCCCTATTGATAGATCTTAGGGAATGTAGGATTTCCAGAGATCCCAATTGTCATTGAAATTTCCCAGATCTTGCAAAATCTGTGTTAGTTGTAGAGTTGATTACGGCTGAAAATCAAAATTGGGCGGAACCGGAAACTGAATCTGAGCCTTTTAGACTACGTCCATGTTTGAAACTAAGCTACATCACTCCATGTCCAGCCATGAATTGATTTTCGTGGTGTTCCGAAAATTTCTTTCGGTGCAACAAAAATATCCAGCATTTTTAGTTTTGTTAGTCTACATGAAAATTATATCTAAATGATATTGAATTATTTTAGCAATTTTTGTTTAGTTTTTAAATGCAGCAGCTTCTTATTGAACACTTCAATATATACTTAATATTAATTGCATTTAAATTTGAACTAAAAAGAGACAGAGTTGAAGATATTTCTTTTCTACTGTATCCAGTAATTAAAACAAAAAAATTATTTATTTAAACTTTTCAGATTTGAATTACGTATAGATATGTGAATTAACTGCGAATACAATATCAAAACGCGTGCGACTTTATTATATTACGAAATACTGATACTTAAATAGTAATTCACTTAATTTTAACACTGCAAATTAAGGAAATCTGATGCAGCACATAACTTTCCTTATATAATGCAATGAATTTACTACTTTTACAGTAAAAGAAAATAGGTTATTCTTATAGTGGATACTTATATTCTTTCCAAGATATTGACATTTCGTCAATTAGTCGTAATTTTCATTGATTTAGGCACATTTTTATCCATTTGGCGAGATTTTCGTTAATTTGGCAACATTTAAAAAATCGCCAAGTTGGCGACATTCCGCCAAATTTGTCGCTAAAATCTCGCCAAGCGTTATAGATGGAGAAATAAGTCTTTTATAACAGGTTGCCGTTTAAATACAAAAGTACTACTCAAAGTATCTTTTCCCGTGAATGGAACGAGCTAGATCTACAAAAATGATATCACAAAATTTATCTATCGCATGATATTACATGTGAAAAGTGAACATGTTTCTCAACAGTTAATATTTTTTTAATTTATGGGATTTTTTATAAACGTATTTAAAAAATGTGCAATATCTCGAGAACGCTTCATATAGATAAGATAGAGTTTTCGTCAATTAGTCATCATTTTCATTGATTTAGCGTCATTTTTTTTTATCAATTTGGCGACATTTTCGTTAATTTGGCAACATTTAGAAATGTCGCCAAGTTGGCAACATTCTACCAACTTCGTAGTCAAGATCTCGCCAAGATTTATTTACGGAGAAATAAGTTATTCTTATAGCAGATAATGACTATTGATGTTCAAATGAAAAAATATTATCCAAAATATCTTTTCTCATGAATGGAGAGAGCTAGATCCACGAGAATGATGTCACCAAATTTGTCGCATGATATTACATATGAAAAGTGAACATATTTCACGATAGTTAATATTTTTATTTTATTTGTGATTTTTTGATAAATTTATTTGAAAAATGCGCAATATCTCAAGGACGGTTCATGCCAGCGTTCTAACATTTGTGTTAATCGTTTTCTAATAATAAATTACATAAGAAATGACTATTTACGCAACTTTATTAAGGATTTCTAAATGATTTTTTTAAAATGTCACTTGAAAATTTAGGGGGGTTCTGAACATTCGACTGCGTTTAAAAACAATAGGCTTCTAGTATTCACGGATTGTAATTTTTGTACTAAATTTCGTTAGAATCGTTCCATTCGTTTGTGAGATATCGTCTTCACACACACACACGCACACAGACATCACCTCAAAAACTTTTGATTCGTGTTCAGAGATGCGCTTGAAATGTGATCACACGTCGAAAACTCGAAATCGAATTTTCGACCGTGTCATAATATTTTCCTTATACATTATATTATATATATAAGGAAAGTAATAATAATGGCACATAGGCATAAAATGAAGCTTTCTAAATGGTGTGGTATTATTTTTATAAGGTAAATTTTGGTTAAAATCGTAGTGTAACTTTTTTCGGTTGGATTTTTTCATATGCTGATTAACCCCGATCACTTGGTTGGTTGACGTATGTCTCGTGATCACACGTCGAAAACTCGAAATCGAATTTTCGACCGTGTCATAATATTTTCCTTATACATTATATTATATATATAAGGAAAGTAATAATAATGGCACATAGGCATAAAATGAAGCTTTTTAAATGCTGTGGTATTATTTTTATAAGGTAAATTTTGGTTAAAATCGTAGTGTAACTTTTTTCGGTTGGAATTTTTCATATACTAATTAACCCCGATCACTTGGTTGGTTGACGTATGTCTCGTGGTATAGGTAGCACAGAAACATCCAGACTTTAAAAGGTAAAAATGTTCATCGTCATTATTTTGTTCATAAAAGCAAGATTCAAGTTCAGTTTATTTTTACAGTTATTTTACTGTTATTTATCTATAACAGTCATGTCAGTTGCGAAGAGTAAGCATCAATGTAAAGTAAAAATGAAAATAAGTAATTGTCTATATCTAAACGATATTTAATTATTTTCGTAATTTTTGTTTAATTTTTAAAAGCAGCATAGCTTATTGAATATTTCAATATATACATATTGTTAATTGCATTTAAATTTGAACTTAAAGGAGACAGAGTTGAAGATATTTCCTTTCTACTATATCCAGTAATTAAAAACAAAAAAAATATTTATTTAAACTTTTCAGATTTGAATTACATACTATATGTATAGATATGTGAATTAACTGCGAATACAATATCAAAAGGCGTGCAACTTTGTTATATTACGAAATATTAATACTTAAATAGTAATTTACTTAATTTTAGCACTGCAAATTAAAATACCATACTTTTCCCGCACTAATTAACCCCGATCACTTGGTTAGTTGACGTACGTCTCGTGGTATAGGTAGGACAGAAACATTTAGACTTTAAAAAGTAAAGATGTTCATCGTCATTATTTTGTTCATAAAGCACGATTCAATTTTAATTTATTTTTACTGTTATTTATCTATAACAGGTATAACAGTTGCGAAAAGTAAGTATCGATGTAAAGTAAAAATGAAAATAAGTAATTGCTTCTATAATAAAAAATAAGTAATGTGCGAAGGGAAAATAAAATATATGTTATTCAGTGTCAGATCAACACATCAACGTTTTCAATTTTCTTTATCACATCTATCTTCTACGTATTGTCACAAATACACTTTATATTCACCTATCAATTATTCTTCTATTCTACCCACCAAGGTAAAATGCCAAATGTTTCTTTTTCATTTCATGTAGCAAAGATCTATAAATTACGTATTTTTTTTCACTGAAACGTTTGATTTATGATACGTAGCGCTGATATTTTAAAAAGCGACGTTTGATGACCCCAGGCCGTACGACTGACTCACAAGAGTTGAGAGCAATTTAATGTACGGCCCGAAAAGTGATGAATAATATTGTTCGTATACCAAGATAAATTTTGGATAATAAAAGTAAAATGTGCGTTGATTAGCAAATTATATTACTTGACAGTCGTGTAACGCACGCACATCGAAATATTTTCAAATGGAATTATTATATTTGAGTTAATAACTGTAGAAAGGCATGCCTTTTTTGAGAAAAGAAAATTACAAGAAAAAAAACTTGATAGGCAATAGTTTGTCTTTAAATTATGAATCCTAAGAAAAGCTCAACATATCTCATGCTGATTTAATGTAAAATTAAACTTAGTTAAATGTTTAAAGAAAGATTGATAAACTGAGAAATTAGAAAATGTATTTCGTAATTTTTAGATATACAGCGAAAATTATAATGGTTATAGACACATTGGTTGTCTTATATCTTTAATATGGGGTAAGTTGGATTACTCGTTAGCTGACCTCGAAATGAAAACGCCAAGTAAACCCCATCCTGCAATTTCAGGTTTACATTACTCTGCCTGTCACATAGTTGTCATAAACTTGCTGCAATCTGACCTAAGTTATACCTCATGATATTGAAACACAACAAGTATGAATGGTAAAGAATAATGAAATTCATTACATACAATAACACGATTTATAATACGACAAAAAATTACTTTATACTATTAAAAGATAAATAAACGTTCATATTGGCCAATTTTTGTGTCAATATAGCGATGAAAATGGACATTCAAAGAACAATCATGATCTTAATAACTTCCTGTGATAAAAATTTAAGGAGATTAGCACTGCGACAACTTGCCCATATTCCGACTCTATCCATTTATTCTGTTAATACCATAATACTAGCATAAAATTAAATTAAACCATATATTATAATCTTCTGTTTTATCTCTAAGCGCGTTTGAATATACAGGGTGTCATAATCACTCGCACAATACTCGTAAACTTACCTGTCGATTCTTCGTAAAAATCCAACCCGAAAGTGTGTTGTACTTTTATCGATTGGACATCGCATTTTGGAGATACGCATTCTAATAGTCGGCGAATTTGTTAGCATCAAACTGCAAAGCGTGTCTTTTTTTGTGAATTGAATGTTCTAGATCCACGTGAATGGTGTTAATAGATTTATCGAATAATATTACTTATCTTCTTTTGTTAATTTTATGTAACCTTTTTGATAGATTTATTGGGAAAACATGCAATGTCTCGATAATGGATCATGCATCGTTCTAAATTGAATGTCATTAGATTTCTAATGAGAAATTATATATAACATTATAATTTTACATATTTGGTTATTATTTTATTAAAAAAGTTCTAAAGGAGTTCTAAAGTTAAAAAGTTCTAAAGGAGTGCTCGATCGCTTTCAACGAAACTGTTGCCCATATATCACCGGAATGCTACGTCTAATCAAGACACAGACAACACGTTTTCGGGTTGGATTTCCACAAGGAATCATTCATTCTATAGGTTTACTATGCAGGTGACTATCACCATTCAGACTAAATCTCATTATGCATAAATGCCAATATAACAGCTGAAATATTTCAATAACGTAGAAGAGGTGAGGCAGTTTTAACTCTGACAACAGTTTTTAGTATACAGGATTCCCTCATAATACCTTATGTAAATCTCTTTAACTTTGGATTAAAGTGTTTTAGAGTTGCAAAAGCAGGGTATATAGTGTGTCCCAAAAAGATTGAAATGTGCTTTAATTCTTTACCTGTTGGAGATAAGTAGGCAATGTAAATTGCAAAAATGTTGAAATAAGACTACGTTAATGAAATAGTTCTCCCATTCATTTTCAAAAAGTTACACTTTCTAAATTTTTTTACGACCCTCTTAGACAAATTGAGTCAATCAAAATATTTTTATTTTTAATGCAACAAGATCATTAAAAAAACTCGCATATCTGTATTTTTAAAATCAACTGAATTATGATAAAGGAAAAAAAATCTGACTTATGCCACTTTTTCGTACCATGTGAAAGGCTATTTCATCAGTGAAAATAGGGATCATAAACAAATTGACGATGGAAATTGTTTAGATCAAAAATGTGTCAAAATTTTTTTATCACAAATGCATCTAAATAAAGCAAAACAGACAGAGATCATATAAAGCAGTGGTACTCACTATGCGGTTGGGTATCCTATGTATTATCATCCAGTTTTATCTTTTTTGTGATATGTCACAAATTTACGTTTCTAATTTGGTATATGATCCACATTCACAACGTTCAATTAAATATAATTCACTCAATTTTAAAGATACAGATATGCGGTTTTTAACACTTTACAACAAAGTTGAAAAGTGTTTGTGACTTTGTTCATTCTGTCTGTCTGTCTGTCTGTCCGTTAGCTCGATAACTGCCGTAAAAATGACTTAATCAAAATGACATTTTAGTATGTTGTTCAGACGGTCTGTAGGACCTATGGGAATATAAATGAATAATATCATCCAATTAGTTTTGGATTGAACCCAGGTTGAAAAAATGAAATACATTGAGCCCTATGGGACCTAATTTTTCAAACATTTTTTAAGCGGATTTAAAATTCACAAATTGCTTCGAAAATTTTAGGTAATAGCCAAATTGTTCCATAAAATATATAAAAAAAATTCAGCGAAATATATTCAGTAGTTTTTTAAATAAAAATTAAAATAATAATTACACATCTTATATGAAACGATCACATGACCCACTTCAAAATGATATATGGCATCCATCTTGTTTCAAAATCGTGATTTTTTAAAGTTCTTTTTAATTCATATTGAGTGTTGTATCCGTCCTAAAACTACTTTATTTTTGCTTAAATTCTGTGCATCTACATACTAAACACAATGACAATATATTTGAGTTTAAATTCTCATTCAAATTTGATTATTTCTACAACTAAGCCTATTTTTCACCTATGTAAAATGTAAACAGCAAAATATGTAGAATGAGTTGTATTAGAATTACTGTATTTCTTTAACACAAAATAATTCAGTCCATGGAGTCTGCATGGCTGATATGAATGAAATATTAATTGATTTTATAAACAGAAGGACGATTTTTTTCGATGAAGTTTTAAGCATAAAGTTTATGAATTGTAGCTCCATGGTCTTAATTTTTAAATAAAATAAATTATTATAGTATTGTGATGAATGAAATGGAGAAAGTTATGAATGAAATCCTGCTTTTATAGAGAGATCCAGGCGTGTTATTTTTTCTATGACGTCATTTGAATTTATTTCAGTTGTTTTCGATGAAATTTTCAAATATAATAAATTATCGTAGTATTATGATAGTTTTAAAAATATTACCGTGGAATGTATTGCATTTTAGAGATATTTAAACCAGGCAATTTATATTTCAATGCCGTCATTTGAATGAAGCTCATTTTTCTCAATGAAGGTTTAAGTTTTCAAATATAATAAATCCATGTAGTATTGTGATAAGTTTTAAAATATTACCGAGGAATGTATTGCATTTTCGACTTTTTAAAATAAAATTGCATTGAAGTTGGAAAGTGTTTCATAATCAATGCTTTAAGCATGATTGATCTTTCTTGTTTTAATGATCTTGTTGCATTAAAAATAAAAAATTTTTGATTGACCAAATTTGTCTAAGGGGATCGTATAAAAATTTTAAAATTGAAATTTTTTGAAAATGAATAGGAGGACTATTTCATTAACGTAGTCTTATTTCCTACCTTACTTTCAACATTTTTGCAATTTACATTGCCCACTTATCTCCAACAGGTAAAGAATTAAAGCGCGTTTCAATCTTTTTGGGACACCCTGTATACTAACAGGAAAACGATCGCGTTGTTGATTGAGATATGCGCTACCGAGACAGTTTGCAGTGCCTCTAGAGGCGAGTTGTAGAAGTTAGAATACCTGTATCGAAAACGAAGCAAGATAGGTGAAAATTTGAAGTTGTAGAGCGTTATCTATTATATATGGAAAGAGGTGCGGTTTGCACATAATATACAGGGTGATTAAAAAAACATGTGCTAAACTTTACGAGGTGGTAGTACACACCAAGCCAAACATTGTTTAGTTGAAGAAGAAAACCACGTATTCAAATTTCATCTGGGGAAGAAGAAGAATCTCGTCTATGACACTTCCCTTAAATCGGAAGAGGAACTCGTCTCCAGAATTTCGGCCGCTGCTGCCGAAGTGCGCGACATGCTTGGTCTGTTCGAGAGAGTTCGCCAATCCCTTCATCGCCGCTGTAAGACGTGCATTCAGGTTGTAGGTTGCTCTTTTGAGCCATTACTGTAATTACAGTTTATTAAATGTGATTTTATAACAAAGCCATTCTTGTGTTTTGGCCTCACCTCATCGATTTCATATTTAAGCACCAAATGGCGCCTTTAAGTCTCATTTCCGACCCGGTAAACTATGACAAAAAATCTTGGTTTAGTGTTTATTACCATGTCGTAAAGTTTGGCCCATCTTTTTTTAATCACCCTGTATACACATAGATGATAGAAAAATAGGTAGCTTTGATCCGCATGAAAGAAATCCTAGCTCTGCTTCTAGTACGTGTGTATGCGTATGTGGTGTGTGTGACTGTGTCCTTGAGTCTGTGGAAGCGATATATCATGAACAAATGGGATGTTTCGACAAAAAAATTAGTACGTTTATTACAATCAGTGAACACAGAAGTCCTGTTGATTTTAATCGCGATCGAATGTTTGAAAACTCCTCCCCCCAAATTTCCGAATGAATGTTTGAAAAAAAAATCATTAAACACCAGGACTTTTAATAATGTTACATAAATAATCATTCCATAAGTAAGTAATGTTTCATTACAAAGCGGATGACACAATTTTTAGATACCTGGTATAAATCGTTCTCGAGATTGCACATTTTAAAAATATAAATTTTTCAAATTCCGTAAACTTTAAAAAGAACCAACCTAAAATAGGTTGATATTCCATATGCAATATTATTGGACAAATTTACTAATATCATTCTTGGGAATCTAACTCGTCTCGTTCATGATGTAGGGAAAGTCATTAGTTACGTGCTGCCCACATCATATTACTTTCCTTATATACATAATGTATAAGGAAAGTATTGTGACAGGGTCGAAAATTCGAAATCGAGTTTTCGATGGGAGAGCACGTTTCAAGCATCCCTGATCACAAATCGAACATTTTTGAAGTGGGTGTCAGTGAGTCTGTGGAGACGATATCTCACGAACGAATGGAGCGATTCGAATGTAATTTGGTGTAAAAATCACAATCCATGAATACTGGAAGCCTATTGTTTTAAAACACAATCGAATGTTCAGAACCCCCTAAATTTTCGAGTGGAATTTTGAAAAAATCATCAAAAAATCAAAACCTCTGAAGAAGTTCAAATAGACATTTCTTATGTAATTTTTCCTTAGAAAACGATTGACATAAACTTTAGAACGCTAGCATGAACCGTTCTCGATATATTGCACATTTTTCAAATAAATTTATCAAAAAAATCCCATAAATTAAAAAAATATATTAACTGTTTAGAAACATGTTTACTTTTCATATGTAATATCGCGCGATAAATTTAGTGACATAATTCTCATGGATTTAACTCGTTCCATTCACGAGAAGAGATACTTTGAGTAATACTTTTGTATTTGAACGCAAATACTCATTTATCTGCTGTAAGAATAACTTATTTCTCCGTCCATAACGCTTGGCGAGATTTTGGCGACGAATTTAGCGGAATGTCGCCAACTTGGCTACTTTTAAATGTTGCCAAATTAACGAAAATCTAGTCAAATGGATAAAAATGACGCTAAATCAATGAAAATGACGACTAATTGAAGAAAATTCAATATTTTGGAAAGAATATGAGTATCTACTATAAGAATAACATTTTTTTAACTGTAAAAGTAGTAAATTCATTGTATTATACAAAGAAAGTCATGTATTGCCCACGTCAGATTTTTTTTTTTTTTTGTACATTAAAAATATCATTGTATTATCTCCCCTGTTTGGGTATCGGTCGTGAAAAAGGTTAAAAATAGCCGGTTAAATAGTAAACGAATTCTCGAATGATTTTCAAATTAACTATTCATATAGTTGTATCCACATTTATGAACTTCTGATCAGTTAAGCTGAAATTTATAGCGATTCTCATACAATTCGATTCTTGAAAACGTCTTTAAATTTCTGGAGTAAACATTTCACCTGCAAAGAAGTACCGTTGCTGTAGAACCAGTTTTACAGGGGCAAAATTAACGTTTCCAGAAGTAGCTTTTTGTGGATTTTGCCCATTAGCGGAACAAAATGCTTCTTCTGGTAAACATTTTGTTCCATGGAACGGATTTCTCTTTGAAGATATATGTCGTGGAGGCATTTTTTCCGCATGCAATTTGAATTTGCATAATCATGGAACAATACCGTGCATGGAACCATATAGTAAATTAATTTTCACTCCATGTCCTAATCAATTTTTATTCGTAGAGACTGGTCTATTCGTTACAACTGAAATAATTGAACTATTTATTCTACAGAACTATATTTGAATGCAAACGGAATTTTGTTAGCATGCGTTCAAGACAACTTTCTAAATTTAGAACAGCGTTTCGTGTTCTAACGATGCATTGCTCATCCTAATAATTATGTATGAAATTATATTTTTAACTCCATTTTCTAGTTATTATTTGATAATACTTTGGTATTCTTAATTTTGTATTTTATTTATTGGGGGGGGGGGGGGAGGGGGGAGGGGTAAAAATATATAATACTACCATTTATAATTCTAAAAATTTTCTCTTCGTAAAATGTGTGATACCTTGAAAACTCTGGGCCAAGTAGGTATATTGAGAAGTTTGTCATGGTTACAATTAATGAAGAATTAATATTGCTCTTTAATGCGAACTTTGCATAAAGAAGATTAAAAAAGAAGTGTACACTTAAGTTTTTGGAGTTTTACTCTTCTCGCTGCTATTCTTCTGATAGAGATATCAACGCTTTTATTAGATCAAGGTTCCATTTTTACCTTGTTTGTGACTGTATGCTAATCGTCTCCATTGTCGCCAAATGCTCGCCAAACGCTCGCATTCTAAATTGCAACCCTTCCTCCATCCTCTGACGTCATGCACGCGGGAAAACGGTTCACTGACGTCACGAGGATGCTGCTGTTTCGTTGTTTATTTCGTCGTCGGGAGCCCGAAAAGGTCATCGGTTATTAGGTCAAGCCGTTGGACCGGGCCGAACATTGGTTACTATTTTTAGAAACACCATCTTATAACCAAAGTTTCGATTTTTTTAGAAATTCTGGGCTTGAAGAGTTTTTTTGGCTGCAAAATATGTTGAACTTGGAAAAGTACCGGTCTCTCAAAATTCTTCTGTAATGCGCATCAGAAATAATAAAAAAAAGAGCATGAATTTTGTGCGGATATTTGAAAACTACGCATTCGAGCATAAAAGGCCTAATTAGGATTTGAATTTCACGAACCCTTTCTGTGATATTTTACATGTCAAAAGTATGAATATTCTTAATAGATCTAATTTAAATATATATATAATGCGAGCAGCTTCAGATATGCCGCCTAGAGTAAATTTGTGGCACCCCTTTTTAAAATACATGCTAGCAGTTATTCCCGACGTGGTTCGTGGTTTAAAATATAGGGAACCCAGGCTATAACGTGACACCAAACCATCCGCGTAGGGCCTGATTGACGCACGGGCCTCCGGGGTCGCGGCCCCTAAATTTGTGCGTAATAAAAAATTAGAGTAGAAATGATTTTTAATTAATTTAAAACCGGTAATAATTATTGTTATTTTAAATTATGAAATCTTTTAATAGTTATAAATACTATACATATATCTGGCTTTGAAGTTAAAAGTATGAAAGTTTTCTACACATAAAAAAGGGCTTTCGGAGCTATGATCCTGAGCTCCCAAATTTGTTATATGTTAATGTTTTGCATGTGTTTCATATGCAGTGACAGTACGGGGGCCCCAAAATAACACCTGGTCCAGGGCCCCACTTTGCCTTGATCAGGCCCTGCATCCATATTATAAACGAAGAGTGGTGCTATTTTAATGCTCAGCTTTCAGTGTTAAGAGATAGGGCTCTTTTATGTTTTAAATATATGTTTTGATGATCCATATTTAGTTGTCTGTTAGACAAATATGTTTACAGAATGCAAAAGTGTATTCTACCGGTTTTAATTAATTTATTTAATAGAAATACTTCAATTTCATAGCACATGCAATGCTATACGTCAAAACAATAGTGTATTTATATGGGTTTCAGTTATTACGATGCTGCAGGACATTCTAAGTTGTTTATACGAAAATTTTGATTCTCTTACTCCCTACATTCCATTTTTATACCCTACTTATTCCCTTTTTATAAAGGCTAATTTATCTTAATGACGAAGTGGTGTTTCAGCTCTTCAAACTACCACAGAACTGTATCATTACTTTTCAGAACTTCTTCTGCTGTAGGAACTATCGTTAAATCCAACCTCTGAATAACTTTCAGAATCTTCTACATAGAAAATAAAAATAAACATGAGGGGAGGGGGGAGGGATGGAGATGGAAAAATAAAAGAAGACATACTTACACCCGCGTTATATGCGAACCCGCAATATAACTGAGGGCGTCACAACCAGGGTTCACTGTATGTGCAAATTCTAGCATTATTTTAGATGAATTCTTAAAAAAGATTCTATTAAAATATATATATAATTTTATTTTCCTAAAAAAATAATCTTCTTTCTCGTTATTTAAATTAACTGAAGTGTGGCGCATCTCGACTTTCTCATGCTAGAATTCTTCTTTTACAAATTTTCAAATTTCAAAAGAAAAAAATCTGAAAAATCGGTATTCTGGGTCTAAATGATTACAACTATATCGTGCTAGCCTTCACTTTAAAGGGCTTGAAAAAATCTGTCTGTTGATACCATACTTTATAGAGTACCCCCTCCCGGGGGGGGGGGGGTAACTTGCCCCCAAAGGGGTCTAAAGACGTCAAGAACAAACATTTATATCGTGGCTATTTTTTACAACTATGATTGAAACTATTAAGTCTCGTGATCAGTAAACTATTGAACTATAAATTAACCCTTTTATGTATGATTACGTCAAATTTTGTCTTATGCTGCCATGTTAAAAAAAATATATATAAAATTTGGAATAAAATTCAAAGTTATCGCTCGAATTAAAAAAACATTCTATCAAGTTCTAGATTCCTTGATAACAGAGCCGGCCATAAAGTTTCATGAGAATCCATTAATATTTGTGGCTGCTATCAAGAGCTACACAAGAAATAGATCAGACATAAGACAGACAGACGGACGGCTACCACTCCAAAAATAGTCGAAACATGTTCAGAAGGTTGTAAAATATCTGATGAGGTTAACACATGATTTTCTTCATATAATGTTTGTTTTCTTCATATAATGTCTTGTTTTACAGAGGAAAAATGATATATAAGATCCACGGCACAATATTTTAAACATTGAATTGTACATTTGAAGCTTTTTTAGATGACAATCTGTAATTTTTTCGGATGGCAACATTGTTCGGATAACATGTCTTTTGAAATACCCGGTTAACTTATATTTCGAGCAACTCTAAATTGACAACTATCAATACTGATAGCATCCGTAAAAAGCAATATAGTTCATGTATAAAATTTTAATAAATTATTCATAAATTTAGCATTATTTTCATCAATGTAGCGTCATTTTTGCATTTTTGACGAAATGTTCGTCAATCTGGGGGTAAATTATTGCCAAGTTTGCGATATTTCGCTAAATAAGTCACCAAGTTCGCCAAATTTATCGCCAGATGTTATAGAAAAGAGTAAAAAGCTTTTCTTTTATATAAATGACTATTGGCGAATTACATATTAAATGCATATTGATTACTTACATATTAATTAAATACAAAACTATTACCCAAAGTATCATCTCTCGTGAATGAAACGAACCAGATCCACGAGATCGAAATTAGCAAATTTATAGCATAATATTACATATGAAAGGAGAACATATTTCATAATGGTTAATAATTTGTTAATTCTGTTTGATTTTTTTTTTTACAAATTTATTTGAAAAATGTGCAATATCTCAAGAACGTTTCATACCAGTTTTCTAAAATTTGTCTTATTCGTTTTCCAATGAAAAATTACATAAAAAATGACCATTCATGTAATATTGTTGAAGGTTCTGATTTTTTAATGATATTATCAAAATTTCATTCGAAACTATCCATTCATTCGTGAGATATCGCATCCACAGACTCACGGGGACACATACATACAGGCATAACCTCAAATAAAGTTCGATTCCAGTTCAGGGATACTTCCATAGAAAATTCGAATTTTCGACTCCCGTCACAATATTTTCCCTATACATCATACTATGTGTATAGAGAAAGTAATTATCTGACCAGGCAAATTTTTAAGATTCATGTATAAAGAAAGCTAAAAAAATTAGTAAACATATGCCCAAGTTTAGTTAACATATGACCAAAAGAAAGATGTTAAAATGATCGTAAAATATTCATCCATACCATTTCCACTCTGTTGCAAATAATGGTTAAACACAATAGAAAAAAATCTCATGGGATTAGCGCATGACATTCCTTATGTAATGCAATGACTTTACTTTTTTCACAGTGATATAATGCAATGACTTTATTCATACTCGTGTGCAAAACTCTCATCAAAATGCAATTGGCATTCATTTAATATCCCGTGAAATAAAAACTACTTGTGCATTCTTGGGCGTCAAAATTAGAGTTATACTGTAAGCGTGTATAAGCCGTCATTACGAAATTATGATGCATTTTGTATATAACTGCGTCCTCTGTCGGGCTTTATGCGTGTTCATATGATTGTAAATAAATTAGTTTAGATTCAACTCTTACATGGTGAGTCGTAAAACTTCCACTCTGCAAAAATTTTCGTTCTGTTTATCAATTCGACTGAAAACAGCAATCGTTCAACGCTAGGCCGTCGACGCTCCGATCTTCCCGGCATTGTCTACACAATGCTAAAAGTTGGTATCTATGATCAACTCCCCACTGCCCTCATTCTCGGTACAGATTGGAAAATATCAGTTCATGCACATTATATTTTCGAACAAGATAATTCTTTGTGCATTGCAACGCCTACATCGCTTCAACATTTTAAATGTGTATCTCCAAGCCTTCAGTGAATTGCATCGCTCATTTGCAAAAGAATGTAACACAAACGCTAACATTTCCAAACATGTTAAAAGAAAAATCTGCTGAACTTTCGAAAAAGATACAAATATTCCAAAATCAACGAAATCTCCTGTTGAGCTAACCCAAATTCAACTCGCTCCTATTGAACTGTACAAATTACAGAACATTCTTTCTGAATTTGACGACGTTTTTGCATCTTCGGAATCTCCAATCGGTGAATTTCCAAACATCGAATTAAAAATTCAACTACAGCATGATCGTCCTATACGATGCAAGCCATATCGACTTCCAGAACTACATTGGAAATAACAAAACGTCTGCCAAGATTCAAATTTTCAATACGCTGCTCCTGCTTTTATAGTAGAACAACCCTTTCACGACACAACACCCCTTCGAATTGTAGTCGACTATGCTAGAAAAATTAATCCCATTACTATCAAAGACCCTCAACCAATTGACAACATGGACAATGCTATTTATCGTATTTCTGGAAAGAAATATATGTCGAAAGTAGATATCAAATCAGCATTTCTGCATATAAAAGTGCATACCAACGATATTCACAAGCCAGGCTTTGTAACTCCCGACGGGCACTACGAATTCCTAAGAATACCATTTGGACTTTCTAACGGTCCTGCCACTCTGTCGAAAGCAATAAAACAAGATTATGCTTAACTACTGGATAGAGGACTAACTCCATATTTTGATGATTTGAGTTTAGCGCACGGCAATTTTGACGAACACCTCGAATGTTTACGTCTTCTCTTTCTACTCACACGTTAGCATGGCTTTAAACTTTCTCGTTCGAAGTGTATCTTTGTTGCTTCTCAAATTCCTTTGTTAGGAAGGATACTCGTGCAAAATGAAATACTCCATAACCGTGCGTCTGCAGCAAATCGTTACATTTCTCTACATGAAGTACGAAGTTTCTTAGGTTTCGCCAACACCTTACGTAAACACATCAAGGATTTTGCAACAATAGCCAAGCCGTTAACTGAACTTCTTAAAGGACAACATCACTCTTCGTCACCCAATTCCAAGAATAAAACAATTGTTCTGAACGCTGAACAACAGTCAGGATTCGAAAAACTTCGAGAATTAGTTACTACTCCACCTGCGTTGGCATTTTTCACTCATGGACTACCAAAATTTGTTGAAATCGATTCAAGTTATACCGGAATTGGAGCCTGCCTTTTACAGGAAAATAATGGAAAACGTCACATTATTGAATATGCTAGTCGTACCTTAAGTGCTACAGAGACTCGATATCACTCAAATGAACTTGAATGTACCGCAGTATACTGGGCCGTAACAGTTAAATTTCGTATGTATCTTCTAGGCCACAAATTTATTTTAATAACGGATAACTACACTACAGCATACGTTGTTTCTAAAGGTCGCTTAAACCGAAAATTTGCTAGACATACCGTTGATCTCTTACAGTATGATTTTGATGTACAGCACCGCCCTGAAAAAAAAGAACACACTAGCTGACCATATTTCTCGATATCCTGATCCCAGATCTCAACTATGCTTGGCTATCAGTCTCAACTCCAACTCTTCGCTTATCCACGAACAACAGAAAGACGAGTTTTGTTCGCAGATCATAATAAAGCTCAAATCGCCAATCAACACCAACCATTATCGTCAAATTCGCAAAACATTTAAACTTGATAATGATATTTTGTTGCATCGAAGATATACAGAACTACAAGATGAAACTTATGCAATAGTTTTACCAAAATCACATCGACAAACAGCACTCAGTCTCTGTCACGACGATGCCGGACATTTTGATTTCGGAAAGACCTTATAGCATTTACTCTCACGATATTGGTGGCCAAAAATGTTACAAGAAACTAAACAGTACGCAAGAAGTTGTGATATTTGTCAACGGACAAACAGACGTACAGTTAGTGCAAGCGGACTCTTAGGTGATCGTCCTCTCACGTCAACACCATTTAAAGTTGTTTCTAGTCATCATATTGTTGCTCTTCCCCAAACAGCATCAGGGAACAACCACATAATTGTACAATTCGAAAATACTACTCGTTACTTTATCGCCAGAGCTACCTCGTCTCTAACTGCTCACACAGTAACAATTTCTCGAAGAAGACATTATTATGCGTTTCGGACCTCCTATGCTATACATCTCAGAACAAGGTCCTGCATACATTGCTCGCCATACACAAAACTTTCTAAAAAAATATAGCATCGAACATCGACCATACTCCACCCTACACTCCACAGTCAAATTCTACAGTAGAACGTGTGAATGCAACCCTCATAAGTGTTTTGACGAAATTCGCATACCATAATCCAACCATATGGGACTCACTTCTTCCAAATACCTTACTTGCGATAAATGCTGTTCGACAAAGTTCAAGCAAATATTCAACATTCTTTTTGTTACATGGTTATAACCCTCGTCTACCAAAAGAATTGCATTAGGGAACCATTACGAACGAATGAACTCGATTGGAATAACTAGAAGACCTTCCTTATCTTCGTGAAAATACATACTGAATATTGAAGAAACTCATCAGGAAAACAAACGTCGATTTGAACACAGACGACTCGACAAGACATTCAACAGCGGCGATCTAGTACTTTACGACTGGCTTGGAAAGATTATCTTGGACGTTTAATGAATATTCATCGAAAATTAGTTAGCAGTGGTTACGCCTTTAATGATAAAGAAGTTGCATTGGTGATGTAATTGGGTATTCCAAAGACGTATGAAGTCCTAATTCTCAATCTTGAACAAGATGAAGAAAGTCTAACGACAAAAAAGGTGAAGGCCAAACTTTTGATTGACGAGAAAAGAATAAATCGCCGTTATGAAGAAAAAGAAGTAGATTGCAAGGCTATGTTTATACAAAAAAGGAGTGGAGCTAAACATAAACATTCAAATCAAGTTGATATAAAAAAACTACTCTGGGGCATAAAAGTTTATTTCAAAGAGACTATAACAGAGAAGGAAGACGTGTAAAATGATTTTGTTGCAATAAATTGGGTCATATTGCAAGAAACTGCCCTGAAGGCTACAACTCTACAGTAAACAGCTATGATGTAAATAAACAAAATGGAAAACATGAAGTAAAGAAAGTTGTGCATTTAGCATTATCTGCAAAGAATGGAACAGTGGAAAATCCATTAGTTTGGTATCCGGTTAGTGGTACCACAAACCACATGACGTCATACAGAGAAAACTTTTCAAGTTTCAGAAAAATGGATTCAAGCGTTAAAGTTGCCAACAAAGATGAAATTCTAGTTGAAGGTGTGGGGCAGGTTGACATTGAATTGTGTGAAGCAAATGGTGGATTACATGCGCACATGGACAATGTTTTATATGTACCTGTTTATAGACGGAAACCTTTTATAAGTATAAATTGGGTCTTTTATAAGTATAAATGTTTTATATGTACCTGGTTATAGACGAAAACCTTTTATAAGAAGGTAGAATTGAAGAGCTTGGACTTAAAATACAATTTGTAAATAATGAAGCCAGAGTTATCAAGAAAAATGGACAGATTTTGCTGACGGCAAAACGCAGTAGCAGACATTATAATGCCGTAAAACAATTAAGTAGTGGAGCACAGCATTGTAAATCGATTGAAGATCCCCGAGAAACGTGTTCTATCTGTATGATGGGAAAAATGAAACGAAGTTTTCCAGAAGGTGATGCTATCAGAGCAAAAGAAGTATTGGAATTAGTCCACTCTGACGTAGTTGGAAAAATAGAACCAACATCAGCGGGTGGATCAAAGTACTTTGTTACTTTTATTGATGACTACTCTCGATATACAGTTGTGTATCCAATGAAGTCAAAAAGCGATGTCCTTAGTAAATTTGATGACTATAGGCGGATGGTTAAAAACCTCCATAAGCACAAGATAAGAACGCTGAGAAGCGACAACGGCGGTGAGTATGATAGCAAAAAATTTTCATAACTATCTACTTAAGTATGGAATACGAAGACAACTAACAGTTCCCGATACCCCACAGCAAAACGGCGTCGCCGAAAGGATGAATTGAGGATATTGTTGGATATGACTAGGTGTCTGCTAATCGAATCTGGACTTAAAAGAACTCTATGGGCTGATGCAGTATGTACAGCAAGTTACATTAGGAACAAGCGCCCCTCCAAATCTATTGACGGAAATGGTCCCGAAGCACTATGGTTTGGAAAAGAAGCCTCACTTGATCATCTAAGAGTATACGGTTGCAAGGCATGGAGTGTGGTGAATCGCAGACCCAGTACATTAGACCCCAAATCTTTAGAGTGCATATTTGTGGGTTATCCAGAGGGAGTTAAAGGCTATAAGTTGTGGGACATGAAGCGTAATACTTTTTTTGTCAGCCGGAATGTCATTTTAGAAGAAAATGTATTTCCCTGCAAGAAAGAACCGAATTCTCTTCAAGACGTAGAAAGCCACAATATCGAAGATACTGCTATAATTCACATTGAAAATGAAGAAAGTAATAATGCACAGAGTTGGAGCCTTGAAGCTGATGGTGAGTTGGAGATTGATATAACTCCACCGACGAGCATAATAACGAATGAAATTGTAAACTTGGACTAAACAAGTATGCAAGATGCAACTCTTTCAAACACTCCTGTTAGTGTTCCATCCTCTAACAATACAATGAAATTAGGTGGTCCATCAATATCAAGAAGTTCAGAACGGTTGGCGACAAAGAAACCAAAACAAGTGACATGCCACATATGCAATTCTGTCAAACGGCAAGATTCTGTGAAAGATCCAATAACGATAGAAGAAGCTCTATCGTCTCCAGAAGTAAATGAATGGGAAATGGCCATTCAAGAAGAGTTAGAAAACTTAAGACGAAATGATACATGGTAAATAGTACCACGACCTGAAGGAAGAAGAATAGTGAAAAGCAAATGGGTTTTCAAAAGGAAGTTTGACAAAAATGGCAAATTAGAAAGGTACAAAGCCAGGCTTGTTGGCCGTGGTTTCACACAAGTAGAAGGAATTGATTTCAATGAGACTTTTTCACCAGTTGTGAAGATAAAATCTATTAGGACTTTGCTTGCACTCGCAGTAGAGCGTAGCTGGAAAGTTCATCAGCTGGACATCACAGCAACGTACCTGAATGGAGTATTAAAAGAGACCATATACATGGAACTACCTACGATGTGCACAGATGCGGATGAAAAGGGATATGTCTGCTTGTTAATGAAGAGTCTGTATGGTCTACATCAATCAGGAAGAGAGTGGAATATTCGCTTGGACGAGTTCTTGATATCAATCGGACTAATAAGATCAAAAGCAGACCCATGTGCTTATTTCACTAAACAACATGACTTAATTATTGGAGTTTACGTTGACGATCTTATCATTCTTTCAAATGATGACGTAACCATCCAATCATTCAATCTAAGATAAATAGAGTCTTCGAAGTAAAAGACTTAGGAAAAGTTAACCACGTATTATCTATGAAGGATGAATATCATGACGATGGGACACTCACCCTAGACCAATCAGCATACGCAACTGAACTGTTGACGACCTTCGCTATGACTGATTGTAAGGGAGCATCTACACCTTTGGATCCTGGAATGAAATTCAACCGCTCATCAGATGACGAAGTAATGAACCCTGAAGACGCACCCAGATATCGACAAGCTATTGGAAGACTTTTGTATTTAGCTGGTGACACAAGGCCAGACTTAAGTTTTGCTACGAAGTACATAAGCCAGTTCAATAATAGGCCAAGTAAGGAACATAGGGCTGGTGTCAAGCATATATTACGATATGTAAAGCAGACAAAAGACTACAGCCTAATATTAAGAAAAACAGGAAGAAGTGTGACCGTGTATTGTGATGCTGACTGGGCCACAGACAAAAGTGATAGACGATCCTTCAGTGGTTATGCGGTTCAGTTAGCGGGTACAATAATCTCTTGGTGTAGTAAGAAGCAACGGTTAACTGCGCTCTCAACACTGGAAGCAGAATACATAGCGATGTGTTACACTGCGAAGGAAATTCTTTGGTTGCGAAATTTCCTATATGAAATTGGAGCTGGTGAGTTCTTGCCATTGCCACAAACGATACACGTGGACAATCAGGGTGCTATCTCCTTAGCGAAAAATCAGGTGACATCGGAGAGAAACAAGCACATAGATCTTCGACATTTCTTTCTTCGAGAGAAAGTTGAAGCAAATGAGCTGATTTTTGAGAACACCCCTACGGGAAACAATCTTGCAGATATGTTGACGAAGACACTAGGAAGTAAAAGGATTAACACTCACCTAAATGAAATGGGACTTTTCAGAATAAACGGAACTATACAAAATGGGCTTATTCAAGGGGGAGTGTGAGAAATATGCTATTAGTTGTGTCTAAGCCCATATTGCAACATTACTTATGTTTGTAATGGCAACACCCTTTCTTGTGTTGTCAGAATGGCAACGGCTGGTGTTGTTTATGCTCGATGTTTATGTAGCCGCGCGTTTGTTTTTTGCATGTTTGTGTGAGATGTTACTTGATGTATTTCTTTTCGTTTAAATATAGTTCTGTCTAGTATAGTCGTAATGTTTACTATTTACCATAACATCCACCATCTCTGCTAAAACTAACATAAAATTCTGAAATTGTTTGGACCGTGTAAGCCGTCATTACGAAATTATGATGCATTTTGTATATAACTGGGCCCTCTGTCGGGCTTTATACGTGTACATATGATTGTAAATAAATTAGATTAGATTCAACTCTTACAATACTAGAGTGGAACGAACAAGATCTACGACGAGAGATATATTAACCTATTTACTGCATAACATTGCATATAGGAAATTAACATTTTTGACGAACTTATTATTTTAATTTAATGACTTTTTTTTTATAAATTTTTTCCAAAAAAACACGCAGTATCTCGAGAACGGTCTACTTTAGACTATAGTTGATGTCACTCGTTTTCTAATGCAAAGTTACATATGAAGTGATTAATCATTTACCGTAATTGAAGGTCCTGAGTTTTAAATGGCTTTTTAAAAGAAATCATTCTAAAATTGAACATTCGATTGCAAATCAATAGGGTTCTAGTATTCACTGATCGTCAAAAATGTTAATTTTCTATATGCAATGTTATGCAGTAAATATGTTAATATCACTCTCGTAGATCTTTTTCGTTCCACTCGAGTATAGCTCTAATTTTGACGCCCAAGAATGCATAAGTAGTTTTTATTTCACGGGATATTAAATGAATGCCAATTACATTATGAAGAGAGTTTTGCACACAAGTATGAATAAAGTCACTGCATTATATCACTGTGAAATAAGTAAAATAATCGTACCCAATTACGCTTGAAACAAACGCTTCATTCGTTTTTGAGATATCGCATCCACACAGACGTCCTCCCCCCCACCCCCCCACACACAGACATCACTTCAAAAACTTTCGATTTAAGCTTTGATTCACAGTAATAGTTATACTTGTCTTTCATGAAGAAAAATATGTTTTACATGTTTTCATGATTAGCAAGAAAATTTTTAATAAGTTGACAATTTTTAAGTCTCTGTATGCCATCTGACTAGCTGCCATTAGTCAGATGTCATCGAGTTTATTGAAGATAAAGCTGAAAATTCAGTAGATTTTAAGACTAGGTTTATGATCATAAAAGTTTCTTATAAAAGACGTTTGTGATTAATTTTATCTCGGAAAATTCACGAATTTAACGCCGGGCACGTGGAAGGACTGAAATTGTCAGTTCCCATAGAAGTTGGCAAAAATTATGGCTTATAGCAAGTTTCTTGCTGTCATTGCCGCTATCGGCTATGCCATGCTGACTAGCGCATAACAAGCGCGAAACCGGTCCATATTGATGCTGGTATCTGCAATGGGAGGTCTAAATATCTGCCTATTTATTTTTTATCGCCTGACAGGTATAAAATTGATTCCGAAGTAGGAATTTTAACGGACATTTGGTTTTAAATGTTCATAATTTTTAAATTAAAAAAAAAAAATCTCAACGTGGTCCCTCGATTAGGGACCTGAAAGACCTCTGTAGCAAATTTCGTCGCTATCTGACGCTTCGATTTTCTGCTACAGACGACGTACAGACACACAGAAACATAAATACACACACACATCTTAAAATATGCAAAATTATATTTTTGCCTATGAGACTAGAAAGCTAAACGGTTTTATAAGCATTGAAAACCTAAACTATATTGCGCATATTTGTATAAGAACCATAAACATTTCAGTTGGCCAATTATAGGAATTACTGTTTTAAAAGAAATTAAGTTTTAGCGCCAAATAGCTTCTAGCAGCTCTTTCGAAATCTATTGTTTATGAATGATATAAACATCTAGAATATTCTTCATAGATTTTCGATACGCAAATAATGTCTTTGATTTTGCTTATAGTACAAAATTCGAAATAATTATGTTTATTTTCTTTGGCGATTTTCATTTCAATTTAACTGCTTTTTAAAGTATTATATTTTTCTGTAATTTTTGAATAGGAAGAAAATGGCGTATGGCAATCGGAGGATTATAAAAAAAAATTGGAAGTTTATAAAAGGATATTGATTGAGGAAAGCAGGTGATTTAAAAATTCTGTTCAAATGTTTGCAAGTAAAGTTATACTTTTATTGAAAATAATTAAATAAATGATAATTATTTAAATCAGCGAAATCAGCATTTTAGTTTAGGATACAAAACTCAATGTTTTTGTCGACATTTACTGTTTGAAGTCTATCATTCTGGAAAGAGAATCATAATTGACTTGCGTGCTAAAAAGATTTGAAAAACATCCAGAATTAGGAAAAATTATAACTTTCAAACCCAAGCAATGTCTTAATGTAGAATAATGTCTAATTATTTAAATAACACACTTTTTATACCAATAGATGCTTTCATAAACTGAATTTATTTTAGAATTTGAATGAAAAATATCTACCAAATTTTTATTACTAAAAACATTTTGCAATAAAATATTTAAATAATTAAAAACAGAAATATTTTCAATAAATATGTACATATCAAAGATTTTTTGTTACTTACTGTGTCCTTGATTGATAAAGTCCACATTCTGGAAACAAAGTTGTGCTATAATTTCAACTTTGCACTGTGCAACAATTGTGACAGTAACAAGAATTTTGATATAATTTCTTAAAAGAACATGAAAAATTGTGTGTTCCACTTTATTAGGAAATGGTTTAGCGCTTTTATTAGAGATCAACTAAAACGAATTACTAAGCTATTCGGAAGATAACAAACACAGCGTTTAAAAATAGAATGAAAGATATTTACAATATCGTCTGCGGTTTAAAATTCAGTTACTTTTAAATCGTTTATTCTTTAAAATGTTTTTCCGCTTTAAGTACAAATTATTTTTTATACTTATTAATTTTTATAAATCATTACATAAGTTATGACTTTATATAAAATTATAAAATTCTATAATAATGTATATTAATATATTTTGGAAGAGAGAGAGAGAGAGACTGTTCCATGGAGATAAAGCTCCTAAGGATGAATAATATATAGAGATTAAAGGAGTTAAAACCTTATATTATGAAAATACCAATATTGTTTGAGACAATAATTCAGGTGGTGCTGGGGTAAGATAAGTAGTGCTACCCTGTATGTATTTATATGGCGAAAGGTCTAAAATATTTATTTAAACTGTCTATTTTATAAAAATAAATTATTAGTGCAATGCAAATGAGAACTGAAATAAATAAAGAATATTTCTACGTAATCAGAATTATTTTATCATTCAATTTATTTTTATCGCCATATATTCTGTACTCTATCCTACAGCTATAAAAAATACTGGTTAATTATACGCATAATTTAGGAACCCTTAACTTAAAAATAATCAAAAATACATATACTAAATACTACGCTTTTCTGTTGTGTCAACTAACACTAGCGACTACTTTACTAACACTAGCGACACCTAGATATAATTCTCAAAGCATTATGGCATTTTCAAGCGTTTCATCCATAGGAGGTTTATCTCCTTCTTTCAAACTCCATGGTTTTGGAAATAGAATGAAAGTTATTTTCAATATCGTCTGCGATGATTCAGTTATTTTAAAATCTTTTATTCCTTAAAATGTTTTTCTGCTGTAAGAACAAATGATCTATTTTTTATACCTATTAATTTCTATAACTCATTACTTCAGTTATAACGTTATATAAAAGTTTAAAATTCTATAATAAGGTATATTGATATATTTTTGAAAAGAGAAAGAGAGCCAGCAAGAGAGCGAGAATGTCCCATGGAGTTAGAGAGGAGGAGATAAAACTCCTATGGATGAATAGCTTGAAAATATGTACCATGATTCTTTGAGGATTATATCTATGAATCACTAGTGGTAGTAAAGTTTCACCTGCAATTGACCATGTATTTAGAAGAAAACTGGATGGATAACGCGCCATTCTAGGAACTGCGAAAAACTGCAATCCGCAGAAGCAAACTATATTTTTCCCAGTGGACTGCATCAGCGATTTGTCTTGGTAGAGTCCCTATAAATATTTATTTTATTTATTTAATATATTATTTATTTATTTAATAAAAGCATGAATTCAAACTTCAAAATAAATAAGCAGGTTGATTACTTCATTTTCTAGCAAAATGATTAAAAAACAAAAAATCAATATAGTTGGAAAATAGAGAGAATACAAAAAGCTCAATAAGTTTGAATTATAGCTACATTTTATGGAAAACTATCCACCGTTGGTCCAATTAATATTAGCATCCTGTGCTTTAGCTATGCGAATGTTTTATTCATCGCAGTTAGTTTCTGTACAGATGATATTTCTCTCAAGGGAATAGCACGTAAGGATGTATTTTGCACGCAAGCATGTTTTCCAACCGCGGATTCTCCACGCGAGTTTAATACGTCTGTTCTGTCTGGTGGTTTCCCATCATCTCTTGCTATCTCTCAAAAATTTTCTATATATCTAGATCTCCAGACCAACCTGATATCATGTGAGGTCTATATAACCTTTGGTTATTATTTCCCTCAGTTTATTTTACATTAACAAATTCTGACTGGTTTTGTTATGTAAACCAATCGCCGATCCAAGTAACATTCTGCGGTCCTGCAGTTCGGCAGGATAAATTTCGGATCGTGATTGAGAGAGTCAGCTTTGAAAGTTGGAAGTCGAGCGAAGACGCTACGAGTGAGAAGGAGTGGAAGATTCCATGCTGTTACTAGTATTGGTATAACTGTGATCGGAAGGATCTAGTTCCCATTAGTTGTCTAGCACAAAATATCAATCTCCTCGGATTTAGTTTGGTAAGTATCAACTATTTATGTCCATTGCATCGAATAGAGTAAAAATAGTTCTATCCACAGGCCCGGCAAAATTCGATATTGATCTTTAAGTTATAGTACGGGAACGTGCAGTATACTGGCTGTTTTGGTATGTGTCTACATTTATTTGATGCATCCAGTTGCTGTATTATTATGGTGTGCACAATGTGTTTCAGTTAATATCTCGAATCAGTGTGGGCCTCTGTATCACTTAATTAAGATTGAGTTAGGTCACTTTTGAACCGAATTTGGTCTCCGTACTTTACAGTGGCAACACAGGGCAGAACAAATTACCAACTTTATATGAGCTAAAGGCTCAGACTTTACAATCATCAAACCACTTTAACCTATTATTCGAATTTTGCGTGGGAATCTATGATTCACAGATCTTTATGGTGGTATTTCTTGCCCCGCACATTCGATTTTTCGAAACTCTCTCCCCTCCTCTACTTTCTGATGACAATTAAAATTGCATTGTTTTTGACTTACCAGGCTGCCTCATCTACTGATGACAACCACAAAGGCTCTGTTTTCAAATTCCAGGACTGCGTCGCCGCTCTCAGGGGGGGGGGGGGGGGGGGGTCTATGACTCCTCAAGAGTTCAAAAGTTTCTTTAAGTGATTTTCCGTTTCTCTAAGTTCCTTAAAAATTTTCCAGTAAAATACTGAGATTTTATATTTTGGTTCACTCGATCATGAAACGCTATATAGTAATTGCATTGAATTCTTTTCTTGTTAAACAGCCACCCTAAAATGTGTGTCTAAGTTATTATTCCGCTAGAACTCCATGTTTCATATGGGGCGTTCATCTAAAACGATTAACGATGATTTGTTTTTCTCCGTTGTTTCAACTGAACATGTTTATTTCGAGGCGCCTATTGCCGCCCTAAAAATCTACCTTCTTATAATTGTGCTTCTTTGCTTCTACGGTGATACACCTTTGCCGCAACCGGAGTTCAAGTCTACCTTTTGAATTGCGCCTAGTTCACCACTCTGGCATTGTAAGGAATCAACTCCCTTACAAAACTGTGCATCAGTTTATCCGTTTTTTAACACTTTACATCATAGTTGAAAAGTGTTTATGACTTTGTTCATTCTGTCTGTCTGTCCGTTAGCACGATAACTGTCGTAAAAATGACTTAATCAAAATGAAATTTTAGTATGTTGTTCAGACGGTCTATGGAACCTATGGTAATATAAATGAATAGTACCACCCAATTAGTTTTGGATTGAACCCGGGTTGAAAAAGTGAAATACATTGAACCCTATGGGACCTAATTTTTCAAACATTTTTTAAGTGAATTTAAAATTCACAAATTGCTTCGAAAGTTTTAGGAAATATTCAAATCATCCCATAAAATATATAAAAAACTTTTCAGCACAATATATTCAGTGGTTTTTTAAATAAAAATTAAAATAATATTGACACCCTTTATATGAAGAAATCACGTGACCATTATATGGAGAGATTACGTGACCCACTTCAAAATAAAATATGGCATCCATTTCGTATCAAAATCGTGGTTTTTAACGTTCTTTTTAATTCATTTTTAGTATTGTATCCGTCCTAAAACCGCTCTATTGTGGCTCAAATTCTGTGTATCTACATACTGAAACAACGCAGTTACAATATATTTGAGTTTAAATGATCATCAAACTTTGATTATTTCTACAACAAAGCCTAATTTTCACTTAGCAAGAATGTAAACACCGAAAGATGCAGAATGAGTTGTATAAGGGTTGCTGTATTTCTTTAACGCAAAATTATTTAGCTCATGGAGTCTGCAAGCTGATATGAATGAAACATTCATTGATTTTACACAAAGAAGACGACTTTTTCGATGAAGTTTTAAGCATAGAGTTAAATTACTTGTACCTCCATGGTTTTAAGTTTTTAAATAAAATAAATTATCATAGTATTGTAATGAATGAAAGGAATGGAAAAAGTTTATGAATGAAATGCTGCTTTTATAGAGAGAGCCAGGCGATTTATATTTCGATGACGTCATTTGCATAAAGTTCATTTGTTTTCGATGAAGTTTTCAAATATAATAAATTATTGTAGTATTATGATAATTTTAAAAATATTACCGAGGAATGTATTGCATTTTAGAGATGCTTAAACCAGGCAATTTATATTTCAATGCCGTCATTTGAATGAAGTTCATTTTTTTCGATGAAGTTTTAAGTTTTCAAATATAATAAGTTAATGTAGTATTGTGATAATTTTAAAAATGTTACCGAGGAATATATCTCATTTTAGAGATGTTTAAATAAAATTGCATCGAAGTTGAAAAGTGTTTCATAATCAATGCTTTATGCATGATTGATATTTCTTGTTATTTTATAGTTATGCTTATGCACTGATGAATAAATAGATAACGGGAAAACTACGTTTTTAAGTAATAAAACTAGAAGGTATGCCCTTTAAACTCAGACCGTGGCGCCTACCCCGTTAGGGGTATAAGGCTGATGTAGAAGGTATGCCCGTCATGCTGGAGGAATTCAAAATTTGCAAAATATTATCCTATTTGGCGTCATTTTTATCAATTTGGCGACATTTGTACATCTCGCCAAATTCTTTGCTAAATTTTTTACCAAACGTCACAGAAGGACGAAAAGAGAATTGCTTTTTTCTTATAGTAGATTCTTATATTCTTTCCAAGATATTGAATTTTCATCCATTTGGTGACATTTTCGTTAATTTTTGTGACATTTTGTTTAATTTTGAGACATTTTATAAAATTCGTTAAAATTGTCGCCAAGTGGGACAGTTGGACTGACAGACAAACGTTGACAAAACTTCATTACAATACTATCCCCTTTCAAAACACAATTAATTAATTTATTTTTCCGTCATTTTTATCAATTTGGGTACATTTTTATCGATTTACCAACATTGTCGTTAATTTGGTGATATTTTAATCAATTTGGCGACATTTTAAAATTTTGCAAATTTGTCGCCAAGTGGGATGGTTGGACAAACGTTATCGAAACATTATTACAATACTATTTCCTTTTAAAACGCAATTAGTTGCATTGATTTGGTGTCATTTTTATCAATTTAACGTCATTTTTATCGATTTGGCGACATTTCTGTCCATTTCGCAACATTAAGAAAAGTCGCCAAGGTGGCGATATCTCGCCAAATTCATCGCCAACAGTTTTGCTGAGCGTTACCCAGAGATAGATAAATAGATAGACAGACAGATAAATCAAAGTGTTTATATTAGTAACTAGCAGCGTACCCGTTCTTCGTATGGAGTATATAAAGAAACTTATAATTCGCAATCATGTGCAAATTCTGTTAAAATATTAAATATATTGCTTTTAAAAAGAGAAATGTAAGAATATCTGCTCTCACTATGCAAAATTTTCTTCACGGACAGATCTGAAGAATAAAACATCCTGGCCCCTTTTGTAAGCAAATTTACAAAAAAAGAATTGAATCAATATATGCAACCCCGCACTACTTATATTGTCGCAGATTAGAAAATATGTTAGTGTGTTAGTAGAAGATTACCCGTATTACAATGAGTCTCAAAAATCTTTACCAAAATAAGAGATGACGTAATAAATTGAAAATATCAATAATCCCCGTACTTTTTATACCAGAAGGTCATAATTGATTCCAATATATGCCAATATATATCAAAACATATGCCAATATATCTGTGATACTTATATTCTCGTAGATTAGAAGATATACCCGTGTATTTGTGGAAGATTACTCGTACAACTTACAATATATGAGTTTAAACAATTTTTGCCATAATAAAACAATTGCATAATAACTTGAAAATATCAATAATCCCTGAATCAATAATCCTCGAAAATATCAATAATAATAACGATTAAACCTGAAGACCGTAATTGATATTATCCAGTCAAAAATGCTATAAAAAAATCAAATCGTTCTTTTCTAAAATATATTTTTATATCCATTTATTATTCAAATCGAAAAAATAATAATTAAAATTAACAGACATATTTAATTTAATTGCGCTTCTGAGCAACATGATATAAGATAGTATCTTCCTCATAAACTGCGAAATTAAATAACCATTTTGATTTCTTTATACTTTTCATTGTTCAGTAAAAGCTTTTGAGAAATAAACCATGGAGATAGACTTCCCATTTAAATCATGCTTCAAACAATTCATGTTTTCAGACAGTGACTAATTAGCGCAAAAAATCTCCCATCAAACTCTGAGATAAAGTTTTAATTCATTTTCAAACGATTTTCAAGCTTTTCGTTTGGATAAACCACGGAGTTAGAGAGTAGAACCCCTAAGAAAAAGTTTCGTTTTTCATTAATATCTCTACAACCCCTGGCCTTAGATACTCGAAACTTGGGATAAATTTATGGGGGGCATTTCAAGGCTATCCACAAAATTTTATCAAATTCGGTTCAGCCGTTCTCCCGTGATGATGAAACAAACGAAAATTTCGTTTTTTACTATTATCTCGAGAACCACTGATCGTAGAAACTCCAAACATGGACTAAATTTTAAGTGGGACTATTTCCAGGCTACCCACAAAATTTCATCCAATTCGGTTCTCCCGTGATGACGGGACAGACAGATTTTCAATTTTATTTATATAGATTTTAAGGATAAAGTGTCTATAATATAACTCTTGCCTCTAATTCTAGGATCCTAACAATCAAAGAAAGCGTCTTTCACTTAGTAAAGACGCATCACTATTGCTTGAAGGGGAGGGGGAGGCAATTTAGGTTTTGATGAGGAAATGTACGTATACTCAAATTATTTAAATGGAAAAAAAAATAAATTATTGAATTCCCTTTTTGTATATAAATCGTTGATTTTTGCTTTTTTCAAATACCGATATGCCATAATACATAAATCTAGACCTTGCGCCTCTCTAATTGAATTCTATATGTATGTTTCATCGATTTAGCTGTGGGTAAGAAAATAGTTTTCTACCTGTCATTTAAATGAAATCAACCAATACATTTAAAAACTCGCAATTAAGTAGTTGCACCCTGACCACAGGTCAAAAGGTCCGGTTAATCGTTTGTAGGCGCAGCGGATGTTCCAAACAAACATCTTTTGTCATTTGTCCTATTATCTCTTCTGTGAATGAAGCAAAACGAAAGATATTTCTCCAATCCGGGCATCCAGAGAACGGAACACAATAAAAAAAGAATGTACGCATATCGTATTTGTAATATAAATTAAAAATATCCCAAATATCCAAAGTATAAGTCTTATAAACAGGTGAAAGAAAAGAAAAGAAATGATCTGTAATCTTGATTATTTACAGCAAAAATTTGGTTAATATTTCTTGCCAAAAGAATGTATAATGTCATTACATATCATGAGTAAGTTTATAAAGTCATATCTAATATGTTATAACAACAGTACACCACATAACATATATAAACATTTAAATAATGCTTATTAGACTGACGAAATCAAGTATCCATATGAAAAGCCTCTTAATGAAAAGTAAATAAAACAAGGATTCTTTAATCAAAAAGAGAAAGGTATGCGAAAGAGGATGGCCTAATATTTCCCGATATAGAAAATGCAACACCATGAAGCTCTGGCCGTATAATTATGCAAACTGCGAGGCAAACTCAGCTGGCCGATGTATGCAAATGATCTGAAATGCAAGTAGGTCACGTGATTAGAGCGCGGTATAAAAGGGATGGAAACGGCAGATGAGTCAACAGTTGTTACTGTCTGTCGCCTACGGAAACCAGTTTTCCGAGCTGTTTTACATTTCAGAAGACAGGTGTTGTTGAAGAGATGACTGTCTGACGCCGCCGAAGTCCGTTTCAGCATTTGGACGATCTTGCGAGGGGATTTCTTTTAGGCCTACGTACGGCTGGGTGGTCGTACAGGCATATCGCCGTTGAAACACGCGCAGATGCGTCCACTGTGCAAAGGATTTGGAGAAGATGGATGGAAGAAGGGAATGTGAATCGTCGCAGTGGAATAGGTCCATGATAAGTCAAGAGGATTGTACTCGGAGGATCCGAGTTTGATCTCCGGCTTTACCTAAACTGTCCTCGTGTACGAGCACGTTAAATTTGTGGGTTTGAAAGTCCTTCCTAGCGGTTGGTAGCAAAGGAAGGAGGGTCTGTCCCTGTGGATGTCGTCCCCACTGGGTTCCAGTCTAAATTAGATGGCACTGTCCCGGCGATCTAAACAAATATCTTTCATCTTCGGATAGGTCGGACGGGCTGGGTCGAAAGAAAGAAATCAGCAGTTTTATTTATTGTACGATAAATATTTTTTAATCTTTTTAGGCCTGCTTCATTCTAGTTCACCACTTATAAAACTTGAGCTCTTTGACTCCTGGCTCCCTTCTTGACGTACCAGATGCCATCGTCTACGCATTGCATTTCCTTCCTTCGAGGAGCAATTAGGTGTTGAAAGTGAAGGAAGAGGCTACAAGGCTAGTTTCTTGTAGCGTTGCCACCGATAGAGGTAACGCTTGTAGTCCCCCTAGCAAGAATCCGTCACGTTATGCTCTTTATCATATTGTTGATTACCCACACCAGACCCAGATGTATTCGGTGGGATCGCTATAGAGATTTCCCAGTGGGTCGGGGCCATTGCATTTAATTTTGTCTTTAATGTGTATGGTGGGCCTAAAGGGGAGATCATGCCCCATTTTTCTTGGCCCAATCTCGGAGCTAGTATCCGGACCTGCCCCACACCCACTGAGGGTAAAATATGATAAAGTTGCAAAAGAATAAAATAAAAAACTGCAGTTATGATATGTAACGAAAGATTTCGTCACATATAAATTTATACGAATCTGGATGTCCATGCCATCATGTGAGAAAGATATGTAAAAACAAGTTTAAGAAAACATAAACGTGGGCTTGGAGCACCAACATAACAAGCGACATTTTTGCCAAACTGGGATTTTCCCAGCAAATAACACCTAATTGTATACAGCAATTTCTGGAAAAATACCATTTTCGTTAAAATTATAGTATTGTCATGTTTCACCAATCCCTTTAAATTAAAGCTCTGATATAGTTATATTATTTAATTTGAAAACACCTATCAGTACAATTTCATAGAATGTGATATGCAGAGTCATTATGACATATATACTTACCAGTGTTGAGCTTAAATCAAAATCTGCATGTTTAATAATGCTGGTCTTTCAGCAGTTTGGGGATTTTTCACGCAAAAAGAAATTTTTGCTGTTTTAATTTAAATTTATCCATGAGAAATAAGTATGTTTATATTTAATTACAAATCTAAATATAATCTTTACGAATAGCACAAAAATATTGCGTGTTTTTTTTTTTTTCATGACAAACCAAATTGAAACCTTTATTAAAAGCACCAAAACATCACACTGCCTTCAACACCACAAACATCACTCCCTGAGACCAACCACTCCAGTTGAACATATGCCAAGTCCTCCTACAAATCGCAACCATTTTTCCACAACGTTCCTACTAGGGCCAACGGCCGTACCGTGCTGAAAACACCGGTTCTCGTTAGATCACCGAAGTGAAGCAGCATCGGGCGCGGTTAGTACTTGGTGGGTGACCACCTCGGAACGCCGCCTGCTGTTGGCCATCTCGGGTGCGGTATCCCCGTGGTTTGCGCGCTAGATTTGCACGCTGCCACAAATGCCGCCGTGTTCATGCGGAGTACGATCACGTTAAACATGTGGGTCCGTAAGTCCTTCCGAGAGGTTGGTGGTAGGGGAAGGAGGGTACGGTCCCTGTGGATGCCTCCCCCACTGGGTTCCGGTCTAAATTGGGTAGGCACTTCCCGGCCGTCCATACAGTTACCTTACACCTTTCTGGTAGGTCGGACGGTCTGGGTCTCAACAACAACAACGTTCCTACTAATCCCATATTTTCTATTTTCTCATAATTTATAATTCTAGCTCAATGACATGGTGCTGCTGGCTGCCAAACTTCCGGCGTTCACAAGGAATAAAGCTACCCGAAAGGGGATGTTTGCAGCTTCAAACCGAATGAATGCCACCTCTAAAGACGGCACTGGTATATAGAATCGAGGAGTAATTACAGATAAGATCTCTTTGGGTAGACCAAATAAGTCATCTCTACTTCGTGGTTATCATTTATAGTTATTACTGGAGGGAGACAGCTATTTTTTGGAAATGCCAATCCCATGGCTGTAAATATTCAGTTTGCCTTTGAATTAGGTGGTCAGTCGAAAAAGTTCTGCTAACCAGGTGTTTTTGTCTTTAGCGTAAACATGTTTCCTGGGGGTAAAAAGGAGCTTGGTTTTTTGTTGCGAGATAGTTTACGGCGCTATAGTAAGGAAGATGTGAATTGAATAGGATTTTCTTTGAATTATTTTTATGTTTAAAAAGTTTCATTTTCTGGTATTTTGTAAAATATGAAGTTAGAAATAAATCTTGAAATTTTGCTCCCTCTGGAGAAGTTCAGCGGAGTCTCGTGTCCGCGCCCCTGTGTCCCCCCGTAGTCGGCGCCTATGGACAGACTTGAACTAGCTCTAAATAGAATTTAAAGCATAATTCACGATATGGTGGTGCCATCTAGAAGAAGAATATTTAGTTAAATATCAAAGGTAAAACATTTATACACAGGAAATTTTGTATCAAACTAATGATAAAATAAAGTGGTACTCATCCTGATTTTCGGGGATAGTACCCGAAACAAGACTTGACTCCCAGATTTAAGACGAACTTGTTTGATGCCCACCTTTTGTGACCGGAAACCTCTAATGAAGGGGGAAGGGGTTGCAAGTGCTTCCTTCTACTTGACCAACGCTCATGGTCAGGTGTTGACATTTTATTGTTTTCTTACAAATTCATAATTCTTAATTTTGTACTCAAAGTTAAATAGTGACCTCATCTTATCCTATTTTAAATATAAGCATGTTGGTTTCTTTAAAATTATTTTAATTCTATGAAATAGATATTTAACAAACAGCTCTAAATAAAACTTAAATTTCATGATGTGGTGGTGCCATCTAGGAGAAGAATATTTAGTTAAATGTCAGAGGTAAAAATTTTATACACAGGAAATTTTGTGTAAAACCAATGATAAAAAAATCTGATGTGGACAGCACACGACTTTTCATATACAATGAAATGAATTTCTTTCTTTCATAGTGAAAAAATGATGAATAGATAGCTAAATCCACGGCACAGTGTAACGCTGAATTGCAAATTCGGCACTTTTCGGATGACAATATGTAAAACTTTTTCGTATCCAATTAATTTATAATATTTTATGCAACTCTAAATTAACAATCATCAATATAAATAGAATCCTGAATAAGAAATATAGTCCATATATTAAGATATTTTAATAATAAATACATCAATTTGGCGACATTTTCATTAGCTTGGGGGTCATTTTTACAATTTTGATGAGATCTTCGTTAATCTAGAGCTAAATATCGTAAAGTTTGTGATATTTCACTAGATTATTTGCCAAGTTCGGCAAATGTATCGTCAACTGTTACAGGGAGAAGCGCATTTCTTATTTACAAGAAGGTATTTTATGCCAGTTATATGACGGAGGTAAAAATTTGCAAAATATTGTCTCTTATTAAGCGTTATTTCTATCAATTTGGTGACATTTTTATCAATTTGGCGACATTTTTATCTGCCGACATTTCCGTCAATCTGTCAACACTTTAAAAATTGCAAAGTTAGCGACATCCCGCCAAATTTTTCGCGAAGCATTATGGACGGATGGAGAAATATTTTATTCTTATAGTTGTTTCTTATGTTTCTAAGATATTGAATTTTCAACAATTAGTCGTCATTTTCTTTGATTTAGCGTCACTTTTTATCAATTTGGTGACATTTTCGTGAATTTGGCAACATTTCAAAAACTCACCAAGTTAGCGATATTACACCAAATTCGTCGTCAAAATTTTGTCAAACGTTATGGACGGAGGAATAGGCTATTCTCAAAGTAGATAAATAACTAATGTGGTGTCTAAATAGAAAATTATTACCCAAAGCATTTTCTCTCGTGAATGGAACGAGCTACATCCACGAGAATAACAAATGTATCGTATAATATTGCATATGAAAAGTGAACATAATTCACTCTTGTTGATACATTTTTTTATTTTATGCGATTTTTTGTTACATTTATTTAAAAAATGCATATAATGCATAATTTGCGATAAATTTGGTTACATCATTGTCGTGGATCTAGCTCGTTCCATTCATGAGAAAAGATACTTTGAGTAATACTTTTGTATTTGAACGCCAATAGTCATTTATCTGCTATAAGAATAACTTATTCCTCCGTTCATAACGCTTGGCAAGATTTTGGCGAAGAATTTGGCGAAATATCGACAACTTGGCGACTTTTTAAATTGTTGCCAAGTTAACGAAAATCTCGCCAAATGGATAAAAATAATGCTAAATCAATGAAAATGACGACTAATTGACGAAAATTCAATATCTTGGAAAGAATATAAGTATCTTCTATAAGAATAACCCTTTTTTTTTACTGTAGAAGTAGTAAATGCATTGCATATAAGAAAAGTCATGTGCTGCCCACATCAGATTTTTTATTTATGTTTTATAAGAGAAAATCTTTGCATGCAGATAATGATCAAAACCCCGTTTTCTTGTGTATTTTGCATCGAATCTTTCAATCAAGTTTCAGAGGAATTTAATATTTTCCAAAATCCATAACTTTGATATCGTTGCAATAACGTATCAAATTTCCTACATAAAATAATTTACATAGGTTTAAAAAGATAAAATCTGAGCAGATACATTATGTTCTAGATTCTAAATTCAAGCATCAAAAAGTTAAATTGCTCTTTATAGGAATTTGATACTTTCTTAAACCTACGAATTTGATATCGTTTAAAAGATATTTTTCATAAATTTGCTCCACGTATCAAATTTCCTACATAAAATAATTTATTTATATTTTATTAGAGAAAAACTGAACACATGGACAATGTTCATATTTCCGTTTTCGTGAATAGAAAGCGTCGAAAATTTCAATCGTTCTTCTGAAGAATTTAATATATTCTATAATTTATAAATTTGGTATCGTTGTAAAATTATTTATCCCAAATATACTCCATGTCATAAAATAGTTTATTTAGGATTTATAAGAGAAAATCTTAGCACATAATGTTCAAATTCCTGTTTTCGTGCATATAATGCATCGAAATTTCAATCGTTCCTCAGAAGAATTTAATATATTCTAAATCCCATGAATTAGGTATCGTTGTAAAGACATTTATCACAAATTTTCACCATGTGTCAGTTTTTCTGCATAAAATAATTTATTTATGCTTTATAAGAGAAAATCTGAGCACATTGATAATATTAGTATTCCCGTATGGAAATTTTAATCATTCTTCAAAGGAATTTAATATATTCTAAAACCTATATATTTGGTATCGTTGTAAGGATTCAGATTTTCTCCACGTGTCAAATTTCCTCCATAAAATAATTTATTTAGGATTTATGAGAAAAATATGAGAACCTTTATAATGCTCAAATTACGGTTTTCGTGCATAAATTTCCATCGTTCCTCAGAAGAATTTAATATATATTCTAAAGCCTAAATATTTGGTACCAATGTAAATATATTTTTCCCAAATTTTCTCTACGAGCCCTATTTCCTGCATAAAATAAATTATTTGTGTTTTAGTAGAGAAAATCTGAGTATACGGACCCGTTTTCGTGCCCAGAATGCATTGAAAATTTCAATCGTTCTTCAGAGGAATTTAATATAATATAAATCGCGTAAATTTGGTATATCTGTAAAGATATTTATCCCAAATTTGCACCATGTGTCAATTTTCCTACATAAAATAATTTATTTGTGTTCTAGTAGAGAAAATTTGAGCACATGGACAACGTTCATATACTCGTTTTCATGTCCAGAATGCATCGAAAGTTTCAATCGTTCTTCAGAGAAATTTAATATAATATAAATCGCGTAAATTTGGTATAGCTGTAAAGATATTTATCCCAAATTTGCTCCACGTTTCAAATTTCGTACATAAAATAATTTATTTATGCTTTACTAGATAAAATCTGAGCACTTTGCTAATGTTCAAAATTACATTTTGAACATTAACATGCATATTATGCATCGAAAATTTTTATCGCCCTTCAGAGGACTATAATATGTAATAAAGTTATATATTTGGCATCGTTATAAAGATATTTCTCAAATTTTCTCTACGTGTCAAATTTCCTCCATAAAGTAATTTATTTAAGATTTATAAGAGCAAATTTGAACGCATAGATAATGTTCATATTTTTATTTTCGTGCATTATATCGAAAAGTTCAATCTTTCTTCAGAGGAATTTAATATATTTTTAAACTTATAAATTTGGTATTTTTGTCCCAAATTTGCTTCACGTGTCAAATTCCCCACATAGAATATTATATTTAAGTTGTATATGAGAAAATCTGAGCACATTGATAATACTAAAAATTTTTTTTTGTGCAGAGAAATGCGTAGAATGTTTCAATCATTCTTCAGTATTGTTGTATAAATACTTATCCCAAATTTGCTCCACGTGTAAAATTTCATCCCAAAATTTTTTTCTAGGATTTATAAGAGAAAATTTGAGCACATTGATAATATACAAATTCCCGTTTTCGTGCATTGAATGCATCGAAAAATTCAATCATTCTTCAGAAGAATTTAATATATTCCAAAACCTTTAAATTTGATAACGTGTTTAAGATATTTGTCTTAAATTTTCTCCATGTGTCAAATTCCTCACATAAAATAATTTATTTATACTTTATAAGAGAAAATCTGAGCACATTGATGATGTCCAAAATTCCGTTTTCGTGCATTGAATGCATCGAGAATTTCAGTCGTTCTTTAATTTAATATGTATTTTAACCTCTAAATTTGGTATTTTTGTAAAGATATTCATCCTAAATTGGCACCAGTCGTTAGGTTTCTTATATCAAATATATTTATTTATGCTTTATAAGAGAAAATCGTAAAGTTATTTCTCCCAAATTTTCTACACGTATCGAATTTCCTACATAAAATAATTTATAGAGAAAATGTGGTCACTCAATTAACGATCAAAATTGCGTTTTCTTGTGTATTGTAAATCGAAACTTTCAATTGGTCTTCAAAAGAATTTAGTATTTTTTAAAACCTGAAACTTTGGCATTGCAATGACAGTTATCTCAAAATAGTTTCACGTGTCAAATTTCCTGTATAAAAAATATATATAGGATTTATGAGCGAAAATGTGAACAGAAATATTATTTTCAAAATCCCGTTTGCGTGCCTATTGTGTATCGAAAACGTCAATCGCTCTTCAGAAGAATTTAAAATTGTCTAAAACCTATAAATTTGGTATCGTTGTAAAATTATTTATCCCAAATTTGCTTCACTTGACAAATGTCCTATATAATATAATTTATTTATGTTTTATAAGAGAAAATCTTAGCAATCAGGTAATGGTCAAAATCCCTTTTTCTTGTGCATTGAAATTTTTAATCATTCTTCAGAGGACCGCCGCTGTTTGATAAATTTCGTAGCGACAAATCATGTAGAGCAAAATGTATATCAGACAAAACTATGAAATGTGGAACATTTGTAGAAAAATATTAGGGAAACACACTGATATAAACCCTTTTTCGATTTAAAGAAGAGTTTTCGATCAAAGGAAGAGTTTTTGAGCTGTGAGTTTGCGTCTTGGATAGACTAGCAATAGCAAGACCTCGAATTTTTGGTGACACGTACCTACATAGTTGAATTATTGCAGGACGGAGCCCCTTCTTTTTTTAAAATTTCGATTTAGTTAATGAGTTATTCAATTTTTGTGCGCTTTTTTATGCAAAATTTTCTTCTTTACGGGCGAAGATTTTAAACTATTGGTCACAAACATTAAAATTTAATTGTTATATTTCACACCAATTACATGTTTCTCTGTTGTAAATCTCTCTATACCAAAAGAGTAATACGATATTTTGTCATTGTATTACGAACAAATGGCAAAACATACAGTTATGAAATTTTAACTGTTGTTCGTAATACAGTAAGCATTCTTAAAATCAGGCAGTACGACATAGATTGCGATGCAGGCTCAGCGAGCGCCAGAAAGTAGGAGCCGAAGCCTCCCAACTCACTAAACGAATTTCAGGGTTGCCGAGCTTAGCGAAGTTTAAGAGCTTGGAGTTTTAAGAGCTTCAGCGAGCACAGAACATATAGGCGGTCGTGTGGACCAGCCGGCTTGAAAGAGCTCGAAAAACGACCTTCAGTGCTGAAGAATGTTAGTTAACAAGGGACGGTCCCCAACAGGCGTATTACGCCTGCACAGCAGGCGACACTAAAGTATTCGCGAAGTGAACAGAAGGCGATTGTGAGGAACCCATAATTTTTTGAGCCTATTTTCAGCCATTTTCAGAACAGTTTCAGAGTTCATACAGACCGCTTGCATTGCAGTTTTGGAAAACAAGGCTATAAAACTCTGTCATCACAGTCTGATTTCGGAGAAATGCACCCATTTTGAGCCGTCATCAGGGAAGGGAGAACGAATCCCAGAGGGGAGCGTCAGGTGGTCTATGACATGAAGAGCAAGCTTAGTCAGGGTGGTCCTCAAATTTTGGACCAGAATATATACACGAAAGAGACGCTTTTCGAGAGAGGCGAGACAATTTTCGTAGAGACAGGTCGCACTTTTGGTGCTCCTGATGCACAGGTTCTCGCCCTCACCAGAATGTTATTCTGTAACCTTTTGATATTCCTTGTCATGCTATAATAAAAGCTTATTTTCTTTATCAACGATGCCTGTTTTATCCAGACTGGGAGAAAGTCATTATTTTCATGATCTTGTCACCGATTCGAACTCACGAATTCAGAAGGGAACGGCTACTTGCATTTAGGTCGGCACATTTTACTTTATGTGCGCTGACCGGACTAACGCTACTGAATCAGCAAGCATGCAGAGGTCTGAAAGAGAGCCGGAACGCAGAAATAAATTCATAACAAATGGTATCCAGCGGCGGGATACCTTACAACATAGTATCCAGCAGCAGAGTAGAATGATAATTTCATTATAAAATGATGGCAAGCGGCTGGATTCATTACAGCGATGTCTACCGACACGCTAAACGAGTCACGCGTGTTGGCAAGCGTAGCGAACAAGGGGTGAAAGCGTCAGGGAGCACAGGACACTTGTCGTGTGAGTCGGCCGGTTTGAAAGACCTCGCGAAGCGAGTTCCAGGACTGGTGAATGTTAGTTAGAAAGGGACGGTCCCTAACGGGCGTATTACGCCCGCATAGCAGGTGACACTAAAGTGCTCGCAAAGCGCGCTCAGCGAGCGCTAGCAAGTAGGAAGAGAAGCCTCTCGACTCGCGAAGCGAGTTACGGGTGTTGGCGAGCGAAGCGAACAAGGAAAGGAGCTCCCTAGTATATTATAAAATAACATTTAAAATAGAAGCTTATTGTTCCATGGTAAATATAGAACATTGTGAATTGTGGAGGGAGTGCAACCTTTAAAGATGGTCCCCGTGCTACTTCTACAATACATATACATTTCCCTTGGTCAGCACCTGCAAAAGGGTGAACAAGCAATGTTTCTGCGAAAAATGGACAGAAGAGGCTCAGTTGCAGAGGGGCTCACAGCAGGGCGCTTTTGGGGAAAGCTGACCCTTCACCGTTTCCGGCCGCACGTGCGCCCGGTTACATGGGAATTTTGGCCCAGCTGTCAAACAATAATTCTTGGGTGCTCACCAACCCTCTGTCATGCAGCACCCAATAGCTAACTTGTAATTATACGCCGACCTATGGGAAAATGTAAGGGCTTTGATTTCAAACCAATGGAAATCAGGGGCGTAGCCTTGTAGGAGCTGTTAATTTTCAGTGTGCGAGAGAGAGAGTTCTTGAGAGATTTTTTTGTGGGACACTTGATTTTTTGATCGCGAGCAGTAAGGTCCTGATTTTGTGGGACTGGTTTTTCCCCGTGTCCGAGACGAACTCTACGGACCCCATGATGGGACTCCGACGCCTCCCGATACTCTGATGCTCTATCCGGCGAGATGCTGAAGGTATGCCATGCATGTACTTTTACATACTTTATTGTTGGCACGAAACGATCTTTCTCTCTCGAGAACCTTTTTTGAATAATAGCTTAATATGCAGATTAATTGTTTCTTATATGTAAATCAGTATCTTTTAACGTATCACATGTTTAGATACGAGTTAATTCCAAATGTTAATGCAGTCTAACCAAAGAGAGACTAAAATGTTTTAAAAGGATAGTTTTTGAAATTCATTATTGAAAATTGTTAATTATAACGGGATCTATATTTTGCACAGAGATGCAGTCTGAGGTTAATCATGTTTATGTTAGGATGTTAATAGAATATCTTTCATTGTTATTTTGTGTGTCAATAAATATTGTTATTGTTTTATATCATGTCCGCTGTCCTCATTTCCCATTCATAATTTCTAATATATTATTGTTTGTTTATCTGTATTTTTAATCGACACGGCCAATGTCGAAGATCTCTTCTATCGATAATGATTTTTTGCGTTCTGACCGGACGTGTGGTGAAAATCCACGCAACACTTATTTTAATCTAGCTATATTCATTTTGTTGTTATAATATTTTTTTCGATTTGGCGACCACATTTAAAAACGGCAACAAGTCGCCAAAAGTCACCCCCTCCCCCAAACTGACAAATCTCGATAACGGTTTATCTTGGAGCATTGGGGGTTGCTTTCATTAGTAGTCATTAAAAGCTACATATAAAAGAAACATTTAATTAATACAAAAAGTTACATATGGAAATAGTATTTAAGCATATAATTCTTTAATTTTCACTTTTGTGAAATTTTGCGAGCCATAAGGGGAAAATGCCATGTTGGGAAATAAGAGTGGAATAGAAATGTTTTCTTTATTCCATGATAAGATAACTCAACTCAAATCTTCAGTACAATACTTTTTTAATTTAGATGCCCAAAATCACCAAATGAAGATAGAAAGATAATTTTTATTTTCATAGAGAGTTAGTTAACATAATTTGATGCTGACCGATTGGCAAAATGAAATTATGGTGAGTTTCGCAGATGCAAGAACTTTAAAATGAATAATATGTTGAAAGAATGAATGAATTACAAGTTGCAATTTTTAGCGATTTTTTGTAAAATTATAAAAATTTGGGATATTATGTTTCGGATTCCGTTCAAAGCCCGTTGGAAAAGAGTTCTTCGATCTCTTCGAAGGTGTTAAGATAGAAACTTCGCGATGATATTTTTAATACCTAAGGAATCGATTTGTGTGAAATTTGCATTTGAACATTAAATAACTCAAGCTAATTCAAAATTGAAAAAAAGGAACATTACCCATGTACCTAATTTTGTGGCTGTACGGTCGCTTGGGTTTTCTGTTCCGTGTTACATAAACATGCTTTCTTTGTGATCTTTTATTATCATAGATGTATCTATACATGTCACCACAATAAGTTATTTACAGTTCGTCCCGAATGTCCATAAAGTTTATGTGCATTTTCAGAAATGCAGGCAACATCAGTCTACAAAAGCGGTCTCGCTTTTCAAATTTTCTTCTGAGAGTGTTTTCAGAGGCGTAGATTGTGGCGTATTCTTCTTGTGCAGGAGCTCGAATCGAACCTTTGGAGACAGACCTTCTGATGCGTTGGGAAGGATTTCAGGTGACAGAGATGTGGAGGTTGTAGACCCCAACATCCTGGAGCACCGGAAACTGCTTGGAGATCTTCTAGGATCTCGACGTACTGTGGAACGGGTATAAGCAGAAGATAGAACACTTTGTACCTATAAGTAAAAGCAAGAATTAATTATGTAATTTTCACACAACACTCTACATATGTATACGGTAAATTGTATAATTGCAGGGTCTGATTAATGTAGAGACTTGCGGGCAAGTGCCTCGGTCCCCTGTGTCAGTGAGGCCCCAAATTGAACAATTGCAACATCTAAAAATTAACGATGCCATCGGAATAGGTTTTCTCCGCAAAAAGATTCATTTTGAAGATATATGGGTCATTTTCTCGAAACGTGTTTTTTCATCTTTCTTGTTGCAATATATTATATGTATTTTTCTATTTTTTAATCTGTAAAAAAACAAAAAACAGTAGCAGTGAGTATTTTGGGGAAATTAAATAGAAAATTGCAAATTTTTATTTCCAAGACAAGTAAAATCGGTGACCGATTCCTCTTTTGGACTTCGGGGACCGGGGACCCACTCCATTTTGGACCACCGGTAGGATCCGATGAATAACATCTTGTAAAATCAAAATAGTTTAAAATATTAAAATTATAACCAAGCTATTTCGAAAAATAAAGACCCGATCCGAAACCCAATTATATATCCTTGTAGTAATTTTATAAATACTTGTTTACTATTTCTAGTTAACACTTGTACTTCTCGAGACATAAGCATTAAAATTTTTAATAATATAAAATTTTCAATCTTCTTCAACTTAACAAGCCGATGGTTGTGTGACAAATATTGAAACATGCCGATACAGAAACATATTATTGATCTAGAAAATAAATGCCCCTCCTGAACGTTTTTGCCGCTTACTATTTCTATCTACCAATTATCGTTTTAAGATTACTTCGAGTGCAAGTAAGTAAAGTGAAGCAAAAACTCGCCTTTTCCCTCCGATATAAATAGTTTAAAATATTGAAATTATTTTTGTATTTTCACAAATGGCACCTCTTATTTTCAACCAAACAAAATGAATTAGTTACATTTTTGTTTATCAAGTTCGGAGATATAAGCGTTCAATGTGTTTATAATTTTCGTAACTCTTCTATTTTAGCCGTATATCCTGACCCTATACGTTTTTCACATCAAAAGTAAAACTATGAGTGTGTATTAGGGGGTTTCATCTAAGTTGAAAAATAAAAATACTGTATAAAATTTATTTTGTATCACTTACAATATAGTTTCACAATATTAAATGATAGGCTTTCTCGTTATATGCTCCATTCACGAAAGTCTTCCCTGCATAGAGGTGACAATACTGCCATCTTTTGGTGAGGAGTTTCTGCAGAAAATTTCACCGTACGAACGTTACATAATTTGGGATGGATCAGAAAATGACCAAACGACTGAAGAACAAATTGTAATCTCCATTATAGAGAATTTATAACCAATAGACTCCGGGTTTTCCCCGTCAGAAAAAGGGTAAACAAAATTTAAATGTTTAACATCTCTTTGAATTTGTGTTTTTACCTTAATTCTGTTCCAAATCACTCTCATCTAGGTCGTTTTGTGTTGTAAATAATATGCAGTCGCAATAATAATAATAATAATAAAAACATTCCTGTAATACAACAATGAATGCGTGACATCACAATGAACATGGACGGCCAATGAGAGATATTCATATGTTTACATTGTTTGGAGATCATTTTCTGATAAAATTTCAAGCCGCTCGTCTGAAAATACTGACTCGTCTATTGGATAAGCGATTTGATTGTATTTCGTAGTGATGAAGGTCTGGAAAGCTATTAAACGTTTCTTCGGAGGCAAGAAGTACGTACACCGACTTATATGCAAAAATAACGACGGAAATGTTTTAAAAGTAACATTACTCTATCAGCAGACGTTTCCCACTATATACTTAAGCAGTTTTTTAAGTATCATAACTAATTTTTGAAAATATGGTGTTAATTATACATGTATTGCATTTTTGCAGTTTCTATCGCTATTTTATATAACACAATTCTCATTCGCCTGTAAAATAATAATATTTATCAGTTACAGCATTGCGTATTTCTTTAATTTAGCATTTTCAGATTATTTAGCATTTTTTCTATTTAATTTAGCATTTTCCTATTTTTATTACAAACCACATAGACTAATTACGTAATATGTAATTCAAAAATCGAAGTTCCGGTACAAACATTTTTCGCGAGATTTTAAAGAAATTTACTGTTGGATATAGGATACCACATTGGATAAAAGATATGTACGTAAAGAACTTCATCGATATTATTGGAGTGCAGGGAAGACCAGAGAGACCCGGTCCCGAACCTGGTTGACTCGTCAGCTCGTTACACTATATTACATCCTTGACAGTATTGTCATCTGGGCAGTGATTCCACCTAACCCTCATAAAGCCATAAAAGTGCAATGCTATAGTATATTGTTAAGATCTTGAATACGATGGGACAAATAGCACTTTCTAGATTGCATGTCCATATTTGGAAATGTTCTATTTCTGCCATTCCTGATCGACTTCGTTCTTGTGTAGTACAGAAACATATTAATGAGTAATTGAATACCTTACGTTACTCAACATTGACATTTATTCAATGTTTGGAAATAACTAACATGATACGTTAGACAAGAACGAAATCGTTTTCAATTGTAATTGCATTTACAAAATAATTCTCCCAAAACGCTTGATTGAGAAGGGATTTATATCCCATGTTTTTACTGAGAAAATCCAAAAGGACAAGCAATTCACTAATAATAAACCCATATCATCGGCTAGTTTATCTTGCTCTTGAAGAGATCCAAACGACTATTTAGAATACATTTTCATTGATGTTAGATTATAAAATAAATCTCTCCCAGTTAGGTGAATGGGTGCTTCCAGAGTCAGGCTGCTAAATGGTATAGTCCACCGGAACTGTCAGAATGGTACGGTTCACATAAAAGGGTCCAGTTTCCGGTTATTCTATTTCGGAAATAATGTTGTACAATCAAATCAGACAAACTCCATGGTATACACTTTTGGATGTTTATATGTACGTCCTTATTCCCCATCTTGGCATAGGACCTCACGACTATTTTGCTTTCTGTTTTATGCGCTAACAACGTCGGGACGATTCGGGAAATTTCGAAACATTTAATAGTTTTTTCAGTAACTGTGAGAACCTATAAAATCAGGCTAAAAACAAGAGGTACAGGAAAAAGTATCCCCTAAAAAAATAAAATTAGTCATTCAAATTTTTTTAATGCGAGACAGATACATTTCCAAAAACCTCTAAAAGACCAACTTTAAAAAAGAAGTAGATGGAATTTGTTTTCATATACAGATTTTTAAAAATGCGTATTTCAAATATTATCCATATTGTCAATCTTTTCGGTTGCGCGGATGCAATTCTCCCTTTTATTGTGGTATTTTCCTTCTTGGGATAGGAGGTGACCCCCATTTTTTAAAGCTACCTTTTAAACTATCTTAGCCACTAATACTCCAATTTTTATGCAATTTTCACATACTAATTTCTACTCTGCAATGGATCCATTTGATTTTCTCACTCTGAATTTCGACACACCTTTGTTGCTTCCGGCCGGCTAATCGGTTGCTCATGTCCCTGTTGACGAGCCGGTCGGCCTGGGTCTTCAACACCTTTGTTGCTTTGCAACTTCTCACGAAACAAAAAGCGTCTTCTTTTGTTTTCTTAACCTCAGTTGAAACTATGGTTTAAATATTTTAACCAAAGAAATGGTTTCAACTAAAAGAAAAGGAAATGGTGTAAACTGGCTAACCCTGCTATCAATCCAAAATTTTTCAAGTTGTTTTTTCTCAGTTTCAGTGTTCTCAATTGATTAAGACTGGGAAATATGTAAGATGAGTTGAAATTATCGTAAAGACAACTGGTTTTTTTTTTATAATCAGCCTGAAAATCTTTACTTAATAAGGGCCTTAAACTCAATTTTTGAAATATCCGATAACTGTTTTGTCAAAATCTCAAATCCAGAAATTATTGGGTATGTAATTTTTTTTTTACTTATTCATAAAAGTAAAATTATGAACGTGTACTTTATGAGTTAAGTGTCTCCTTTAAATTACAGAGAAAGAAATATCATAAAACATTTCTTCTACACAGCTTAGAATAACATTTTATAACCAGTATTTACGCTTGTTAAAGACAGGGAAACTCGTGTGTTTAAAAAATATGTTTGCAGTTTTTTTTAATAAGGTTTTATTTTGTTTAACAATATATGGACCTGAGTATCGAAAATAGAGGTAGGTCTTTATCAAAATTTTGCAAAGTTAGGTTTTGTTCCATGATGAACACTATAAATATGTATGCAATACTATAATACTATGATGAATACTATAATACTAAGTATGCAAAAATTCTGCCTTCGAGATCACCGGAGGGATGTTGGAGGGCCTGGAAATACTTTTTGATCTCTCCCTATTTTGTTCACCCCAGGAAAAGAAATCCGAAATCTTGCTGCGTTAAGTTCTGTTCCTGAATTTAGGCTATAATTTATACAAATATTCAATCTTCTAAACATAGAAGGGACGCAGAAGTGAGACGCAGTTTGATGTTTGCTCTTGAAGGTCTAGAAAGATGTTTCCAAAAATGCCGATGTTCAACACCCATGCGGAAGAATAAAAAAATCGAAAATCTGATCCCATTAGGTTCTATTTCGTGGTCAATACTATAAGTGTGCAAAATTCAGGTGTCCAGAGGGCTTCTAGATGGTATGAAATGAACGCTCTACAATTATTACGTATTTTAAACTCTCTATACAGTTATTGTAGATATTAAAATGTTGTATTTACTTCTCTTGCTCCATCCATGAAATTCCGAATGATAGTGCTGTCACGCCAAGGGAGATACTTTCTAAAGAAATCTGCACCGTATTAACGCTAAATGATTTGAGAACCTAGTACTCGCAAATTATCGATGTTGTTTTGAGATAAAAGCAAACTATAATTCAAAAACACAAGCAAAATAGGGGCATTTTATTCCCCTATTGATGCGACTCTGTCGGTTCGCATCAATAGGGGGATAAAATTCAAATTAAAAAATATGTTTACGTAATTAAATTTAATGTCATTCAAAACCAAAGATCCGGGTCAATTTACTTCTAAAAACAAACGAATCGCGTACATCACAATGCGCAGTCACAACAATGAAAGAAAAATTTAACATTTCGAGTCAACAACGAATCTGTGACGTCACAATGAACACTCGCAGCCAATGCGAGATGTTTATATTTTTCCATTGTTTGGAAGTCATTTTCAGATAAACTTTCCAGCTGCTAGTTTGAAAATACGAAGACTCGTTTACTTGATAAGTCATTTGATTATATTTTGAAGTCATGAAAGTTTGGAAAGCTATTAAACGGTTTTTCGGGTGCAAGAAGTAAGTACACCGACTTATATGTAAAAATAACGAGGCACAGATATGAAAAGTAACATTAAGTCTTCAGAAGCCGTTTTAAATTATGATCTCAAGCAGTTTTTCTAGTATTACACCTAATTTTTGAAAAAACGATATTAATTATACATATATTGCATTTTTACAGATTCCATCGCTATTTTACATAACACATAATTCTCATTCGTTTGTAAAATAATAATACTTATCAGTTACAACATTGCGCATCAATTAAATATATGGCTTTCACTTAGCCATATTACTTAGAATATTTTTTTAGAATATGAATAGCATTTATTATTTTTATTATAAACCACATAGACTACATATTATGTAATTGTTGGGGGGGGGGGGGAAAGGAACATTATGACTTTATGATATACTAAAAACATTCTATCATATATTCCACAGTTCTTAAACTTGTAAAACATTCTAAAAATAAACTGAATTCTTAAATAAACAGAAAGTGGACCTATTGACCAGTTTCCCTAAGTGTACAAATATGTACTCTACATGTAATTAAATGGAACTTTCCTAAAAATAAAAACATTAAAATAAAAGAGAGAACACAGATTTTAGGTTTTCAAAATCTAACGTTTATTAAAATTTTAAACTTCATTTTTAAAATAATTTTCAAAATATTTTACATCTCATTAACTCAACAAATCAAATAAACAACTTAAATAATAAATGGAATGGCTGGTCGTATAGTGGTAGTAAAAACGTTAGAATATTAAATTTTAAAGTTAACAATATTAAACTTATACAACTATTTATCAAAACTAAAATTTGGAATAAAAAGAACATCAGTTAGCCAAAAGGGAAATTTAGAACAAAAGTTAAACTTAACCTCAGGTTCAGGTGACCTAAAATATATAAGTCTAAAGGGGTCTTATTCTATGCTAGTTCAATTAAATTTTAAATAATGCAAAAGTAAATTAGCCTGAAATTTGAAGAAAAAGAATTATATCACCAAGGCTCCAAGATAAGCTTCTGAGATCTGCAGGAAAGGACCCAACAGCAAAAATGTCACCAAAGTTCCCAGAGGACACTTCCTGAAAGGCAAACACGGCAAAGGAGGGTTATGTCCATCAGAGGTGAGGAAAATCTCCGGCCGGATCCGAATTCCAAAAGGATTCCAAGGAGGACGTTTAGTAACGAAAAAATAAATTCTCCACACAGCTACACCGGATCTTTGACATCAGGACTGAATGCATCGCATATGTCTGGTGCTTTTCACCAAAAATGACGCTCCAGTTCTTCATAATAAGAGCAGCATAACCCGGGAGAACCAAACACTTAGTTGACGTGTTAACTCATCTCCGCTGACATCGCAGAAACTCTATTTAGAGGATGGGAGACCAATAACACCTCCAATCGTTCCGTCCGTCTAGACATAACAAACGTCCGGCTCCCACATCATCCAGACGAAACATTTTCAGAGAGCATGGAAGGAGGAATCAATTAAACGAAAAAACATCAAAAGAATGTTGGTTTAACAGTCAGAAGAATTCATCTCGGAGTAAACTAAACACATGCTTAGATGAGAATAAAAAAAAAACGTTCCATTTCGAAACCGAACTTCGGCTCGGCTCGCGCCGAAGCGCTAAAAACAACAGCTTTAACAGATCACATCTTAGGTTCTAATCAATTGCAAAAAAAAGAGCAAAGAGCAAAGAGATCGAAAAAGTGCGCGATTTGCTTATATACTGCGAAACATCGCTGCCACAGATTGTAAACAAAATTATCGATGAACGATAAAATAATTAATGACAGACGATTTTAATATTACGATCAACCAATTAAAAACTCGAAACTTTAAAGAAGAGAAATGGAATTTCAAAGCAGACGAAAATTAAAAGGAAATGAAGTGAAACGATTTGGAAAATACGAATTCGGCAATAATTTAAATATGGACGATTCTGAAATATTTAAAACGCTGAAAATAGAATAAAACTGTAAAATTGCGATGAATTAATCAATTTTTAACAGAGAGCAATAAATTTGGAATCAAATTAAAGGGAATAAAAAGGGCAATAAATGGAATTGCAAATTAGCAAATTTAAATAAATTTAAATTGCTAAAACCTAAAAAGAACGAACTTTTGCCGTTTTTAACACAAAACCTATGGAATACAATATATTTGAACAGAAGAATATCAAAACCTAAACAATTGGAAAATGGATAACTAAAAGAGAATGGCTATGTAAATAAGACCCCTGAACACATTTAAACAAAAAGCAAAACTTCTAAATTAATTAAATATCCAAAGGTATAACCCAACATAATCCAGAAACGAAAGTTCAGATACAAGTACTTTCCACGAGATGTTAAAAACATTTTACTGTTATTTAACTACGTACATTGATATATAGGATCCTGTACATAAAGAGCTTCATCGGCTCAATCGCCTTTGTTGGAGAGCAGGGGACGGCCAGAGAGTGCCTGTTCCAACCCGGGTTGACTCGTCAGCTCGTTACCTGAATTCCATCCTTCAGGGTATTGTCATCTGGGCAGCGAGTCCATCTGACCCTCATAAAATCATAAATATGCAAATCGTCGTTTTTAGTTAAGATCATGAATCCTCGAATAAGATGGGACAAATAGCATACCTCACATTCTAGGGTGTATGTCTATATTTGAAAATGTTCTATTTCTGTTCTTCGGAGATTGGTTTCTATTTCTGTCATTGCAGATCGACCTCGTCCTTGTGTTGTACAGAAACATATTAATAAGTAACTGAATATCTTGCGTTACTCAACGTTGACAGTTTGAACCACTTCTTCAACATTTGGCTCTTAACGCGATGCCTTGCCGAATTCTCGTAAGCTGGAGGAAATGTTCCTTTGGTAACCTCGTATACGAATTCAGGAACTCATGTCTCACATTTTTATTTTTGTATAAGGGGTGATGTAGCTCCGTAATATTCACCTTAATAATTTTGAAATATAAATCTTTATATTTAAACGTAAAAGGTCTATGTTTCTACTAACATCACGAGGTCAAAGACGTATTCACTGCTTTTGGTTTCATTGAGTTCAAAACTTTGAATTTGATTCTTATACTGTATGTTCAATGTTTGGAAATAATTAATGAGATACGTTAGTTTCGTAGGATCGGAACGAAATCGTTTTCAATTCCAATTTCATTTCCAAAACAATTCTCCAAAAACTCTAGATTGAGACGGGGTATCTACCCTCTGTTTTTACTAAGAAAATACATAAGGTTGCCAAATGGTAGGCGACAGGAACTGTCAGAATGGTATGGATCCGAGGAAAAGGGCCTAGTTTCCGGTCATTCAACTTCGGAGATTGGTACAATCTATCAGCCAAACTCCGTCGTATCCCGTTTGGAAGTTTATGTGTATATCCCTCCTTATTCCCAAACTTGGCCTAGGACTTCAGGACTATTTTGTTTCCTTTTTTATGTAGCTAACAAAGTCAGAACCTCTAAAATCAGGGTACAAACTAGGAAAAACAAAATGTACATAAAGAAGTATCTTCTCCAAAAATAAAGTTAGTCGCTCAAACAACATTTTTTTTAATGGGTGACTGATAATGGGGGACCGACAAAAATCGATAGTTTTCTGTCTTCCGTTTGGTGTATCTATTCGGTTATGGATGCAATTTCCTCTGTTATAGGGGTATTTCTACTCTTGGGAAAGGGAGCGGCCCCCATTTTTTAAATCTGCGTTTTTATCTATCTTAGCGACTCCTGCCCCAATTTTTATTCAATTTTTAACATTGAATTTTCTACACTTCAATGGATCCATTCGACCTACTGACACTGGATTTCTATTTTTGTGGCTTTGCAACTTCTCACGAAAAAAAGCGTCTTCTTTTATTTTCTTAACCTTAGTTCAAACCATGGTTAAAACATTTAACCCAAAGGAATGATTTCAACTAAAAGAGAAGACAAGATTTAAACTAGCCAACCCTGCAATAAAATAAAAATTTTTCAAGGTGTGTTTTCTTTGTTTTAATGTTCTCACTCGATTAAGAATGAGAAATATGGAAGATGAGTTGCAATTATTCTAAAGACAAGTGATTTTGTTTTTTACAATCAGTCTGAAAAGGTGAACGTAATAATGCACTAAACTCAGATTTAGAAATGTCTGATAACTGTTCCGTCAAAATCTCGAATTCGAAAATTATTGAGAAAATATTTTTTTTTTTACTTACTGTAATACATAAAAGTAAAATTATGAACGTGTACCTTTATGAGTTATGTGTCTGGCTTAAACTACAGAGAAAGAAACATCATAAACAATTTTTCTACACAGCTTAGAATAAAATTTTATAATCAGTTTTTAGGCCTATTAAAAGCAGGAAAACTCGCATATTTAAAAAGTATTTTTTCAGCTTTTTAGTACTTTACAACATAGTTGAAAAGTGCTTATGACTTTGTTTATTCTGCTATCTGCCTGTCCGTTAGCACGATAACTGCGGTAAAAATGACTTTATCAAAATGAAGTTTTAGTATGTTGTTCAGATGGTATGTGGGATATATGGGAATATAAATGAATAATATAACCCAATTAGTTTTGGATTGAACACGGGTTGAAAAAATGAAATACATTGATCCTTATGGGGCCTAATGTTTCAAAAATTTTTTAAGCAAATTTAAAATTCATAAATTGCCTCGAAAGTTTTGGGAAATATTCAAATTATCCCATTAAAAATATGAAAAAAATTTCAGCAAAATATATTCGGTAGATTTTTAAATAAAAATTAAAATAATAATTACACCCATATTATATGAAGAGATCACATGACCCACTTCAAAATAAAATATGGAATCCAGCTTGTGTCAAAATCGTGATTTTTAAAGTTCTTTTTAACACTTTGCAACATAGTTGAAAAGTGTTTATGACTTTGTTCATTCTGTCTGTCTGTCTGTCCGTTAGCACGATAACTACCGTAAAAATGACTTCATCAAAATGAAATTTTAGTATGTTTTTCAGACGGTCTGTGGGACCTATGGGAATATAAATAAATAATATCCCCCAATTAGTTTTTTTTTTAACTCTGGTTGAAAAAATGAAATACATTGAACCCTATGGGACCTAATTTTTCAAACATTTTTTAAGCAAATTTAAAATTCACAAATTGCTTCGAAATTTTTAGGAAATATTCACATTATCCCATAAAATATATATAAAAAATTTCAGTAAAATATGTTAAGTAGTTTTTTAATTAAAAATTATTTAATATAGAGAAAAAAACAAATTCAATTAAATTCTGACTTTTGAAATATCCTCCAGAAAGAAAAAAGAGATATATTGTATAATAAATATCTTTCCAAGAGTTTAATCATTTTGTATATGAGAGAGCCTTCACATTTTAAAATAAATTTGGTAGATAACAATTTTTCAAATTCTTTTTTAATTTTATATAACTTTTCATGAGACTTATTTGATGGCATTTTTAATGCACTTTCCTACGTTCTAGAGAGTTAAAATTTGGTACACAGCTTAAATTTGTTGGAATATTTTATTCTACAAAAATTTGGTGGATTTTTAAATATAGGGTCATACATTTTTTTTGAAATGGCCTGCAAATAATCTTTCTATAAATCATTGTTGTAATATTGTTAAAAATTCTGATGTGGGCAGCACATGTCTTTCCCTGCAGACTTATATTTACGTTCTCTTTATTTCTTTAATAATAATTTGAGTTTATCTGCACAAAATAACAGCCATAAGTATTTTAAATGACATTGAATTTGCACGTTAAACTTAAATTTGGTTCTCATTTGATAGCTGGACTTATTGTCAAAGGTGGCGTAGCGAAAACGCGAAAAAACTAGAATACCTCAAGAACGGCTAGTCTTAGAGTAATGGGGTTAGTCTTATTCTTCTTGTTAAAAATCACGTATAAAATAGGAATTTAATTGATATAATTGAGCACACGTAGTCCTTTATTTTTATATTTAACGATTTTTGCGGGCCATTTCGCAAAAATACCCGTTCCTTTTTTCTGAATCGTACTAGAATAACCTACAAATGATTTATGTACCAAATTTTGTTAAATTTGGTATATAAATCACTTGTAGGTCATTGAAATATTATACACCAAATTTTGTTAAATTTGTTCCATTAGTTTTTAACTAGAGTGGATAAAAGTAATTTCTGCCGGCCATTTCGCAAAGAAGGAAGATTCTTTTATTACGAATCGTACTATAATCTAATGAACATCAGGATTTCCCACAAAAAACATACCTACCAAATTTTATGAAATTCGCTCAATTAGTTTTTCAATTAGAGTGGATGTAATATCCTCACAGACACACAGAAACATACACAGATACACTCTTACATACACAGACGTCTTCCTAAAAATAGTTTTTTCGTGTTTTAGAAGTCCCAAAACGTGTAGATCCTTCGAAAATTCGAGTTCCGATCTTCGGCACGATTCCAATACTTTGAATACATGCACACACACACATATATTATCTGCGTATATGTGTATTATTTGTGTATCTAAATTCCGTGCCTATGCAATTACAATAGTTGTGATTTTAAATGATTCGTAAACTTTTATTATTTCTTCAACGAAGCCTAATTTTAACTTATGCAGAATGCAAATATCTGAAGCGATTGTAAGGTGAGTTACATAAGAATTGCTGAATTTTTTTCACACAAAATTATTTAGCTCTGGAGTTTGGAATACAAGTTATATGAATGAAATATTCATTGATATTGCATAGAGAATCAGATGATTTATATTTCGATACAGTTTTAAATATTTAAGTATAATAAATTACTGTAGTACTGTGATAATGTAAAAGATATCACCACTGATTGTATCACATTTTAAAAATTTTTAAATGAAATCGCATTTCAGTTGGAAAGTGTTTCATAATCAATGCTTATGCATGATTGATCTTTCTTGTTAATTTAGATTTAGTGTTGTATTCGTCTTAAAATCGTTTTATTTTTGCTTAATTTCTGTGCATCTATATTCTCAAACAACTCAATTGCAATATATTTCAGTTTAAATGATCAATGCCATCTATTTTGTTGTTGTTGAGATCCAGAATATCCGACCTACCAGAAAGGTGTACGGAAACAGTTTGGACGGCCGGTAAGAGCCACCCAATTTAGACCGGAACCCTGTGGGGGAGGCATCCACAGGAACCGTACCCTCCTTCCCCTACCACCAACCACTCGGAAGGAGTTACGGACCCATATATTTAACGTGATCTTACTCCGCGTGAACACGACGGTAGTTTTGGCAGCAGAGGGAATCGAACCCGGACCCACCCGGGTTCGAGTGCAATTCCCGCGCGCAAACCACTGGGCTATCGAGTCCTACCGTCCATCTTGTCGAAAACCCAGACCGTCCGGCTCATCCGTGGACATAGAGCAGCAATTTGGGTGGCCGGGCCGTCCATCTTGTGTCAAAATCGAGATTTTTAAAAACTTCTTAAATTTATATTTAGTATTTATATTTAAATTTATATTTAAATTTATATTTCTAAAACCGCTTCCTTATTTTTGCTTAATTTCTGTGCATCTACATTCTTAAACAACGCAATTACAATATAGATCATCAAACTTTGATTATTTTTACAACGAAGCCTAATTTTCACTTATGGGTAATATAAGCACATAACAATGTAAGATGAGTTGTATAAGAATTGCTGAATTCCTTTAAAATGCAATTATTTAGCTCTGAGTCTGAAATATAGTTGATATAAATGAAACATTAACTGATTTTACATAGAGAACAGACGATTTTATAGCAGAATTTTGCGATGAAGTTTTAAGTATAGAGTTAAATTGTGTTTACCTCCATGGTTTTAAGTTTTTAAATAAAATAAATTATTGTAGTATTGTGATGAATGAAAAAAATGGAATAAAAGTGTATGAATGAAATATTTACAGATTTTACACATAGAGCCAGGTGATTTATATTTCAATGACGTCATTTGAATAAAGCTAATTTTTTTCTATGAAGTTTTAAATTTTCAAATGTAATAAATTATTGTATTATTGTGATAATTTAAAAAATATTACCGCTGAATGTATCGCATTTTAGAGATGTTTAAACCGGCGACTTATATTTCAATGACATCATTCGAATAAAGTTCATTTTTTTCGTGAAGTTTTAAGTTTTCAAATATAATAAATTAATGTAGTATTGTGATAATTTTAAAAATATTATCGCTGAATGTATCGCATTTTAGAGATGTTTAAATGAAATTTCATTGCAGCTGGAAAATGTTTCATAATCAATGCTTTATGCATGATTGTTTTTAATAAGGTTTTTCTTTGTTCAACAATATATGGAGCTAAGTATCGAAAATAGAGGTATTTATCAAAATTTTGCTACGTTAGGTTCTGTTCCATGACTTAAACTGTAAGTAAGCAAAAATTATTCTACATTCGAGATCACCGGGGAGATTCTGGAGGGCCTGGAAATACTTTTTGTTCTCTCCCTATTTTGTTCACCCCCAAGGAAAGTAAGCCGAAATTTAGCTACGTTAAGTTCTATTCTTGAATTGATACTGCAAGTATACAAATAATCAACCTATTAAACATAGATAGAAGTGATTCAGAAATCAGACGCAGTTTGATTTTGTTCTTGAAGGTCCAGAAAGACTGTTTAGACCGCTAAAGACTTTTTAGACCGCTAAAGACTTTTTGGACCGGAAAATCTAGCTTCGTTAGGCCCTATTTCGTGATCGATACTATAAGTGTGAACAAAATCCATCTTTCAAGGTCTCCAGGGGGTCTCCTAGACATCTGCAACGAACGTTATACAAACACGTTATACAATTATTGTAGATATTAAAATGTTGTATCCACTTCTCTTGCCCCATTCAGGAAATTCCGAATAATAATCTCGCGAAGGGAGACATTTTTCGGGGAGGGGTTTCTAAAGAAAACTGCTCCGTATTAATGCTAAATGATTTGAGGACCTAGTACTCGCACATTATCAATGATGTTCGAGATAAAAGCAAACTATAATTCAAAAATACAACCAATAGACCGTTCGGTTCGAATCAATAGGAGGATAAAATTTAAATTAAAGAATATGTTTAAGTAATTACTTTTAACGCCATTCAAAATCAAAGATCCTGTTCAATTTGCTTTTGGAAATAAACGAATCGCTTACGTCACAATGCGCAGTCGCAACAATGAGAAAAAATTACACATTTTGAGTCAACAATGAATGTGTGACGTCACAATCAACATTCGCAGCCAATGTTTATAATTTTACATTGTTTGGATATCATTTCCTGATAAGCTTTCAAATTTTTAGTTTGAATATACGAATACTCGTTTATTTGATAAGTCATTTGATTATATTTCGAAGTCATGAAAGTTTGGAAGGCTATTAAACGTTTCTTCGGAGGCAAGAAGTAAGTTTATCGATTTATATGCAAAAATAACAACGGAGAGATTTTAAAAATAGCATCATTGTGCTAGCTGCCGTTTGCCCTTAGCTCCTTAGACAGCAAATCCTCAATATGCATATTTTTTTCAAAATTGTTTGATTATACATATATTTAGCGTTTTATAACATCGTGTGATCGGTATTTTGCATAACATAATTTTTATTTGGTACAAAGCGAATATCAGCTTTAGGCTGACATGTAGTTGCTTCTCTTTGTGTCATGTCTTGTTTTCACTTAGCTGCATAACCTGAAATGTTTTCTGAAGAACGTGGAAAAATAATATTCTCCCTCTTTTCACTACACACGTTTTTACTATTTACTACATACTATGCTGTGGTTAGGGTTTTCAATCATTTTGCTTTAAAATTCGCCCAAAATGCTTGAATTTTTAAAATTCTAGATAGGGTAGTATAGCGTGCTGTAGAAACTTTCTAAATATGTGTTTGACCTCGAGTCTTACATCAATCAGCTAGTCATTTTGATCGAACGCGGAGACGCATTTGAATGTCAATACTTTACAAACTGTGCATTGCTTCTTAACATTTCTTTGACTTAACCTCTAATTAACTTTGACCTCCGGTAAGTCGATTCTTGAGTTTGTTTGAAATGTTGCCGTCTTTTCAGTATATCTATAATTGCACAAAAAATGAGCTGAATCCAGATCTATGAAACTGAATACAATGATGTAATATAATTTCAAATCAAGTCAAATGTGTTCAACACTTACTTATTTTTTCTGAAAAGTAACTAAAATGTGCCTCGATTACATTGTGTAATTAAAACAATATGCAACGTAAAATGCGCAACATGAGAAAGGAAAATGTAATCGAGCATATACAGATAGTTCTGTAAGATGGGTGGGGGGTTCTAAAATATTTGAATGGCCTTGATCAAGCAGAGAATCAAGCCTTGATCAAGACTTGATCAAGCCTTGATCAAGACTTTGTGAAAAATATGTTTCTTTAGGGGGCTATTCTGACATAAAATTGAAACACAGAGGTAAAAGGGAGCCTAAAACAGGAAAACTTCGAATCCAAGATACAATTTTCTAAAAAATGATTGACACAAGTTGCATCGTACATGATACAATCACACATTATTTATGAGACTGGTCTTGAATCTGCTAATTTTTAGTACTTATTGTAACAGCAATGCATGTTTCGAAGTGTTGAAAATTTTATGAAAAAACGTTTATTTAAAAAAACAGAAATTTCTTACCGAATTGGGGTGAATTTATGTCACGACCACTTGTTACCACCGAGTTAAAATTCAACCTTTCCACTTGGAGTCTGTTGTTATTTATTTACTTGGCTATTGTGAATTTTCTAAGCTAGTGCTCTACGTGTGAATGCTACCAACTAACATTTTGTGGTAAGTGTGTTGAGTCCGCTTGAAGAACCTTGAAATAAATCACTCTTCTTGTATTCTGTTCTCCTGTAGATATAGGTAGTTTTTAATTGAAAGTAGATCAGTTCTGAGATTCTATTGACCCTGAATTATCTTCTTACAACAGATGCTTATAGGGATTTTAGATGTTTTTTTTTCTAATGTTTATCCTTCAATTTCTTGGTGTACAGCTGGATAAAGTACCACTCGGGATAACAGTAAAACGACACCCCCCCTTTTTATTTATAGTTTCCACATGTTAAAACATCATAAATACCAAATACGCATTTCCCGTTTTACAAGTACTAAAAGTAAATACACAATTCTTCTTACTAAGTGATTAACATGAGCTAAGGTACGATTACGAAATTTTAGATAATTCGTAGATTCTAATTAATAAGAAATTATATTATCGAACTGAAAAATAATCTGTATTAATTAAGTTGTATTATATATTCTAGTCGATTAGAAGATATACCCGTGTATTGGAGAAGTTTGAAAACACTTTGTTTAAATAAAACAGATGGCGTAAGAAATTGAAAATGTCAAGAATCCCTGTAATAGTTAAACTAAGATTGTAATAATTGTGCATTTTTTATTATTGTCTCGTTAATACTTTGTCCTACAAACTCAAATGACACATGCACACCCACATAGAGATTTTCAACTTTATTTATATTAATTTCATTATGGCGACTCTCCAGTACCTCTATATGGTAGTCGGTTCGTAGTGTTAGGTTCATAGTGTTGTTGTTGTTGAGACACAGACCGTCCGACCTACCAGAAAGGTGTAAGGTAACTAGGTTCATAGTGTGGAACAACATGCTAGTTTAAGAAAGAAATCTTATATAAATTCTGCAGAAATACCTTGTGCTGATCCATGTGAAAAATATTATTATATTTTATTTCTATTAAATATTTTATTTCTATTTTCAGATGAGGAAATTTCCCAGCACTTCCATTCTCTACGACAAGCCTCCGGAACACGGCCCGACTTGCTGAATGAGGGTGATATACTTAATTTTGGAACCTAACTTTGAAATTTATATTACTATTTTTAAGTATTATTTAATATATCCTTATATTTCTTAGATTTTAAGTTAGTTTTAAGTTCAAAGTTGATGTAGACATTCGGTTTCATCCATGATTCTTTTCTCTTGAATCCAAAATGAAATAAATGAAAAGGCGCACGCACATACTTAATGGTGTCTAAAAATTAAAACTTATGAAAACGGTGGTCTAATAATCATGATCAGAATCCCACGAACGTCAAAGTGTGGAACCAGCAGACATCTTTGAAAGGTCGATTTGTATTCAGGCAAGCTCAAAACGTGTTTATCTTTCAGAATTTCCAGCCGAAAAAATCATACATATATATTCCCAATTACCATTCATTTTGTACTATAACATTAGTCGACCACAGTCGAGCCATGATGCAATATTTGATCATCGCTCCACAGGGTGTGGGCTACATTGCAGCTTTTATCCGCCCAATCTAGACCGGAATCCAGTGTTGGTGATAGCCATGTGAACTCAACTTTTCATTCCTAGCCACCAGCCTCTCGAAAAGACATTTAGTTCCTCAAATTTAACCTACCCGTACTCCGCACAGACACGGGGCTAAATGGGGCAATTTCTGCAAGTTTAAATCGTAGTCCCTTAACCACTTAGTTATTCCTCCATTACAAAAATAATATTAAAATTCGTAAAGAGAAACATACGTGGCTCATACCGAATGTCTACTGCAACTTCTAAAATATCATTCGGTCATCACTCGGAAATGAGTGCAAACGTAAATTTTAAAAGGATACCATTTGCATGCTCAATAAAGGTATCCTGCTTTAGTCTAAGTGCATTGAAAAATTCACATGCTGTTCATTTTCAGTTCATATCCTGTTTTATGTTATTAGGCAATTTCCAATAATGCATATATTATTTATAAATAGATGAGTCAAAATTATTTAACGGAGTAGCTTTCAAGAAAATTTGAAAGCCACTTTAATGTTATAGTATAACGTGAAGAATTATGAACCGATGAGCTGCATTTCCGTTTCGGACTGAAATTCAAAATTTTTACCAATATTCATGTCTCATGACAAAATAAATAATTTAAATTGAAGTTCTAAGATTGACAATAGTCTAAAATAGTCAGTAAACCGGTAATAGTCATCTCAATAGCCAACAGTCCGTTTTACATACAATAGTAAATTCAATAGTTTGAGGCTATGCAATAGTAAATTCAATAGAACTCCATTCAAAATAGTTCGTTCCGTAAGAGATAGTGAATTCAAGAGTTAAATATTAGTTCATTCAATAGCTGCTAGGATAATAGAAAATAGTCTCATGACAAAATAAATAATTTAAATTGAAGTTCTAAGATTGACAATAGTCTAAAATAGTCAGTAAACCAGTAATAGTCATCTCAATAGCCAACAGTCCGTTTTACATACAATAGTAAATTCAATAGTTTGAGGCTATGCAATAGTTAATTCAATAGAACTCCATTCAAAATAGTTCGTTTCGTAAGAGATAGTGAATTCAAGAGTTAAATATTAGTTCATTCAATAGCTGCTAGGATAATAGAAAATAGTCATCTGCAATAGTTTGGTGCTGTGTGCTGTAAGAACTCCAGCACTTAGTATATTTTCTTTTCTTAGCTCTTTGGTATTGGAAACTGGTACTTTTTTAAAAAATCTTTCTGGTTCCCTCCTCCTGTTTTCAGCTTGTTTGTATCGATTATTGTGTCGAGGTGTCGGTTGCTCTGGTTCGGTTGTGTCCGTTGTCGGTTAGGGTTGGATGCGCTTGTGTAGGAGTCTGAAAAATAGGTTTTTCTGTCTGTTAAGAGCGTCGTTGTTTGTAGTATTTTAGGTGTTAGGTCTAGTGTCGTTTGTTAGGTTTGGTATCGTTGAGGTTTGGTGTCGTTTAATTTTTGGTGTTATTGATAGGTGTGTTAGGGATAAGGGGTGGGGGTCCCCTCCGAAGAGGTCCCGACCTTATCGTGGTGGAGGGGTTTAAGTGCCTCAAAAAGGTGTTTCTCAACTAAAAATTCTATGAGTTTCTGATCAATACTCTTGTACAAGTTAATTATATCCTCTAATATAAATCGTTCAATGTTTGTAACTCTTGGAAAGTGGTACATAAAGCTTAATGGTCAGTTTTTATTATTTTGTTTCACCCTTGTAGAACAATACGTAGTTTCTTTCAGCCAGCTTTGCGTGTTTGTTTCTCAACTACTTAAAAGGACTAAATAAGCGTTTATTAGGGCTTATGAACACCATTACTAGAATAGCAGTCAGAAAACGTGTACCACCATTCTAAAATTTTACTTCTGTGATAACTGATGTTAAAAGTCCATCACACCATACAAAAGGTAGTCATTCTCAGAACTTTGATCTCAAATTAACTGTGTCTTTAATGTAAGGTTCATAGCCACAAATCCGGTTGATAATCGACTATACGTATAATTCTAAAAGATAATTCTAATCCCTGATTGTAAATCACTGGAAACACCTCCTTCTGCGGAGTGTTATGACAATGTCAGAGGTAGTAGTCAGAAATATTTGTTGGTTTCTTCTGAAAATTTGCAATGCAGTCCGAAATATATGTCACCGATCTACCTTTAACCTTTATTGGGTACAGCTCCAGCATTTTGCATGTTGCTCCCGCATATCTCCCAATAAAATTACCTGGATGACCTAGTGGTTGAGAAACACCAACATAAGAAATAATTTTCTTCTTGAGCGGAGATCTCAAACTACGGCAACCATAAGTTATAAGTAATATAGATCTTTCAATATCAGATTCCATGGATGATGGACCATTTGAAGGTCTTATTTTAAATTTGTACTGGATAACTTATTATAATTGCACTCATTTGTTTTCTTTATATAATTTTGTTGTATGCACACTTTTAAATTAGATATAGTAAACTGTAGGGAAATTTTTCAATGGTTTGCTATATTAGTTTGAGATCCCCATTTTATGGAAAAGGCAGTTTACTTGCTGTAGGAGATGCATTATAGTTGCTCTGTTGAGTATTTCTTATTCTTCAAAAATACTTTAATCATCCTTCAAGACTGTTTTTAGTTGTCTTTCAGGTGGAACTAAATTGCAACTGAAACATCCTCATCTAATATACAAAGTTTTTGAGGCACAACCAAGAGGACCTCATAGCTGCTAAGGGTGGTGAGTCAGTAAAACACAAGGAAGTTAAATATTTCCATTTTATATCCATTCGAAGGGCCTTTTGCAACTAATATTTCAAGAAAAAGGTAAGCCTATTTCTCCCACTTCAAACATGGATTTTAAATCATTTTCTGGGATGTTAATGTAGTCATCATTATTTCAAATAAATAAGTAGTACCCTTATTTATTTTATCATTTGCTATGAACAGAAGGTCTGTCTACAGACATTAGTAAATTTGTCACATTATTCTAATACTGAAATGTTTCGTTAACTGAATGCATTCGATAAGAAAACATATCCCTGCTTTCGCGGTTGTGGACATCATTTGCCATTTTTATACAGAAATCAATTCTTAACAAATTAAATTCTACTTAAAATTATTATTTTTAGGTCGCAATTTACGATTGATAACCTCAAAGGTGTCGGATTTTATTGACAAGGTCTAGATCCGCAGTGTAGAAATGAAAAAATTGTTTGAAATTAAGCCGTAAAAATTTCTCAAGAAATATCAATATTCAGAGCTATTAAAATTTCCTCTGTATTTCGTGTACCTGGTATATACATGCAATTGAGCATTTGTTATCGTGAAGATTTAGAAAACACTTTTGCCTGATAAAAATGCGTTTTGAATGGGAGAATGATTTGAGATAACTGGTATGAAAGGTCTAACTAAAAAATTCATAACTAAAACTTATTTTTTAATAAAATGAAATATGTTACGGTGAAAATAGATATGTTCCGAAGCGAAAAGTTCAAAAGAAGGAAGAAAAACTATAAGCAAAAAGAATCTCATATTTTTTCACTGCGATATTTCCGGTTTCTAATTCGCTCAGTTCTTCCTATTCTCTCCTATACACTCATAGGTGCACTATGACCACGTCATCGACTCATGGAGAAGATCTTGATATAGTATATATTTGCGGCAAATTAACTTGACACCAAAGAGGTATAACAAACTGCGAACTTCCTCATAGTCATATAGCACATTTATTTAACGCAGCTTTTCACTGAAAACTAAAATTTGCCTAATTAAACTGATGGTCTAAATTCCAGTCAACCAATCTATCATTAAAAACCAAAATTATAATCTTGTTACTTCTTGTGTTTCAATAAAAGTATTCAAAATGGATATTAAAAATGAATTCTGTTTGCACTGTGGAAACATTTTATAGTCAATGTGCATATAACGGAATTACGATGACAAAATCCGAGCTATTAGCCTGTCATAGCATTCACGGTATATTCGAGTTAGCCTTGTCGCAAATACCTGTACTTTCTGGAATATTCTGCATAATTTGTGAATGAGTTACTTGTTTCAATATGTAAATCAACAGTCTGTGGGAAGGCTTTAAGTTAAGAGGAAGGATTTAAGTCTGTGGGAAGGATTAAGTTCTGCATGCTTTAAGTAAAGGATTTTTCTTTTATTTTAATTTACTCCGTATTTAATATGTGATCAGGAAAAGCTGTCTTCTCGTTGAGATCCGACCACTAACGTGGTGGAAAAGGATTATAGATTTTCAACATTTAACACATGCACGAACCATTTAACAGATGCACGAACCATTTAACACATGCACGAACACATTCACCAGGCGCGTTTAAATTGTGAATGCTTTGCAAAATTCCCTTCGCATCATTTTTGATCCTGAAAATATCTTTTCTCTTTTTGCCTAAAAAAGTTAGTTTCCAAAAGATGAATATTCGGTTCCGCTACGAAATGTTAAAAATTTTTTCGCTTTTAAAAATTTACCATCTGTCACTATTAACGTTTGGTTGTGAAGTAATAGGTAAGCAGACTGCACGCTTATTACGCTTTTATTTGTATCTTCGGTGTTTAAAAAATTTGACTCTGTGCGCTTAATCATATTCATAACTGATTTAAACTATTATTCTTGTATTCTGTTAATCAGTACTCTAAGCCTGAAAATAATTTATATCCCGTATGTGCATGCCAGTGGACACCGTCTCCAATTTGCTTTTGTGCATCGATTATTTTCGCACTGTTAACGTACCACATGTTTAACCTCGATAGACCGGCACAATCATTCTACTCCTGCCAATTCGGAACGTTTATGTCGCATGTGAATGGTTATTGAAACCCATTACGAACAGGACCTTAAGCACTTAATTCGTTTTTGAGTTCCTATTAAGGTGGACTGTCAACTGCAACAGAAATTTGTGGGTGCACGGGGATTCCTTCCTGAAATTGGGATTCGAAGGACGGTTACAGCACTAACATTTGTGTCAGAGGCTGGAAATCTCGTTCAGCTTAGATGCAACTCTGGAATTCGCAAGAGAAGCAAAATAGAAGTTGGAAAATTACTAACAGTAAAAATGTACTCATCGGTCATTTTGTACGATAAAATAGTTCTACATGAACAGAGTTTCAGATAAAAAAATTCTGTGGGCAGTACATGACATTCCCTACACAATTCAAGTACTTTTCAGAGTTAAAAACATTTTGCCATGGATCTTGTAAATCATTTTTCGCATTAAAGGAAGCCACTCACATGGACAGTAAGAGCTGCTCTGGAAGATAACACATCAAATTATCTTAAAATATCTAATTAACTTATAATTCGCCTAAATATAATTTTACTATTGTAAATATTGCTAACATCATCTAAGCAATGCACTCCATTATATTAAATATCCTCTATTATGTTAATTATTAATTTATCCATTGGGCGTCACTGTTGTTAATTTTAGCATCATATTTGCTAATTGGACAACATTTTCTTCAATTTTCACTATTTTAAAATGTCGCCAGGTTGGCTTTATGTCGCCATATCAGTCACTAAGTGATGATTTTATTACATATTTGATAATCATTATTACTATTCATTTATTACTATTCATTTATTTACTATTCATTTATTACTATTATTACTATTCATTGTAATAATCGTACCTAATTTCGTTCGAAACTCTCCAATCGTTCGTAGGATATTGCCTCCACAGATACGGCCATGCCTTCAAAAACGTTTGATTTGAATTTAGAGATGCTTGTAAAATGCTCTTTAGTCGAAAACTGGAAGTGTCATCACGGATAGGACGTACTTAATTTGATGGGTAAGTAGAACACTTCCTTGGAGTGATTTCCTTGGGGTAACCAGATTTTGTCAATATTATAGAAAAGTAAGTGATTATAATTTTTTACAGTTTTTTTATTATTATTATTTTTTACTGTTACACGTTAGTTAATGAGATCGCGGTGGAAGGGGGCTGATACTTGTGAAGCCCTCAAACTTTAAGAGCATTATACTGTGTGTGTATCTCACTTTCAGGTATCAAGATCGTCCTTGGATATAAAGAAAAGAGTTGCTGCACGGCATATTCCTTGAAAGGTAATAGAATTCTATTTGAATTGAAAATCACTTTAAAAGTAAGTCATTGTAACGTGTTCAGCTTTTGGCTGCACAGACGGATAGCCCATTAAAAGGACTGTGGACATTTTTCACGCGTTTTTCTGCATCCAATTTTTTAAGTCGTGTTTTAAAACTTATTCAAGTTACAGTAAAATGTCAAGCTACTTTGTGGTGTTTAAACTCAGTACATCATGAAAAGTAAACAGACTCATTGATGTGTTATAGATAAGCCGCATAACTCCATTTTATTATTTTGAAATCAAGAAAAAAAAAGTCCTGATGCGGACAGCACATGACTTTCCTCACAGACTCAAATTAATTTTCTCTTTATTTCCATAATAATTCATTAAATTGAGTTTAAAAAATACCCAAAATAACACCGATTTTACACTTTTAACTCATTTTTTGTTTTTATTTGTTAACTGAACATTTTTTGAATGAAGACGTAAAAGAAACGCAAAAAACTAAAATATCTCGAAAACAGTTTTAGAGTAATGGATTGGTTTTATTCTATTCCTCGTCCAATATTTCGTATAAAACAATCATTTAATTGACACATTTGCGGATAATTAGCCTTTTATTTTTTATTTTGACGACTTTTGCTGGCCATTTCGTAAAAAAGGCAGATTCATTTATCCCGAATCGTACCAAAATCTAATCAGCACCAGGGTCACACACAAGTGGCTTGCCTATAAAATGTTGAGTACATAGATAATACTTAAATTTCCGTTTTCGTGCTTAGGATGCATCGCAACGTTCAATCGTTCTTCAGAGGAATTTAATTTATTCTAAAACCTATAAATTTTTTATCGCTGTAAATCTATTTATCTGAAATTTGCTCCATGTCTCAATTTCCCCACATAAAATTATTGCTTTCCTTATATGCATATAATATATAAGGAAAGTGTTGTGATGGGATCGAAAATTCGAATTCGAGTTTTCGACGTGAGAGCACGTTTCAAAAATCCCTGATCACGAATCAAACATATTTTAGGTTATGTGTGTGTGTATGTGTAAAAGTAAGTGTGTGTGTGTGTGTGTGTGTGTAAAAGTAAGTGTGTGTGTGTGTGTGTGTGTGTGTGTGTAAATGTGTCTGTGGAGACGATATCTCACGAACGAATGGAGAGATTCGAATGAAATTTGGTACATAAATCACAATCGGTGAATACTGGAAGCCTATTGTTTTTAAACGCAATCGAATGTTCAGAACCTCCCTAAATTTTCGAGTGAAATTTTGAAAAAATCATCAAAAAACCAAAATCTTTAATAAAGTTACGCAAATAGACATTTCTTATGTAATTTTTCCTTATAAAACGATTGACGTGAACTTTAGAACGCTATCATGAATCGTTCTCGTGATATTGCACATTTAAAAAAAATATCAAAAAATTATATAAAATAAAAAAAATATATTTCCTATTGAGAAACATGTTCACTTTTCATATGTAATATCATGCGATACATTTGGTGACATTATTCTCGTGGATCTAGCTCGTTCCATTCATGAGAAAAGATACTTTGCCGTCCAAATACAAAAGTATTACTCAATCTGCTATAAAAATAACTTATTTCTCCGTCCATAATGCTTGGCAAAATTTTGGCGACGAGTTTGGCGGAATGTCGCCAACTTGGCGAATTTTTTAACTGTTGCCGAGTTAATTAAAATCTTGCTAAATAGATAAAAATGACGACTCATTGACGAAAATTCAATATCTGGGAAAGAATATAAGTATCCCCTAAGAATAACCTATTTTCTTTTGCTGTAAAAGTAGTAAATTAATTGCATTATATAAGGAAAGTCATGTGCTGCCCACATCAGATCTTCTATTTATGATTTCCAGAAGAAAATCTGAGCACATGGCTGATGTCTAAAATTCCGTTTTCTTGCATTGAATGCAACGAAAATTTCAATCGTTCGTCAGAGAAATTTAATATGTACTTAAATCTGTAAATTTGGTATTTTGTTAAAGATATTTATCTCAAATTTTCTCCAGTTGTTAGGTTACTACAACCTATAATGTAGTTTTGCTTTATAAGAGAAATCGTAACGATATTTATCCTAAATTTTCTACACGTAAAAATACATAAAATAATTTATAGGGTAAATCTTAGCACTTAATTAACATCAAACTCGGGTTTTCTTGTGCATAGAAACTTTCATTCGCTCTTTAAACGAATTTAGCGTTTTCTGAAATTTGAAACTTTAGGATCATTGGAGAGACAGTTATTTCAAAATTGCTTCACGTAACAAATTTCCTGCATAAAAAAATTATATAGCATTTATAGGCAAAAATCTGAGCAGAAACATAATTTTCAAATTTCCATTTGCGTGCATATTGTACATCGGAAACATCAATCCTTTTGTCAAAAGAATCTAAAATTTTCTAAAACCTACAAATTTGGTACCGCTGTAAAGTTATTCATCCCAAACTTGTCAAATGTCCTACATGATATAATTTAATTATGTTTTATAAGAGAAAATCTTAGTGTGGTACACAAAACTTATATGCAAAGCATACTATTAAATTAAATTCTCTTAAACATAGCCGTTGATCGTAAATTGCGAAACCTTAAAACACATTGCGTTGTGTGCCTCTTAAACCCACCATGCTACTCAATTAATTGCACCATTTTTAACTTTAAAATTTACATTATTTATTAACAACATTTGTTTAATTATTAAATTGATTACAATAATTATTATATTATTGCGGAGGAGATCGGACATGTAAGACCAGTAAGTTATAACTACCAAGATGTTCTATGACCTGATACAATAATTAATGGGCACATACTTTCAAACTCGTACTGTATCTGCTTTTCTCGTTGGAGTCTAAATCAGGACATTTTTTGTGGACTCTCTGTGGAACACACTCTCATCGAATCATCATGGTATTCTGCTGAATTTCTCCTTCAATCTCTGTGGCTATATGTAGCGGAATTACTTCTGTATTGCATCTCTGCGGATATAAATCTCTCTTGCTATGTCATTCTGTTGTCTAATCTGTGAATCTGTCGTCGAAGTCCTGCATATCCTTTCTGAAACCTTTTGGTTGCCGCCCCTTTTGCCTGAGGTCTGTAACGCTTCTTTGGCTCTGGTTGGCCGACCTTAGGGCTATGCGACCCAGACATCTTCTATATTCGTCAAAGTTTTTAGCCAATCTCTTGGCTACACCTTAATCTCTTAGATTTATGGTCTAATTGACCTTTCGGGTCAAAGTGTTGTAAAAACTGGCGTCCTTACGTCTGCTTCCATTGTCCAACATTACAGCCTTAATAAGTAAAGAACATAAAACTGTGAGAAATGCAGCAAAATGCTGTGATGATTCCGTAAGAGTGTGTTCCACAGAGAGTCCACAAAAAATGTCCTGATTTAAACTTCAACGAATAGAGCAGATGCAGTACGAGTTTAAAGGTATGTGCCCATTAATTATTGTAGCAGGTCATAGAACATCTTGGTAATTATAACTTACTGGTCTCACATGTCTGATCTCACATGTCCTATCTCCCGTAATAATATGACAATTATTGTAATCAATTTAATAATTAAACAAATGTTGTTAATAAGTAATGTTTATTTTAAAGTTAAAAATGGTGCAATTAATTGAGTAACTTTATGTCAATAATTATTTTATTACAGGAACTTGTAATGAAGATTAATATGATAGGTTTAAGAGGTATTTCATGTTACAACGCCATGTATTTAATTGAATTCAATTAACTTCAACTATTGTTTTCGTTTATAGCACCACACTTAGCAATCAGGTAATGATCAAAATTCCGTGTTGTGTATTAAAACTTTTAATCATTCTTCGGAGGAATTTAGTAGTTTCTAAAATCTATAACTTTAACCTATAACTTTAACCGCAAACCTTTATATTACAAAATAACATTTAAAATAGAAGCTAATTTTAAACTAGCTATATTCAATTTTTTTTTTAAATTTTTTCTCTATTTGCCGATCATATTTTAAAACGGCAACAAGGCGCCAAAATCCCCCCCCCCCCTCCCCCAAACTGATAAATCTCGATAACGGTTTATCCTAGAGTAGTGGGGTCGCTTTCAGTACTCATTAAAAGTTACATATAAAAGAAGCATTTAATTAATACAAAATGTTACATATGGAAAATTCATTTAAGCAGATAAGTTTTTATTTTCACTTTTGTGGAGTTTTGCGAGCTTTAGGAAGAAAGCCATGTTGGGAGATAAGAATGGAATTGAAGTGCTTTCTTTGTTCAATGATAAGATAACGCAAATGATAATATAACCAAAAATCACAAAATGAAGATAGAAAGATAATGTTTATTTTTATCGAATTAAATAACATATTTTGATACTGATAAATTTGCAAGTTTGGATTGTGCTGAGTTTCGCAGATGCAAGAATTTTAAAATTAATTACATGTTGAAAGTGCAGTTTTTAGCGATTTTTTGTAAAATTATAAAAAGACGGGATATTATATTTCAAATTCCGTTGGAAATGAATGCTTCGATCTCTTCAACGGTGTTAAGATAAAAACTCCGTGATAATATTTTCGATAGCTAAGAGACCGATTTGTGTGAAATTTGCACTTCAACTCAATATAATTAATAGTAAATAAATAACCCAAAATCTAAAAAAAAATTGAAAAAAAAAAGGACATCTCTCCTGTACCAAATTTTGTGGCTGTACGTTCGCTTTGGTTTTCCGTTTCGCGTTACATAAACATACTTTCTTTATGATCTTTTATTATCATAGATGTATCTATACATGTCATCACAATAAGTTATTCTCAGTTCGTCCCGAATGTTCATAAAGTTTATGTGCATTTTCAGAAATGTAGGCACCATCAGTCGACAAAAGCGGTCTCGCTTTTCAAATTCTCTTCTGGGAGTGTTTTCAGAGGCGTAGATTGTGGCGTATTCTTCTTGTGCAGGAGCGCGAATCGAACCTTCGGAGACAGACCTGCTGATCCGTTGGGAAGGATTTCAGGCGACAGAGATGTGGAGGTTGTAGATCCCAACATCCTGGAGCACCGGGAACTACGCAGAGATCTTCTAGGGTCTCGACGTATTGTGGAACGGTTATAAGCAGAAGACAGAACACTTTGCACCTAAAAGTAAAAGCAAGAATGGTTAATTATGTAATTTTCACACATATGTATACGGCAAATTGTATACTTGAATAAAATTTCCTATTACAAAGCCATGGTAGACAACTAAGCCAGTGTTGTCAATGCTTGAATGAACTTTATGGCTAGAGTTATAGCAAACAGTGGCTAGATTTCCAAATTCTATGTAAGTCTTCATAATCAACATTGCAAATATACATTTTATTTCTATATGTAGTCACTTTCGGTTACTGTAAGCGTTTCGAAAAAAGCTCTAAATCTAGCAAGAAAATATGTAAGTTGGCAACACTGTTTAAGGAGGTGAAACATGGACATATGTATAGTACTTGTCTTAATATGCAAACCAAATATTACACTTGGTGATAGCTATACCACCTTTGTGGTGGTCACGTGTTTTTCAAGGTTGTGAACTCTTAGAGGTAACTTATAATTAGATTCATAGAGAAAAGTGGATATTGTCATCTGTTATGACGAAGTCAGGATTATATTTTAATTATAAAAATAAATTGCGAGTAGCGCTATCTGAACAAATGTGACCTACCTCACTTAGTGTGCCCAGATAAGTTTAAAATGACATGAGGAAATTTTGCTTTACAGAAATAAAATTTCATATCAAAATTGTTATTGCATAAATTTCAATTAACTTCTTTAAAAACAGCATATAATAAAAAAAAAATTTAAACTATTTACCGGTTTCGAAGGAAAAAGGCCTTTTTCGTTGGGACATACATGAAGTGACTCGCCAGAAAAATATCGGTGACTGATGCAGGAACAGAAAACGTTGCAGAAACAGAGAAATGGTGTTGCTAACGGCGAGAGAAGAAAAGGGAGTTGAAACCCCGTAAGAAGATAAAGGAGTAGAAATGAGTAGCCATTTTGTTTTCGATTTTCTCAACTTGTTCGTGAGATTTAGTGGTCGCAGACATTAAGAAAGGGTTGCTTCGTGATTAGGGATGTTGAAAACGTGTCAATCAATCAAAATTGGACAGTCTGATTTTTAACACTACCACAATAGTTGTTGTTGAGACCCAGACCGTCCGACCTACCAGAAAGGTGTAAGGTAACTGTTTGGACGACCGGGAAGTACACTATCACAATAGTGTCTTTCCATATACAGGGGTATTAAGAAAGTCCTTAAAGCACACTAAAACTTTGTATAGAAAGGTCTTTGAGTGTACGCGTTTGGTCTGTCTATAGTAAAGTGACCATACCCGATCGAACTAAAGGGATTTGAACGGTTCTTTAAAAAAGTTAGAATAACGAACTTGGTAACAAAGCGAGATGGACGAAAAACGTCGAATATAAAATTGCAGAGCATTGTCTAGTGCAGTGTTCTTCAACCTTTGTCATCTCGCGGAATCCTTTTTTTGAGATATTTTTTTATGGAACCCTTCGTTCAGTAGCACACGCAGATTTGATTTTAGGGGGGATGTGTCATATTACGTATTACATGTTATGAACAAGGTGCGTATCTGCCTTTGTTATAAAAACTTTATATAAGATATAAATTTGCATTAATTCAAACAAGAAGATAAATATTTCATATAAAGTATTTGTATTATACATATATATGTCATATGAAATTGAAAACAAAGAAAAACAAAAAAAAAACAACGAATTGTAGTGTCGACTCGCGGAACCCCTAAAGCGTTTGAGTGGAACCCTAGGGTTCCGCGGAACACAGGTTGAAGAACAATGGTCTAGTGTATCGACATCAGGCATGAACGAAACGCGTATGCGAAAGGCAGTAAATAAATAAACGTCAAAAAGTTGTACCGTCAGGGCCTCTCAGACTCTGACATCTGCAATGCTTATCAAAATACACTGTCTGGACAGTAAAGAGAAATGCTCTCCAACAGTGTGTTTCAAACTTTTCGGTCGCGGAGCTCTTTTGAAATTCAATTTAATGGCAGAACCTCAAAATGAGAAAATATTAATTGTGGCCCAAATCACGTATTCCAAATTTTACACGTTTCATTTATTTTTATGAAAATTTACACGTAACTATCCTGTCGTGGACCTTCTGGAATACTGTCGGGGAAAACACTTTGAAAAACGTCGATCTATAAAGTATCATGTGAGGCACAACGCAAGCAGCTTTTCATGAACGCGTTTATGTGTTTACTGTTGTCAATCTATTGGATGCGGTGAGGCTCAGTTCGTGCAAAACACAGGATGTTGTTATAAGATTGGCCTTTTTTCTGGCCGTATATCGAAAACATGTCGGCCCAAAAGTGAAACTTATCCATAATTAGAAAAGGCTGTTAAACGAAAAGCTGTACAACGAGCAGCTGCATAGTGAGGTATGAGTGTACGTAGTAATGTACTTTCTCGAACTCAAATGCGTATTGTCGCTGGCGGACGGTATTTTGAACAGGCTGTACATTAGATTCCTGTGCCCGCAAATGTTGGTTATATTTAGCATTCCTGAGTAGTGCAGCCATTTACCAACAACCCTATTGTATAAAATAGATTTAACGGTTTTTGCGTTGATACCTACTCATTAGACAATACTCAATAACCCTTTTTGTTAACACTTTCCAACATAGTTGAAAAGTGTTTATGACTTTGTTCACTCTGTCTGTCTTTCCGTTCGATTTTGATGGTGTTCCTGTTTATATTACTTAGCGTGTGCATCCTTTGTTAATTATCTTTAACACTTCACAACATAGTTAAAAAGTGTTTATGACATTGGTCATTCTGTCTGCCCGTTCGCACGATAACTTCCGTAAGGATGACTTTATCAAAATAAAATTTTAATATGTTGTTGAGACGGTCTGTGGGACATATGGGAATGTAAATGAATAAAATCACCCAATTAGTTTTGGATTGAACCCGGGTTGAAAATATGAAATCCATTGAACCCTATGGGACCTAATTTCTCAAACATTTTTTAATCAAAGTTAAAAATTCATAAATTGCTTTGAAAATGTTAGGAAATGTTCAAATTATACCATAAAACATATACAAAAAATTTCACTAAGATATGTTTGGTAGTTTGTTAAATAAAAATTAAAATAATAATGACACCCATATAATATGAAGAGGTCACGTGACACACTTCGAAATGAAATATGGCATCTATCTTGTATTAAAATCGTGATTTTTAAAGTTCCTTTTAATTTATATTTAGTGTTGCATCCGTCCTAAAACCGCTTTATTTTTGCTTAATTTCTGTGCATCTATATTCTGACACAACGCAATTACAATATAGTTTAAATAATCAATGGTATCCATCTTGTGTCAAAATAGTGATTATTAAAGTTTATTTTCACTTATACTTAGTGTTGCATCCGTCCTAAAACCGCTTTGTTTTTGCGTTTTTTCTGTGCATCCATATTATGCGCTAACGCAGTTACAATACTTTTGAGTTTCAATGATAATCTAACTTTGATTATTTCTACAACGAAGCCTAACTCTAACGAATATAAGATGTAAACAAGTGATTGCAAGATGAGTTGTATAAGAATTGCGGAATTTTGTAACGTAAAACTATTTAGCACTGGAGTCTGGATTATAAATGATATGAATGGAATATTCACTGATTTTACTTAGAGTAGCAAGTGATTTTATAGCATTCCATTTTTTATGAAGTTTCAAGATTCCAATTATTGTAGTATGATAATTTTAAAAATATCACCGCTGAATGTATCGCATTTTAGAGATGTTTAAATACAATTGCATTTCAGTTGGAAAGTGTTTCATACTCAATGATTTATGCATGATTAATCTTTCTTGTTTTAATTTTCGTTTATCTTGCTTTTTTGCTGATTTCGTACCATGACTTTTTCTATTCTACGCTAGAGGCGCAGGATTCATTTTTATTCCATCGGCCATGGTTACTTTACTATAGATAGATCTAACGTGTACACTCAATAACGGATTCAGTATTCGATTTTGGGGAGCCAAAGTTATTTTAAATCTTGTACATAAGTACAATATACGTATATCGATTCAATATAGGTAAAACAGTCATTTTGTCTAATGTAAACGATTTAATTTTGTGTGTGTGTGTGTGTGTGGGGGGGAGGCTGAAGGCCTTATCCTCCCTGTATCCGCTAGTGTGCACACACATGAATCTCCCCTTACAAATGTGCTTAAGAACTTTCCGAAGCACTTTGTATTTACCAGAAAATAAACACAATTGAATATTTTAAATACACTATTTGCACACAAGTATATATATGAATAGAAAATACTGAGTATTGTATTATTTTGCATTGTTTTCTACACCGACGTAAAAAATTATCTTTACAAGGACAAAAACACTGACATGTACTCAACAACTCATCATTATAATTGAATACATTTATTTGGGGTGATACATAGCATCATAACACATGAGTACAAAACGAAAAATCGAATAGGAGTACATGTAATAGTACATACAAAACTAATTATGAAACAATTTGCCACTTCTATTAATGTTTTAATGTTTGCCCAGCCTTAAGCGGCCGACAGCTAGCCAGACTGAAATTTCACTAAACTTTATATCTTTGCTATCAAAAAATCTAGAACTGGATATAATATGATTTAATTCGAACGAAAACTTTGAAATTGATTTGTAATTTTACGTTTTCTCACATGGTAGCTTACTACAAAATTTGGCAAAATCCTGCATAACTGCATAAAAGGGTTCATTTACGGCTCATTGATCCCGAGACTTGATAGTTTCAATCATTGTTGCGAAAAATAGCCGCGATGCAACTTTTTGGTTAAGTCATTAGCCTTCTCGTTGGGGGGAAATAACTCCCTCCCGGGGGATACTTTTTTTAAGAATAGTATCAATCGAAAGGTTTATTCAAGCCCTTTAAAGTGAAAGGTAAAACGCTATAAATGTAATCATTTGGACACACCGCGGAACCACCTGGGAACACCGCGTGCTATCGGCACATTTCGGGTGCGGTAGCCCGGTGGTTTGCGCGCTGGATTTGCACGCTGCCACAACTGCCGCCGTGTTCATGCGGAGTACGATCACGTTAAACATGTGGGTGCGTAAGTCCTTCCGAGAGGTTGGTGGTAGGGGAAGGAGGGTACGTCCCCTGTGGATGCCTCCCCCACTGGGTTCCGGTCTAAATTGGGTGGCACTTCCCGGCCGTCCAAACAGTTATCTCACACCTTTCTGGTAGGTCGGACGGTCTGGGTTTCAACAGCAACAACATGATACCGATTATTCAAAAATTTTTTTATAAAATTTTGAAAAAAAAAGCTACTAAAAAGGGATTTTGGTATGAGACTGTCGAGTTGTGACACAGTCCAGGTAATCAATATATATAAAGAAGAAAATATGTATATAGGCATGATTCAACATCACGGGAGAACGGCTGAACCGAATTTGATGAAATTTGGTGGGTAGTTTTGAAATAGCCCCACTTAAAATTTAGTCTACGTTTCAAGTTTCTACATCCAGGCGTTCTCTATTAGTGAAAAACTAGACTTTCGTTTGTCTCATTATCACGGGAGAACAGTCGCACCGAATTTAATGAAATTTTGCGGGTAGCTTTAAAATATCGCTCCATAAATTTTGTCCAAGTTTCGAGTTTCTAAGATCAGGGGTTGTCGAGATATTAATGGAAAACGAAACTTTTCCCTAGTTGTTCTACTCTCTAACTCCATGATTCTCAACGAAAAAGGTTGGACGTCGTTGGCTTAAAACGTGAAAGTCAATTAAATCTCTTAAATTGAGTTTTGAGGGAGTTTATTGAACGTATTAGTCACTTTTGAAAATCGCAGGTTTGAAACATGAATTTAAATGGAAACTCTCACCATGGTTTATTTTTCGCAGGCTTACTCAACAACGAAAAGTATTAAGAAATAAAAATGATTATTTAATTATCAGCATTTTGTGAGGATTAATGGTTATTTAATTATCAGCATTTTGTAAGGATTAATAGTTATTTAATTATCAGCATTTTATATCATGACAAATCATTTGACTCTGCAGTGAACACCGATGATGCCGTTAATTATCCGCTGGAATTTCTGAACTACTTTGAGCCACCTGGAATGCCTTCTCATATCTTGAAGTTAAAGAAAGGATCACCAATAATGCTTCTGCGGAACCTGGATCCACGAAATCTATGCAATGGAACACGGCTCTGTGTCAAAAATATTTTACCAAATGTCATAGAGGCCACGGTATTAACGGGAAAGGCAAAAGAAGAGAACGTATTCATGCCTCTCATATCATTGATGCCAACCGACCTACCATTTAGCTTCAAACGAGTCCAGTTCCCAGTTAGACTGGCATTTGCTATTACCATCAACAAAGCTCAAGGACAAACCTTTAAGTTTGCAGGCGTGAATTGAGAAAGGTTTTGCTTCTCTCATGGCCAGTTGTATGTGGCATGCTAAAGAGTAGGAACTGCACAAAATTTGTATGTTTTTGCTCCGAAAGGAAAATCAAAAAATGAGGTTTACAAGCAAGCATTGCGGTAAATCCTAACAAATTATGTAATTTAATTTGTTAACATTTGCAGTGTTGCCTAGAGTTTAAGAGTCATTTTAGTTTTCCTTTCAAACTGTGCATATTTCAAACTGTACATATTGACTGTACATCAATTGTGGACACCTATTAATCACATTCCAAAGACGCTGCCCTGAGGGCCTAGCTACGAAGGGCGTGTCGGAAGCAGCTATGACTTATATAATGCAATGATTTTGTTTTCTTACATAATGCAATGAATTTACTTCCTTCACAGTGAAAAAACAATTCACGGCCCTATATGTTCCGGTGTAATTTTTATCAGAGTTTTGCATCGTAAATCCCAAGCAACGTCGGGTAAGCACTGCTAGTTATGTATAAAATAATGTTGGATATCGATATCTTAATATTAACGCGTAAAAAAATATATATGTATGTTACCCTCCTCTTTATTTCGATGCCAATTATTTACAGAAGTTGAAGAGAAGTTGGCCTAGTATTTACAGAAATTGAATATTTTGTTTTATTTCATTTTATTGCTTTTGATTATGCAATAAAAATGATGACTATGTTTTAAAATTTAATGCATTTAATTTGGTAAGAAAAGCAGAGACAAACTTCACATTAAAATAGAACTAAATTTGTACTTACCTCAGAATTTAGGAAGCAATACAGTACAGCTACAAACAGGCCCTGGAAAAAAAAAGAGCATTGTTTTATCATCTCACGAAGAAAGGGGACATTGGAAAGATCATATATATATATATATATATATATATATATATATATACAATAAAAAGTGTCATAATATTTAATAGCTTGTTCATAACACAATTTAATTGTCATCATTCCGTAGTTGATTTATGCAAATTTTGTCGTCCGATTTGGTCTATATATAAGCTTGTTTCCACGGTAATTTTTCATATAGCCACTAATGAAGGGTATGGTGATGCCCGAAAGCGCTGTGGCCTTTTAATATTTGCGCGTCTTATAGGATGGTTTTATTTGATTATATGACCTTTTTATCTATGATTTGTGTCTTTAATTTATGCTTAAATATTGAAGCAGACGTAATACCACTTTAATTATTAATTACTAAATTTTTTAGTATACATTTTTGTCGTTTACTATTTATATCTATCTTTTATAAATTACTACATATTTTGAGTGAAAATTAGAAAAATTAAAAAAAAAAGTCTCGGAGAGATTTTCGTAAAGTAAAGAAGTTCAAAATATTAAAATTACTTTTCTATATTCATAATCTGGACTCTATTTTCAACAAAACAAGAAACATTATTTATGTTCTTATCTATTAGGTTCAGAGCTATAAGCGTCTAAAATGTTTTCATCGTAACGCTCCGTTTTTCTACCGGAGAAACCCCACACATAGAAGTTATTTGCACCCAAAGCACTTTGTATCTTTCAGTGTAGTTCAATTATCTTTGCGTGTATTTCCTTTACAACATAATTCGGTTTAATAACAGCACTAGTCCTAAATTGAGTAGTCCCAAAATCGACTCAGACCCTTCGACTTACCCGAAAGTGTAAGGTATCTGTGTAGACGGCGGCGGCTCTCACAGAGACCGTACCTTCTTCACCGCCAACATCACGTATGGACTTCCGGACACACATATTTAACGTTCCCGTACTTCGCGTGAACACGGGGCAGAGCAGGGAATCGATCCCCGAAGCTGAACATTAAGCGTTTTTTTTAATCATCTCACATCGGTGGGTGCTTTGTGGGCCATTTCTCAAAAGACATGTTCGAATTTTTGAAAATACACCGAAATTTTAATGTATTAAAATATTTTGCTAGACTAAGTTATGGGCCAAATTCAGTTCTCTCGAACAGAGAAAGGTGTCAAAATGTACAATACACTTTGCGCGAAGGATAAAGAGAATTTGAGCAACGTATAAAAGCACACATAACTACAATAATGCAGCATACAGCCATTTCGAGGAGCCACAGGATCCCTTTCCTCAGTGCAAGAGAACCAACAAACCTGAAGTCCGAAAGAGGACTGGGTGATCCACTCCTCTTTTGGACTTTGGGGATCGGGAACCCATTCCCCTTTGGACCACCGATAAGATCCGATGAATAACGTCTTGTGAAATGAAAATAGTTCAAAATATTAAAATTATAACCAAGATATTTCGAAAATTAAAGCTCCGATTCGATACCAATTATATATCCTTGTACTGATTTTATAATTACTTGTTTACTATTTATAGTTAACACTTTTACAGTTTAAGACATAAGCATACAAAATTTTAATAACATAAAACTTCCAATCTTCTTCAACTTGACAAGACGATGGCTGTGTGATAAATATTGAAACATGCCTATATAGAAACATATTATTAATCTAGAAAAATAATTTTCCTACTGAACATTTTTGTTGCTTACTGTTTGTATCTATTTTTTATAGTTTTAATAATACCTTGAGTGCAAGTAAGTAAAGTGAAACAGAAACTCGCTCCACCCCGAAATAAATAATTTAAATTATTGAAATTACTTTTTTATTTTCATGAATGGCACCTTTCAACTAAACAAATATAAATTGCTTACATTTTTGATTATTAGGTTCGGAGATATAAGCGTCCCACGCGTTTATAATTTTCGTAACCCTACGATTTTAGCCATATATCCCAAAATTTTTCACATCAAAAGTTACCTTACACCTTTCTGGTAGGTCGGACGGTCTGGGTCTCAACAACAACATCAAAAGTAAAATTATGAATGTTTATTAGAGGGTTCAGTATTTCAGCTAACATGCAAAATAAAAACGCATCACAAAATTTCTTTTGTTCACCTTAGAATATAGTTTCACAACGTTAAATGATAAGCCTTCTCGTTATATGCTCAATTCATGAAAGTCTTCATTGCATAGAGGTGACAATACTGCCATGAGGAGTTTCTATATACACAAACGTTACATAATTTGGGTGGAACATAAAATGATCAGTACTATCAATTGACAGAAGAACAAACACACTGGAATCTCCATTATACAAAATTTATAACCAATAATCTCCGGATTTTCACAGTCAACAAAAGGGTATATTAAATTTAAATATTTAACATCTCTTTGAATTAGTATTTTTATCTTAATTAACTCCTAAACCACACTCATCTAGTTTCTTTTGTGTTTGTAAACAAACAGTGCGCAGTCGCAACAATAAAAAAATAAATATAAACATTCTTATAATCAACAATGAATGCATGACATCACAATGAACATGGGCGGCCAATGAGAGATGTCCATATGTTTACATTGTTTCGAGGTCATTTTCTGATAAAATTTCAAACCACTCGTTTGAAAATACTTGTCTGTTATTTTTGTCTGTTACTTGTCTGTTAGATAAGCCATTTGATTCTATTTCGCAGTGATGAAGGTCTGGAAAGCTATTAAACGTTTTTTCGGAGGCAAGAAGTAAGTACACGGACTTATATGTAAAATTAATGACGCAAAGATTTTAAAAGTAACATTACTTCTATTAGCAGACGTTTCCCATTATATATATACTTCAGCAGTTTTTCAGTATTATACCTAATTTTTGAATGAACGGTATTAATTACACATGTATCGCAGTTTTGCAGATTCTGTCCCTATTTTACGTAACACATAATTCTCATTCACCTGTAAAATTATAATACTTATCAATTACAGCATTGTGTATATCTTTAATGCATGGCGTTCTTTTAGCCATATTCCTTAGAAGCTTTGTAATTTTTAAGACTGTGAATAGCATTTTTCTATTTTTATTACAATTATGTAATCCCAAAACTGAAGTTTCGGTACAAGTATTTTCCGCGAGATTTTAAAAACATTTTACTATTACACTCAAACCTATTTTTATGCGTTGAATAGGGACCGCATAAAAAAGTCTCACGTAGAAAATAACTCAAAACCTTACAAATAACTTGGAATTGCTTTTTTAAACGAAATCAAGACACGAGGCTTGGCAGCTACTTGGAATCTCGCCAAACCTTTTGGAATCTGATTTAGAAAATACACATGCGAACATTTTTAAATATTTATTTACATATGTACTTATTTTACACATACAAAACTTTTCAAAACGTATAACCATTATTGGAATCTTTCAAGTAGGCTGGATTTCAAAAATGAACGTTTGCTGTTTATCTCCCAAATATTTCATTCTTAAATACATATATTAAAGGGCAAAAACAAGCAAAACTGAAAATTAAAGCACGTTTAATCGTAAAACTATTTTCGGAATAATTTGCACTTTTACCGTAAGTCAATCATTTAAAAGATACTATTGAAAATGTCGCCAAATGGATGAAAATTCAATAACTTGAAGAATGAAGTCCCTGTCGCTTTGCAGGAATTAATATTCTCAATGCACATCCGATTTTTTTCTGATTCCAATACGAGTAAACACTACAGAAGATGGATGTATGATACATTGGAGTGAAGACTTGCACCCCCCGAGTAAAAGAAAATAACTTGTAAGTCAAACAGTTCTTATTTGTTCTAATGTATGGCTTTGTTTCAACTATTTTTAGGGTCCTTTATTATATGTGTGGAAAGCGAATTCACACTGATTGAAGCCTCGGAACGTCGAGATGCACATGTGGAAAGTTCTCGCGATGTAAGTATAGTGCAGTTTCCTTTAAAATATCCACTGCAAAAAGCAATACATTTTGGCATCTCCGCCTATCCATCCCATCACGGACTTCTGACTCATTTTACGAGTATCAAATTAATTTATAAAACTTCCTTCAAGAAAGTTTTATACGCTGGCATATGTCAATTAGATGACGACAGTTGTTTTGAAGACTTTGTAAGTCCCAAGTCAAAAAGAGCGGTTTGCGTCCGTAACAATAGCTAAGAACGAACTACGACGAGGCAAGTGAAAAACAATTCAATGCTAAAACACCCAATGTGAAAATTTGCTAGCGAGTGGTACCAATTATTGAAGAAAAAAACCCCATAAACATATCAACACGGGCCGATTAATTATCCTTCCCCCGCTCAAGAAGAACATCGCTAGGTTTGATATGAGATTTTGCCATGCCATTAGTTACAAGTTTGCCAAAGTTAGTTAACCAACAGTTACAGGTTTGCCAAAGAAGTTTAAAGCATCTATTTGAGGACTGATAGTTTTAATTTTAAAGTACTTTCTTATGACAGAGTTATTAAATATCTACCGATCATCCAAAGAATTAAATTTTGCGAGGTACTCGAGTTTCGTGGCCAAAATGATGACACTCCATTTTTGCATCAGAAGGATGTAAAATGCAAAAACATCGCATGCTGAACGGAAAGCTAGTATGGATATAATTTTGAAGACAAGAAGAACTGTTTGCAAAGGGTTTTAACAACTGGTGGAAAACGAATCTATCTGCAACCCATGAAATTTGGCCTCCTAACCCTAAATTTTGTAACTACTTTCAAGAAAACGACGCAAATGGACTTATAAAAGAAATTTCTTGAAATAGTCATAACAGAACATTTTCAAAATAGAATTCAGAATCATTTGAATGGGAATGTAGGAATTAAATTCAAAATTATAATGTTAAATTTAAGTTATTACTGAAAAGTAAATGTTTTTTTTTTATTTGAAACCATTGAAAGGTAATTAAATTTATTAAACTTTGAATTATAATTGTTAAAAATTTTAAAGTTATAAGTAAACGGGATATTTTAAATTTAAATATCTAGAAAATAAAAAATATTTTAAAATGATTAATCTGGTGTATTTTCATTTATTCCTACCATTTTGTGTTTCATAATAGTTTGTTATGTTCCATTGACAGCCATAGTCGTTTCCAATCGATGGAAAGAAGCCATACCTCAATTTTTAAAGTGCGATCTGTCAACTTTCGCGTACCAGAAAAAACTTCATGTACTTGAAATGAGGTAGCTGACCAAAAGCTGCTATTTACATCCAGCAATTCTTTTTAATATTCTGGTTCTCATGGAAAAATAATGTTTGCTATTTTTTTTCAAGTAACATTCCCATATTTATACAATAATTTGTAAAATATGCAAGGTAACTGGGTAGAAAAAACATTTTTTTTTCAATATAAATAAAAATATGTAATACAAACCAAATTATTACTTGCGTCTGTTAATACGTACGACACGAATAAAAATTGTGTCTATTCAGAATATGGAGCAGATTTGTATAATCCCTTTTTCATTCTTGGCAATTTTAGGTGAGATTCTGGAAACCCTTTCCGCTTCTTTTGTCGCCAAGGTAAAAATCGCACCATTCCATTCTTGAAACCATCTCCGCGTCTTTTGTCGCCAAGGTAAAAATCGCACCATTCCATTCTGGAAACCATCTCCGCGTCTTTTGTCGCCAATTTAAAAATCGCCTTGTCACCGTTTGTGCAGCAGTTGAAATACAGCAATTCAAGCATGGGTCCACGCCAGCTAAGAAACATCCCACAATCCAGCCCCGAGGTCGTACGTAGCAATAGTTGTTCTGCGGCTCATAGAGCACAGCATAAAAATTTTAAGATTTTTAGACTCGGAAAGGGTTTCCAGAATGGAATGTTTTCCAAATCATAGCAGGGATTGCCAGAATCTCGCCTAAAATCGCCAAGAATGAAGAAAGGGATTATACTACATCTGTACCCAGAATGCATTTGTTCATAGTTTTCTATTTAATAAAACACAATTTTCTAACAGCTGTTTTATCCAAAAATTTCTTTTGTATAACTGCATTGTAAACATAATTTAAAGTTCATTTTTACAAACATTCCACATCGAATCAAATATACATAGGATTCTGCTGTACAAAATGACGGAGGAAGAGGGCACATTCCATTATTTTAAATCTGTAAAAATAGGGATTCATCAGTGGTTTACATCAGATTCGATTATTTGAGAAGCTCATAGTAATTGACAGAAAATGTATCATTTATTTTTACTAATGTCTTTCATTTTTTCAGAAACTTCACTGAAAATTCTACTGTAAAGAAAGAACTCCTATTTGCAATATTTCGAGATTTCAATCTCGTTGTAAGATATAAATCAGTGGTTCCCAACTGGTGTGGTAAGGGAGCGGACTAAAGATAGATTTTAATCGGCTCAATTTAAGGACATAACATAAATTATGTAAGAAACTTGACTTAAATCTGATTTTTTTTCTTTATAAATCAGCTACTTGATATAAATACATGCAATTTTTAAATCTAGTAAACCTTATATAGTATTATATCGTAGGAAAATAATAATAGTCATATTGTTAAAAGTGAAACTAAAGTAATATTTGAAAATTCTCTATTTTATCTCGCAATAACGCCAGCTAAACTAGAAACGGAATGTTCCTGTGTCATTGAACTGTTCTATAGAAGGGTGATTTTTTTTCCAATAGAAAACAACATCGATCCTTGGCAAGATCTGCGTTGCTCTTTTACCAATAAAAATCATGTTGTAACAAAGTTATATACAGTCATTGGCAACATAAAGTGACTCACCTAGACAGAAACCATCCGATAACCGTGAAAGTAGATGTACAGCTTTGTCTATGACACAAATGTAAATAATTAAAGCCTGGTATGACTGCTCATGAATCTAAATAGCAAACAATATGGCGCATAGAAAAATTGTTCCCAAATAACTGCTGCATGTCCTACGCAATGACTGTAAGTAGCATATATAGATTGTGTAAGGGTTTGCTGAAGGTCTGGTACTTGTTCGTAGTTGAGAAAATTATTATTGTGGAATTACAGTCGAACAGTCCACCAAGCTCAGGTCCTTACAAAGACGTTTTCTTGGCATCATTTGAGGAACCAGGTGGAACGGTAGTTTCGGCCATCTGGCAGTTGCAACATCTGTGACAGCATCTATAAGATCCATACCTTACCTATCACTAAATGTATTCACGCGAGAGGAGGCCATACGATGTAACTTCAAAGTGTGCGGATGTGCTGTAAGAAATTGTCCTTTATGATACTGTAATCACTTATTACTGTGGCCATTTCTATCCCACTGCATAGATCTTTTGTCAATAAGTGGATGTGTAGTAAACAGAACCAGGGATGCCGTAAATTACAAAACATTGAAATTAAATCTAGGCATATTTAATAAATTTTCTCTTTTGTTCTCAACTAAACCGAGCGGGAACCACTGTTTTCTATCATATGCATTGTAAATATTGTACATTTGTGTAAACCAATAAAAATAAAAAACGCAAATAAAGGTATTTTCTCTCATTATTCAAAGAATTAGAGAGTAACAACCAAAAGATGAAATAAACGAATATTGTTAAGTATATCAATAAGTAAGAAACACTGTGTGCTGATGGATAAGTGAAACGTATTTAAGAACAAATAGAATAACAATGCAGCAAGACATTCTAAGAGTTCTATTCTCCGTTTCACTAAATTCGATAAATCATTTGTTTTCTTAAGATATATTTTCCATCAATTATTTCTTTACTTGTGTTTAAATATATATCTCAAATATAAGTATAGTTGATGACTGAAAATAGATTTGTGTCGGAACTACTAAGTAAGTAAAATAAAACATCAAATAATACTAGAAATATAAGTACCATTACAACAGCCGACAGAAAAGAAAAACCAGCGAAAACAGTAGAATGTATAAATATAAGAAAATAGGGTACAACGTAAGAATTGATTGAAAAATATATCATAGAAGAAATAAATGACTTTAAATAGCAATATGAATATATAATTCGAGGTATAAAATTTAATATATATATATATATATAATAATCGACTATAATATATAATAATATAATAATAACGAGATATAAAATAAAATAATAACGAGATATAAAATAACATTTAAATAGCAATATGGAAATATAATTCGAGGTATAAAATGATAATTGAAAATAATTACGAAGAGAAGTGGCAAAGTGGAATTGGAACAATAAAAGAGGGAAAAATAAAAGAATAAAATACTAAGAAAACCCAAAAAGTAAAGTAATCGAATTCTAACTATCAAAAGGAAAGAACATGTTGAAAGAGCAAAATAGCAAACAATAAAATAGCATATAACAAAAGAAGGAAAATAGTGTACAATAATAGGAACAAACGCAAATTTAGAATTGGAAATTTAAAAAAGAAAATAATGGTACAACCAAAACGTATGAGAAAGAGCTAAAAGGACAAAATGAAATTAGAACATTAGCAGAGTAAGAAAAATATTGAAATAATAAAAAAAAATAATGAGAGTTAGAGCAGTAAAAGAGGAATAATTATGAAATGAAAATGATACAGCAGTATTAGAACGAGTAAAACTAAAATAAAAGGAAAGGAGGGAAGCAATAAAAATAGTAAAATCAGAATATATAGGGAGGGGGGGGGAATAATAAAAAAATGGTAAATAGAACAAAAGGAGAGAGAAAATTACAAAATAATGAAAATGGAACAATAGAAGAGAGAAAACAGTAAAATTGGAATGATAGGCAAGAGAAACTAATAAAACTGGAATAATAGGAGAGAGGAAATAGTAAAATTGAAACAACAGGAGTGACAAAAAGTAAAATTAAAAGCAATAAAAGGTGAAAATTGGAAAATAAAGGAATAAAAATAATAGCGGTAATGTAAAAAAATAATTACAGAATAGTACTAGAACAACAAAAGAGTGAAAATGGAACAATGGAGTAAATAAAAATTAAACAATAGAAACAATACTAGAATAAATGCAAAAAATGGAACGATAGCAGTGAGAAAATAACAGATGGGGAACAACAGGAGAGAAAGAAAATAAAATTGGAACAAATGAAGAGGGGTGATAAAAAAAGGCACAATAAACGTGTGAAATAGAACAAAAGGAGAGGGGTTAAATAATACAAGTGGAGCAACATGAAAATTAAAATAGTAACAAAAGAAGAGGAAGCATATATAACAGGAGAGATAAAATTATAAATTTGAAACAAAGAGATAAAAGTAATAAAAATAGAACAATAGATGAGAAAAAGATAAAAAATAGTAATAATAGAAAAAATAGAAATATTGGAATAATAAGAGACAGAAAAAAATGGAATAATAAGAGACAGAAAAAAATGGAATAATAAGAGACAGAAAAAAATGGAATAATAAATAAGGAAAAGTAGAAATATTGGAATAATAGGAGAGAGAAAACAGTAACATTGGAATAATAGATGAAAGAAAAAGTAGAAATATTGGAATAATAGGAGGTACAAGACAGTAAAATTTGAATAAATGGAATAATAGGAAGGACAAAACAGTAAAATTGGAACAAATGAAGAAGGGAGGAATAATAAAAATGGTACAATAAATGAGTGAAAACAGAATAATAGGAGTGGAGGAAAATAATATAAATGGAGCAATAGGTAATTTAAAATAGTAACAAAAAATAGGGAAATAAATGATAAAATATATAATAGGACAGGGAAAATTGTAAAAAAAAGAGAAAAATCATGAAAATGAAGCAATAAAATTGGAATAGTAGGAGTGAGAAAATAGTAAAATTCGAAAAAATATAGAAAAATAGTGAAAATGAAACAATAGGAAAAAAACAAGAAAGATCAATCATGCATAAGCATTGATTATGAAACACTTTCCAACTGAAATGTAATTTCATTTAAAAATTTCTAAAATGTGATTCATTCAGTGGTAATATATTTTACATTATCAAAGTACTACAGTAATTTATTATACTTAAATATTTAAAACTGTATCGAAATATAAATCATCTGATTCTTTATGCAAAATCAATGAATATTTCATTCATATAACTTGTATTCCAGACTCCAGAGCTAAATAATTTTGTGTGAAAAAAATTCAGCAATTCTTATGTAATTCATCTTACAATCGCTTGAGATATTTGCATTCTGCATATGTTAAAATTAGGCTTCCTTGAAGAAATAATAAAAGTTTAGGGATCATTTAAAATCACAACTATTGTAATTGCATAGGCACGGAATTTAGATACACAGATAATACACAGATAATATATATGTGTATGTGTATGTACTCAAAGTATTGGAATCGTGCCGAAGATCGGAACTCGAATTTTCAAAGTATCTACACGTTTTGGGACTTCTAGAACACGAAAAAACTACTTTTAGGAAGACGTCTGTGTGTGTAAGGGTGTATCTGTGTATGTTTCTGTGTGTCTGTGTGGATATTACATCCACTCTAATTGAAAAACTAATGGACCGAATTTCATACAATTTGGTAGGTATGTTTTTTGTGGGAAATCCTGATGTTCATTAGATTATAGTACGATTCGAAATAAAAGAATCTGCCTTCTTTGCGAAATGGCCGCAGAAATTGCCTTTATCCACTCTAGCTAAAAACTAATGAACCAAATTTAACAAAATTTGGAGTATAATATTTCAATAACCTACAAGTGATTTATATACCAAATTTAACAAAATTTTGTATATAAATCATTTGTAGGTTATTCTACTACGATTCGGGAAAAAGGAACGGGCTATTTTTGCGAAATGGCCAGCAAAAATCGTTATATATAAAAATAAAAGACTACGTGTGCTCAATTATATCAATTAAATTCCTATTTTATATGTGATTTTTGACAACAAAAAGAATAAGACTAACCCCATTACTCTAGGACTAGCCGTTCTTGAGATATTCTAGTTTTTTCGCGTTTTCGCTACGCCACCTTTGACAATAAGTCCAGCTATCAAATGAGAACCAAATTTAAGTTTAACGTGTAAATTCAATGTCATTTAAAATACTTATGTTGAGCAGATAAACTCAAATTATCATTGAATAAATAAAGAGAACGAATATGAGTCTGCAGAGAAAGACATGTGCTGCCCACATCAGAATTTTTAACAATATTACAACAATGATTTATAGAAGTGAACGGGGATTATTTTCAGGCCATTTCGAAAAAAATGTATGATCTATATTTAAAGATCCATCAAATTTTTGTCGAATAAAATGTTCAACAAATTTAAGCTGTGTACCAAATTTTAACTCTCTAGGACGTAGGGAAGTGCATTTAAAATGCCATCAAATAAATTTATCATGAAGAGTTATATAAAATTTAAAAAAAAAGAAAAATTGTTATCTACCAAATTTACTTTATAATATGAAGCCACTCCCATATGCAAAACGTTTAAACAAATGGAGAGATATTTATTATATAATATCTCTTTCTTTTCTTTCTGGAAGATATCCCAAAGTCAGAATTTAATTGAATTTGTTTTTTTCCCTATATTAAATATTTTTTTTAATTAAAAAACTACTTAACATATTTTACTGAATTTTTTTTTATATATTCTATGGGATAATGTGAATATTTCCTAAAAATTTCGAAGCAATTCGTGAATTTTAAATTTACTTAAAAAATGTTTGAAAAATTAGGTCCCATAGGGTTCAATGTATTTCATTTTTTCAACCCGGGTTCAATAAAAAACTAATTGGGTGATATTATTTATTTATATTCCCATAGGTCCTACAGACCGTCTGAACAACATACTAAAATTTCATTTTGATAAACTCATTTTTACGGCAGTTATCGTGCTAACGGACAGACAGACAGACAGACAGACAGACAGACAGAATGAACAAAGTCATAAACACTTTTCAACTTTGTTGTAAAGTGTTAACAATAAAATTGGAATAGTAGGAGAGAGAAAATAGTAAAATTGAAACAATAAAAGAAAAAATAGGCATGGTAATGAAGGGATAATCGTAAAATGAAAATGATACAATAGGAAAAAGAAATAAATAAAATTGGAATAGTAGGAGAGAGGAAATAGTAAAATTGGAAAAAAAAGTGAAAAATAATGAAAATGAAACAATAGGAAAAGAAAACAAAATTGGAATAGTAGGAGAGAGAAAATAGTAAAATTAGAAAGATTCAAGGGTGAAAAGAGTAAAAATTGGCATCGTAATGAAGGAATAATCGTAAAATGATACAATAGGAAAAATAAATAAATAAAATTGGAATAGTAGGAGAGAAAATAGTAAAATTGGACAAAAAAGAGAAAAATAATGAAAATGAAACAATAAGAAAAGAAAACAATAAAATTGGAATAGTAGGAGAGAGAAAAAAGTAAAATTGAAACAAAGGAGAAAAAATACTAAAATTAGAAAGAATAAAGGGTAAAAATAGTAAAATTGGAAAACAAAAGAGTAAAAATAGGAATGGTAATGAAGAAGTAATCGTAAAATGAAAATGATGAAATAGGAAAAAGAAAACAATAAAATTGGAATAGTAGGAGAGAGAAAATACTAAAATTGGAAAAAAAAGAGAAAAATAATGAAAATTAAACAATAGGAAAAAGAAAACAAAATTGGAATAGTAGGAGAGTGAAAACAGTAACAATTGAAACAACAAAAGAGAAAAATTGTAAAATTAGAAAGAATAAAGGGTGAAAATAGTAAAATTGGAAAATAAAAGAGTAAAAATAGGAATGGAAAATGAAGATATAATCGTAAAATGAAAATGATAAAATAATACTAGGTTAACAAAAGAATGAAAATGGAACGAAAGAAGAAAATAAAAATTAAACAACAGGAAATGGAAATCTAGTGAAATTGAAACAATACTAGAGTAAAAGAAGTAAATTGGGAATAATAGAGAGTAAAAATGGAACAATAGGCGAGAGAAAAGAGTAAAAAGGGAATAAATAGGTGTGAGAAATTAAAGGAGTACGTAAAAAAGAACACAGGAAAGCGAAAATAGTAAAATTGGAATTATAAAGGAAAGGAAAATAATAAAAGAATGAAAATGGTGACAATTGGAATAGAAAATCTAAATAATAATGAAATGAAAATGTTTAAATAGTATTGAAACAATAGAATAAAAAGTGAGAAATGAAATAATAAAAATTGTACAATAAGAAAGGTCAAATTGGAACAAAAAAGATAAGAGTAAAAATAATAAAACAAACAATAGGAGATGCGAAAAGTAAAAAAAAAAATAAATATTAGTGGAGATTAAGAATGGAAGAAAGGAGATGGCAGAGTATAAAAAATAAAGAGAAATAGTGAATTTGAACGATAATTGATAAATAATAAAACTGAAACAATAGGCGATGCAAAAAGTAAAAAAAAATAAATATTAGTGGAGATTAAGAATGGAAGAAAGGAGAGGGCAGAATATAAACAATAAAGAGAAATAGTGAATTTGAACGATAATTGATAAATAATTATAAAATGAAAATGATTCAGAACTAGAATAATGAAAATTAAACAAAAGGAGAAAATAATAAAAAGTGAAACTAGTAAAATTAAAACAATAAAAGAAGAGTGAAAGACGTAACACCGGAAGAGTAATAATGGAACAATAGAAAAGAGAAAAGTAAAAAAAGTACAATAGGACAGATAAAATAATAAAAAAAATGGTAAAAAAAGAAACAATGGGAGAAAGAAAATGGTAAAAAAGAAAAAATGGGAGAGAGAAATGGTAAAAAAGAAACAAAAGGGGTGGGAAATGGTAAAAAGAGAAACAATGGGGAAGAGCAAATGTCAAAAAGAGAACACTAGAACAGAGAAAATAAGAAACAATGGGGGAGAGAGAGAATGGTAAAAAGAGAAACAATGGAGGAGAGCAAATGGCAAAGAGGGAACACTAGAACAGAGAAAATAGTAAAAATGGAATAATGGGAGAGAGAACTAAATAACAACGAAACAATGGGGGCGAGAATATGGAACAATAGGAAAGAAAACTAAATAAAAATGAAATAATAAGAAATAGTCCATTTAGAATAGTAAAAGAAAGGAAATTTATAAAGAAATAAAATGGTTAAAATGAAAATTGTAACAGTAAAAACGGAATAATTGTGTTGGAACAAAAGGTGAGAGAGAAAATAATAAAAAGGAAACAAAAGAAGGAAATATAATAAAAATGTAACATTATATATTGTTCACAAGATACCACGAGCTTGCAAGTAAATATTGTGGGTGCATCAACGTTTCATGAACCTATAAGTATTAGAGTCCACCAATGTACTTATATATGGATGCATCCATAACGCTGATATATATAAGTACTCTAGTCCATCAATCTTCCATGAACCTATATATAAGTGTTATGGGTGCATCAATGTACATCGCGCTTATATAAATATAAGTGTTATGGATTCATCAACGTTTCATGTATCCATATATAAGTACTATGGTCCACCTGGAAGCTACGAGCTTGTATATAAGTATTTCAGGTGCATCAGTCTTTCACGAAACTATATATAAGTACTATGGTCTGACCTATAAGTGTTACGGATTCACCAATGTTTAAAGAACCTATATATAAGTGTTATGGTCGCGTCAATGCTTCATGAACCCATATATAAGTATTATGGTCCCCCAATGTACATCGCGTTTATATATAAATGTTATGGATTCACTAACGTTTTATGGACTTATATATAAGTATGGTCCAAATTTGTACTCCTCGCTTACGCATCAAGCCTAATTTTCGAATAGTCTCTATATATGACTGTTCTGCGTGCTTCAATATTTCATGAACATCTATATACATGTATTATGGCCCCAATGTACATCGTGCTTATAAACGTGTTATGGATTCATCAACGTATATATAAGTAATATGGCACTGGCCCACCAATGTACCTAGAGCTTATATATGAGTATTATGGATGCATCAACATTTAATGAATCTATATATAAGTATGGTCTATCAGGAAGCTACGAGCTTATATATAAATGTTATGGATTCACCAATGTTTCAAGAACTTAATATATAAGTGATATGGCACTGACTCACCAATGTACTTCGAGCTTATATAAGTATTATGGATGCATCATCATTTAATGAATCTATATATAAGTATTATAGTCTACCAAGAAGCTACGAGCTTATATGTAAGTATTCCGAGTGCATCAATCTTTCATGAACCTTATAGCTGCATCAATGTTTGATGAACCTATATAAAAGTATTGTGGTCTACCAATGTACATCGTGTTTATATGTAAGTGTCATATATAAGTTCATGAAACGTTGATGAATCTATATAAAAGTATTGTGGTCTACCAATGTACATCGTGTTTATATGTAAGTGTCATATATAAGTTCATGAAACGCTGATGAATCTATAAGTATTATGGTCCACCAATGTACATTGCGTTTATATATAACTGTTATGGCTTCATGAATGTTTCATGAACCTATATATAAGTATTATGGTCCGAAATTGTACTTTGCCCTTACGCATGAAGCCTGATTTTCGCATAGTCTCTATAGATGACTGTTCTATGTATTTCAATGTTTCATGAACCTATGTATATAAGTATTATGGCCCTTAATGTACATCGCTCATATATGTGTTATGAATTTATCAACGTATATATAATTAATATTGCCCTGGCCCATCAATGTACTTCACGCTTTTATGAGTATTATGAATGCATCAACATTTAATGAATCTATATATATAAGTACTACGGTCTATCTGGAAGTTACGAGCTTATATATATGTGTTAAGGATTCACCAATGTTTCAAGAACCTATATGTAAATATATGGTCACACCATTGCTTCATGAACCTTTATATAAGTATTATGGTCCACCAATGTACATTGCGCTCATATATAAGTGTTATGGATTCATCAACGTTTCATGTATCCATATATAATACTATAATCCACCAGGAAGCTACGAGCTTATATGTAAGTATTCAGGGTGCACCAATCTTTCATGAACTTATATATAAGTATTGTAGATGCATCAATGTTTCTTGAATCTATATACTATAAGTATTTTGGTCTACCAATGTACATCGCGTATATATAAGTGTTATAGATTCATCAACGTTTCATGAACATATATATAAGTATTATGGTCCAAAATTGTATTTTGCGCAGTCTCTATATAAGACTGCTCTGTGTAATTCAGTATTTTATGAACCTATATATAAAGTATTATGGTCCCCAATGTACATCACGCTTATATATGTGTTATGGATTTATGAACGTATATATAAGTAATATGGCCTTGGTCCACCAATGTACTTCGCGCTTATATATGAGTATTATGGATGGCACAACATTTAATGAATCTATATATAAGTACTATGGTCGACCAGGAAGCTACGAGCTTATATATAAGTGTTATGGATTCACCAATGTTTCAAGAACCTATATGTAATTATTATGGCCCACTAATGTACATCGCGCTTATTAAGTGTTATATATAGATACATGAAATGCTAATGCACTCATAAGTACTATGGTCCACCAGGAAACTACAAGCTTATATATAAGTGTTACAGATTCACCAATGTTTCAAGAGCCTATAAGTATTATGGTCCACCAATTTACATCGCACTTTATATATGTTATATATAGATACATGGAATATTGATGCATTCATAAGTATTATAGTCCACCAGGAACCTACGAGCTGATATAATATAAGTATTTCGGGTGCATCAATTTTTCATAAAACTATATATAAGTACTATGGTGTAACATATAAGTGTTAAGGATTTACCAATGTTTCAAGAATCTATATGTAAGTATTATGGCCCACTAATGTACATCACGCTTATTAAGTGTTATATATAGATACATAAAATGCTAATGCACTCATAAGTACTATGGTCCACCAGGAAGCTACAAGCTTATATATAAGTGTTACAGATTGACCAATGTTTCAAGAGCCTATAAGTATTATGGTCCACCAATTTACATCGCACTTTATATTTGTTATATATAGATACATGGAATATTGATGCATTCATAAGTATTATAGTCCACCAGGAACCTACGAGCTGATATAATATAAGTATTTCGGGTGCATCAATTTTTCATGAAACTATATATAAGTATATGGTGTAACATATAAGTGTTAAGGATTTACCAATGTTTCAAGAACTTATATGTGATAAGGATTTACCAATGTTTCAAGAACTTATATGTGATAAGGATTTACCAATGTTTCAAGAACTTATATGTGTTAAGGATTTACGAATGTTTCAAGAACTTATATATAAGTGTTATGGTCAGATCAATGCTTCATGAACCTATATATAGATATTATGGTATACCAATGTTTCAAGAACTTATATTATATCAGCTCGTAGGTTCCTGACCATAACACTTATATATAAGTATTTCGGGTGCATCGATTTTTCATGAAACTATATATAAGTATATGGTGTAACATATAAGTGTTAAGGATTTCATGAACCTATATATAGATATTATGGTATACCAATGCTTGATGAACCTATATATAAGTATTATGGTCCACCAATGTACATCACGCTTATATATAAATGTTGTGGATTCCTCAACATTTTATGAACCTATAAGCATTATGGCCCACCAATGTATTTCGAACTCATATATGAGTGTTATATATAGATACATGGAATGTTGATGCATTCATAAGTATCACGGTGCACAAGGAAGCTACGAGCTTATATATAAGTGTTATAGACTCTTGAAACATTGGTGAATTTATAATTATTATGGCCCACCAATGTACATCGCACTTATATATGAGCGTTATATGTTATATATACAAATACATAAAATGTTGATGCATCCATAAGTACTATGGCCCACCAGAAAGATACAGTGTTATAGATTCAGCAATGTTTCAAGAGCTTATGAGTATTATGGCCCACCAATGTACATCGCACTTATATATGAGTGTTATATATAGATACATGGAATGTTGATGCATCCATAAGTACTATGGTCCACCAGGAAGCTACGAGCTTATATTTAACTGTTCAAGATTCATCAATGTTATATAAGTATTTTGGCCCACCTCTGTACATATCACTTAAATATAAGTGTTATGGATGCATCAACGTTTCATTAATCTATATATAAGTATTATGGTCTAAAAGTGTACTTCGCGCTTACGTATGAAGCCTGATTTTCACATAGGCTCTATATATGAGTGGTATCTGCTTCAATGTTACATGCAGGTATATATAACTTTTATTGTTCACCAGGATGCCACGAGCTTATATGTAAGTACTCTGGGTGCATCAATGTTTCAAGAACCTATATTTAAGTATTATGGATTCATCAATATTTCATGAACGTATATATAACTATTATTGTCCACCAGCATGCTACTAGTTTATAGGTAAGTATTCTGGACGCCTTAATGCTTAAAAAACCTATATATAACTATTCTAGGTGCAGTTATGTTTCAAGAACCTATAAATAAGTATTATGACCCGCCAATGTACCTCGTACTTACATATAAGTGTTATGGAGGCATCAATGCTTCATGAATCTATAAATAAGTACTACAGTCCACCCGTAATCTACGAGCTTATATGTTAGTGTTCTGTGTGCTTCAATGTTTTACGAACTGGTTTACTATCACTGTAATCCCACGTGCTTATATGTAAGTATTTTGAGTGCATCAATGTTTCAAGAACCTATATATAAGTATTATGATCCACAAATGTATGTTGCGCTTATACATGAAGCCTGATTTTCATATAGGCTCTAAATTGAAGAAAATAGCCAAAAAGAATGTTAAAATTTTATCAATGTCTTCGGAGTAGTTAAACTTTTCTGTACTCATCCTCTTATCGCAGATGATAAGTAAAAACTGATATTTATTTTACAATACATATGCAACTTTTCTTGTGATAGAGTCGTAATTTTTTAATCTTCATCGGTGCTTTCTGCCATAATATTTGCGTTGAACTTTGCCCTATTTCATTCATCAGCTAACATATAACAGGCTGGAGAAATTGACAAATTGCTTTAAATATAATACAAAAACGGGTTATCATACCCATTTTTAAAATATTGAATTGATATTTCACATTTCCAAATTAAAATTCCTCCATGTAGAACCTTTTTCTGCTAATGCTACTATATCACGTAATCTATTACATACAAGGAAATGATTTATTGCTTCTATAAAAAAAATTGTTGTGCTTAACGGATGTTAAAGATCTTCAAATTTGTGACAAAATACATATTATTAGAACAAAAATACAGCACAATGAACTAGAGAAAACAGTAAGCACAAGTCATCATTAGGTGATTCAAGTGAATGGCCCGATTCTTCAAAAATCATTCTTAACCACAGAACTCTTGCAAATGTATATATCATTATGACACCATGATGGCGAACAGTAATGTTCCGAAATTTCTGTCCCACAGTCTAAAATTAGGTATTCAGCTGTCCTGTACGATGGAAAATCCTGATTTCTGTGAAGGATGAAAAACATTTTCAATAAAATTTAATAAAAAAATTGATACGTTAAATAAGGAATTGATACTTTGAATAAAGGAAAATGACGTTAAATAAAGAATTGATGGTTTGCAGCTCTCGGATTGGACTGGATTATTTTTGCCTCTGCTGTTCTGTTTAGAAGGCTGTTGACCGGGTTTTGCGGTTTAAGGTGAATTGTAAACCACTACAAACATATATACTAAGAACTCTCTACTCATGCCCGAGATTTAAACCTGGAACACACAGATCTGAAAGCCAAAGCTCAAACCTTTCGGTCAGAGGCAGGATTTACTACTCTCCCAAGAGTAGAATATCTGGGCCTGCGACTTTAGCATGCATTCTAAGTGGTTTCTTAATTTAGAAAACTTCGTGTTTTCTAAGAAAAATAACACATTTCCATTTGAAATAAAAAGAAATATATTCTCAACAAAAATAAAACTTTCTACAGTGTACTGTAATCTACTTCCTTTCCCTGTTTTTTTTTACAGTATCTAGGTTTAATTGTGTTTTAAATCTGTATACTTTAGTAAGCATTTTAATTGTGCTATAAATCTATATACTTTAGTATGCATATTTCAGTAATTTTTAATGCAAAAACGATACCATGCTTAAAATTTATATTATTAGAAACATATAGCTGGGCGTATAAGACTATGGATATGAAAGCATTAAAAATATCTTAATCTCTTCAACCAGATTTGTTTCTATAACTTTTACTAATCTATCAGCATTCCTTTCAAATTTTAGTGGGGCCATCTATTGAAAAATCCTTTAAGTGCGATCCATTCAAATTTTAGTGGGGCCATCTATTGAAAAATCCTTTAAGTGCGATCCATTCAAATTTTAGTGGCGCCATCTAAGGAAGACTCCTCTATAAATGAGATTATATTTAATTTCTAGTGACGCCATCTAGCGTAATATCTTCTAAATACGATATGCTCTAGTTTTAGTGGCGCTATCTAGTGATAAATGATCTACATCGATTCTTCCAATATTCAGTGCTGTATTTTAATATTAGAAAGAGAAACAATTGTGTCACAGTTTTAAATTTTTGGAGCATACTCTTAAAAAATAGATTTACATCTTATTGGATTGATTTTAATTTCAATGAAAATTAATGTAATTGAAAATGGAGTGTATAAGAATTATAATTTCATTTATAAACAGAGAGCATTTTACATTATCAATTTATTAGATCATTCAATAAATAAAAGTTAACCTAGGTTAAAATGGAGAAGCAATAACTAATTAAATAAAATAGGTTGGGTTACAAAATCAAATGCATATATTAAAATATTATCATCAAAATAAATTTAATTTTACAGCAGTTATATAAAAATAACACTGAATAACATTGACGTTATTTTTATAATCTAAAAAGGGAATTTTAATTAAATATTAATTTTAATTAATTTAAAATCTTAAACTAAAAAGTGAATTTTAATTATAAAAAGTTGCAAAATGCCTGCTCGGAATTGCGTCAGGGTGGTTGTTTCCCAGGAACGACCTATGGGCCGGAGGCCCTGAAAAGGGCCTCCGGCCCATAGACGACCCAGGAACCAATCGCCCTGACGCAAGACCGATTATTGAGAATCGGGAGGAATGCCTTTCATGGAGGACTTTCTAAGGGAACTACGTCGTATTCACGTAACATGCTGGGGAAACCATGAAAAACCCAGCACACGTAGCCTGTCTAAACCGTCTTCGTAGAGTCAGACTCCATTCCGACGGCCGACTGCCCGCATTTCAGTGGTCAAGTCAGTCAGCCAGTCCCAACCACCCGGCCGTGGGCACACCGATCAAGGAGAGAAAGAAAGTGAAATCAGATAGGAAATAAGACACAAGACACAAGAGAAACAGCCAAGCCTCCAGCGGGAATCGAACCCGCACTCTCATGGCCAGGCAAGACTCCCCCGCCTTTACCTCAGAGCCACGAGAGCGGCAAGGACTGCGACCGAAATTCCGATGCTATGGCGAACACACTTGGATGTTTCACCGAACTTCATTAAAATTCTGCAATTATCTAATAGACAGGAAAGCAATTTAAAATATTGTGAACGTAAAAAAAATGAAATAAAAACATGCTTTATCTTAATTTAACATATTTAAAATCATTTCTTATAGCTCAAAAACATATTAAAGTACGTGAAACTACACATATAGTTGATACTGCGTACAAAAAAGGGATATATTTGTTTGAAACAAAAATAACATAGCGACATAAAACTGTTATGGCACATGAAATGCATTTCAGCGCTAATGATTGATTTTGAAAATTTGCCTGTTTATATCGAACATTCTAAAGAATGTAAAATAACCTAATTTTATTCATATACAGTTCTATATAGCATTTGAGTTTCTAATATCAGATGATCGGTAAGTAACGGCATGATTGATACACATAATTATAATCTATATTGAATGTCGGTATTTGCATACTTCATCGAAATGAGGGTCTAGGTCCATCGATTATAACGCGATTTCATTTTTTATAGCAAAAATAGAGATACAAAATTTCAAATAACTCAGCTTGAAACGAAAATAACAATACAGCTACTTCGAAAGCTAAGAACAAGCTCAGCAGAATTTCTTTTTCTCTTAATTGCCTTACTTGTGTTATACTTCTGCAACAAGACAATTCAATGCGAATGGGTGTTACACTTACAAATAACGAGCTAGAAATACCTCAGTTCAAAGGCAATTAGGCATAAGTTACTCAATAATAAGTGATATTAACACTTATCTACACTTTACCGCATTTCAACCAGTACGAAAAATTGAGATGCGATCGCTACATTTCATACGAACAAACAGTCATAAAAATAATATATTTTCATTAAAATGCAGCAAAATCAAAATAAACCGGAGACCACAAACCTTTTAGAGAGAAGTAAGTGATCGTTATCAAGTGAAAATCTAACACAGGGACAAGTAAAGTTTTCACGTTTACTTCTACTTAAAATCCAAATGTTAAATAATGCTTTTTAAATGTAATTGCCTTACTGAAAACAACTCGGATGAATGAATCCTTTAAATTAATTTAATACCATTTAATCTAATTTCTCTGACCCTGATGCCCCCAATTGTTTTTAAAACATAAACATAATGAAAGTAAACAACTGTTTTTGATGCCACTCCAAAGACTGTTTTGTGATGCGTTCAGAACTGTCAATCGGTTGGATCGGGGCTTGGCATAAATTGTGACGTCAGAATTCAATTCGAAACTTTTGAAAGCAGCTCTACATTTTGAACGCATTTTCTAACTAATTTGATTAATAGTTTCGAACACAGCCTATATCACTAAGTCTGTTTAGGATCGTCAGTTACCAATGAAAACTCCGATCCCTCATACACCGACGTGCTTAAAATCAGTTGATGAACATAACTACTATATAGCTAAGCATGCGTTCAGAATTACAGATTAATATAATGGCAGGCAATATATAAGTATATCAAATGAAACAGTTGGCATATTTTAAGAATACATTGGATCTTTAATGGATGGTAATATTCGGAACTACCGATCCGTTAAATTTAGGGTTTGGTATCATGGAGAGAGCGACAATTCTGGTCACATTTTGGGGAATGTTGCTTGGGCTCACGTTAGCGTTTTAGTGCAGTGGTGTAAGGGCTGATACATAACCGGGTAATAATTACCAGACTTTCAGGGATGATGGCGACATTTTAAAACGCCCTGTTTTATAAAACATGTTAGCTACATCTATACTGTAGCACGTCGGCTACGATAGCGTCATAACTCAAAAAATTACGATTTTAAGTTAATGCCATATATGAAGCTATTTTTTAAGTTAATGCCGTAGAAGATGCCATATAAGATATTAGCGAAGGTCGAAACTAAAACCATGCAGAGTGACATTTACGTAGTTACAACACTCGCCGCGAGAGAGCGGAAGTATCTACTAATATTTTAGTAAACTATATTACAATCTTAATTGCTTAAATAGATGTCTTCCTTTGCAATACAAATTTACAAAAGACATTATTGCTAATTCAAGAATCGACTCGGGCATATACCCCATTAATCATAAAGCTCTTGAATGGGAATTCAAAAATTTTTAATGTATTTTTCTAAAATTATAAAGCATCTATATATTTAAAACACAAGCCTGCCTCTTTTTCCTTTATTCAATTTTTGACAATCTATTGATCTGATTTTCAAGAAATTATTCTTTGTTAGAAAGCTGACTTTTACCGGATGACTAGAGCGTATAAAATCCCCCCACTACATTCCAAGATTTTTTAAATGGAGCGGTAGAAATTTACTAACTTATTTTACTCTTAACCTTTTGCTTACGGGTGGGACAGCATCCATCCCAAACGAAGAGCCTCTAAAAAAAACAGGTATTTGACATACCCTATCCCAAAAAGTTCGATACCCCTTTGCAGACATTAAACGCCAATGTCTGCAAAGGGGGATCGAACTGTTTCGGATAGGATATGTTAAATACCTGTCTTTTCGAGAAGTTCTTCGTTTGAGATGGACGCTGTCAAACACGTAAGCAAAAGGTTAAGATATGCATTCTCGATAGGGTCTATGTGGCATGGTTGATATAGGTTGATTCTTTGCAACTTGTCACAGAAAATTCTAGATTCTGAACTTTGCTTTGACAGTTTCAAGTTTTTCTCAAATAAAATTCTTTTGGAAAAAGGATTTACGTTTGGCTCGTCTCCTATCTATGCTTAAAACATAAGTTATTTTTCATAATTCAATTTCTGAATATCTATAGAACTGATTTTCAAAAGAAACATTTTTGTTTAACAGTTGATTCTTTCTGGATGAGCAAAATGTCAATTAAACTGTTCTTTGTCAAGGAGTACGGGCAGATACAATTTTAAGGGATTCGCGGTACGATATGTTATTAATTTTCGCTGTCTGCACTCATCCGTATAAAGATTCCATTCTCCTACTCCATCCTCCTTTTCTAAGCCCCCTATAGTTGCCCTGCTCTTCAAATTGATTGGTGATGAATAACTCTCTTTTGAGGGACTTCCCCCCCCCCCTCTTCCAGAGACAGAATTCAACTTTTCACCGATCATTACATAGAATATATAAAATATACAGGGTTTTTGGGAAAGTCCTTAAACACCCCATTAAATGTTCAATGAGGGTACACGTTAGGTCAATCTATATTCGAGGGATCCTGCATGGTCGAATAAAAGAGTCTCTATCGGACAATTTAAAAGTCTAGGGTAATGAACTCGACAACAAAGCGAGATAGAATGAAAATGTCAATTACAAAGTTGTAATGAGTAAGAATGGATGTCAAGAACATACGAAACGCGTGAGTGTATAAAAAGCAAGAAATACCGATCAAAAAGTGGTATCATCAGGGCCCGTCGTACGGAAACACATGCAATGCTTGTCGTACGCGAAAATATTCTTTCTCCAACTAAAATGTTGTGGATAGCCGCCCAGGTAGTGTAGTGGATAGCGTGTTCGGCTGCTGTCTAGAGAGCTCGGGTTCGAATCCCGAATAAGGCATGGAAAGTAGGCATAATGAGTTTTTCTTATTTTTTATAAAGTTTACCATTTTATATTTAAAATAAAACATCCATATCTCAAGAATGTAGTTGATGAGCGTCTTGTAAAGGATGACATTCGCTTTCAAATGCAAAATACATAAGGAATATTTATTTTCGTGCCATTGTCTTTTTGCAAGGTTTTAGTCAATTTTCGAGAGAAAAAAAAATTCAAAATTGAGGATCTTTCCTTGATCAGTTAGTTTATTATAAAAATTTAATAGGTTTCTGACGTTCGTTGATTGAAATAAATATACCAAATTTTATTCAGTGCTTGAAAGATAGCGTGCCTGCAGACAGACATCATTGAAAAAAATGGATGACTCGTATTCAATGATGTTCAAAACCTGTCTATCCAACAGAATTTGAGGGTCGGATTTTTTTTACCGCATCACAATGCTTCACAAATTGTACAACAGAAATTGTAAATAATACGCCAAAAAATATTTAATAAAAAAAAATTAAATACAACTAACGAAAATTGACATTAAAATTTAAAATTCATGTTACTATAGAGACCCATGCTCTGCTCTTATGACCCGACTTAAGAAAACACTTAATCTTCAATTCTCTTTACCCCGGTCTCTGACATAAACACCTTAAAATGTTGATAAAAAGTATCAACCGGTTTCAAAGACAAGATAGCCTCTTCGTCAGGATAGACAGATAGAAACCGCACCAGCAAAGGTCTGAATGTGTCTATCTAAATGCTGGTCAGATGCGTTCTTGTCTTTGCTGATGCGGTTGCTCTGTACCTCTATCCGGAAGAAGGAAGCTGTTTTTTGCTCATGAAATTTATTGATGTTTTAATCAACTGTTTATGCTGTTAATGATACAGTACTTTTATTGCATAATAATTTTCCATTATAAAAACTGTAGACAGCTTTGTACTCAATGTTTAAAGTGTCATAGTAAATAGAAAGCAAGGGTCTGTATTTGTAATTAATGAAATCAAAATAAATAGATATAGTACATTTTCTGACATTTTAGTAAGCCCGCTTTGTGAATAATTTATTTTATATAACCGAGTGAAAAAACTCCAATCCATATAATATACCTATCTACTGCTTAAAAATTGCATTTTTTTTTTACGAAATTTGTTTCAGTTCAGAGAATGGTGTTTTACTTAACATTATTCGCTTATTTTTGCCCAGTGTCATAACTCGTGTTTTAGATATTTTATGCGCAAAATTTCATTTACACTCTTTAATTTATTATTATTATTATTTTGGCATACCACTTCCATTCAATAAACAAAACCAAAAGTGCATGCAAAATACTGACATTTTTCAAGCTAAATCTTTGTTTACTCTATACCAGCAAAGTTCGCGCGCTTTCTGTACTACGGCCATCCAAGGACACTACGGCCATGCATGGGAAATAGGCGGTCACTCCAGCCTGCCCCCTCCCCCCCTATTCTCTCCTAATATCTACAGACGCTTGCGAGCTATATCAGTATTTCTTATACGACTGCTTATCAAAACGTACATACTATACCAACCCCTAACATAACGCAATTAATGTAAGCTCCTCTAGATCCTATAACAAACCAATATATCAATTTTAATACCTCAAACATTTTATCATGTTTTCAATTTCTGTCCATACCATAGAAGAAAAGGAACTGACTTACTCTAACTTTATGGGTCATACCATTGAACTCTAACCAATTTATCTACAAACAAAATTTACATGAATTGCATTGTTTAAAACGTGAATTTGAAGATACAGCAGGAAGGACGTCACTCTAACTCCATGGATCTGAATTTTTACATTGGAATGACCTTTCAATATTAACTTTCCTATTCAGCATGGGGGTGGTCGCTTCTCTAACTCCATGAGCTGAAGGCGCTATAAGTCAAATCTCGTCCTTGACACGACTTCACGTACAGTCAACTATCAGCATGACCACCTCAACTCCACGATCTTGCTATTTGCTATTGAATGAATCTATTAATATTTTAATTTTATTTCGTATATCTTGTTTTAATTTCATATAATTTGATTTCAATTTTCATGATAAAAAATAAATTGACTGGTTGTGACGTCACAGGCGAGTGTAGCTTATGGCGAATAATGTTGCCAGAATGCGAGTAGTGTCTTTATGTATATAAACTCGTTGATGTATTCTTCCTTTTTATTTATTTCGGCATTAAAGTCGCATGAATATACAATTACATAAACACAAATATAGCAAAAATTATATATAAATTTCAAACACGAAAATTGCAAAAAGGGCTAAACTTTGAGAGGCTATTTCTCCAGATTCAAATGTTACTTTTAAAGGGTTTGTTTTGGATTCAGCATGGCTGAATTAGTATACACGAGTTTATCAGCATTCGGAGTTGCATTGGGTATTCTGACATGCTGAAGCTGCGTTTTTAGACAAGTGATAAATACAACTATTTAACACATGAATTTTAAACTCTGTTTCTCTAAATATTGTTCTTTCCCCTACTGAAAAAATCTAGTATAATTTGCCTCAACAATAAAAGATATTAGCGAAGAAATTTGCAGGGCAATGAACCCATAGCAGATTTATTTGGCAATTTGAAGTCTTTGCATTAATACCCTAGAATTTGTGACAACCTACTTTAAACAATATTATGCTAGATATGATAACGCACCTATAGTACTCATATTCGGGCAAACAATGCTAAACAAAAATACTATCATTATCTTTACAGTTTGCCTGAGCACTTGGGGGTTTCTTTTCTATAACATATTTTCTTTTCTACATGGGCTAACTCCAGGGGTGTAGTCGAGGGGGGACGCGGGCGGACGCAGACCCCACACCTTTTCTCCTGATCTCAAGCGTACCCCCACTTTTTATTTTGTAAGGGGACGCTCTTTTTTTTTAAATTTATATGTACATATATAACCCCTCTGCAGCTTGGAATAGTTGGAAGGTTCTTTGAGATAATTTCATTTCAAAATGCAAGAATCATAATTGATTTTTCTTTCTTGAGCTGAGAATCATATGCTTTGGAGCACAATTTTTGGTTTTTAATAAATAACTAAATAAAATTAGAATAATTATTATTCTTTTGATTTTATCAACATGTTAAGAGTTGGAGTTGGAAAGTAAAAAAGGAAAAAAAGAACAACAACAAAAAAAACTGGATACAATTAAAAAAGTATCTCAATACAAAATCCACGATACATTTAGAGACTAGGGTCGTTACTCAAGACATTTTATATGGGTGATACCTGTATCGCGATACTTCCCAGCCCTATGTCAATCACAGAAATTATACAGTATTGGCTAAAATTCTTCAAAAAAAGAGCGTCCCCCCACCTTTTTTTTTGCGACTACACCACTGGCTAACTCTTCAACAGTTCAAAACAACAGGGTTCGAAGTCAAATGGGGGGGGGGGGGGTCGGGGGGTTAGAAAACCAATTGCTCTAATCTGAATAATTTTCATCTGTTTTCTGAACTGTGAGCCTGGATTATGACGCTTTGTTTACTTATATAGTTTTCATAGAAAAATTTCAACTTTTAATTTTCTTCAACTTTCTGCGGATACAAGTTGCTCCCAATGAGCAGTTTTGACGCTATGTAGCTAAATTCATTTTTGAGACGATCAAGTTTGATCACGGCAACCCTGCTTGCTTACTTGTTGATGTTGTTACCCAGACCGTCCGACCTACCAGAAAGGTGTAAGGTAACTGTTTGGACGGCCGGGAAGTGCTTGCGTACTTGTGCACGTATGAGTGCGTGCACTTGCGTATAAGTGTGTGTGCTTTTATAGCGGGGGCCACAAGTCTCTAACTGTCTCAAATGGGGCCCTTCCTTGGTGCATTAAGGGTTGAAGGAAGACGACCAATCTAGTGGTTTACTTGCAACCATAGGCGCCAGGCTTTCACAATCGGTGGTGCTGATGCCAAGCATGCATAGTTTAAAAACACAAATAGTTTATTTGTGGAACTTTAATTCATTATATTTTGTCCACCGATTTCTGCATGGTCTGAATTCGCAAAAAATATTAATTAGATGGATAGATAGATAGAGAGAGAGACTGAAAATTATTGGAATAAGGGGCAGTTGTTAAGTAAAAAGGAGTGTTTGCACAATTTGTAATGGGGGTGTTGAAACACCCGTAGCACCCCTCGTGGCGCCTCCTATGCTTGCAACTATTCACTGGTTTTGATTTTCTATTCTCATTATCATAATAATATACATAGCACGTTTAAGTATTATGTAAAAAAATATTAGCTGAGTAATCACGATAAAAATGAAAGTAAAATAGGCCAGCTTTTGGGATAGGCGACAACTGTTAGAAAATAATTTTCTTTGGGGCCTGCCACCCCTCTGTAGCTTCACCTAGGTGTGTATTCGGAAGTTTTGTTTCTTCACGACTATCTAAATTAATGTTCTGTTGTTTTAATTAATGTAAAAAATGTATGCGTTTAAAGGAAATATTCACTTTTCAAAATAGTTTTCTTCATTTTCTAGCAAATTCAATTTTGAGTTCTGTCACTTCTGAAATGGCGGTGAGATGTATCAATAGTGCATTTGGCCACGCTCGCATTTGACCGATTTTTTGTTGTTCCATGCCGTGTTAGTTCTCTTAGGGGTATTGAAATAGTGTTTATTTACAATGCATATGGAAGAGAGAGGGATGGAAATTTCAATCTGTTGGATTAATTTCAAATCACTCTTTCAACAGCTGCTTAAACGACCAAAGGAAAAGTACAAAATCTGAAATAACTCTTGGGTATGAATTATGTATTTGGCACTCATTTTGCCACATTAAGCCTCAATTCTCATTTTATTTTATTTATGACTCGACAGATCATTAGTAATATTCTTAGCAAAATGGATAACTATTGTTCCGCAGAGTACGAATTGCGATCATTTAAAATTAAAATAATTTTGCGTACAGTCTATGAAATTTATCTTTCAATAATAATTATAAAATATTTATTATATAAAATTATTTCGTTTAATCAATGAAGCGATACGAGTGAGCTGTATATCTAGAAAGCTGCGCCGAATAAGGCACAGCCAACTCATATAGAATAGAATACATACCTGCGAGCCCAGCTAACCTCTAGGGTTTATAGCTTTAAGTGGGACATCGAGGCGACAACCACTGCATCTCTTTTCCAGCAAAGCCGCAACCTCGGTCGCGAAACACGGCGGAATCATTCACCGGGCAGGGGCCGAAGGCACCTGCCGGGCCCGACTCCGGTCACCGGCCAGACCTGGGCTCAGGGCATAAATAGCCACAGTCCCGTGATCCAGCCACCTGGAAGAGTCCGGGGACTGCCTCGTCAATTCCGCGATTGCATCCTTGAGTCATCAGCAGCGAGGTTGATTACCCCCGGATTAATTTACCCCCCAGTTTGGAGGATCAAGGCTACAGAGCCAACATCCGAAACCACCATCTTGGGTGGCCCGCCCCGGAGGGGGGGCCAACTCATATAAGCAAAGCAGTTCCAAGACTCTTCAATAATATACGGTTAGGCACTCAGTCCAGCAACGAATCAAAACATTGTCGACTTGACGTCATTTGTATTAACTTAAAGGCCAACTAGAAAAAACTAATTAGACTAGTATCTTGAATCAGCCGTGGATTCATTTTCTTCATTTGTGACGTCACGACCCAGAATAAACTTTGAGAGGAGTTGTCAAAACACAAAACGTTTTCGCATTATTACAGTTAAAAGTGTTTTTGTTAAATTTGAAGTGGCAATATCCAGACATAAACAACTTGCGCACAGGTTTTAAATTATGCTCTGCATTAAGACGCAGTGACGTCCCAATGCAGTCAGTGATGTCGGTAGAGTAAGATGATAGTCGCAGATAATAAGTTCAGTTCCTCTTGTGAGCTTTAGAATCAGTGGCGACTCGTGAAGTGATGCAGTATAAGAGCTGCTTCACTTAAAGTTATCGGCTGAATGGGTTTTTATTATTATTATTACGTGGCGACTTTTACAGACTCGTTTTGCTAGTTTTAGATAATATTTGACAACACTTGTGCCAACACTTGTGCCAACAATTTAACAGCACTTGTAATATTTTCTCTGAAAACTTTTGGAGCCTATGAAGGGTTGCGGATGGTAGAAGGTTCCAGACATCTGAATTAGATACAGCTCTGCAACTTTGCAATTGGCTTAATCGTCTATCTCGCTTTGTTTTTGCTGAGTTCGTTATCCTATCTTTTAAATTCTCCTCTCGAGCAACTGCAATTACTTTCATTCGATCGGCCATGGTCACTTTACTTTAGAGAGATCTAACGTGTACACTCGTGAATTTTCCTTACAAAGTTTATTGAGTGCTTAAGAACTCCCCTAAGAACCCTGTATGCATTCTGTTTTACATTTATTTTTACTTTCCCGCCAATACATGGTAATGTATGGGGAAAGTATTGGATTCATGTCGAAAATCTCAACTCGAGTTTTCGACGGATCTATACGTCTATACGTTTCGAGACCTCTAAGACACGAAAAAACCATTTTTAGCGTGACGTCTGTGTGTGTGTCTCTCTCTTTCTCTGTGTGTGTGTGTTTGTGTGTCTGTCTGTGCAATGTATGTATCCACTCTAACTCAAAAACTTATGGACTAAATTTCATAAAATTTGGTAGGTAAGTCACTCCTGAGTGATCCTGGTGCTGATTAGTTTTTGGTACGATTCGGGATAAAAGAACCTGCCTCTTTTTGCGAAATGGCGGGCAAAAATTGCCTGTATCCATTCTAACTGAAAAATTAATAGATCAAATTTTACAAAATTTGGTACATAAGTCACTTGTGAGTTACTCTGGTGCTGATTACATTTTGGTACGACTCGGAAAAAAGTAACCTGCCTTTTTTTGCGACATGGCCCGCTAAAATCGTCAAAATCTAAAATAAAATACTAGGCATGCTCAAATATATCAGTTAAATGCTCGTTTTATACATAATGTTTAACAATGAAAAGAATAAGACCAACCCCATTACACTAGAGCTAGCCGTTCTTGAGATATTTTAGTTTTTCGTATTTACGCTGCGCCACCGGTGAAAAAAAGTTCAGTTACCAGCTGAGAACGAAAATTGAATTAAAAGTGCCAATTCAGTGTCATTTTAAATAATTGTGGGCGTTATTTTGTGCAATTAACCCGTTGTGCAAGTTGTTTTCGAGATATTTTAGTTTTTTCGCATTTTTGCTATGCCGATTTTAAGTCCATTATTTATGCGTGTTATTTAGTGCAATTAAACTAAATTTAATGAATTATAAATGAAATAAAGAGACAATGAATTTCAGTTTGGAGAAAGTTATGTGCTGCCTACATCAGATTTTTGATTCTGTGATGGAATACTAAGTATCCACCAATAGTTGACCATCACCTTATAAAGGTAAACTCTACCTATTTGCTACAAAATTCTTATACAGAAGTTGATCCATTTGACCTCCAGCCAACCCTATCCCATAAGGACTCTGATTTGACTTATGACGTAGCAAAGCGTTATGGGTTTTGATTGTCTGGATGTTCTATGTCCTACCTTAATGTATTAGATTTGATCTGATCTTCAAGCTCTTCGTGGGGCAAATTGTGCAGGACGCGATGAATATTTTGGACATTCCCGTGACTGCTATCAAATTTCTTTTTCTGCTCATAAAGCACGTGCTCTTTGTTTTAGATTATTTTATTTTTATGTAATAAGGAAGACATTGCTTTAATAGTATATCTGAAAACCTAGCAGAAAGAGAAATAGGAACATATTGCTCAAGAATTTTTTTTTTTGGCCGATCTAAAGCGGCCCATGAATATGTAATTCAAACCTTGAATTAAGCAACTGATATTTATATATATCGAGCTTATTTAAGATATATTTCACAATGAAGTAGAATAATTTATTTAATTGTTTTTATTGTGCTAGAATAATAGCTAATATAGCTTTTTTAGCATTTTTCTAATAATTCTGAACCTATATATTTTTTAATTTTTTATCATTCTCAGAACTCACTTAAAACTAAAATTATTAGGATTTCCATTTTTATTGAAACAAAAGCATAAAACAAATGTTAATTTTTAATTAAAATTCTAAAGATGTTAATTTAGATGTAAATGTATCAAATTCTAATTTATGCTTTTGCAATGGGTGCATTTCTAAGTACCCAAATCATTATTTTAATACTGTTATTCAGAAAATAGTTTTTCATTATAAGTTTAAAAATAAGTTTTTCTGTATATAATACGAAATAATTACAAAAAAATTTAGAGAATGCAATCAGATTGCAAGTATGGAAATCATTTACTCAATTAAAACGAAATATACAGAAGATCGAGAATAAATGCCATTTCTCGATATACTCCTGCAAAATAGCCCATTATTTCATTAATAACTTGTTTAAAAAATATATTTTCTATATAAAACACTAAATAATTAAGACAATTTTAGACGATGCAAACAGATTGCAAAAGTGGAAAATACTTCAATTAAAGAAATATAGGGAGGAGAGGATCACGTACAACTGCAGTTTATCGCGGTACTGCTATAATATAGTCTTTCATTTCATCAATAATACGTTTAAAAGATAATTTTTTTGCATAAAACTTGAAATAATTATAAAAATTTTAGTCGAAGCAAATGCAGCTCTCCCATATTAATTAGATAATCATTGATCATCTCTCTCTCTCTCTCTCTCTCTCTTTCTCTCTCTTGACTCTGTGGGAATAATCGTCGTTTTCAAGTGACAATTTCCCAATCGCGAGGGAACATATTTTCAGATTCAAGAACCGGAAAACTCTTATCTCAAAATTTATAAATTTGTTACCAATTTCGTTACATTTTCAGGGCGTTCGTAACCGATTTCCGATTTCATGACCTGTAGATACCCTAATCCAAATGGGAAAAAATTCAGATTTGCATTTATTAATACAAGCGTATGGAAATGAAAAATCGGACATATTTGGCCCAAAATCGGATTCCCGGATTAAATCTAAAAAAAAAAAAAAAAAAAAAAAAAGGAACGGGAGCGGAACAAACAATAATTGGAACATTTCCCAATAGGGAGTGCGTCAGAAAGGGTAATTTATAAATGTATCATATCAATGTGATTTTGCTTTCACCTGTGAGGACTGCAGAATGGCATTGACAAGCATGTAGATGTGTTCCAGATCCGCATCATCTCTGGGGTTGATGCAGAAGAGAAGGTGGGTGATGCCCAGCAATGGAAACAAGAAAGCGGTGGCCTTCATTGCCTTCCTGTAACATAAGAGGGGAGGATATTAATATGAAGAAACGTTTATTGAATAATTTAAGTAGTTGAATAAAATGCTAGTCAGTAATTTCAGCTTCAAGAATTGTCAATCTTCAATGGGAATTGTCTAAAAATCACTCCCCTAGTTCATTCACGTTATCAAATATTTTTAGTGACCACTTTCATTTTTATGCTCATTGAATTCCATATTCTTCTGACTAGATTCCAAGCGATGTAAGTAAATGTAAAACACATGTTCTTTAAAGTACCCTCTTTAATTATTTGCATGTAATGTGTATGAAAAATTTATGCAACATAAATGCATTAAAATTCTGCAACATAAATGTATGAAAGACAACGACATACAAAATTTGGACTTTCTAGCTGCTCCTATTCTCGAGTCATTCCCAAACAACATGTACCAAATACCATGGCACGTCTATAAAGGATAGTGTCAATAAGGTTAAATAAATTAACCATAAAAGTCAAAGATAAACTAAATTTGGACATTCTAGCTGCTCAGGTTCTCAATTTATTTCTCCAAAACGAGTACATTCCTGTATCGACCCAAGGAGTGCTAGCCCAATAAGATTTAAATATCAAATAATTAAAATATGCCAAAATAGATAACGACGTTCTAAATTTGGACTTTATTGCTGATCAGATTATGGAGTCTCCCCCCCCCCCCAAACCAGTACAATACTATGGCGGGCCCAGGACGGGCTAGCCCGATAAGGTTCAAACTTCAAAGACTTAAAATAAGTATAATCACTACAAACAACAATGCACGATGTCGTCGTTATCGTCGACGATAACGATAGGCTACTTTTGGATTTTCTAGCTGGTCCCATTCTCGATTATTCTCTCCCTAAATAGTACATTCCTATGGCGGACCTAGGACGATAACGTACGAAATCAGAGGATTTAAAATGTATCACAAAAGATGACATACCAAATTCCTTGTCACTGTGATGAATGGAACCTGGTTTGTTAGGGGCTCAAATATTTGAATCAAACTGACAATTAAACAGCAGATCAAGTTAAATAGAAGGTTGTAAAAATGCATTTTGCTTATTTTGCTAATTCTGTTTTTAAAAATTCTTTAAAAATCAAACAATCGTTAAATCACTCCGAAGTATTTTAGGACGACTTGCACGGAAATATTTCTGTATGAATAAGTAAATCAATATGTAAAATATATTTTGTGCGAAGGATAAGAAAATCTAGAGCACCGTCAATAAGTGCAAATGACACAATAATGCAGCATACATCTGTTTCGAGGATACGCTGGATCTCCAAAACACAACATGAATATCCTGACAAGACATATCAAGTCTAAACAAGAAGACGAGAAATAGGTTAAAACAACACATAATAGCCCCAAAGGAATAGAGAAAAAAATAATTTTTCCACTTTCTTCTTTCCATTCCTTTGGAGTTCTTATGTGTCGTTTTAACATATTTTTCGTTTAGTTGGGTCTCATTTATTCCTTAGATTTGATTTGTCTTGTCGGGATATTCTTGTGTGTTTTGACGTACGCCAATCCAGTGTGTTACTTCTCGTTTCGGATTGGCTGTACTGTTCTTCATGCTGCTTTGCGATTGATTCTCTCTTAATCCAGGTCTTGTATATACAATATCTCCTGCTTGTTCCTTCCGCACCTATTCTTCTTCTGGACTTCGGGTTTGTTGGTTCTATTGCATTGACGAAGGAGATTCAACGTATCCTCGAAACAGCTGCATGCTGCATTATTGTATTATATGTGCTTATTTATGTTGCTCTAGTGTTTTCTTATTTTTGTATGAATTTTTATAGCTGTACGTAGTCTGAATTTTATGTTACAGCAAGCAAAACAAACAGACAGACAGCTTTTCATTACTCAAAAGCGGTTCAGTTTGTTTTCACAATTAGACACAATATAATTTATTTATTTCATTTACTAAAAACTCTAGGTTATAATGAATACATTAAAAAAGTTTTTATATACCCTATTTATTTAAATCTCATATTTATGACTACGTGTTTGGCATTTTGTTTAATAGTAGTTTGCTTTTTGTATTGGTGATTTTATGAAATTTTATGTGAATTCGATGTCGCAAATATTTGCAAATCGAGAACTGTATGTACATTATTTTTCTAGAGAATTAAAATGATAATGTATAAAATATATACTTACTTAACTTGTTTTGTTTCTATAGAGACACTCGTCCTCAATTTAGTGACGAGAATTCGAATAATGTTCACTAAGAAGATGGCATTTACCTGTAAAAGAAAAGAAAAATGTATTATAAGAACTACAATGCATTGTCGCATGCAAAAATGTAAGGCCAACCAAAATGTGGTGTAAAAATTAATATATAATTATATTTATTATGTTGTCGTACATTGTTTGTACACGCAATTACCCACCATTGTGTATAATCCGGCATCCATTTACAACTAAAATAATTAGTATACATAAATTAAAATAACTCTGAAATAATGAGACATCAGACATCTGTTGTGTAAAATGTTTGCGATTATTACAATTGTTCAATATTTATTTATTTAAATTTATTTGCGTATAAGAGTATACAATAGATAAAGGATCCAGATAGGTGATTCTCACCAGGGTCGCCTTTGGGGGGGGGGGGGGGGCAGGACTACTAGATTTGGAGGTCGGGGCTCCAGAGGGGGCATGCATCGCCAATATTTTCTTTATGGAAAATTCACAAAAAGGAGAAAATCAGATAGGGCCCGTGATAAATATTTATTAGAGGGGGGAGGCACAATTTCTAAGGGTGGTCCTGCGCTCACGAACAAAAACACAATATATTCATTTTGGGAGTGACAAACGGTCACAAGTTTTAAATTATTAAATAAATTAACATACTTTCTAAATTGAGAAATCGATATATTAAAAACATCTCGGTTTCTGGCATGCACATTTAAAATGCTTACAGAACTAAATAATAGAATTTGAATAACAGTAGTTATGACTATTTACAGGAACGAAAAATAAATCTTTATATCTCAGCTGAGCATTTCTGACTTTAAAATTGATAGTTGATAACAGATCACTACTTCCAACACACACTTTAAAAGTTTAAAATAAAAAATCATACAAGAAATTTTTCTCCTGGTTTTGAGAAAGCAAATATTAATTATTGGATTTTTTTTATTTAGGGGTGCTAAAGTTCCTTCAGGGAGAGTGCTAAAGTCCTTTATCTCTCATAATTTTAGTTGCAACGTTCAACACCAATATAAATGTGAAAAATTGCTGGGGCTGTTATCGAAACATTTGAAGGTGCTTAACAATTCCCAGTTTCCGCCTAGCTTCGCCTATGCTCGAGATATTACATATTTATCAAGCAAATTTATCTAAGAAAATTAAAATTAGTAATTATCGCTAAAAATGTTTACTTTTCGTATGTAGTATTATATGATAAATCTGCTATTCTTATAAGTTTATTTATAATAACTAGACTGAATCACCCGGTTTGTGTATACAAGGTAGGATCAAAAAGCTCGGAAACTGTATGATATCTCCAAACCTGATTAGAGGAGAGGGATCAAAAAGTTCGGAGACTGTACTGATATCTCCAAACCTGATTAGAGGAGAGGGATCAAAAAGTTCGGAGACTGTACTGATATCTTCAAATCTGATTAGAGGAGAGGGATCAAAAAGTTCGGAGACTGTACTGATATCTCCAAACCTGATTAGAGGAGAGGGATCAAAAAGTTCGGAGACTGTACTGATATCTCCAAACCTGATTAGAGGAGAGGGATCAAAAAGTTCGGAGACTGTACTGATATCTTCAAATCTGATTAGAGGAGAGGGATCAAAAAGTTCGGAGACTGTACTGATATCTCCAAACCTGATTAGAGGAGAGGGATCAAAAAGTTCGGAGACTGTACTGATATCTCCAAACCTGATTAGAGGAGAGGGATCAAAAAGTTCGGAGACTGTACTGATATCTCCAAACCTGATTAGAGGAGAGGGATCAAAATGTTCGGAGACTGTACTGATATCTCCAAACCTGATTAGAGGAGAGGGGAACTATTTTACCGTGGCGTAGAGGCACATGGTACGGTTTTTCCGCACAATGCGTGTCAGTGAATTGGTGTCGTTCGCGTTCGTCGAAAACGGAAATGGCGTTTGAAGAATGGCGGAAGTGAAAACGGAATGGCGTTCACTGACACGCACTGTCCGGAAAAACCCTGCAGCAGGTGCAATGTTTCTGTCAGCGACTTCCCCAAACTCTGGCAGAATTTGATATTCGCAAGTTGTTCTTCAAACGCCATTTCCGTTTACGACGAACGCGAACGACTACAGTTTACTGACACGCATTGTCTGGAAAATCGCCTACTTCTTCCTTTTCACATCTCGCGTCACATGACATGTGCCTCTACGCCACGGTAAAATAGTTCCCCTCTCCTCCAATCAGGGTTGGAGATATCAGCACAGTCTCCGAACGTTTTGATCTTACCTTGTATAATTAAGTATATATAAATAAGTATATAATGCGAACGTAGATAATATCATACTCCATTTCCAAATCGCCTCTTTTTATTTAACTAAAATCATTTTCACAATACAAATAAAATCTCTAAATCACAAAATGGGTATCACAATGCCCCATATCTTCCGCAAGCAACTTAATTTTTAATCCAAAGAGAAGGACACATGATCTCCGTTGAAGTGCAGACGGTCCATTACGATGACTGAATGCGATGGCTTTACAAAATTACAAAAATTACAAAATTACAAAAACTAAAATTATTTATGAGCTCGAAAAAAAAAATGTTTTTGTTAGAATACTAATATATATGGGTATTTTTAGCCAAATTATAGAATTGTGCTAATCAAAGTTTTTCGGATACGACGATGAATATATTAGATGACGTAAAAAATGCAATTTTTGATGCTTATTTTTTAAAATAAATAAATATGAAGGAATTGTCCAACGGATTCAGTTCAAACATTGTTGGAAAAAACATGTCGAGACGGAAACACTATAATAATATTTTAGATCGCTAAGGAATGTAGGTGTGTGAAATATTTTAGATCGCTAAGGAATGTAGGTGTGTGAAATATTTTAGATCGCTAAGGAATGTAGGTGTGTGAAATATTTTAGATCGCTAAGGAATGTAGGTGTGTGAAATATTTTAGATCGCTAAGGAATGTAGGTGTGTGAAATATTTTAGATCGCTAAGGAATGTAGGTGTGTGAAATATTTTAGATCGCTAAGGAATGTAGGTGTGTGAAATATTTTAGATCGCTAAGGAATGTAGGTGTGTGAAATATTTTAGATCGCTAAGGAATGTAGGTGTGTGAAATATTTTAGATCGCTAAGGAATGTAGGTGTGTGAAATATTTTAGATCGCTAAGGAATGTAGGTGTGTGAAATATTTTAGATCGCTAAGGAATGTAGGTGTGTGAAATATTTTAGATCGCTAAGGAATGTAGGTGTGTGAAATATTTTAGATCGCTAAGGAATGTAGGTGTGTGAAATATTTTAGATCGCTAAGGAATGTAGGTGTGTGAAAATTTTCCCACATCGTTGTAAATCGGGATAAAACATAAAATAACTAAAGCACCAATTTAAAAATTAAATAACGCCGAGTTGCACCTATTCGGGTCCTGAAGTACCCATGTGCCAAATTTCAAGGTCGTACTAAGCTCAGATTTCCCTCTGCAGATTGCACAGACACACACATCTCCCTATATTATGTTAGAAAAACCTTCCCTCAGTCTGCCTGTTAAAAACGCTTGGCGATAAACTTAGCGAAATATTGCTTTGGCGACGTTTGAAATTGCCCAAATTGGTAAAAATGACGCCAAAATAACGAAAATGACACGTCATTGATGAATTAATTATTAAAATATGTTAATATGGATTATATTGTTTAACGAATGCCAGCGATATTACTCGTCAAGTTACATTTGCGTTAATTTAGTACTTTAAAATAGTTTTATATGTCGTTCTCCTGAAAAGTGACGAGTTTTAATGCACAAATTAACGCTAAAATATGGTTTCGTGGATCTTGTATACCATTATTTCGCCGTGAAAGAAGCAAAGTCATTGCATAATGTACTGAAAGTCACGTCTTGTCTATATCTGAATTTTCTTTTTTAATTTTGCGCCTGGTTGTATTTTTTAAATAACACCAAGTTGCTAAAAGTTCAAAACAAACAACTATCGTTCAATAGTTACATATTTTATTCGCTTTGTTTTCAAAAATTGCATAAACGAACCATTTACTTAACCTTTTGCTTACGGGTGGGACAGCTTCAATGCCAAACGAATAACCTCACAAAAAGACAGGTTTTTGACATACCCTATCCCCAACAGTTCGATCCCTTTTGCAGACATTGGCGTCCATGAACGCCAATATCTTCAAAGGGGTCTGCAGTGTTGGTATTGACGCTGTCCCACCTGTAAGCAAAAGGTTAAGAAAGTACTGTTGTTTCTTCTTTTATTTCTCGTTTCAAGCATTTGTGAAACATCAAAATGTATGGACACGTGCTAATTTAGGAAAAACTTTAAAACGAAATAATAAAGACAACCAAATCTTGTAAATTAAAATGTCTTCAATAATAACATCTTTTATAACGTAATTAAAATTCCAAATCCAGAGGACTTTTGGACGTCACTTTCATGAGTGTCAATGTAAATTGTTTAAGATGTGACGAACATGAGCTGTTATGCACAGCCTACAATCGTGAGACAAGGTTTGTATATTGATTCTTTTAAATTCAGTGCATTTAAAAAAATACATTTAAATTACAAAATACATAAATGACAGTAAATCATAAAATACAGGGCAACCAATGCGTGTTAAACTCTGTTAGGCCTAAATAACCTTTCGATTATTATTTTTTTCAGTTTTCATTATAATTTATGTTTACTAACGATCCTAAAATTTATAACGTAATAATTTATAACGAATAATTTATAACGTAACTATAATTTATGTTAAACTAACGATCCTAACTGGTTCGGTTATTAGACGAATCATCGACCTAGTCAGCATTGTCTGCGTTCCTACGGGAGAGTAGGAATAAGTTTCGGATCGGGAGGGTTCAGTTTTTCCGTTCTTGTCATGTGCTGGTCTTGTCTTGAGTGTGTTGGTCTTGAGAGAGTGCTGGGAAGGAAAACTCAATGAATACAACGATGACTAGGAAAGGTCTAGTATGCGGGGTTTGGTTATAATACGAGGCGAGATAAAAAAGTCCAGTGATAATCATAAAAACTTTAGAATCGTCTTCATTTAAGAGTTATGATCAGGTCAGTTAATGGCAGTATCTTTTATATATTGTAAATTATTATGGACATGTGCAATAACAATTATTGCTCATGTCATCAATTGCTTTCAACAGCCAGATGCTGTTATTTCTGTGAAGTGCACAATAAATTTAATTTGAATTTCTCAGTGCAGTCCTTGGACCGAACGGTCTAAGTATCAAAGAATTTGAGTTTGAGTTAAGTCACTTTGGACGTATCGAAGATCCATCCTCAAGAACGACCTCTAATGAGGATAAAGAGACATTTGGTCTTTACAACCCCTATATAATTTTCTGGATATATAGTCTATTTCTCTTTACTTATGACGACATATTTATTGGTTGCTCTGAATTTTATGATCTACTGTCATTTATGTATTTTGTAATTTAAATGTATTAAATTTAAAAAGATCAATATGCAAAATATTGTCCCACGATTGTGGGCTGTGTATAAGAATCAAACTGAATCAGTGTATAAGAAAGCTTATGTTCGTCAGCTACAATTTACTATGCCACTGATGAAGGGCGTACTGATTTCCGAAAGCGCTCTGGGTTTGTAATTTTAAATACGTCCCAAACGGTATTACTATTAAAGACCTCTTAATTTACCAAATTGGGGGGGGGGGGTCTTTATTATTTCGTTTTAAAGTTTTTGTGAGATATTTATTAAGAAGAGACTATATTTTTCACAGTAGCCAAAACTAATCACTTCCATGGAAAAGCATAATTCACCAAACTGCAAAATTTCCTGAAAATCAGAAAATTAGTTATTAAGCTATACCTGTATCAAAGTTCTCCTTACTGCAGAGAGATATAGGAAAAATATAAACCTACGCCAAAGTTATATAATCCATTCCATATATTAAATGCTATTAATAATTAAAAACTAACTGTAACTGTAATATCTAATTTTTGCTGTATTAAACCAATGGTTTCAATTTAAATCCACGATATTTAAAATCCAAAATTATATCCATACTTCTTGCAATATATCGGTAAAAGGTACTCTAAATTAATATCCAAAATGTATTCTGTTACTATGGAAACCATTTAGTAAATGTATGTATCATGGATGTATGAAGACAAAACTGAGCAAATGGCAGGTATAGCTTCCACGGAATATTCATGTTAGCTATACCCGAAATATAGAATAAATGCAGATAGAGAAACGGACAGATTCTGTGCTAAAATAGATTTATGTGTAATTGTAAGGAAAGTCATGTATTTCAAACATCAGATATTTTTATACGCAGTTAATACTTATTTAAGAGCAGTGTACTTACAACTAACGCGAATATCATCGGCCCCGTAATAAACCAAACGAACGGCGAATGTCCATATCCTCTCCAACAAGGACTTGGCGAGTAAAATGACATCAGTAACAACCAAGAACCAACGCAGATCAATGGAATACCTAAGAGACGATAAATAAAGTAAACAAATCTGTGAAAATGCAAATTCTGTTAATCACAAGATAAATAGAAAACAAAATAAACAAATATGCCACAATTCGAAATTCTATTAATCAAAAGATACGCAGACAAATAAAGTAAAAAAAATGCAAGACGTAAAGTTAATCACATCTCAGTGGTTTAGTTGACGATATCTTTCTGATATTGTATATTCCTTTTGACATAGAATCTTACAAAATATGTAATTAATTTTAATGAATATTTTTACGGCAAGTCCTACGATCCCATATTTTAGTTTATTATAATTGCTGTAATATCCCTAAGAATGGTATACACTTAAATTCACAGTCAACTTACTTTTTCTTTCATGCAGCGCAAAATGATGCACCAAAAAAATAAGAGCAAGCCATTCCAACAATAAAACTTCTTTCAAAGGACAAGGAAGGCATAATTCCTCTTTCAAAAAAAGTTCTACAATGTAATAGTCAACGGGAATGTCTTATGAATGAGATATAGCGTTTTATATGCAGAGTTATATTCTAGAGGTGGCGGGGAAAAGCACATATTCTAATTTTTAATAACATACATATTTGGTTTAAAAAATTTATGACCTTCGTTGTTAAAAAAGCACGTCAGTTGGACTTCTATGATATTAAAGAAAGAGAACCTTAAACACCTATTAGATCTCGCACGGATTTCAGTGGAGTCATGAAATATAAATTAAGAAAAATTAATTTTTATTTAGCTTATAAATATATAATAATCTCCATAAGACTTTAATCTGTATTCTGAAAATTAAAAATTTAAATTTAAAAATAGTTTTGAAAGTATCAAAATTTTCATTCCTCGATATTTCAAAATCCCTGTTTTTGACTTAAGTGTTTTTTTCCGCCAGCTCTAGAATAATGGCAGTGTTATATAAGGTAGCGTCATATAAGGTGGCGTTCAATATAAGGTAGCTGAGTGATTTAAGCGGTCGATCAGCAAAAGCAGTTGACTCTCGTGTCATGATCTCGCCCCCCCCCCCTAACATCTGATGGTTTCACACACATACACATCACATGGTCCGGCCACACATGTGGTCTGGGTCTTCAACACATACACATGGTTTCAGCACATGCTTTCCCTATTTAATGCAATGAATGTATTTAAAACGCAGTGAAAAAATTATGTTTAAGCTCTACGGCATAAATTTTTTAACGTTAAATTGGATATTGGGCATTTTCTTCGAGTGACAACTTGCAAAATTATTTCAGAGTACCCATTAATTTACATTTCTCGCAACTCTAAATTGACAGTGATTAATATTAATAGTGATTAATATTAATCCATAATGAGTAATAAAGTCCATATATTAAAATATTTTATTGATTAATGGATCCATTCGGCGAGAAAAGAGCTTTTGTTATATTATATAAATGACTATTGACGAATGGTTAGGCGTTAAAATACAAAACTATTTCTCAAAGTATTATCGCTTGTGAATGGAACGAACTAAATCTACGAGAATGACGTTAACAAATGCATCGCACACTATTACATATGGAAAGTGAACGTATTTCGCAAAAATTAATAATTTTCAATTCTGTGGTGTTTTTAAATAAATTTATTTGAAAATGTGCAATGTCTCGAGAACGGGTCGTACTAGCGTTCTAAAATTTTGTGTCGTTCGTTTTCTGATAAAATATTACATACGAAATTGCGTAACATTATTGAAAGTTTTTATTATTTAATGTTTTTTTCGAAATTTCATTCGAAAATTCGATTGCGTTTAAAATCAATAGCGTTCTAATACTCACTTATTGTAATATTTGTACGAAACTTCATTCGAAACGCTCCATTTGTTTGTGAGATATCGCGCGCAGACATACACACGCACGCACATATACACACTACCTCAGAAACCTTCTATTTGACGTCATGAGGGATACTTGAAATGTACTCTTCCGTCAAAGACTCGAATTCGAATTTTCGACCCCGTCATAATACATTCCCTATATGCATTATATTATACATATAAGGAAATAGGACATTATACTATGTACAGGGTGATCCAAAAGTTCGGAGCAAAAGTAAAACGCTATAAAAATATCTATGGGTAGGAGAGCCATGCGGTTTGCAGATTCGTGGTGGGAGATTTCGCATGAAAAAAAAATAGTTCAAAATCTCGACACTAGGGGCACTGCTGCAAAGAAAACAATGCGAGATAATAATTGTGAAAAGAGATATTTTATTTCACCATGATTTACAGCTATAAGGGCTGAATGTGTCCACCCCCACATTCCGGTACTGAGTGCAGCCGTGGTATTACGGCTGATATAGCATGAAACAGCATATCAACGGGAATGGCTGCTACCTCCTGTCGTAAGGCGTCTTTCAGTGCTGGTAAGGACTGGGGATTTCCTCTATAGACCCGTGATTTTAGGTATCTCCACAATTATAAATCACAGGGTGTGAGATCTGGGGATCTCGCAGGCTATTCATATGTGCTATGCCTGCTCAGTAGGCGATCGGCGCTAAACGTTGACCGTAGCAACTCCATCATTTGACGTGCCGTGTGGGGTGGTATTCAATAATGTTTTTGTCTGATCCTAATTTTGCGTTGCGTGAGCGATATGCATGAGTCACCCCCATGGCTTTATCTGTAGCAGCACCCCCTAGTGTTGAGATTTTGAACTAATTTCTTTTTCATGCCATACAAAATCCTCCATCACGGTGAATATTAAGCCGCAAACCGCATGTCTCTCCGACCCACATATATTGTTTTTATCGCATCTTACTTTTGCTCCGAACTTATGAATTACCCTGTATATATGGAAAGTAATAATAAAAAGTGGACTTCTGTTTTCATCCTTCTACTTTTTTAAATTTTTACTTGATGTTTTGAAATTTTTTTTCACGCTGCCTATTTCATTATCATAAACGAACATTCCAGGTGTGGCGTGATTATGCCTAATAGATTTTGAATCAATCTATAAATAGATTAATTTTTTAATTAATCTATTTATAGATTTTTTCTGACTAGAAGCAAGTGGAGAAGATGTTTTTGCAAGCATTGGTTTTCCTGCTGTATCCACTTACGGGCTACATAGAGTACTCACGCAGAAACTGTGAAGCCTGTGACACTACAGACTGGCCCTGATTAAGACGTAGGCCCACAAAGTCTGGGCCTAGGGCCTCCAAATTTTAGGGGGTCCCAAAATCATCCTATAATTGTATCCTAAAGTTAAACATTGAACATACTCCCACTGTTGATACATGCTTCAGAATTCTTTTAAGTATGCCAATTTCAAATTCTTCTAGTAAACGTTCTTCCTATGCATTTAAAAGAATAAAAAACTTTTTGTGATTTAAATTATGACAACATAAACTCAGAAATTTCATTTTATTGGCTCTGGAGTATAACATAACGTCAAAACTTGAAATTGAAGATGTTATTATGGTCTTTACTGAAAGAAGAAGTAGGAAAATCATTTATGAATTAATTTGTCGAATTTATCGTTATTTATTGCATTTCTTGCCTAATATTTAGCTTCTTAAATCCAACTTTTAAACGTGCTATTCATCCAAGAAGGGAAAATAAATATTGTAGTTTTTAGTTTCTGAGAAATTCGTAGAGTACAATGTCGTTTAAAATAGATATTTTTTAAAGTTGTAATTAAGTTGCTGTTGCTTTTCTTAAGACTGTGCTGTACTTTTACACCTAACACTCTCAATAACGCTTTATTTGTGTGTGTGTAAAAGTACTGACATGGAGAAAAGTACAATATTTTTATTTTTCCCTTGTGGAAGCTATAGTGGGAATGGAGAGGCCTTGAAAGAATGCTGTGCCTAGAGCTTCAGACTCTGACCCTGACTATAGAAAGTGTTAAATAAGTAGTTAACTGCTATAGGTTTAGTAGTATTTATACAGAGTGATCGCAAAGTTTTTTAACAAAAAAAATGGAAGGGTGACAACACACATCAAGATGAACAATCTTTGCAATGAAACCCAGGGCAACATTCCATTCATAGTGCCAAAAAAGAGTAACGTTACATATCTACGTTGATCCTTCAACAAGGAAAACACCTTTATCCGGAAAATCATTTGCAATAGTCACAACTAGCAAGTTTGGGTCTAAGAAAATGAACACGTTACTGACCCACGTAAACAACAGTAGAAATTTGCCGTCAACATCTGGGCGGGTTTCCTTGGTGATTGTCTGGGGGTTGTCTTATCTCTTGCCAGAACGTCTGACCGACGCAGCGTACCCTGTGTTCCTGGATCAAGTGCTTCCCAACACCGCTCACCAGACTGAGGAACATGTGATTTATGCACGATGGGGCTCCAGCACACTTTTCTACTGAGGTCCCATATTTCCTAAATACGACTTATCCAAGGCGGTGGATTGGACGTGGTGGTCTAATGGCTTAACCTCCAAGCTCCTCCGACCTTAATCCACTGGACTTCTTTTGGGGACACGTGAAAAAATTGGTGTACGGGGAGACATCTGTGGACTCTCTGGGAGATCTCGTCGCGAGAATCGTCATTGCTGTGGATAAGATCAACGCCACACCAGGAGTCTGCGACAGTCTTTAATTTGCAGGTGTGGGCTGTGCAACGACGCCCTCGGACGCCCCTTTGAGCAGCTACTTTGAGTCTTTATTTGATACGAATGGAAACGTGAAACTCCTAAATTAGTTAAGTCTCTTTTTTCACTTTTGAAGGATCAACAAGGATATGTAACTTTACTTTTTTCTGGCACTCTGAGTGGAATACTCCTCTTTTCTGTTGAAATAGTTTACTATCACCCTGTATACAACTAAGATATTAAAAAAAATCTATGACGAATGCTCATTCATCGATGTCCAGAATTCAAGCTGAATCAGAATACACTTCCCTAAGCACGACATCAAGAGTTTCCATCGAAATTATTATTAAGGCGCAATTAAAACACGAAACGTTCTTTTACGAAATTGTTATGGCATTCTTTTCCGTCGAATGTCGTAAATGAGCCATTAGACGGATGATTTATGGAACATCAAGCAATAAGGCCCCATTAATTTTCTCACAAATGCGTTATTCCAGAATATTATTTTGTCAGAATAGGGGGATATCGAAGTTTTAATTAAAAAAGAACGGCGTTCACTCACCGGCGCGGGAAAAAGTTTAGAATAATTACAGTATGTTTCTAGCAGAGAAAGTTAACTTTCAAACACGAGAATTATCATGAAGCAGTAAAAAATAAAATAAGTTGTCTCAAATGTCAAGATATGAGTTTAAATAAAATCAGCTAGTTCAATTTGCCCAAAGTTTTAAGTTTGATGTTCTAATTTCCTTACATAGTACATATAATAATATAAAGAAAAAATATTGTGTAGGATCAGAAATCCGAATTCCGTTTGGACCGATTTACCAAGTTGAGTATTCCAGAATATGAATAAACAATTTTTACTTTTCCTATAATACATATTATCTCACAAAAACACCACTTCATGGTAAAAAAAACTCTGAAAGGTACAAAAACAAAAACCTCCTAATGCAGTTATAAAACTTCAAAATAAAGGAGGTTTTAATTTCTACTTGGCAGAGAGTTTTTAACACTTTCCAGCATAGTTTAAAAGTGTTTATGACTTTGGTCATTCTGTCTGTCTGCCTGTTTGTCTGTCCGTTGGCATGATAACTTCTGTAAAAATGACTTTATCGAAATAGCATTTTAGAGAAAGTAAAAAGGCCGTAGTGAAAATCGAAAAAAAAGAGCCATTTAAAAATTATTTTTCTCGGGTTCTACCGAATCATTCTACTTTTTTATTTCAGCTATTTTTTCGAACCAACAAATCCGAAGTTCTTTTCTACTTTCGATTTCTTGGATCTCATGCACTGACGAAGGGGATCCAACATATCCTCGAAATAGCTGTACACTGCACTATTGTGTTATTTGTGCTTATATACGTTACTAAAGTTCCTTATTATGGATATATTTAATAAACTATTTTATGCTGTTCATTTTATTTTAGATTATTCTTTGTGGGCCGATTTACGTAATGAAGTTACCCCACATGTATTCGAACATAATTAAAGCTTTTTCTATCACTGTAAGTTTATACAATAGAGTCCCGATTATTCGAGCTAATGTGGGCTGAATTTAAGCTTAAACTCGGTTGAAAAGGCAAAAGCTTCGTATTCTGCACTGTTTAGAGTCGACATTTGCAACAATGTTCCCCTCCCCTACAAGATATTCTCCATTCCTGCCATTAAAGAAATATGTAACTGTAAGAAAAATAATATATACAAAAAATACATATGTATTTATGTGTTTATTTGTTTAGTACATATTGAACATGCTCGATGTATTCGCATCCCGATATTCTTAAATGCGGTGGTCTCAATCGGCTCAATTTAGGCTTTCCATATGCGAAATTCTTGAGCCTTCTCTTGGACACATATTATCTTACTCTTTAGTTCTACTACTTTTCTTCGCTCACTAAATGTATAATTATGCCATCGATCATATTCTGTTGCTCATCCTCATTCACTCAATTTTGTATTTCTTCTACCGTTAAGGGTTTTGAAACTGAAAGAATCTTTACTAGCTCTCTGAGTGAAGATTATCTTCATTATTATCTTTTTTTCATGTTTCAAAAATACTCATCTCCTTCCTCGGTTTCGAACTTGAAAAGTTTTTCAGGTCTTTAAGGTAGTATTTTCTTTCAGGTCTTCAGGTACTTCTTTTTAAATCTTCAGATCCTTCTTTTCGGGTCTTCTTCAGAAAGTGATGTCAGTTAAAATTATTTAGGAGAAAAAAAATTTTTTTTTTTCAGTGTCCTCTCCTTATACAACAGAAGCACACGAAAAAGTAAAAAAAAAATAATAATAATCACATGCAGAATTGACTCCTATTGAGGGTGTACGCATATTTAATTCAAGACAATATAAATCTCCTCATTATGTAAAATTAATATTATGCGAAATTGTCGAAGGGAAATGGGGGTGTAGGCAGATAAAACAATTTCAGCAATTTTGCATAGCATCAATTTCAGATACTGGTAAGATTTAAGTAGTATTGTTCTGTACTGAATCTAATTACACCCTCATTTGTCTTCGACCATTTTGTGTTACATCAACTTTAAATAATGTTAAGATTTATATAGTACTAACAATATACCGGTTTTTCATACGGAAAATATAATATAACGAAACTTAACATTCATAATTATGCGTAAATTCCTATAGTATTCAAAATGGCTTTGTTATTCAGAATATTCTATTAAAATATTTAATTTAATTCTTCTAAAAATGTATAAGAATCTCTGCACTCAATATACAAAATTATCTTTACAGGCAGATCTGACGAATTTATTTTCATAAAATGTAATCTTAATTATGAAAAAATATCTTAATTATACAAATCTTAATTCTGACAAATGAAAGATATTATCTAGGAAATCGTACTTAATTATGCAAAAATATTGAATTTTCACCAATTTGGTGTCATTTTGATGAATTTAGCGTCATTTCATCAATTTGGCGACATTTTCGTTAATTTAGCAAGATTTTTAAAAGTCACCAAATGTATCGCCAAGTGGGACTGTAGAACAGACAGTCCCACTTGGTGACAAATTGACGAAATATCATTACAATACTATCCCGTAACAAAACACAAATAATTTCAATGATTTTGCGCAATTTTATTAATTTCAAGATATTTTTATGGATTTAGCAACGTTTTTATCAATTTGGTGACATTTTAAAAATTCGCGAAATGTGTTACTAAGTAGGACGGTCGGACTGACTACCGAAACATCATTTCAGTACTTTCTTCTGTCAAAACACAATTAATTTCATTGATTTAGCGTCGTTTTTATTAATTGGGCGACATTTATGTCAATTTGGGAACATTTAAAAGAAGTTTTCAAGTGAGCGATATCCTGCCACATTCGTAGATCTGAATTTGCAGATCTGAAGTATAAAACATCCTGATCCCGTTTGTATATACTAAATGAAAACACTAACATTGTATTAGAAGATATATCCGTGCTACTCTTATTCTGTTTCAACAGTCAGCTAAATGAGTTTATTGGCTAAACACAATATATGAGTTTATTGGCTAAACACAATATATGAGTTTTTCGCTAAACACAATATATAAGTTTAAAAACTCTTTGTTAAAATAAATGAAAGTGTTGTACTCAGTCCGTAATTAATATAATTAAAAAAATCTGATGTGGGCCGCACATGACTTTTCCTGTAGACTTATATCCACGTTCTTTTAATTCGAATTAAATTTAATTCACTTTTAATTCAATTTTCGTTCTCATTTGGTAACTGGACTTATTTTCAAAGGTGGCGTAGAAAAAATACGAAAAAACAAAAATATCTCGAGAACGGCTATTCCTAGTGTAATGGGGTTGGTCTTATTATTTTCTTCGTTAAAAATTACGTTAAATTAGAATTTTATGAATATATTTCAGCATACGTAGTTTTTTATTTTAGATTTTGGTGATTTTTGCGGGCCATTTTGCAAAAAAAGGCAGGTTATTTTTTTCGATTCATACCAAAATCTAATCAGCACCAGCGTGTCCCACAAGTGACTTACCTACCAAATTTTGTGGAATTCGGTCTATTAGTTTTTCAGCTAGAGTGGATACAAGCTTTTGCGGGCCATTTCGCAAAAAATAGCGGGTTCTTTTATCTCGAATCGTACCCAAAACTAATCAGCACGAGATTCGCCCACAAGTGACTTAACTACCAAATTTTATGAAATTCGGTCAATTACTTTTTGAGTAAGTGTGGATACAAAATCTGGACGGACAGACACACAGACAGACGTCACTCTAAAAATAGTTTTTTCGTATTCTAGAGGTTTCGAAACGTGTAGATCCGTCGAAAACTCGAGTTGCGATTTTCGACATGATTCCAATACTTTCCCTATACATTACCATGTATTGCAGGGAAAGTAAAAATCTGATGTGAGCAGCACATGACTTTCCCTGCAGACTTATATACACATTCTCTTTATTTTAATTAAATTTAATTCACTATTAATTCAATTTTTGTTCTCATTTGGTAACTGGACTCATTTTCAAAGGTGGCATACAGAAAAATCGAAAAAACGAAAATATCTCGAGAACGGCTAGTCCTGGTGTAAACGCGTTGATCCTAGTGTGAGGCGTTCTTTTCTTTGTTAAAAATTACGTATAAAACAAGGATTTAATGGATATATTTCAGAATACGTAGTTTTTTATTTTAGATTTTGTCGATTTTTGCGGGCCATTTTGTAGAAAAAGGCAGGTTACTTTTTTCCGAATCGTACTAAAATCTAATCAGCACCAGAGTGACCTATAAGCGACTTATCTACCAAAGTTTGTGAAATTTGGTCCATTAGATTTTCAGCTAGAGTGGATACAAGGTTTTGCGGGCCATTTAGCAAAAAAATGCAGGTTCTTCTTTTCCGAATCGTACCCAAAACTAATCAGTACCAGATTCGCCCACAAATGACTTACCTATCAAATTTTATGAAATTCAGTCAATTAGTTTTTTAGCTAGAGTGGATATAAAATCTGCACAGACAGACAGACAGACACACAGACACACACACAGACATACACACAGACGTCACGCTAAAAATAGTTTTTCGTATTCTAGAGGTCTCAAAATGTGTAGATCCGTCGAAAACTCGAGTTGTGATTTTCGGCATGATTCCAATACTTTCCCTATACATTACCATGTATTGCAGAGAAAGTAAAAAGCAAACCGTCCATTCATAAGATATATTTTTATACCCATTTATTTATTATTCAAATTGAAAAAATAATAATAAAAATTAACAAACATATTTGATTTAATTTCAATGCTGAGCAACATAATATATGAAAGAACATATCTCATAAAATGTTGATAATTAAATAACCATTTTGATTTCTTAATACTTTTCATTGTTGAGTAAGAGGCTGTGAAAAATAAACCATAGTGATAGAGTTTCCATTTAAATTCATGTTTTAAACCTGCGATTTTCAAAAGTGACTAATAAACGCAATAAACTCCGGCGAAACTCGAAGATAGAGTTTTAAATCACTTTCACATTTTAAATCAGCGAATTCCAACCCTTTTCGTTTAGAGGAACCATGGAATTAGATATGAGAATTCCTATGAAAATTTAGCTTTTGATTAATATTTAGACAATCCCTGGTCATAGAAACTCGAAACATAGACTAAATTTTAAGTGGGGCTATTCCAAGTCTACCCGTAAAATTTTATTAAATTTGGTTTAGCCGTTCTCCCGTGATGATGGGACAAGCATACATATATACATACATACAGACAGACAGATTTTAAATTTTATTTATATAGTATTGATTTGAATAAAATCTGTCTACACGGTTTAATTTTGTGTGTGATTAAAATTTATTTTCTACTTTTTCGTACGCTTTTCTACTTTTCGCCACTGTTGGTAGGGGAACACATTGAAATTCTTGCTTTTATTATTATTTATTTTTTATCTTCCATTATTTACGTAATTTACGTTCAAATCAATGTAGTATTATACATGGATTGACGAGTCAAAACCAGGAAAACATTTCATCCGAAGACACTGAATCGTCATTTGCAAAGAAAATGCATTTAAAAGTAGTGGCGGCCCGTGTATAGGCACTGTGGCACTGCGGGAACGACAGTGCTCTCTCTCCCTCGCAGCCTCGCTTGCAGCTTCCTATGTGCGCATGCGCTCAACAGTCAAACACCGCTCTCTCTTCCTCGCAGCCTCACGTGCAGCTTCTTATGTGCGCATGCGCATGCGATATATTAAACAACATGCACATGCAATATATTAAAATACAATATATTAAAATAAATTATTATTACTTTATATATTGTATTACAATACAATACGCATACGCATGCGCAATGGGAGGAATGGCGCATGCGCACATAGGAAGCTGCACGTGAGGCTGCGAAGAAGAGAGAGCGGTGTTTGACTGTTGAGCGCATGCGCACATAGGAAGCTGCAAGCGAGGCTGCGAGGGAGAGAGAGTACTGTCGTTCCCGCAGTGCCACAGTGCCTATACACCAGCCGCCACTGTAAAAAAAAGGGCGAAACACAGTCATGACGTAACGATGGAATGCAATGATGTAAAGCTTTGATATATATAAATGTTCCGCGAGTTGAACCTGTGTGCCGAGTTTCAGCTTTCCACGTGATCCGGGAAGCCGAGAACGATCCCGTAAAAGATGGCGTACGTGAATGACGTAACGATGTAACGTAATGACGTAAAAGTTTATAGATTAAAATGTTCCATGACAGGTTTGAGTTTTCTGCGTGTTCTGCGAGCCGAGAACGAGCCTATAAAAATGAGGTGTAAGTAAATTTTTTAACGACATGAACAATTTATAGATTAAAATAATCTGCGATATAAAACTGTGCGCCGAGTTTCAGTTCTCTATCAGCTTTGGGAACTGAGAATGAGCCCGTCTCGGATGCTGAATGAAGGAACAGAGTCCACGAGAAATTAATACAAGGTGTAGGGAAAAAAGAAGACAAAACTGAAGCTCGTATAAATGAAACTCGTTTGTACTTGCATTTAAGAGCCTGATTTATAATTTCAACCTATTTTTTTCTCATATTTTGTTTAGCATGTTTTCTTGTTGGTTTTAAGGTCAGTTCAATGCTGTAATGTTTATTGGTTTTGTGTAAGAAAGAGTTTGTACCAATAAAACGTCACTAAAGGGAAAAAATAAAATAAAATAAATACGACAATGGAAGATCTACTACCAGTACTTTACAGTACTTTCAGATACAATTAAAGTACGAAACATATTTCGCTTAGTCTGTTTTCTTACTTGTTGGTTTCAAGGTCAGTTCCATACTGTAATGTTTCGCGCAAGAAAGAGTTTGTACCTACCAAACTTCACTAAAAGACCAAAATAATAAAATAAATATGACATCCACTGCCAGCACTTTAGAACCAAACACGAGTTCTTTCGTGGAATTATTATGGCATTCTTTTCCTTCACTATCGTAAAGAGCCATTAGGAGATGATATATGGCACTTCCAAGTTAAAAGTCGCCACAAATATTCCTGGAAATAATCGACTGAAGAATCCTTTTCTCACAATATTAGGATTATTGATAGTTTAATTGCGGAACAGCTTACTTAGCAAAAGTTTAGAATAATTGCAGAATGTATCTAGCTAAAATATTTTGTGAATAGTTTTTCCAAGACGAAAGTATTCCAGTAGAGATGAAAATAAAAGTTGCTAGGACAGGTGAGATTGAAGAGAAAGAAACAATTTATATCAATAAGATTGGATTCATTTTAACCGTATCCGCTGATTCAGTATCCGCGGTTTCAGTTACCCGCAGTTTACCGCGGCTTTATAAATTACTGGAAAATTAAAAATAAAACAAGTTCATTAGTTTCAAACCAAAATTGGGTCTGCAGTCTTTGAGTAGAACGGCGGGCATATTATTTTTCGAATATTTTGTTTTATTGCAGGTTATGTACAGGTACGTACATAGAAAAACTATCAACCAATGTGTAACAATAACACATTTTTGCATCGTTTATGTAGAGCTTTGAGGGAAAGAATGATTTTTATGAATGATTTTGTATATCGTACCTTGAAAAAATGCATATGATACTATACAGTACAAGTTGACTGTATTTTTTCATTGCTCTATCATTTCTTTAGGATTCTTAGAAATTCTGACTGAAACGTGGCAATATTTTACTTTCATACGTACGATAGAGAGAAAGAGAGAAAAAGTACATCGTAAATATACGATGTAGTGTAGAGAATATACACTTTATTCAGGACTCGATTCAGCGATGAGGGCAGCTGCCCCCGCATGCCCTTGCGCTTGTCAGACCCTCACTTTATTATTACTTTATTTAATGTTGGTAAAGTCTTATTGTGCGCAATTTATCAATTGAACTTTACTACTGTATTTATGTATGTTGCAGGAATATCACGTTATAATATAGCATTCGGTATTACGTGCGGTTCAATGTAACGAAGGTATGTCTTAGAACGTATTACCCGCGGATGCACTACTGTATATTCATTTTTAGAGGGGCTTACACATCGAGGTAGTATATATAGAGAGAGCTTGAGGGTTGCAATCGTCGGCAAAGATAAAGGCAGGCGTTGTACGGACAAATTTCCCGAGAACGCATTTTCTCCCGACTGTGACCCTATACATTTCAATGGCGATTTCTAACCGAAAGCGTACTAGAGAAATATAAATGGTAAAATAATGGTTACGCACTGTTGTGCTTACGGCTGCAAGGAAAAGCACGTAAAAGGAGGACTTTACTCTTTTCATAGGTAATTTTTTTTTATTATATATCTTACAAATATAGTTAAAAAGTAATTTTGCTTAAGTGGTGTATTTCATTTAGTTATTAATTTCATTGCTTTTAATGCTGTATTATCAGAGGTTTTGTCTTATTTTTGGTGTTTGTGATATTGCAGAAGACTTATAATATCATTCCAACACTTTGGAGTACTCAAAACATTTGGAAAAAAAAACATTTGGAGTACTTTGCTGATAGTTATAGAGTTATTTTCGGTATCCTCGTATGTTTTCCCTTCGAGGTAGAACTTGGCGACGGTTGGTGACTCGCAAGATTGGGTGCCTAGGAAAGAAAAATAAGAGTTTAGGTAATGAGCGTAAAGACGTCGAAAGCCCAGACCGTGTCGTATGATAAAATTTTAAATTGTCGTAAAATAAAATATATTAGTTTACATTCATTGAAAATGTCAGCTAGATTTTACATCATAACTTTTCAGTGCATTTTATATAAAGATATATGATCTGAAATATGAGCATGATCTCATTTCTAGTTCAGAGTAAATCGTACTTAATAACTATTACTAGTTAGCATGGAAGCCCATAGAGGAAGACAAGGGGACACTTCAAAATCACAAAGGCGGACATCCAACTAGTCGATGCTGTTAATTTTATCTTTGAGTTTGCCCCCTCCCCCCTCTGGATAAATTCTATAGGTGCCGATGCTGGTTAGAATTAATTTCATATAAACATCTTGATTCAAAAGATATATTTTCCCCCGTTCACAAATTAAATATCAAAGGACGTTCATCAAACTCCCAGTGTTTTCAAGAAGTATTTTGGTATTACACTAGCAATCTATTAAATGAGCAATCTTAACTCTAAAAGAACCTCACATTCTCCTCATCATAATTTAAATGATAGGCTTCTTGATCTAGAAATAGCTCTACCAACATAAATATTTTTACTTACATCTTGTTTTATATACCAAAGTCATGTTTCAGCGACTAATATTTTAGTTGGTTTAATGATTTAGTTGTTTTTAAAATTTTAGAGATAATTTTGGATAGACTGATCTTCAATTTTTGCTATAAATTTTTAATATTTAATATAATTGTACAACATTTATTTTTATGCCACATTGAGTTAGCCCACTGTAATTGTGCTTACGGTCTTTTTAATTTTGGATGTAAGTTTCACAATAATTATTTAAAGCATATTTCAAACGAATTATTAGCAGCCAAATCTCTGAAACTATTATAATTAAATGCAATTTTTCTATTTTGTTCCGTAATATATTACAATCTTATTTATTTCCTATACTTTATAGAAAAACACTTTCAAACAATTTCCAGATTCTATGTGGATTAAACATACAAAAACCTTCCGAATACGTTTTGACAATTTAAAAATCATGGCTATTTCAATATCTGAGCCCCTATTTATGAATTTAGACATAATTTTGTATTTTATTCTGAAATGTCATTTTATATATGAAAAAATGCTAATAAAATTAAATATTTTATTATTGAAAATATTACATTGTTTTATATTTGACGGTACGCATACAATATATTAAAATAAATTAGATGTAAAAATGACTCAGTCGTATTACGCCTCAAAGCAGATATGGATACTGCTAACATAACTTTCAAAGATAAAGTTTATCTGGATAAAAGTGGAGAATTCCACATTTTAAGCAAATATGCACATAATTTTTTCATATACTTTATAATTGTTTTTAAATATATTATACATATTCTTCAATTTGTATACTTGTAATCTATTTCATATCATATTTTATTTGCAATTGTTTTGCAGTTCAATTTGTTTCACGAAATTGACTTCATTAACAAAATTTTTCTTTAGTAATAAAATTTTTTGGTAATAAAAATATTCTAATCCTATTACGTATTTTTCTTCATACATATTTTTTAAAATCTTGTATATATAATATGTTGAAGACCCAGACCGTCCGACTCGTCCAGAGGACTAAGAGCAACTATTTGGACGGCCGGGAGTATATATAATATGTGTAACAACTTCCCATTCATCCTCAACTTTAATAGGAGTTAAAAAAAACAGAAGGTACACGACACAGTTTAGGCGATAAATCGCCAAATCATGAATGGACTTCTCTTTTTCGACCAACAGCACTTGCTCTATGTTTGACCATGTTTCTAACATGAAGAAGTTTGGACCGTGCTCCCTCCATATATACTAACTCGTTGGGCTTACATTTTTAGAGTGTTTTCGTAAACCGAGGACCGAAGTGTGGGATTCATTTTATTTATAACAGTGGAAGTTTGTCGTTCTAAATCACAGAATCCACCTGTAAGGAGCTTTTCCCATCTTTTTTTTATTCCGAAAAAAATATTGGGAACGCCCCTTACAGGTGGATTTTATGTCTTTGAAATTAACTTTTAAAGCTTCGTGTAGGCCGAGCTCAATTGTATATGAATTTGATACCGGCTACGTGGAAGGACTGGAATTGTCAGTTCATAGACAAGTTTGGAAAATTGCGGCATATAGTAAGTTTTCTTGCTGTCATTGCAGATACCTGATATTCCATACTGAAGAGCGCAGAATAAACACGAAATGGGCCCATAAATGCTGTTATCTGCAAGGGGGTGTCTTCTGAACGATCGACCTGGTTGTTAAATGATTGAGAGTGCCGGCTGAGCGGGTAGAGTTCCGTGATTCGAATTTGGATTGGGACATGCGCGCTTTACATTAACACGCCGACAACTTAATAGGTAAGATTACAGTATAACACAGGCTTACCTATGGCAGCCATGTTGCATCGAAGTAAGGAATACCTTGACGACAAGGAGTGAGAACCAGCACCAGTGGAATGAAAAATCTTCTTGCTGAGCTCAGTGGTACGAAAATATTTTGGTGCATTTATTGCAGACAGCAGCCAAAAGCGGTATTTTTGATATTCAACAATTTATCCACTTTCTTCATCTTCCTTGTTCTTTTGGGTATCTAAATATTCATATCCATTTTCGGGAATTATTAGGACATTTTAAGGACGAACATCCTCCCAGTTTATTGCGAATTCATACCACAATGAACGTTCGAGTTACTGCGTTATAGTACATCAACATGTAAGTAAGATTCAAAATTCTCTTTATAGGACTCCTAGATATAATGGATAACTGAGATAAAGCTATAGTCCTTTTTGAAAAAAAAATGGACGGTAGCTTCAGTCCACTGGAGCCCAAATCGTTCTGTGTAATCGCGATACAACTCCTTCGGTGTCATACCTTTCATAAATGACTATACTATCATAAAAAACGTGTTATGATTTAGTGTATAGTATCACAAGCAGAATTTGATGACATTTTCACTGTTCAAAACCCTTAACACTTTATGCACCTAAAAATCTGGCCACTGTATGCTCCATATTCTAGTGAATAAACAAATTCTGTATATGTAACCCAACACAATTGCAGAAAAAGTATATGAACATTCTGCAATCAATAATGGACAATTTATCGGACTGAATATTTCTTCGATTCATGATACAAATAAACCAAAACCACATGCAATATGTCTGCATTAGACAGATGAGTGAGAGAAGACTACAACTCTCACCAGATTTATGAGAGAGCTGTAGGTAAGTAGACATTTACATATAGTAAAGCTACGTACAGTTGTAGTACATAAAGCTCTACGTACAGTTAGACTGGAAGTTGACAGCTATAGCTGTCTACTTATCTACAGCTGTAGGAAGACAGCTATAGCAAGCGCCTTTACAGGTGCTTACTATAGCTGTCTACTTAGAGGACAACTATAAGTAGACAGCTATAGTAAATAGCTTTACAACTGCTTACCATAACTGTCTACTTACGGTTGTTTATAACATTGATAAGAGATACACAGTACTCACCCCATCCTAAGGCATAATACAGCTTGAATGGTGGTTCTCTCTGGAAGACGGAAACGGTGATGCTACTGTGCAGAAGTAAACCCTCTACGAACATCCAATGGATACAAGTCATTGCAGAATACATCTTAAGTATTAACACTGCCTTGCACAGCCAGTCCTATATTAAAAGGTGGTACCGTTTGAAAATGATTTTGATGTACGCACAACTGTTTTTCATTATAGTAATCTATCCAAAATGCTCTTATAAAATGTGTTTGTGTATGTGAGTAAAAATCTTAGTAATACAACATAAAACAAAAAGCAACGGTTTTAACTAGTGTCATAAATTGAGCTTACTTTTTTTAAGGATAAGCGAGATGATTTATCATGAAGTCATGCTTGTAAAGCAATAATAAAAGAAGATGCCATTCTGTCTGTCGGTCTGTGTTGACTGTAGCGAAAAATCTAAGCATTATACAGCTATAAAATTCGGCTTGGAGTATCTCAGCTCATATTCCGTTTCTCCCAAGAGAATCATCTCATTGAGATTATTTTAAAATTCAAATTAATTTATTTTGTTATTAAATGAAGCGATGCTTTAAGAGATTTATTGGTACAAATAGGTTCCATAGCGATCGAAAATATTATCGTATCGATTCCATTTTAGCACCTTCGGTAAGATCGAAGAATTTTCAGGAGTTCGTACTGTCAATTTACGGATTTTCGTGAATTTTAAAATATATATACTTTTCGTGTTTTGAAAATGTAATCGATTTTAAAATTACGATAAATAAAAATTAACTGTTAATCCGATCTGTAGAATTTAACAGCAGTTCCTTTGAATATTATGCACTGCATCAAAACAAAAATGCTGTTTATTGAGCTATTAGTTCATTAATTATGATTTTTATAAGGCATTCATTAACTCATAATTCTTAAAATGTGTTACAGTAGACGAGTTAAACCCCATTTCGACCTTGTACGAGGCGGGGCGTTTTTTTATCTTTTTTGTTAATTTCCTTTCCAAGCGGGTACAGCAATTTTGCTTCCAAGATCATTAGAAATAATGTTCCTATATATACAGGTTAGCGCAACAACTGCCATCTGACTCCCAGTTAAATCAATGACAGTGCATGGCGAAAAAAGTTATTTTCTTGGCCCTTTTCCGATATTTCCAGAAAATCGAAACATTCTAGACTATTTTCTCTTGAATAATAGGTGTAATGTTTTGAAAGCACTTATTTGACTGCTAAAGTGTGTATCAAAAATCAGACATGTAATGTGCGCGCGTCATTGAAATAGCACGGGCAGACCAGAACTGACTGGACCAACTGGTGTCAAAATGGAAGTTGTGTCAGCATGTATATTTAGGAGCCTTAATGAGAGCCGGTTCGTGACGTCAGGATACGTTTCGGATGTGGATTTTTCTGTAACATGAATTTGACTGTTGCATTGTGTTTAAATTGTCTTGAGAAAAAATGCTGTTTGGAAACGAAGTGGATTTTATCAGTTTTCTCACTGTGCGAATTTAAAAGACTTCGTTCTAATATTTAAAATTTCGTATTATATAGCCATTTTGAGTGTTGTGCTAGAAAATAACACAAATCTCATCAAAATTCGCCGAGATAGCATTTAATATTTTGAATTTTACTTCTCAGGTAAATGAAATTTTCTTTCGTTTTGCATTCTGAATGGCGCAGTTTTGTTTTCTCAATGCGAAGTGTTCTGAAAACAACGTAAAATATGTTAATGTGATACTTTTGAATCTCAGCTTCTAATTATTCTAGAGCTTAGGTAAAAAATTATGCTACTTAGCTATCTACTTATATATTTAGTTATTTATTTATACAATTAGCTGTTTAACTTACATATTTAGCGTTTGATTTATATTTTGTTATAATAGCTGCAAAAAGTCGTGCACTCGAATGGCTTGTGCCCCTCGCACTTTTTAGGGTGTATTACGCAAGCGCAACACATTTTTAATGTTCTATACGGACGTTATACCGTAACGTCATACGAACGTCATACATATAACGTTCTATACAAATCATACTAAGCGTTGTTTGGCTTTCGAAAATTCGCTGTACGTTCGGGTGTCATTTCCATATTTCCATCAGATATTGGCATCTTAAAACCTCGGTACATTTTCTAGTTATATTATGAAACGTTATAATAACACTGAGAGTTTATTGGAAAGAAATGAAGAAAGAGCGTAGTGTTTGTTCCTAAAATGATTTTTAAAAGAAGAATAACCATTTCCCTGAAGACACGGTCCACTGACGGGAAGATTCCGGGCAATGAGATGGCCAGCATCATGATTGCATGAAGAATCAGAGACAGGACAAGGTTTCTGTGAACACGTATTCGAGAACACTGGAGGGTCCTGAAATGGAACGGAACATGCAGTTAAAGGGAGATACAGAAGTTTTCAAAGCTGAAAACGACCTATTTTGCTGTGAAAATCATTTTGAATAATAAAGGAATAGGTCTGTGCTTCTGTGTAGTCTGTAGCGGGAAATCGAAGCATCATACGACTGCGGGGTTTATGTTGGTTTTGTTTGTGTGGGCTAAACTTGACATGCGGTATTAATGCCCAGCACAACCTCCCGACATTTGTTGTTGTTGTTTTGTTCTCTAGGCAGAACGTTAACTTGCATAAAATAACATTTATTTACATTAAATTTCACAAATATATATACAGCATACTAATACTTTGCAAAGAGATTCTGCGGCAGGCGGATAAATCCTGATTGTTGGAACGTTAAGTTCGAAGCAGTCGAAAGGAGGTTTCGACTGCGTAGTTCCAAAGTTCGAGAGCAAGTCGACGGAGAGTCGACCGATCAAGTCGAGATTTTAGGAGCGAGTCTCTGTCCGAAAAGATAAAAGTTCTTTTCTAAACTGAATTTTGTATACGCCCCAGAAGGAGTGACCGACCATCTTATTGGTCGTCGTCGGTCTGGGGCTCATTAATGGGGGTGCCCCCATGCACGCCACGTGTTTTCGGTGTGCACCATCATATTGTTTTTCACACATGCCGGTGACGAAAATTATGGCTTTCACATGCCAACATACTGTCACCGGCGTTAAAGTTATGTGTAAATCCCCATCGGGAATCTTTGGAAGTCAAGCGTCCCAAAACAGGAAATGGTATGCGGTTTTCTCAGTTATCAGATACACAGAGAAAAGCCGCTTTTAGTTCGTTTTGGTGCAGGTGGCATAAATGGCGACAGTTAACCGCCACACGACTATAAAATTGGGTACACAGATACGTCGGGACCCGAATAGGCGTACTTCGGCGTTATTTTTCACATTTCGAATTATTTTTTTTAGTTAATTTATATTTTAGCCCGCTTTACAACGAATTGGACGACCTTCACACAAATCGTTCCCTTAGCGACATAAAATATTATCACAGCGTTTCCATCTTGACATCATCGAAAAGATCGAAAAATTGTCTTTCAAACAAACGTTGAACGGAATCCATACGATTAAGAGACAACGTTTTGGGAATTTCTCGACAAATTTCCTCCGCCTCGTTCAGCAAAAACTATAACATACAAAAATATAAATTTGGTACAGTTGGAGAGAAAAGTTTGGAGAATACGCTGAAATAAATCGTTTTTCGATATATACGAATATTGTAGTTTAAGAAATATTTAACGTAAAAGTCAAACACAAAATATTTGAACTGCGAGTTCGTATCTTGGATAGACTAACAATAACAAGTCTACGAATTTTTGCATTCAGGTATCTACATAATTGCATTTTTGCAGGACGGAGCTCTTTTTATGTCGATGTAGACATTTTGCTTTTTAAAGTGAAAAATGTTCTTTCGTATCGGCATATTCATGGATTTTCTCTGCATCGTACAGCAAAAACTATGGCTTACAAAATTATGATATTTGGTACATTTATAGAGAAATAATATGGAAATACGATGAAATAAATCCTTTACCAATTTAAACTTTAGTTTGCTTTGAAATAGCTCGCAGAGCTCCGCAGCGAATTGACCTCCCGACTCGCGAAGCGCGTTATGGGTGTTGTTGTTATTGATGTTGAGACCCAGACCGTCCGACCTACCAGAAAGGTGTAAGGTAACTATTTTGGACGGCCGGGAAGTGCCACCCAATTTAGACCGGAACCCAGTGGGGGGAGGCATCCACAGGGACCGTACCCTCCTTCCCCTACCACCAACCTTTCGGAAGCGTTACGGGGGTTGACGAAGCTTAACGAACCCCCTAGCAGAGCCCCCTAGTTGTGTAAAATTAAATACTTTTTGTAAGTTTCATACCTCCCCGATTTTTATATTACGATACAAAAAAATGACCTGTTATCCAACGTTTATAATTTGGACAGCAGCTTCTTAAAATATTAAAGACTTGGGGGAGTGAGAATTCAGGGACTGGATTTACTCAAACTTGATGAAATGTTGTATTGATATTGCAAACACGTGCAAGTGTAAAATTTCAAGAAAATCTGTTCGGTAGAAGTGGGTCAAAAATTCATATCAGGATTTGGCCCAAATAAACAGAGACCAACTTAATAAAAACGGTGTAAAAAGATACATTGTGCTTTTTGTACACATTAAAATTGCGAACAAAGTTATCATATTATCAATGGTCCAATAGCACAAAGAAATACAGAGAAATGAATAAACACATGAATAAATAGTAAAATAACACAGCAGAAATAAAGTGTTATATTAATATTATTAAATAAACATATTTAGATGTTTAAATATGCAGATAATCTTTTAATCATCAAAGAATCAAAAATAAGACGCCAGAACTGGGTTAGAATTACAGATAGAATCACGATAAATATAGATATACAAAGATTCAAAAAGCAAGATATTACGGGGATTATTACAATTAGTTAAAAGGAAAGTTTTATGAAAATAAAACGGGACAAAATTATCATTGATAACAATTTGAGATAAAACGGTGGAATTTTTTTTTATTTTTGATATCATGAGCATGTTCAGATAATCTAATACCAACAGTTCGTTTTATACTACCAATATATAATTTATAACTATTTTCAGGGGAAATAAGAGGGGATAAAGTGCATTCCCAGACTGATTCAAAATATTGATTCTAAACTTATCGGCTTGGACACAGCTGAACATGGGAGTAACCGTCGAATGGGCTGGTTTAAAATTAAACTAGCGACAAAACTGAACAAGAGGGCGGAAGATCTTAGGAGTGTAAGGAAGACTGGATTTCAAAGGTAAAAAGTCGGAAGACGGGAGAAGCGTAGATTTGGAATAGATAAATTTAGAACGAATATTAGCGAAAATTTGATAAATGAACTCAAAGTTTTATATTTAACATTGGCCGCTTCGTAGCCAATGTTAAATATAAAGTTAATTTCGTCATGCCAGCTATCAATAAAAGAACACACATTAAACGCATGGTTAAAATAGAGAATAGAGGAAGCTTTTTTAGATGAAATTCAGTGAAAAATAATGTGAATGTGCGGTTTTGGATATGGCAGCAGTTACCGAAAATATTTTTGGTTTATATCCAGTAAACATATGCAATTCAATGTAAATATTCACAAAAAAATATAAAAAATAACCTGTAGTCGAATTAAAAAGATAAATGGACGACGCAAATCTTTAGCTTCCTTGCTTTACTAGCATCACCCGTAGTAAAATTATTCGAGATCAGTGCGACAGTAGACCAATTTCAATCAAATGAGACGATTCATATCAAACGAAATAGTCTTTGACTTTTCGCGTTAATAAGTTATTTCTGTTCAACGATTTCCTGCTTTTTGCCCTCCTCGGACTACTTATTGAAGGTAGGATCACCACGGCAAAAATCGTGAGCACCTCACAAACCTTGCCATTTCAGAAATGTCTGGCTTTAACGAATTGGTCTTTGTGAAAATCACCTATGATCAGAGTATCTCCAATTTGGAGAACAAGTACAACAGTGATTAACAGGGCCATGTATTAAGTGTTATTTGACGACTTCGTGACCTCAACACGTGGAATCGTTTGTCGTTTGCTTCCATTTATAGAACAGAAAGGTGGCCATAACTGTTTAGTTCATAGGTGTATATCGATTTAAAATTTTTAGTATTTAATTATTTTTAATTTATAGACTTGTAATCAATTTTTCTTTCAGTTTTAAAGTTGTAACACATTGGCTGTGTTCAGGAGGAACGACCGATCGGATCAGATGTTTGAAATGTCACAAAATGGATCTTTTCAAGGAATTTGAGTGGCTAATGCTAACGCAAAGGTGCAACCGGACCGTCCGAGCTTGAGTTTTGAATGCTATACACATATACGCACACAGTATACAGCATTTTGCTAATCCAATTAATGTAATTACATTTATTCCATTGTAAGAATGCAATGAAAAGACATATAAACAAAAAAAAATAATAGACAAGACTGGCACATTTCAAGCTTTAATATCTAAAGAGGTACCTATACTAAGTGAACATCTAAAAAAATCTACTTCTTCATTACTTACTTGAAGTAGCAAAATATGAAAAGGGTGATTAACAATGAGATAAGAGATAAGATGGAGCCCACGAAGATGACGTAGCTTATGGCTAATGGCGAAATAGAATGCTCATCTATCTGCAAGAAATTAGAACTGTAATGATTTAGCACTTTTTATAACACAGAGAAATGGCTAAAGAATACCAATATAAACTAATGAAAATACAACCCCTCTTAACGACCTTTTTCTTTCCCCATCTTGTAACCCTTAATTAACACTTTACAACATAGTTGAAAAGTGTTTATGACCTTGTTTATTCTGCCTGTCTGTCCGTTCGCGCGATAACTGCCATAAAAATGACTTTATCAAAATAAAATTTCAGTATGTTGTTAAGACAGTCTGTGGAACATATGGGAATGTAAATGAATAATATCACAATATAGTTTTGGATTGAACACGGGTTGAACAAATGAAATACATTAAACCCCATGGGACCAAATTTTTTAAACATTTTTTAAGCGAAGTTAAAATTCACAAATTGCTTCGAAAAATTTAGTAAATGTTCAAATTATCCCATAAAATATATAAAATAAATTTCAGCAAAATATGCTCGGTAGTTTTTTACATAAAAATTACAATAATTACAATAATAATGATATCCATATAATATGAAGAGGTCACGTGACTCACTTCAAAATGAAACATGGCATCCATCTTGTGTCAAAATCGTGATTTTAAAAGTTTCTTTTAAATTGATATTTAGTGTTGCATCCGTCCTAAAGCTGCTTTTTCTTGCGTTTCTTCTGTGCATTCCTATTCTGCGCCAACGCAGTTACAATATTTTTGAGTTTAAATGATCATCATATTTTGATTATTTCTACAACGAAACCTAATTTCAATGAATGTAAAATGTAAACAAGTGATTTCAAGATGAGTTGTATAAGAATTGCTGATTTTTTTTTCACGCAAAATTATTTAACTCTGGAATAAAAGTGTATGAATGAAATATTCACTCCTTTTCCATAGAGAGCCAGTCGATTTATATTTCGATGACGTCATTTGAATAAAGTTTGAATGAAGTTTTAAGCATGGAATTACAACTTATTTTTACCTCCATGGTTTTAATTTCCCAAGTAAAATAAATTCTTGTAGTTCTGTGGTAATTAAAATAATATCGCCGAGTAATGTATCGTATTTCAGAGATGTTTAAATAAATTTACAGTTAGATAGTGTTTTATAATCAATGCTTTATACATGATTGATCTTTCTTGTATTTATATTTAGTGTTGCATCCGTCCTGAACCGCTTTATTTTTGCATATTATCTGTCTTTCTAAATTCTGTGCTTACGCAATTACAATATTTTTAATTTTAATGATCACTAATCTTTGATTATTTCTACAACAAAGCTTAATTTTAACGTATGCAAAATGTAAACAAAACAAGCGATTGTAAGAAGAGTTATATAAGAATAGCTGAATTTCATAACGCAAAATTTTTTAGCTCAGGAGTCTGGAATATAAGTGATATGAATGGAATATTCATTGATTTTACTTAGATAGAGAAGCAATCGATTTTATAGCATTGCTTTTTTTGATGAAGTTTTAAGTTTCCAATTATTGTATTGTGATAATTTAAAAAATATCTCCATTAAATAAAATTGCATTTCAGTTGGAAAGTGTTTCATAATCAATGCTTTATGTATGATTAATCTTTCTTGTTTAAATTGATCTGGTATTTGTCAGTATAAGGTTCAAATCACTGAGGCCCTAACTAATCAGGTTCCATTAATTATAGTTGCATGAAATTTGGCATGTCGTTGTTATTGTGGTACATTTAAGTTCTCATTAGGTTATTCCTTCATCTGCCCGCTCTTGGAATGTATTCGTTTTTAGAGACTAACTTGAGAACTGGAGCAGCTAGAAAGTCCAAATTTTGGTATGTCTTTGTCGTTTGTGGTATATTTTAATTCTTTGGATTTTGAACATTATCGGGACAGCTTGTCTTGAACTTGCCTTAGGAATGTACTCGTTTTTTGGGGAATAAGTTGAGAAACGGAGCAGCTAAAAATTCCAAATTTAGTATGTCGTTGTATTTTGTAGATTTTAATTTCTTCGAATTTTGAAGCTTATCGGGTTAGTACCTTTTCGGCCCGATATAGGAATGTACTCGTTTTTAGGCAATAACTTGAGAACTGGAGCAGCTAGAAAGTTCAAATTTGGTATGTCGCTGTCTTTTATAGATTTAAGTTACCTGTAAATAATAAATGGAGGTATTTCTTTCCCTTTCCCGTTTCCAGATTGAAAGCTACCATACATACCCCTTTAAACAACCTGGAAAATGCCACAATAAGAGGATAAAAATAGATAAAAATATTTTTCTTAGTTTGGATTTCAGATTCTCAAAAGGCATGAAATTTCAAGAATTCTTTTTTTTTTCTCTGTCCAGTCTTTGCTCGTACGAGTTTTGTTGTCTGAACACGCTTTACACTCTACTGGGTGATTCGAAACTCCCTGTAGAAACTTTAATAGAAAATAGGGAACACTAAAAGAAACACATTTTTCGTTTATGAATGTATGTATGTACGCAGACGTTGCTCCTTTGGGGCTAGATTGGGCCTTGCGGCAATTGGCTATTTTCGCCATCACCATTCGTAACGCCGGCTTCCTATGTTGTTGTTGATTGTTGAGACCCAGACCGCCCGACCTACCAGAAAGGTGTAAGGTAACAGTTTGGACAGCCGGGAAGTGCCACCCAATTTAGACCGGAATCCAGTGGGGGAGGCATCCACAGGGACCGTACCCTCCTTCCCCTACCACCAACCTCTCGGAAGGACTTACGGACCCACATGTTTAACGTGATCGTACTCCGCGTGAACACGGCGGCAGTTTTGGCAGTGGCTGGAATCGAACCCGGGCCTACCGAGTGCAACTCCAGCGCGCTAACCAATGGGCTACCGCGCCCCCGGCTTCCTATGTGTAACATGGGGCATTTTAAGAATCAATAAGTAAAATACACATTGTGCGAAGGATGACGAGAACTTGAGCAATTCATATAAGCACAAATAACACAATAATGCAGTACAGTGCACTGCATTATTGTGTTATTTGTGCTTATATATGTTACTCAAGTTTTCTTCATATTTTAAGAATACTAAGTTGTTGTTGTTGAGACCCAGACGGTCCGACCTACCAGAAAGGTGTAAGGTAACTGTTTGGACGGCCGGGAAGTGCCACCCAATTTAGACCGGAACCCAGTGGGGGAAACATCCACAGGGACCGTACCCTGCTTCCCCTACCACCAACCACTCGGATGAAGGACTTACGGACCCACATGTTTAATGTGATCGTACTCCGCATGAACACGGCGGCAGTTGTGGCAGCGTGCAAATCCAGCGCTCAAACCACCGGGATGCCGCGCCCGAAATGTGCCAACAGCACGCGGTGTTCCCAGGTGGTCACCCACCCAAGTACTAACCGCGCCCGATGCTGCTTGACTTCGTATGATCTAACGAGAACCGGCGTTTTCAGCACGAGAGGACCGTTGGCCAAGAATACTAAGTTGTTTGACATACATCTAGCGTATGGGGCATCTAATAGAAAAAGAAGAGCTGCTGTAAGATGATCGGTATTGTCTTATAGCAACTCTTCCGGCTATAATGGCAGCTCGATACGCTATAGAACCTAATGTACACTCATGTCCAAAAGTTAAGCATAGTTACTGTTTATGTGAAAATTTCAGGAAATCTACGTTGGAATGGTAGGAAACGCGGTATGCGGGTGTAATAGGGATATAGAAGAAGAAAACAATGCAAAACAAGGATAATAACGACTTTTATTATCTAAAGGAAAGGGTTGAAAGGCAAAGGGTCACAATACCAGTGTCAATCTCAGTGAAACAGAATGATTAATACAACGTGATGCTGCAGTTTAATACGGTGTGTGGGAACCTCGGGAAGTCACGCATGCTGCACAACGATTTCCCGTACTTTCGATGAGGGTTTGGATGAGTTGTGTGCTCAAAGAGTTCCAAGCCTCACGGAGTTTTCAATCCCGGGCCGGAGCTTCGTGGGTAGCAGAGGGCTGCAAGATATCTCTCGAGCATATCCCACACATGTTCTATAGGATTCAGATTACAAAAGTTGGCAGGCCACTGCATGTGCTGGATATCTTCAGTTTGAAGGAAGTCATTGACCAAGGCCGCACGGTGAGAGAGGTGCGTTACCATCCATAAATATGAAATCAGGACCAATAGCACTTCGAAACAATCGAACGGTAGGCTCAAGGACTTCGTCTCTGTATTTTTGACCGGTAACCGACAGCGTGTCAAAGATGTGGAAGTCTGTGCGGCCGTCCATCACGATGCCTGGACAGACCATGACTCCCCCAAACAGAAAACGATGTCTTTTCGTGATGTTTATCGGGTGAAAACGCGTTCCACGTTCTCTCCAGATCGAGGTACGACGAGAATCAGTTTGCAAACTAAATCTGGACTCGTCACTGAACATGACATTGCCCAACTGTTGTCCACTCCACTGCCGATGTTCCAAACTCCGCTGTAAACGCGCGAGTTTCTGTGCAAACGTCAGGGAGATGCAAACTGCTATAGTTGTCTGGTATAGAGACCAACGCGTTTGAGTCTCCTGTAAACAGTTTGTCTCGAAACAGTGGCTCCTGTGGCGGCTGTCAGGGCTAAACCCAGTTGTCTGGCAGAACGCTTCCTCTGACGTCGCGCAGTTATCACCAAATATAGGCCTTGCCGAGCGGTTGTTACCCTTGGCCGACTTGGTACTGGTCGTCGGGTAACATTTCCAGTGGTTTGGGACCTCTGCCACAGTTTGAAAATCACACACTGAGGCACATTCTTCTTCCTGACCTTCGTCCCACGATTTTCCACAACTGATTGTGAACCATTGTATCCATATTAACTCTGAATTTTTCGCATTTTAAGAATTATGCTTAACTTTTGGACATGAATGTAGTTAGATGTATCTCAGCCGAACTACCAGACAGTCCGATCTAAGGCTTCTGGCTCAACAGCGGCTATCTTGACTCCCAGTTAAAGGCATTGCTGCACATGGTGGAAGGAGTTTTAGTTTCTCATCCATTTCCAGGAAATCAAAACATTTTAGAGTACCTTTTCGAATAATTGGTAGAATTTTTTGAAAGCAGAAGCACCTATTTTACAGCTAAATTGCGTATCAAACATCAGCCATGTAACATGCGCGTGCCATTGAAATAGCATAGGTGGACGATAACTGATATTGGACCGGATGGGGTCAAAATGGCGGTTGCTTCAGCCTGTATATTTAGGAGCCTTAGTCCGACATATCCAAAAGTGTAAGGAGTCTGTTTGGATGATCAAGAGAGAGCCACCCAATTACGAACGGAACCCAATGGGGATGGCAAATACAGGGACAATACTGTCCTTCTCCTAACTTATCCCATCTCGGATGGATTTTCAGTTCTACATAGATTTATCGTGCCCATACTGCGCATAGAAACGGGGAAAGTTTGGCGCGACGTCGAGAATCCGACATACGACTACTGCGACAGACCATCTCGCCATAACTACTGCGCTATCCCAGCACAAATGCATGTTATACATCTCAGTATTCTTCTTCTTCGACCCAGACCATCCGACCTACCTAAAGGTGTAAGGTAGCTGTTTGGACGACCGGGAAGTGCCACCCAATTTAGACTGGTACCCAGTGGGGGCTGCATCTAGAGGGACCGTACCCTCCTTCCCCTATCACCAACTTCTCGGAATGACTTACGGACCCACATATTTAACGTACCAGTACTCCTCGTGAACACAGGGACAGTTTGGAAAGAACGGGAATCGAACTCAGGTCATCCGAGTGCAATCTCCGTGCGCTAATCACTGGGCTGTTCCGCACCCAAAGTAGGGATTTGATTGACTAGACGCTTGACTAGGCTCGATAGGTGGTGGCTCTTTACTAGACTCGATATGTGGTGACTCTTCAATAGACTCGTTAGGTGGTGGTTCATTACTAGACTGGATAAGTGGTGGCTCTTCACTAGACTCGTCAAGTGGTCGCTCTTCACTAGGCTACCAGATATAGGTTCATTACGCTCACCAATCGTTTTTTTATAACAAGTTGCACAATATCTTGGTAACAACATGAATGCATACTCTGACCTTTCTGCAACTGCTTTAAACTGTACTGCTCTACGATGTTGACATTTGATATCCATGGTTTCAATAGTGAACTTTATTATATTTGTATAAGCTCCAGAAGTTATGCCTGTTGCATATATTTCTGACGAATTACCAGCAGCTCAAAAGCATTTTCAGATTTTATTCCCATTGCAATAACATAGTTTTCGCTTTGCTAGCATTGTATAATAATTAGGAACCAAATTTGAACTGTATTAATAACCAGGTAAATATCTAATTCGTGATCATGAAAAAGTAGTTTTAGTAATTACTCTGTTTAATTGTTTATAAGAGCAACAAGACATTTAATTGTTAATTGCATTATAATCATAATTGTTAATCATAACCATAATTGAGGAACGCTCTAAAGCAATCTATAATAATAAAGGAAGATGTGTGTTTGTTCGTTTGTTTGTCTGTTTTTGCGGTTTGTAGCGAAAAATATGAACATTGCACCGCCATGAAATTTGGTACTCAGCGTTTAAAAACAATAGGCAGTATTCATTGATTGTAACCAAGGTTAATAGAATTAATATAAGATATTCTACGGATTATATAAGATATATATAAGATATTCTACGGACCTTGGATTGTAACGCTCTCTCTCGATCTTTCTCTTTCTCTCTGTCTCTCTCTCTCTCACACACACACATTACCTCATAAATTTTCGAAATAAGTTCAGTGATGCTTGAAACGTGCTATTCCATCGAAAATTTGATTTCGAATTTTCGACCCCGTCACAATACTCTCCTTATATGTTATACTATGTATATAAGGAAAGTATATAACGAAGGGATTAAACAAACTTGCATGTAAGTGCACACATTTTGATAAGCTGTCTAAAAGATGTTTGCATGATATTTGTATACAAAGCGTAGTGAGTATGTGCAGTTTTGGAAAGAAATGGTCTTTTCACCCTATTATAATTCATTTTAATTATTGAAATTGTGATTCTGCACATATGCGTGAAGTTTTACGTACGTGCGCGAAATTTATTCCAACTTATTACAGTTTTGGAGTAAAAGGGAACACAAAATCGAGACAATTGTCGATTTCAAAGGGAATGAATAATGGGCTTCGCTTCTCTCGCCTGTAATTAAAATCAAGAAGATCGATCGACCAAAAGTCGGTACAGGATAATGGATTATGTCCGTAGATCAAAGTGTTTACTGATTAAACCTTCATATAATTTTACAAACTTTTTAAGAGCTTTAAGTTTCTATCTCTTGTACTCACCCTGACTTCAAGGCTTTCGCATTCACTGTAGTTGGTCCATGTTCCCTGAGACCAAAGACCGCTTTCATCACAGCGCCGGTATGCCACAGCCACTGAAAAAAGGAAGAGTTTTATCACTATACATAGCAAGTGCTTTTAAGCGAAGTATTTGTTAAAATGTTGTAAATTGGAATCTAGAATAAATGATTTGTTAAAACACAGAATGAGTCACAAAAATAAATGTGGATGAAAATATGCATTGCTAAAACAACATAAAACACTGTAATATGAACTGTTTTGGAGGGAAATAGAGATTCTTTAATCAGGGATTGACTTATGTGTAGGCCTCTAAATTAGCTGAAAGTCCCACATTTCATTATAAAAATCTGAAAATTTAAAAAGAGTTAAAACTTTTAAAAGTCAAAATGGATGTCTATGAATTTGGCATACATATGTTCAAAAGAAAGAAAACTTTATGAAACAGATAATCATGTTATAAAATTATGGGTTGCCTATAAGCAAATTTTGAAAAAAATGATAACATTATACGAATAAATTACTTTAAACAGAAATTCGCTAAATAGATTTTCATCAAGTGAACAGTAGTAAAGATAGTGTTTTTATAATACTCAATAAATTAATGTCAGTTGATCTTTATTCTATCAGTTTTTTATATGTATTTACTCTCGGAGGCATAGATACATTTTAAAATGTGCAGGTGAATCTTGAAATCTTAGGCCCTGGGCCCCATCTTCCGTAAGTCCGGCCCCGTTCTTGTAGTACTACTACTATTACTACCAAACAGTAGTGCAGACCCGACCTACCTCTCGGTTTATGGGTTCCTTAATACTATTACTGTGTGTATGGACTAATAACACTATTACTGTATCGAATTTTATAGCAATAGGTAGCTTAGATGTTCAATTACTTTGTCAACACAGCAAACAGATAGACAGACAAACAAAGGGACATTTGCACAAGCTTGCACGGGGTAGTGGCGCCACAAAAATAAATTTAGGAAGAGGGGGCGTATTTTAACATCACTGAATATAATTCACGTTTCTCAATTCTCCGAATATCATTTATTCGAACTTCTATATTTTTCTACATTTGGTCTTTCCCTATAATGCATGGTAATATATATCGAGAGTATTGGAATCGTGTCGAAAACCGCAATTTGAGTTCTCAACGATTCTATAACTTTTGGAACCTCTAGGATACGAAAAATATCTATTTTTGACGTGACGCCTCTGTGTCTGTCTGTGCAATGCATGTACATACTTTAACTTAAAAACTAATGGATCAAAATACATAAAATTTTATTATTTGTAGGATACCTTAGTACTGATCAGATTTTGGTACGATTCGGAATAAAATAACTTGTTATATTTGCGAAATGGTCCCCCAAAATCCTATGTATCCAGTTCTAGTTTAAAAACTGACTGACCCACGTTCGCAAAATTTAGAAAATAGTCATTTGTGCGTTATCCTTGTGTTGATTAGAATTTGTTATGATGCGGGAAAACGAACCCTGCTTTTTTTTTTTTTTTGCAAAATGGTCCTCAAAAACCATTAAAATCTAAAGTAAAAGACAATGTAAGCGCAAATGTATCCATCAAATGCTTGTTTTATGCGTAATTTTTTACGATGAAAAGAATAAGACCAACTCCATTACTCTAGGATGAGCCGTTCTCGAGATATTTTCGTTTTTTTCGTGTTTTTGCATCGTCGGCTTTAGAAGTACGTCTAGTCCTCAAATGAAAACGAAAATTGAAATAAAACTGCAAATTCGCTGTCATTCGAAATATAATTCTGAAATATAATTCGAATATAATTCGAAATATAATTCGAAATATAAATGCTGTAATTCGCTGTAATTCGAGTTATAAAATAAAGAAAGAGATAATAAGTTAAAGTCTGTAGGGAAAGTCATGAGCTGAAAATTTTTAATTTGTAAACTTTAATTTTATAACAAAAGCTTTTATAGCATAAACTGTGCGATAAATGAGTTACAAATTCTTGAACCGAGAGAATGGCTATCTGAAATAGACCGTGGATTGGGTGAAAATGAAACAAAATCTCTGTAAACGTTTTTATTTATCTTGCACAAAATGTTCAAATGCTTACCGAGATTATTTAGCTAATGGCGATCCCACAGATTTGCAACATTTAAAAAACATATTTTATAAAATTATAGCGTGCAGTTCTGAATACGAACGAGGCTTCAGCAGTATAAGTTTAATACTAACTTGTTCCCGTATTTTTGTCGAACATGTTTATTGTTTATTAAACTACATCGTCCACCATTAGAATCGTGGAATATAAATATTTATGTTCGAACTGTGTCGTAGTTACATCGTTCTGTTGTTGGCCAACAAACAAAAAGAGCAGTCACGCAATAATAGGTAATCGATCCTTTATAGGAATTTCTATGATTCTTCTGAGCAGTATTTTTACTTTCTCTGCAGTACATGGTAACGTATAGGGAAAGTATTGGAATCATGCCGAAAATCGCAGCTTAAGTTTTCGACAGATCAACACGTTTTGGGACCTCAACAATACGAGAAACCTGTTTTTAGTGTAACGCCTGTGTGCGTGTGTCTGTCTATGCAATGTTTGTATCCACTCTAAATGAAAAACTAATAGACCCAATTTCATAAAATTGGGTAGGTAAGTTCCTTGTGCTGATTAGATTTTAGTATGATTCGGAAAAAATGAACCTGCCTTTTTTTGCGAAATGGCCCGAAAAAATCGTGATGTAGCTTACGGGTCGGGCTCGGGACACGTTTTATCATATTTGGATCGGCTCAAAATAAATAAAAAAGATAAAAATAGATCAGAATTGAAACAGAAAAATTTGAAATTACAAATGAAACAAAATTTTCAATTTGCGGATAAAAGTCTCTTTGTTCTATATGAAGTCATTAAAGTTTGCTCTGTACGGAAAACGCAGATGGAACAGGATACAGAAAAATTATATTTTCAGATAAAAAATTTAAGAATTAATTATTTATTCGATGACATTCCGAGGTCAAAATAAAACATTGCTCTTCGCAACATTCCAGTTGTTTGAAACTGCAGTAACGGGAAAATATGTTTTGGCCTGGATGCAGTATATAAATATACGCCGCATATATACCAGATGTCATATTTCGGAACATCATGTGATCTATAAATTTAATAAGGAAGAAATACATTCCAAATTTTTGAGAAATGATTATTCAGTTATTATTATTGGTCAAGCACGAGTTGCAGTTTGTTATATTTTTAAATTTATTTCAAAAAGTTTAATTGCATTCGTACTGTGTTTGTTTGACTGGTAATGGGAATATGAAATCCAATAGGTACTTTTTACTGTAAATTTTAACACTGACATTTTAGTTTCATTTTTCTTCTGTGATTTTAATTTTAATTATTGTACTTCGGATGTTTCAAAATTATCAAAATTAAATCAATTCTTAATTAAATTAATTCTATTCTTAAATTAAAACACAGTTTCACTCGTTTCTTTCCAATAACAAATGTTGAATGAAATTTTATTTGAAAAAGAAAAAACCTTTTATAATTCAAAATTAATATATGGATAAGACGAATTATTGTTCTTGAATTTATTTCTATTTGTATTCTAAACATCTTACACTTTTAATTTAAAATTATTAAAATTTAAAAATATTCTTAACTATGTCCTAATCAAAGAAAGTAACATCTATGTATACTTACATAGAAAGTTTAACCGCATTGAAAGGTTTTTAAAAACACTAATAATTGGGACATATGGCATGTTTATTTTGCTACCATACTGAATACCACTGAATATTTTGCTATCACTGAATTTGCTACCAAGAATATTGGGTGATGATGAGCTCTAGTAAGAGGGGCATTGCGTTGTTCACCGATAACTTAAATGGGTGAATAAATCATTTTTTTAAACATAATATTAGTGAAGAGCCATTTCCTCATTTAATATCTGATATTAACAACCAAATTCATAAATAAAAACTTACAGTAATACTCATTCTTAATTTGTACGGATTTTTCAAATTTGGTTCTATTTTATTTATTACTATATGTAATATAACTTGTGTTTAATTCCTTAAATGGCAAATATAGATTATCATACGAAACAACAGGATTCAATGTATTGCAAAACAATTCGGACTGGGCCGTGTTGGGGTTGGCTCTGAGTGCTTTCGGGACGGGCAGCCTCGTGTGAATTATTTTAAAAAATTCTCAGGCTTTGGCCGAGTCAAATCTTAATATTTTAGTGCCGGATAAAAATTTTTAATTAGACCCGTGCAGACCTCTAGTCTCTAAATAATTGGCTTTCGATCTTAGCTTCGTCTGCCGTCTTCAAGAACCGGGGTTTTTCCAAATTTGGAGATTTCTAGTTTTACCGCAGTAGGGGAATTTTCCCCCCTACTGCAGTAAAAACTGGAAGGAGCACGTCTTTTTCACGTATCTGGAGCACGTCTTTTTGAATATTTAGTTTCTGAAAAAAAATTACTTATTACTTTTTTATTACTATAATTATCTTTAATTATTTATTGGAGGTTAAAACAGGTTGTTTTTCTAGTTCAAGAACTTCGAAACGACAAACTGAATGGGGATTTACTAGAATTTTTTTTTATCACATGTATATTTAGGAAGCATTTTGAAACTTTTCAACTTCAGGGGGGGGGGGTTGAACCCCTAACCAGCCCTTAGATACGCCTTTGTTGCAACTTTAACGTTGTTGCAGCATTTTTACGTACTATACATGCAATGTATTGTAGAGAAAGTAATTAGTTTGTGGGGGAAATCATGTCATGGACACTCTTTTTTTATTAAAGACATCAAATACCTTAGCAATATATAAGTACTAAATAAGAAAAATGTCATTCCTTATGTCTTCCCTACGAGGAATTCTTTGGATTATATTCTGCCTTCCGTTTATGTTTGAGTGGATTTCGTAATGGAGGAGGAGGATGAGGAGCGGAGGGTCTGTAGCTCGCTTACAACTGAGAAAAACTAATATCATAATGCAATAAAAGTTATTACTGAGACTCTTAGATTATTTTTAGTCGCAGAAAATTAACTGTGTTATTGATTTATTTACTTTTTCTACTTATATCCAATAATTTATTATATGCTCGTTTATTGCTGAGCTAGCAATATATCTTTTAATTCCATGCATTATTTACCTTTGCTTTTATTTATATATCTGCAATGTATTACTGGGAAATAATTCACTAAATTTCTCAATACTTTGGCTATAATGTTTTATTTTCAAAGGTTCTTATAAAATTGAATTATATTGAAATTGATTGACTGTCTGTCTGTTTATATGTTTGTCTTATCATCATGGGAGAACAGCTGAATCGAACTTCTTGAAATTTTGTGTGTAGACTTGGAGTAGCCCACTTAAAATTATTCCATGTTTCGAGTTGCTATGACCAGGGGTTGTCTTTGATATTAATTAAAAACGCACAGTTAAACCTTCCATACACATAACATTATGCAGACGATATTTTTTCCAGCAATTTATTTGAAGAAAATGATATCATGTTACTTAGCAACGAATTTAAATCGAATGTGTTTCTGCAGCAGACGATTTTTATTAAATATTTTCAGATTTAAATACTAAAGAAATATTTTTTATAAATATTGCATTTTAGACTGGATTATATGAATTACGGTCTTCAGGTTTAAACATTATTATTATTGATATTTTTGGGTATAATTGATATTTTCAATATATTACGTCATCTGTTTTATTTTGGAAAAAGTTGTTGAAACTCATATACTGTGCGTAGTACGGGTAATCTTCTGCAAATGCATGGGTGTATCTTCTAATCTACCAGAATATAAGTAGTACAGGTATATTGGCATATATTTTGACATATATTGGCATATATTGGAATTAATTACGGCCTTATGGTTTAAAGATTACGAGTCTTATTGATATTTTCAATTTTTGTTTTATTTCGTCTGTTTTATTTTGGCAAATATTTTTGAAACTCATTGTAATACGAGCAGTTTTCTTCTAAAACACGGGCATCTAATCTACGACAATATAAGTAGTACGGGTGCACTTTTCCGTACAATTTTAGCGCTTTCATTTTAACATATATTGGAATCAATTACTGCCTCCAGGTTCAAATATTACGGATTATTGATATTTTCAATTTATTACGTAATTCTGTTTTATTTTGAAAATATTTTAGAAACTCATATGATGTAGTACATATAATTTTCTACCAATACAAGGATATATCTTCTAATATCCGCAAGTAGTTTGGTTTCCATACAATTTTAGCGCTTTAACGTATATTGATTCAATTTCATATATTTTGTAAATCTGTTTTGTAAATCTGTTAACGGGACCAGGATGCTTAATTTTTCAGATCTGTCCGAGAAGATAATTTTGTATAGTGAGAATAGAGATTCTTAATCTTTTTTTTTTTTAGAAACATTAAAATAAATATTTTAACCGTATATTTTGAATAACAATGCTATTTAGTGTACTACAGGATAGGCGCTCCTTCACCACGGGGGAATAAGTAACGACAACAACATACTACAGGAATTTGCACATGATTGCAAATTTTAAGTGTTTTTATGTTACATACTCAGTACGAAGAATGGGTATGCTGCTAGTCCTTATATGAGATGTGTTGAATTATCTCTGAAAAGTAATAAAAAGCATTTTTGGTCTTTTTGGTGCAGGGTAAAAGATTACAATTCTCTCAAATACCATTCCTGCCTGTCTGAGGAATCAAGTTCCGGAGAACCCAGTCAAAAAGGTTGTAACTCCGAGTTCAGGATTATGTATCGGCAACTGGAGTTGCAAAAAACCCCGGATTTTTGAGAAGAGAGAATAAACAGGGAATTTTGGGAGCATTTTGGAAACTTTCATGGGAAGAAATTAATTTATGCCTTTGCTATATGCTCTGGCACATTAAGTGGTTTAAACTTTTAATGATGGATCGCCATTTAGATTAATCTACTAAATATTTGTGTTAGTTTATATGTGAAGTCTTTTGAAATGCAACTTTTGAGAATTTAACATTACAAACATTTTGCTGAAAATATGCTAATTATATGAGTCACAAAATTATTCAAATGTTATTGGGACTCCTATAGATTTCTTATTATCGTTCAACATTAAATGAATATGGATGAATGAATCCCTTCGTAATAAGCATTTCATCATTCGGAGTGTTTTTACTTTTTAAAATATTCACGAATTAAATTACCATTTATTTGTGGAATTATCTTTCATTTTTATAAAGTCACATAAATCAAATTATTTTTCTTGGATCTAAGAAATCTCTCTCAATTTTTCATGCTTCAGCTACTTACAATTCCGAATGCAAATAATAAATATTAGTTTTTTGGGTCATATATATTTCTTTTACAATGTAAAATACAATGACCGAAAATTCCCACTTTTTGTGAACTTTCAAAATTCCCTAAAAACTCGGTATATTCCAGGGAATAAACCGGGCTTTTTCCCGCCTTTGCAAATGCAGCTCCAACTTGTGAAATAACTTGAAGTGCTCTTTAAAGGGGGAGAGGAAATTGATCTAATACCATGCAATTTATTGATGCTACATATTCTACGAATACTGCTATGGTTAATGTTTGTGCTGATATCTTTGGTTCTAATTTTATTGTTAGTGCGTCTTTTCGTGCTGATATCGTTTCGGTCCTTCACTCTTCATTGATCTCTGATGTGGTTATTGTTACTTATGTTATTGCGAATGACGTGCATAATGGGTAATGATAATAGACTAGGGAGCTCTGGCTCGTTAGATTTTGATGGTGTTTCTGTTTATACTACTTGTCTTGTGCATCATTTGTTTACTATTTTTAACACTTTAAAACATGGTTGAAAAGTGTTTATGACTTTGGTCATTCTGCCTGTCGGTCCGCTCGCACGATAACTGTCGTAAAAATGACTTTATCGAAATGAAATTTTAGCATGTTGTTGAGACGGTCTGTGGGGCATATGGAAATGTAAATAAATAATATCACCTAATTAGTTTTGGATTGAACCCGGGTTGAAAAAAATGAAATACATTGAAACCTGTGGGACCTAATTTTTCAAAATTTTTTTTAAGCGAAGTTAAAATTCACAAATTGCTTCAAAAATTTAGGAAATATTCAAATTATCCCATAAAATATATATAAAAAAAATTCAGCAAAGTAGGTTCGGTAGTTTTTTAAATAAAGATTAATATAATAATGACACCCATATAATATGAAGAGATCATGTGATCCACTTTAAAATAAAATACGGCATCCATCTTTTTTTCCCAAAGTAAAAATCGTGATTTTTAAATTCTTTTAAATTTATATTGAGTACTGCATCCGTCTTAAAACCGCTTTATTCTTGCGTATTTTCTGTGCATGTATATTCTGGGCCAACGCAATTACAATATTTCTGAGTTTAAATAATCATCAAACTCTGATTATTTCTACAACGAAGCCAATTTCAATGGATGCAGAATGTAAACAATGATAGTAAAGGGGAGTTGTATAAGAAATGCTGAAATTTTTTCACGCAAAATTAAATATCTCTGGATTCTGGAATAAAAGTGTATGAATGAAATATTCACTGCTTTTACTTAGAGAACCAGACGATTTATATTTCGATGGCATCATTAGAATAAAGTTCATTTTTTTCAATGAAGTTTTAAGTTTCCAAGTAAAATAAATGCTGATTGTACTATTGCGATAATTAAAAAATATCACAGCTGAATGTATCTCATTTTAGAGATGTTTAAGTAAAATTGCATGTCAGTTGGAAAGTGTTTCATAATCAATGTTTTATGCATGATTGATCTTTTTTGTATTTCTATCAATCAACATGGTTCTATGAGTGGAAGGTCTACTGTCACTAATCTTTTATGTTTCAGTTTGAATATAATTGTTGCATTTAATTTGGGGGCGGGGCCGAGGGCAGTTAGATGTCATTTATACTGACTTTTCTAGAGCTTTCGATTCGATCGATCATGATATTTTGATTTATAAACTGGAGAGTAATAGTTTTAGTTTGATTAATGCCCTATTGGACTTCTAGGTTTTCCTGTGTTAATTATAGTGCATGAGTAATGGTTTCTATGCTACTAAGGTGCTCTAGAACCATCTCCATTCTTGGTCCCTTATTATTACTTTCCTTATATACATAGTATAATATATAAGAAAAGTATTGTGACTGGATCGAAAATTCGAATTCGAGTTTTCGACGGGAGAGCAAGCACATTTCAAACATTCCTGAACACGAATCCGTTTTTGAGGTGACGTCTGTGTGTGTGTGTGTATGTGTGTGTGTGTGTGTGTGTCAGTGAGTCTGTGGAGACGATATCTTACGAACGAATGAAGCGATTCCGATTCGAACACAATCAGTGAATACTGGAAGCCTATTGCTTTTATACGCAATCGAATGTTCAGAACTCACCTAAATTTTAAAATGAAATTTTGAAAAAATCATTAAAAAATAAAAACATTCGTTAAAGTTAAGTAAATAATTATTTCTTATGTAATATTTTATTCATTAGAAAACGATTGACATAAATTTTAGAACGCTAGCATGAACTGTTCTCGAGATATTGCATATTTTTCAAATAAATTTATCAAAAAATCACATAAAATTCATAAAAAGTATTAACTATTATGAAGTCTGTTCACTTTTCATATGTGATATTATGCGATAAATTTATTATCATCATTCTCTTAGATCTAGCTCATTCCATTCACGAGAGAAGATACTTTAGTTAATAGCATTTTAATTTGACGCCATTAGTTGAATGTATACTATAAGAATAACTTATTTCTGCAACCACAATGCTTGGCGAAACTTTGGCGACGAATGTGACGGAATATCGCGAACGTGGCGAGTTTTTGAAATGTTGCCAAATTGACGAAAATATCGCCAAATTGATAAAAATGTCACAAAATTGATAAAAATGACGCTAAATTAAAGAAATTGAAGATTAATTGATGAAAACTCAATATCTTGGAAAGAATATAAGAATCTACGATAAGAGAAGATACTTTGGGTAATAGTTTTGTATTTGAACGCCAGTAGTCGTTTATCTACTTTAAGAATATTCAATTTCTCCGACCATAATGATTGACGAAATTTTGGCGACAAATTTGACGGAATATTGCTAATGTGGCGAGTTTTTTAAATGTCGCCAAATTGAAAAAATTTCGCCCAATTCATAAAAAAAATGTCATCAAATTGATAAGAATGACACTAAATCAATGAAAATGACAACAAATTGATGAAAATTCCTCATTTTGGAAAGAACATAAGAATAATCTATTTCTCCATCTGTAACGCTTGGCGGAATTCTGGCGACGAATTTTGGCGGCATATCGTCAACTTGGCGACTTTTTTTAAAGGTTACTAAATTGGCGAAACTGTTGCCAAATTGATAAAAACACTTGGTTGCAGTTAACAACTTCGGTCTCTTCCGAGAACAAAAGAGTCTACATTTGCTATTCCTTGACATCATATGTGTAGAGTCAGGTAAATAAAAATTAAGTCAGTTACGCCCGGGACGAGAACCCCCCCTGGTTTGAATATGCTTCTTTCATACGGAAAACTTTTCATGCAACTCATATTAATAACATTGAAACTATTTAAAATAAATTTTTAAGTTATACGTATTATAAAAAAAATGGTACTTATTATAATACTGCTATATGACTACTACTTATCTTCCAAATGTGTATAAGGTTAAATGCTTACAGAACAGAAGAGATTATATTCTGTTTTCTTTCTTCAATAATATGCCCAATAACAAAATGGATTGTATCTCTGTCTTTAATGAGAGCGGGGTTTCAGGTTTCTCAGTACTAATCTATCTGTTGTTGTTGTTGAGACCCAGACCGTCCGACCTACCAGAAAGGTGTAAGGTAACTGTATGGACGGCCGGGAAGTGCCACCCAATTTAGACCGGAACCCAGTGGGGGAGGCATCCACAGGGACCGTACCCTCCTTCCCCTACCACCAACCTCTCGGAAGGACTTACGGACCCACATGTTTAGCGTGATCGTACTCCGCATGAACACGGCGGCATTTTGTGGTAGCGTGCAAATCTAGCGCGCAAACCACGGGGATACCGCACCCGAGATGGCCAACAGCACGCGGTGTTCCGAGGTGGTCACCCACCAAGTACTAACCGCGCCCGATGCTGCTTGACTTCGGTGATCTAACGAGAACCGGTGTTTTCAGCACGGTACGGCCGTTGGCCCACTAAACTATCTGTGAATTTATTTGCTGAAAGGAATTTTGATACTAATATTGGATATTACCCTATCATTAAATATTACTGTGCCAACTTTTATAAACTTTACAACCGCATTGTGGCTCATCTGATAGTACTTTAAAAATAGCTTGTTGTAAATACTTTCTAAAAATTAATATCTATTAGATAAATAATTATATTTTCTAAAAATATTTTATCTAAACGTATTTTGTTTGTATTGTATTTTATCTTGTAAACTGTTTCTGGGACTTTGCCCTGTGATTTCCATTCTTGTAAATATAAAAAATGAATATATAATCGAGCACTTATACTCAATTCAGAATCTCGGATTTGATCTTTTTCTATCCGTCTCAGCTACCAGATCAACAAAAAAATCGAAAATTTAAAAAAATCGATCTGGGGGTGACGATTCAAAAGGGTTTGCAAATTATATATATCATTTTGCCTCTCAAAAGTGTGCTCCATTTCATTTTTATGTTCAAATCTTAAACAGTTTTTGTTATTTAGAACTTTTACTAAGTCTGCAGATGTCGCATTTAGTAGCCATTTAAAAAGCGCGAATCGTGGTAAAATGACTATTTTTTCTTTTCTAGCTATGAATAACGGCGGAGTGTAAATTTGCAAGAGTTTTCAAGGTGGGGGGAGGAGTTAGCTGCTTCTGAGCATTACGAAATTTGAAGAGAACATTTTTGAGATGAAGTCTATGTTTGTGTGTATGTGTGTAGTGTATATATACGACTGAGGGTGTATGTATGTCTGTATGTTGTGCATTTATGTGTGAGAGTACGTATGTGTGTCGTATGTATGCTCGCATATATGTAGTTTATTGTGTATATGTGTATGAGACAGTGTTTGTATGTGTGAGAGCGTATTTGGTGTGTTTGTATGCGTGTGTGTGTGCGTTTGTGTAATGTGTATGCGTGTTTATGTAGTGTGCGTGCAAGTATATATATGTATATATGTGTGTGTGTGTGTGTGTAAGAGAGAGAGTTAGAATATGCATTTCTATATGTATATATGTTTAGGCGTGTATGTAGTGTGTATGTGTGTTCATTTGTTTAATGTGCGTACGTGTATATGCAGTGGTAGTGTATGCTTGTGTAGTATGTATATATGTATGTGAGAGTCTGTATGTGTATTGTATAAGTATGTATGAGAGTGTGCATGTGTGAGAGTATGCATGGCTGCGTGTTTGTTCATATATATATGAAAGAGTGTGTATGTGTATTGTATAGGTATGTGTAAGTATGCATGTGTGATAGTATCCATAGTCGCGTGCTTGTTTACATATGTGTGGGAGAGTATGTGTGTGCAGTGTGTGTATGTGTTTGTATGTTATTATGTATGTATAACTGTACGTATGTGTGTAGTAGTTTGTATGTATGTATGTGTGCGTATTTAGTGTGCATGCATGTGTAAGAGAATATGCACGTGCGAGTGTGCATGTAGTGTTTATATTATGAGTACCGTATGCGAACGTATATAGTGTGTATATTGCGTACATATATGTGAGAGAGTATTATGTTCACGTGTGTGCTTGTTTGTAATGTGTATGTGCGCGCGAGTATGCGCGCGTGTGTGCATGTCTGTGTAGGTAGTGTGTATATATGTGTGAGAGTATTTATATGTCATAAGGTCATCAGATAATATTTAATTTCCTGAACTTAAATCGAATACCTTTACCTAGGATGGTGTATTATATATAATCCTGGTTATCAAAGAGCGAATTAATTTAAGACCAGACTATATATATTCCAATTCACAAATATAATTTGGCCAAATCCATTATTTACACACAACTGGATTATTCATAAGCATGGCATTCGTAAATTTATGTCTCATAATTATCATCGTACATCTTTAACATATCATAATATTTTCTCAGATTTAATATTAAATTGTAATTTCAGATTTAGATATATTTACTATAACAGAATTAAATTCCATTCCCTAGATCTAATATTATCGGCCAAATTTCATATTTAGCATATATTTAGTAATAACAGAATTATATTATGCTCTTCGTGGATTAAATTATTAATGCATCTCAAAGAACTATTATTCAGAGCCCATCTATCTAGATTCAGTATCGTGATAGTGCACCAATGCTATTATTATTTAGTTTATTATACTGTCCAAGATCTACGATCTATACTCGTTCTACTCTGAGAAAAGTTCATACAAAAAATGTATATAAAAGATATTACCTTTATCAGGCAGACACAGGTATCATGTACGATGCATCATAAGGATAGCTATCATGTACGAAGCAACTAATTGTGTACATCCCTTTAATAAATGTGATCAAATCACCGTCATCGCTCATGCTTTGGATAGGCATCCCCTCAGACAGGAATCGGCTCCAGTTTGTAAATAGTTGACATAGGCTTCCTTTAGCACACATGACATAACTTAGTCACAAGTGCTCAGTGTTTACTAAAACGTAGCAAGATACGAAGTCACGGATGCATCGTTTATAATTATCAGCTCTAGGATTTTAAGCAACGCTGCTCCATCCCAATCATTGTTGAATTCAAGTTTTTCTTGCACACAGACAAAACATAAATTTACCGCCCCCTGCACTATGGAACGTGATACACCCCCAGCTTAACAATCATTTGTTCATTGGCCAGCGACCAACTTTCGTCCATCATCCAATTATCGTCCATCATCCATCGACCAACTATCGTCCACTGACCAACTATCCTCCATCGACCAACTATTATCCATCAGCCATCAACTAACTATCGTCCATCAACCATCGAGCAACTACCGTTCATTCAACAACTATCGTTCGGGGCGCGGTAGCCCATTGGTTAGCGCGCTGGAGTTGCACTCGGTAGGCCCGGGTTCGATTCCAGCCGCTGCCAAAACTGCCGCCGTGTTCATGCGGAGTACGATCACGTTAAACATGTGGGTCCGAAAGTCCTTCCGAGAGGTTGGTGGTAGGGGAAGGAGGGTACGGTCCCTGTGGATGCCTCCCCCACTGGGTTCCGGTCTAAATTGGATGGCACTTCCCGACCGTCCAAACTGTTACCTTACACCTTTCTGGTAGGTCGGACGGTCTGGGTGTCAACAACAACAACTATCGTTCAACAACCAACTACCGGCCATTAACCAACTTCCGTCCACCGACCAACTATCATCTATCAACCATCGAGCAACTATCGTCCATTGACCTACTACAGTCCACCGACCGATTATCGTTCATCGACCGACATTAGACCATCGTTTCGCTAGGCTTTTCACTACTTAAAGTAATCCTACTCCCTTTGGTTTCTTTATTAAAAATCTGATGTGGGCAACACATGACTTTCCTTATATAATGCAGTGAATTTACTACATTTACAGTTAAAAAAAATGTTATTCTTATAGTAGATACTTTATTCTTTCCAAGATATTGAATTTTCTTCAATGAGTCGTCATTTTCATTGATTTAGCGTCATTTTTATCAATTAGGCGAGATTTTTGTTAATTTAGCAACAAATAAAAATGTCTCCAAGTTGACGATATTCCGCCAAATTTGTCGTTGAAATCTGGCCAAGCGTTATGGACGGAGAAATAAATTATTCTTACTATTGGCGTTCAAATACAATAGTATTACTCAAAGTATCTTTTTTCATCAATGGAACGAGCTGGATCCACAAGAATGATGTCATCCAATTTATCGCATGGTATTACATATGAAAAGTGAACATGTTTCTCAATAGGATATATTTTTTTTTCTATTTTATATAACTTTTTGATAATTTTTTTGAAAAATGTGCAATATATCGAGAACGGTTCATGTTAGCGTTTTAAAATTTATGTCAATGGTTTTCTAATGAAAAATTACATAAGAATTGTCTATTTGCGTAACTTTACTAGCGGATTTGATTTTTTGATGATTTTTTCAAAATTTCACTCGAAAATTTAGGGGGATTCTGAACATTCGATTGCATATAAAAACAATAGGCTTCCAGTGTTTACTGATTGTGATTTTTGTACCAAATTTTGTTCGAATCGGTCCATTCGTTCGTCAGTTATCGTCTCCACAGACTCACACACACACACACACACACACACACACACACACACAGACATCACTTCAAAAATGTTTGATTCGCGATCAGGAATGTTTGAAACGTGCTCTCCCGTCGAAAACTCGAATTCGAATTTTCGACCCCGCCACAATACTTTCCTTATACATTATGTATATAAGGAAAGTAAAAATACGTTGCATATAGATTGTCTACTTTGTTCATGATAATTGTGAGAATGGAACACAAACATGTATGTTATTACCTTGCGATATTATGCATGTGTGGTGTATAAGTATATGCGTGAGAGTATGTATGTGTACGTGCATGTGTATATATTTGTGAGAGAATAAGTATGTGGGTGTACTGTGTATGTATACATGAGAGAAAATGTGTGTACGTATATGTTTAGCGAGTATATATATATATGTGTATGCGTATATATGTGTGAGAGAGTATGTATAATGTGTGTGTGCGAGTTTTGTGTTGGTGTGTATTTTGAATGAAGTGTGAGAGAGTAGGAATATCTGTGTGTGTGTATCTCTATACATATACGTATATGTGTGTAATCTGCATGTATGTATGCTTGAGAAAATACCCATGTATGTAGTGCATATGCGGTGGTAGATTTAGAACAAAATGGCAGAGATGTGCATCATGTATCATAATTCAAACTTGGTTTTATATAGACATTTTTAGATGTAGATAAATCATCTAATTGAAAAACGCGTCCAACAAAGATTTATTGCTAAAATAATAAAATAATCATATACTAATTCATGACGTTAAAACCGTAAGTACAAAAATTTTACCGATATATTTTTAATACAAGTTTTCGCAAAAAATCTCCGACAAAAATAAATGTGAAATCTTTCCGACATTTACCTCAATATATTTATCGATGTTCAGGAATTTCAGACCATCGATCTTTCTTGAATTATTGTTTCGATCTCAAGTTGGATATCATTAAATTCCACTGTCGAAGTTGCAACCGGTATCACCCAAAGAATTTTAATAAACTACTGAATTCTTTGAAGTATAAAGAAAATTCGTAATTAATTTTCGATGTCCCAGCTACGTCAGAAAAGATGATTTTTAAGACTGTTAAAACATAATGGTGATGGAAGAAATCTGATGTGGACAGCACATGACTTTCCCTACTGAGTCGAATTAATTTTTTCTTTATCTCTTTAATAATTCATTAAATTAAGTTTAACTGCATGAAATAACTCTCTTAGTTTGAAATAACACTGCATTTGCATTTTTAATTCAATTTTCGATTTCATATGGTAACGCATTTTCAAAGAGGACGTAGCAAAAATTCCTAAAGCTAAACTATCTCGAGAACGGCTAGTCCTAGAATAATGGGGTTGGTCTTATTCTTTTTATCGTCAAAAAGTACATATAAAACAAGCATTTAATGGATACATTTAAGCATACTAGTCTTTTATTTTAGATTTTGATTATTTTTTGAGGGCAGTTTCGAAAAAAAAGCAGATTATTTTTTCCTGAATCGTACCAAAATCTAATCAGCGCCATGGTAACCCATAAGTGACTTATGTAATAAATTTTGTGAAATTTTGTCAATTAGGTTTTTAGCTAGAGTGGATACATACCATTTTGCGGGCTATTTCGCAAAAAGGCAGGTTCTTTTTATCCCAAATTGTACTAAAATTTAATCAGCACCAGGGTAACCCACACGTGACTTTCCTGTAAAATTTTATGTTTTAGTTTTTGAGGTAAAGTGGATGCATACATTGCACAGATAGACACACACACACAGTCGTTACGCTAAAAATGGGTTTTTCGTATTCTACAGGTCCCAAATCGTGTAGATCCATTGAATAGAGTTGCGATTTTCGATACGATCCCAATAATTTCTCTATAGTACATTACCATGTATCGTAGGGAAAGTAAAAATGTGAAAAATAGTTTCTAATTAGATATTTATTTAATTTGTTGAAGTAAAACCTCCCAAAACGAGTATAATTTTCATACATAGTATGGCAACGCAGTGAACATGTATGCATACTGTATGAATATGAGTAGGTGAAACAAGAGAGTTCTGTGCCTGCAGGTGCGTGGAATATGCATACCCCCACTTTTTCCTGAGTGATGTATTCGCAGAAGACCACAAGGCTTTACTACATAAACTCCCTGAATCAGTGGTCGGAAGTTGCATTAGTCACTATTTTCACGTAGTTTGTAGTGTAACGCGCTACTTTTAAAAATAAGTAGTGTAGCGAGATACAATAAATCAGTAGTTTGTATCGAGTTTGGACGCTACTTTTAACGTTACTTCAGTAAACAAACAAGGTGCCATTCTACATATCATCTTATTAACCTTTCTTCATTTGTACGAAATTGAGTGTTCTGCGCAACGATGTACGATGAATGGCTGCAGGGTTAGAAAGGTCATTGCCTCATGAAGTTGATTTTTTATATGGATATATTCAGATATGTTGTTTCCCAAAAAGATCCTGCTTATCTGATTGCAATTTTGAAGTGCAAATTCTACTAAAAATGAACAAACATGTTTTTAAATAAATAGTTTTTACTTTTATTTTATTTTATGCTTTTAATAAATAAAATGGATGCATACCAACTTTAATTAAACTTTAAAATCAAAGACAACCAAAAATAGGTTTTAAAGTTCTTTAATAAAATCTCCTTTCCTCGACCTACATAGGGCTTTGTGACGCCCGAAAAGCGCTTTGGCCGTTGAGTGTTGAAAACCCAGACCACACGACCAACCCGAAGGCTTATGGTAGCAAGATGTGTGGCCGGGAACTTTATTTTTTTTTTATTTTTTTTTTATTTATTTATTTATTTTTTTATTTATTTTTTTTTTATTTTTTTTTTATTTATTTATTTTTTTTAATTTTTATTTGTAATTTTTGTACATCGAGGAAAAGAGATTTTATTAAAGGACTTTTAAACCTATTTTTGGTTGTCTTTGATTTTAAAGTTTATACTTTTATTTTATTTTGCTGTTTTCAGAAGTGGGTATAAGCGTAAAGATTGGTAAGTTGATCAGTACATTTCAATTATTCAGAATAAGTATAGTTCTCAAATTTTTGTGAAAATTGAAGCTGTGGCAAAATTCGTCTTATAAAAGTCGTTATGTAATCACTACAGTTTAAAAGTAGTTTGTAGTCACTACTTTTTAAAAAAAGTAGTTGTAGTTAACTGTACATTTGTCATAATCTAGTAATGTAGTTCTAGATCACTACAATAATAAAGTAGTTTTTCCAACCACTGCCCTGGATCTCACAGAGAGTGTCGTCTACCCCCCTCCGAAGTTTATTTTATTTACTTTTTAGTCTTGTACAGATAGTTTGGTAGGCATTTAAGGGGTTTTAGGTAGATATATGTAATATTATAATAAAATATTGATATATGTGGAAGAAAAAAGAGGTTAAAAGAAATTTAGAGTGTAAAGAGGCAAACAATGTGAAAAAAAATAGGTTAAGTATTATATTTTTGGTTAAGTATTTATCAGTTCCGCTATTGAATGAATCTATGGATCAGTGATCTTCAAATCACTACAAGCGGCAATTTTTTACTCGGCAATTTTTTATTGCCCTCATTTTTTACGGCAGCGGATGACCTTGTAAGAAAACCTCTTTTTGTAAAATAAAACTTTCGTTTTGTCATGACGATAATTTAAATTATATATTTTCTTACTTCGAAAAGAAGTTTTATTTATTGTCATGAGAATATCCAACTTCAAAATACTAGTACAGACACATATTAATTTCAAAAATCCCATTGCATCTTTAAAATCCCATACCTGTATGCAGTAAGTCAATATAATAAAATGCGTCAAGCTGCTTTAGTTTTAATTAAAAAAATTATACAACCTTTCAGGTCGAAAAGAATATAGTATAAGTATACAAGAAATTTATGAAAGAGCCTTTATATGGTGGCAAGCACTGAAGTATACACTTCAGTTTCGACGGAACAATTACATTTTTTATTGTCATTTCTACACTTACGTTATAGAGTCATGCGACTGCCCAAATTAAACTCACTGCTTCACGACGAATTCAATAAAGTAAATCGAATAAAACAAATCTTCTGGAAAAGGAAACAAACCCTTTGGATGAAAAGTTTTAGAGAATAATATATAACATGTGTAAAAATATCAAATGTTACTTAAATTTGAAAAATAATACTTTAGAAGAATCTTGTTAATCAAAGTTCGTTTAATTTATGATAACAAAAAACTAAATAAAGGAACTTAACATCCATATTTAGTAAGCAAACAATTAAACATTTGATATTTTTACTTTCCCTGCAATACAGGGTAATGTATAGGGAAAGTATTCGAATCATACAGAAAATCGCAACTCAAGTTTTCGACGGATCTACACGTTTTGACACCTCTAGAATACGAAAAAACCATTTTTATCGTGTCATTTGTGTGTGTGTGTGTGTGTGTGTGTGTGTGTCTGTCTGTCTGTGCAATGTATGTATCCACTCTAACTAAAAAACTAATTGACCGAATTTCATAAAATTGGGTAAGTACGTCACTTGTGGGTGACCCTGGTGCTGATTAGTTTAGGGTACAATTCGGGATAAAAGAACTCGCTTTCTTTTTGCGAAATGGTTCGCAAAAATTGCCTGTATTCACTATAGAAGAAAAACCAATATATCAAATTTTATAAAATTTGGTGAATAAGCCATGTGTGGGTTACCCTGGTGCTGATTGGATTTTGGTACTATTCGGAAAAAATAACCTGCCTTTTTTTGTAAAATGGTCTGCAAAAATCGTCAAAATCTAAAATAAAAAACTACGTATGCTCAAATATATCCATTAAATGCTTGTATTGTACGCAGTTCTTAACGATAAAAGAATAAGACCAACCCCATTACATTAGGACTGCCCGTTTTCGAGATATTTTTGTTTTTTCTCATTTTCGCTACGCCACCTTTGAAAACAAGTCCAGTTGTCCAATAAAAACGAAAATTGAATTAAAAGTACAAATTCAGCGCCATTTTAAATGATTATGGATGTTATTTTGTGCCATTAAACTCAATTTAATGACTTATTGGCGAAATAAAGAGAACGTGAATATGAGTCTGCAGGGAAAGTCATGTGCTGTTATGATGCATAACCTATTATTTGCACTTAAGTGCAATGTGTTTCATGCCCCGGGTTAGCCCCAGGAATGAAAGGGGGCGGGAGTAGCAATTACTCAATGTAAATAATGTGTACGGTACATGTGCTATACACAGACAAGATGGGACTGATGTGGCGCCATGGTTTATATGGCACATGACAGTGGCTGTAAATGTTCATAAAAAGAGCTTGTAACAAATGTTAAATTGTAAGACTACAAATCTCTAGAAATTTATAGTCCTGTAAGGTGTTGTTCACATCGAGACCCGGTCCAGGACCTCCCGGCTGTGGGAACTCCTCCGGCTTTCATTTTCTATTGGGAATTCTTCTAGGAATTTCTTCTAAGAAATGTGCGTTACCTTACAGGCCAGTAAAATTAGTCGAAATTGAACCGCCCTTTTCTTGCACAGTAATGAGATATCGAATGAGAAGACGAGGTGACTTCCACCCTAAATTTTGTTCCTCCCTTTTCAAAATCTGAGTGGACTCGACTTTAAAATGTAAAATTCGACTCAATTTTGATCTCGAGAGAGTAGGTCTCCAAGTGTATGTGCACTTGTTTTTCGAAGATTGATCCGATATGCATTTTGATGCAGTTTTAGGCATGGTGTTCGTTGCCCCTCTCTAGTGGCAGACAGATGCATACAGCACGAAACCAACGCCGCCTTTTTTACCCGTTGCGACCACGTACACTCAGGTTGTTGTTGAGACCCAGACCGTCCGACCTACCAGAAAGGTGTAAGGAAACTGTTTGGACAGCCGGGAAGTGCCACCCAATTTAGACCGGAACCCAGTGGGGGAGGCATCCCCTGGGTTTAGGCATCCACAGGGACCGTACCCTCCTTCCCCTACCACCAACCTCTCGGAAGGACTTACGGACCCACATGTTTAACGTGATCCTACTCCGCGTGAACACGACGGAAGTTTTGGCAGCGGCTGGATTCGAACCCGGGCCTACCGAGTGCAACTCCAGCGCGCTAACCAATGGGCTACCGCGCCCCACGTACACTCAGGTGTAGCTCGTAGTCCGGCGCAACCTTTCAGCAAACTAAGTTCATGGCCGCTCTAAGTCAAATCGAGCTAGGGCAGACCCAGATCGAGAGTTGCATTCATCGGGGCGTGGCGGTTATAGGATCAGCGAGGATGTTGCCACTTTTGATACGCAGTACCACACAGCTCTGAAAATTGGAGGCGTAGTGTGGGCTACCCTTTGGACCCTTATACTACATTTAAACCGTGACAACTGTGTGTACTGCAAGAACGATACTCGACAGCAGTGTTGATCTCACCTCACGACCGAGTCGACATGAGCGGAGCGTTTGCGAGGTCCCAACCTTGGGCCTCTATGCAGTACGCGTCACCCGTCAGTTGAGTGCTTCAACCGTCATCGGTACGGCATGTGTGAGGAATGCCACGGTAAAGTTCATGTGAGATGCGACCCAACTGGCATCGGCTTGTACGTAGTTCCCTGCTCTCCAGGAACCCCTGGGTCAATAAAATGTCACCCCTGGGTGTTTAATAGAATGTGTTAGTGGCCACAAAATCGATTGGTTATTTTAGTGAAACGCAAGTGTACTTTGATCTTTTCAGATCCCACTATATGTTTACAGGTTCAACTGGGGGACACTATGGGATATGTAGTAGTAGCATATTTATGTAAATTTCACCTCACCACATGTGCTGCCCACATCAGATTTTTTCATTGCTAATCCAATTTTTTGACTTGAATAATTAAAAGTTTTGGGTGAGTGCTTGCTTACTTTCACTCGAAATATCTTCTATAAAACGCACTAGATTAATTAGCAATAAAAATGTTCAGAGGAAATCTAATTTCTAGATCAATAATTTGTTTTTACAGATTTCTTATAGTTTTCGAGCAATCGTCTTGTAAATTTGAAGAAGGTTAAAAATTTTCGGTATTTAAAGTTTGTTCTGCTTATATTTCTAAAACAAAAAGTGCTAGTTATTGTTGGGATCGTGCAATGTTCCGTTCGGCGCCTCTTCCTTTGTCTGTCTACAGTGCATGACGCCAGCATAACGTGAGGATGTCTTGGCCTAAGGTTTCCAGGATTTCCCAGTTAGAAGACGAGTTTCTAGATTTGGCGACTTCCGGAATGGTCCAGAAACTTCTCCATAGAATGATTATTCTTTGAGATATAGAGATTTCTATGGAGAGACTATAAAAAAGACTCACCTCTCCGCTGCAGAGGAGTTGATGAATGGTCGTGGCACGAGCTACATTGGACTGTAATTTTTGCCAATATTTTGAGAATAGTAGCAGCTGTTTTTTGAAATGACTTTCGTCAACGTTTTGAGAATATTATCGCTTATTCTGTGAAATGAGTGGAGCATTTAAGTGCTGTTTGATTGTATATTGTTCCTATTTACTTTGTGCTTGTGAATAAATGTTAGTTATGCAGAAACTTGGACTCGTTCTTGTATCCTATGTGTATTCCTGAGGATATGTTTGTAACAATATGAACAGTAAGTAATTTCAAAAGTCATGCAAGGATATATAATCGAATTTCGGATCAAGTCCTCGGTTTTCGAAATAGAGTGGTTATAATTTCGATATTTTAATATTTCATTTCACACGAAATTATTCACGCAAAAGCATTTAGACTCCATCGGGCGACAGGATTTTTAGAATTACGCTGTGCTATTTACTTAATGTTAAATTCGTTCTTTCTCATCTTTTCATTTCACTACACTATTTGATTGAATTTATAAGAAAAATATTATAAAATGATGAAATTTCAGAGAAAATTTTAAAATTCTTGATTATTAATCATAAAAGAAAGATTTTTAGTTTCAAGACACTTTTTATTTTCCCTGAACTATAGGGTAATGTATAGAGAAAGTATTAGAATCATGTCGAAAATCGCAACTCGAGTTTTCGACGGATCTAAACTTTTTGGGACCTCTAGAAAGTGAAAGAACTATTTTTAGCGTGACGTTTGTATGTTTGTCTGTCTGTCTGTGCAATATATGTATCCACTCTTGCTCAAAAACTAAGTGACGGAATTTTATAAAATTTAATAGGTAAGTGACTTATGTGTGATTCTGGTACAGTTCGAGATTTAGATTTTGGTACAGTTCGAGATAAAAGAACCAGCCTATTTTTTGAAAAATGGCCCGCAGAAATGGAATGTATCCACTGTAACTGCAAAACTAATAGACTAAAGGTTACAAAATTTGGTAGATAAGTTACTTCTGGGATACTCTGGTGTGCTCATTAGATTTTAGTACGATTTGGGAAAGAAGAACCTGCCGTTTTTACGAAATGGTCCGAAAAATTGCTTAAATCAAAAATAAAAGACTACGTATGCTCACATGGATCCATTAAATTAATATTTTATGCGTAATTTTTGACGAGGAAAAGAATAAGACCAATATGCATTTTTGTTGCGCCACCTTTAAATATATGTCCAATTACCAAATAACAACGAAAAATGAATGAAAAGGGCAAATTCAGTGTTATTTTATGCAATTAAATTCAATTTGATTACTTAGTAAAGAAATAAAGAGAAAATGAATTTCAGTCTGCAAGGGAAAGACGCTACCCACATCAGTTTTTCCTTTTCCCTGCAATACATTATAACGTATAGGGAAAGTATTAGAATAATATAAAAAATTGCAGCTTATTTTTTCGACGGAACTACACGTTTTGGGACCTCTAGAAGACGAAAAACTATTTATAGCGTGACGTCTGCATGTGTGTCTCTCTCCTTCTCTCTCTCTCTTTCTCTCTCTGTGTGTGTGTGTGTGTGTGCAATGCATGTATCCACTCTAATTCAAGAACTAATTGACTAAAATTCATAAAATCTTAAAGGTAAGTCACTTTCGGGTTACCCTGGTGCTGATTAGATTTTGGTACAATTTGGGATAAGAAAAACTTGTTCTTTTATGCGAAATGGTCCAGAAAAATTGAATGTATCAACTCTACTTACAAAACAAATAGACTAAATGTTACAAAATTTGGTAAATAAGTCACTTGTGGGTTACCCTGATGCTGATATGTTTTGGCACGGTTCGAAAAAAAAGAAATAAAGAAATATTTTTTTATAATGGCCAGTAAAAATCGTAAAAAAAGTAAGACTCCATATTCTCAAATGTTTCCACTAAAGGCTTGTTTTATAAGTAATTTTTAATAATGAAAAGAATAAGACCAACCCCATTACTGTAGGAATAGCCGTTTTTTGAGATATTTAATTTTTTTCGCATTTTTGCTACGCCGGTTTTGAAAATAGGTCCAGTTACAAAATAAAACTGAAATTGAGTTAAAGGGGTAAATTCGGTGTCGTTTCAAGTAATTATGGGTGTTATCTTTTGCAATTAAACCCAATCTAATACATTATTAAAATAAAGAGAAAATGAATTGGGTTCTGTAAGGAAAGTCATGTGCTCTCCACAACAAATTTTTTTTAAAATAAGAAGTATCTTTCAAAATAATGGATGTAAAAATGTTATTGGACGTCATATATTGCTAAATTTATTGAACTTCCTTAATGACTTCAGGGAATACATATAAAATACGCAGATGTCATTAAAAATGAAAAATGCATTCGAAAACTCTTCACACATTTTTGTCGAAGTCAAATGATGTTTTCGAAAGTTCACATTATTCCCTTTTTAACGACTCTGAATTAGCTACATTCAGTGTCTTTTTTTATGATATCCAACACAAACTTAAGTGCAGAGAAAATAGACTTTTCACGAAGTTTAATAGTATTAGCGGTAACTAAGAAAATAGCCTGGAATTCAACGGATTTCCTTTATAACTCTTAAATAGGACGTAACATTGGGTAACAGAATTACAATCAATGTACAGAATTCAATGATTTTGGGATTTTATTTTCTGATACAATTGTATAAACTATGAATTAGTATTTAAGCCAGTGATTTTATGGAACCCTTGAAATATTTTGTAAAATTTCGCAAAACCCCAACTTGGCTGACACAAGGTTCGACCAGAGTGGTGGGACCACCTAGTGGTTAGAGCGCGGGGATTGCACTCGAACAACCCTATTTCGATATCCGTGTTATATATTTCGGTCGGTAAGTCCTTCCGAGAGACTGGTGGTAGGGGAAGAAGAGTACGGTCGTCCGACTGGGTTCCGGTCAAATTGGGTGGAACTTCCCCGTCGTCCAAACAGATACCTTAGACCTTCTGGTAGATTGGACAGTTTAGGTCGAAAAAGAAGAAGGTTTGATAAGATTAAATTAGAGTTCATAAATAATAAACTCTTACTTTGAATAAAATATTAAAATAGTATTTATTGCTCATTTTTAACACTTTACAACATAGTTGAAAAGTGTTTATGACTTTGTTCATTCTGTCTCTCTGTCTGTCCGTTCGCATGATAACTGCCGTAAAAATGACTTTATCAAAATGAAATTTTAGTATGTTGTTGAGGCGATCTGTGGGACATATGGGAATGTAAGTGAATAATATCACCCAATTAGTTTTGGATTGCACCCGGGTTGAAGAAAGGAATGCATTGAACCCTATGGGACCTAATTTCTCAAACATTTTTTAAGCGGATTTAAAATTCACAAATTGCTTCGAAAATTTTAGAAAATATTCAAACTACCCCATAATATATATAAAAAAAAATTCAACAAAATATATTCAGTAGTTTTTTAAATAAAAATTAAAATAATAATTACACTTCTTATATGAAGCGATTGCGTGACCATTATATGAAAAGATCACGTGACCCACTTCAAAATAAAATATGACATCCATCTTGTCTCAAAATCGTGATTTTTAAAGTTCTTTTTTTTAAATTCATATTTAGTGTTGTATCCGTCCTAAAACCGCTTTATTTTTGCTTAAATTTTGTGCATCTACATACTGAAACAACGCAATTACAATATGGGTCCTAATTTTTTAACATTTTTTAAGAGAAGTTAAAATTCACAAATTGATTCGAAAATTTTGGGAAATATTTAAATCATCGCATAAAATATATATAAAAAAAATCAGGAAATTGTGTTTGGTAGTTTTTTAAATAAAAATTAAAATAATAATGACACCCATATAATATGAAGCGATCACGTGACCCACTTCAAAATAAAATAGGACATCCATCTTTTTTCCCCAAAGTAAAAATCATGCTTTTTAAAGTTCTTGTAAACTGATATTAATTTAATGTTGCATGCGTCCTAAAACCGCTTTATTTTTGCGTATTTTCTGTGCATCTATATTCTGCGTCAACTGAATTACAATATTTTTGAGTTTAAATGATCATCAAACTTTGATTATTTCTGCAACGAAGTCTAATTTTAATGGATGCCGAAAGAAAGTAAACAAGCGATTGATTGTAAGATGAGTTGTATAAGAATTGCAGAATTGTTTTCAAACAAAATGATTTAACTCTGGAATCCAGAATAAAAGTTTATGAATAAAATATTCAGCTTTTACATAGAGAGCCAGACGATTTATATTTCGACGTCATTTAAATAAAGTTAATTTTTATCGATGAAGTTTTAAGTTTTCAAGTAAAATAAATTATTGTAGTTCTGTGATAATTAAAAAAATATCGCCGCTGAATGTATCGCATTTTAGAGATGTTTAAATAAAAATGCAGTTGGAAAGTGTTTCATAATCAATACTTTATGCATGATTGATCTTTCTTGTTATTTATTAATTACTGTTAATAGTAAAATTACAAATATTTTTGCATTAACCTGGCTTACTAGATACAAACAAACGGTGCGTGTATATTTTGTATGCATTTCGTATTAATATAATTACTTTTCCTAAAACTGATAACAAAATACATGTTTACATGTTTACATAGTTTACATTTTTATGGGATATAATTTTGAATAATATATTTTAAATTGTTTGGCATTTTTCTTTTATTCTTCTTCTTCGATCTAGACCGTCCGACCTCCCCGAAAGTGCAATGTATGTGTTTGGACGACCGCGATAGCGTCCCGTAGTTGACACCGGAACCCTGTGGGGGCGGTATCCACTGGGACCTTTCGAAAGAACATACAGATCCATATATTTACTTATTATACATTTTGACATCATTAGAAAGATATATTTTGATGTCATAAAGAAAGTTACGTCATGTTTACCTTGCGCAGGGTGTGAAGCTTCTTGAAGAAATGGAAATATCATGTGGCAGGCGTAAGACACGACAGTTCCGGCTTCCGTTGGAGGCCAACAGAAAAAAGAGTCCCAAGCGGGAGGACATGAACCTGAAACGAAATGGGATGGCATGAATGATATTTTATAAATTGGAAAGTATGAAATTAGAAATCGGAAGCGATTTTCTCATTCGAAAATCTACTTTTAAGTAGTTTATGGTTTTATTTTTCAAATTTTATAAGTAAAATTTTGAAAAAATATATCGTTGGTTCAAATGATTACAATTATAGTGTGTTACCCTTCACTTTAAAGGACTTGAAAAAAATCTTCCGATTGATATCCCACTTGACAATATACCCCCAGGGGATAACATGCCCCCCCCCCCTAAGGAGAGAGGGCTTAATGACGTCACGAACCCAAAAATTGTATCTCGGCTATTTTTCACAATGATTGACTGTTAGATCGCGTGATCATTGAGCCATACATAACCCCTATAAAGTTCCTTTTCACTTCAACCCAAGATCGTGATTCTTGTATGAATCATTTCAATTTACTTAAATCTAATATAAACTTCCAATAACCTAATGACTAGAGTTCGACGAAGGAATCACGACATTTCCCAAATAAACAGATTTATTGACAGCTAACTTCGCTGGGAACTCAAACCACATATATATTACAAATCTATATACAAATTATTTACAACGATAGTATTAAAAATTCTACCCGAGACATACAAATCTACAATAAACTTCAAACCTAACTTATTTCTAAACTGACTTTCAATCTGAACCTATAACGATTCAACTACGACACAATATATATACTCTCGGGCGCGGTAGCCCATTGGTTAGCGCGCTGGAGTTGCACTCGGTAGGCCCGGGTTCGATTCCAGCCACTGCCAAAACTGCCGCCGTGTTCACGCGGAGTACGATCACGTTAAACATGTGGGTCCGTAAGTCCTTCCGAGAGGTTGGTGGTAGGGGAAGGAGGGTACGGTCCCCGTGGATGCCTCCCCCACTGGGTTCCGGTCTAAAATGGGTGGCACTTCCCGACCGTCCAAACAGTTACCTTACACCTTTCTGGTAGGTCGGACGGTCTGGGTTTCAACAACAACAACAACAATATATATACTCACAAGATTGCAAGCTATAACTCTCGATGCTACCTTCTATGGGCGATCAGAACACACAGACACGCGAATTCGGCAGAATGGCAGAGACGTCATTCTAAAGACTGCTCTTCTTATAGATCTAGCCAATCGTGAGCATGTGATTCTTCGGAATAAAAGTTGAGAAGTTTAGGATATAAATTAAAATCGGGAAAAAGAAGAATTAGAATAAGATGATAATAATTAATAGAATCCTCACCCCCCCCCCCTTTTTATGCATGATTATATTAAATTTTGTTATATGCTGACCTGTTATAAAAATAAAAATTTCGAATCAATTTCGATTGAATTTCAAAGTTTTCGCTAGAAAAACTTCTATACAGCTCTAGATTTTTGGATAACAAAGCCGGATATAAAATTTCGTAGAAATCCATTAATATTTGTGACAGGTATCGTATACGCAAAAAAATTGACTAGAGACATATAGACAGATAGACAAACAGACGGATATCACTCCAAAAATAGTCAAGACATATTCAGGGGCTCCTAAAACATACAAGAATTCGAAACTTGTATATTGGCATCCAAGTTTCGAATTCGAAAATTTTCTTGAAAACAATACTTTCTCTATGCTATATTACTTACTTAGTATAAGAAAGTAAAAGTTACATATCTTAAACCATACCTCTTGAAGAATTGACTTCATGATTTAAAGCGTTTCATGTGAATGACATTTTGTCAAAAGCTTTCGTGACAAAACTAGCATATTTAAAACCATAAAACTGGATGGATTAAATCCTCGATCTGCATACTTTTTGGAGGATAGCATTATGAATTGATAAAATTCATAACAGAACTAACACAATTTAAAAACATAAAACATGTATAGGATTAAATTCTTGATTTATAACGTGAGTTATGAATGTCATTCTAAATCGACAACTTTTATGACAAAACTAACTTATCACTATATAGAGGGTGATTAAAAAAATATGGGCCAAACTTAACGAGGTGGTAGTACACACCAAACCAAGTATTTTTCGTTACCGGGTTGAAAATGAAAGTTTATTTAGTTTACCGGGTTGGAAATGAAACGTAAAAGACGCCAGTGGGCGCTTAATGGTGAAACCGATGAGGTGAGGCAAAAACACAGACTTAAAAATTATAAAAGGTCATTCAATAAACAATAATTACAGTAATAGCTCAAAGGAGCGACCGTCAACCTGAATGCACGTCTCACAGCGGTGATGGAGGGATTGATGAACTCTCTCGAACTGACCAGGCATGTCGAGCACTTCGGCAGCAGCGGCCGAAATTCTGGTGACGAGTTCCTCTTTAGATTCAAGGTGATTGTCATAGACGAGACTCTTAAGATATACCCACAAAAAGAAGGCAAGACACGACAGATTTGGCGATTGTGGGGGCTAAGCTATGGGACCACCTCGCCAAATTTTACGCCCTGTAACGCCTTTACGTTTCATTTCCAACTTGGTAAACTATGACGAAAAATGCTTGGTTTGGTGTATACTACCCCCTCGTAAAGTTTAGTTTAGTTTTTTTTTAATCACACTGTATAATTATCCAACGTGTTTTATCATTCCAGATTCTTCAGAAGTCCCTCTGTGATCTAGAAGACCGAATCTTTACACATTTATAGTACCAACTATGGTACAGAATCTAACGAATCCGGAATTTTGCTTTATTCCCCTCCCCGAGGGTCGTAGACAAGTCTTTTAAGACCCTCCAAAAGCCCCAGTGATCTAGAAGGATGAAGTTTTGCACACTCAATTTTGTTCATAAAATCTATACAGACGATTCTAAAATGGATGCAAGCGTTGTGCCATTTGCATTTTTAAACATGTTGTATTGGATGAGATGTTCTGTAGCACACTTGATGCAAAGAATACAGCTTTTCAGGATTAAATGACTGCCATTGCATATTCTGTTGATTAGGCTGTTGAAAATATCAAAATTTATTCTGACAACCTCTCCTCCATTTTTTGCTCTAACTTATCTCAAATAAATCCAATTATATTAAGAATATTCAAAATAAAATTATTAATTCTAGATATGTAATACATATTTCTTGGGTAAAATCTCATACTGTTAATTTGGGAAATGAAACACCTGATCATTACGCTACAATTGCAACATCTACAGGAAAATTTGTTAAAAATCTTTTCCCGATACTACTGGTGTATTTACCGATACCCTATACCCGATACCCTATACTTAAAACTACTGGTGTATTTACTGTTATTCGTGATTGAAAGTATTCCATTAACGTATTGTATGTCTATGTATATTGTTTATTTATTCTATGTATATTGTTTATGTACTTTTATGTATGTGTATGTATATTGTTTATGTACGTCTATGTATGTCTATGTACATTGTCTATGTATGTATGTCTATGTATATTGTTTATGTATGTCTATGTATATTGTCTATGTATGTATATCTATGTATATTGTTTATGTACGTCTATGTATATTGTCTATGTATGTATATCTATGTATATTGTTTATGTACGTCTATGTATATCGTTTTCCCGTCGGTGTTGAATGTCTATGTGTATTGTTTATGTACGCCTATATATGTCTATGCATATTGTTTGTGCACGTTTAGGTATGCCTATGTATATTGTTTATGTATGGTTATGTATATTGTTTATGTATGTCTACGTATATTGTTTATGTACGTCTATGTATGCCTGTGTATATTGTTTATGTGCATGTATGTATGTCTGTGTATATTATTTATGTACGTCTATGTATATTGTTTATGTATGTCTATGTATACTGTTTTCCTGTCGGTGTTGTACGTCTATGTTATTCTCTTGGATCTAGTTCGTTCCATTCACAAGAGATAGTTTTGTATTTTGACACCAAGACTTTGCCAAGAGTTATTTATTTCTAAGAATATTCATTAACAGTTAATTGCATTTTGATGAGGATTTTTCACGTTAGTATGAATAAGTCACTCTGCTTGGGTTTATACGTTGCTGACAGCATCCAATTTCAATTTACATGATGTTAATTCAATACCAATATCATTATGATGTGGCTCTTGTACAATACTATTATTTTGCTGTGAAAGAAGTAGAGACATTGCATTATGCGGAGAAAGTTATGCACTGTCCACATCAGATATTATGTTATTTGTAACCTTCTTAAAATACACAGCCTGGACGTTTTATCACTTTACAACACAGTTGAAAAGCGTTTATGATTTTGTTCATTTTCTCTGTGTGTCCGTTCTCAAGATAACTTACGTAAAAATAACTTTATCAAAATGAAATTTTAGTATGTTGTTGAGAGGGCCTGTTGGACATATGGGAATGTAAATGAATAATATCACCCAATTAGTTTTGAATTGAACCCGGGTTGAAAAAATGAAATGCATTTAACCCTATGGGACCTAATACTTCAAACATTTTTTAGGCGAAGTTAAATTTCACAAAAAGCTTCGAAAATTTTAGAAAATATTCAAATTATCCCGTAAAATATATATAAAAAAAATTCAGCAAAATAGGTTTATTAGTTTTTTAAATAAAACTTAAAATAGTAATGAACCCATATAATATGATGAGATCACATGACCCACTTCAAAATAAAATAGGGCATCCATCTTTTTTCCCAGTGTCAAAATCGAGATTTTAAAAATATATTTAGTGTTGTATTCATCCTAAAACCGCTTTATTTTTGCGTATTTTCTGTGTATGTATATTCTGCGTCAACGCAATTACATTATTTTTTAGTTTAAATGGCCATTAAACTTTGATTATTTTTACAACGATGCCTCATTTTAATAGATGCAGAATATAAACAAGTGATTGCAAGATGAGTTGTATAAGAATTGCTGAATTTTTTTCACTCGAAATTATTTACATCTGGAGTCTGTCATAAATGTGTATGAATGAAATATTCACTGCTTTTACATAGAGAGCCAGACGATTTATATTTCAATGACTTCATTTGATTAAAGTTCATTTTTTTCTATGCAGTTTTAACTTTTCAAATATAATAAATGATTGTAGTACTGTGATCATTTAATATATATCACCGCTGAATGTATCGCATTTAAGAGATGTTTAAATAAAATTGCATTTCAGTTGGAAAGTGTTTCATAATCAATGCTGTATGCCTGATTGATCTTTCTTGTTATTTGATAAGTACCTCGTTTTACGGCACCGCAGATTATTTTATCATGCTTCGTTGCTTCTGAGAGTGATTCAATTAATGATTCTGAAAGAGAAATAAATCACTGGAAAATAAGGGATGATTTAATCTGGGACAGAAACATCCCATTTCACTTGCACGACTTCATGTATGAAGCATTTATCTGAAATTAGAACAAACATGGAAAACAAAAGAAGGCAAGGGAGACAAGTATGGCGCCAAAGAGACGGAAGGGAATGCGATAAGCTGTCAAAATAGACAGAACAGAAAATTACTTCAACAGAAAGGGATTTTTCCTTTATATCCAATTCCCTTTCCTCTCAATTCTATATACAATCGAACCCTGTCATTGGAGAAACAGTAAGTGGAATATCTATATTGCTAGTATTTGTCAATCCGAAATCTAAAGCCTTTGCTTTATAATAACATAGTACTCCTTTAAATGCAATGTCATTTATATAATATCAGCAGTATACCCGTTCTTCCCACGGAATGTAAAATATAAAGAAACTTAAAATTCCCAATCATGTGCAAATTCCCATAGTATACTAAATGACATTGTTATTCAAAACGTTCTATTAAAATAGTTAAATTAAGGCTAATAAATATAAGTTTTAGAATATCTGTTCTCGCCATGGGCGAATGCAGGATTTTTTCCAGAGGAGAGGGGAGGGGGTGCTAAAATAGATTGCATTTAAAATTTAGAGATTCTATCAACCTTTAATTTTTAGAGTTACGAAATTAAAAAAAATAAATCCTGTTTACAAATGTCCGTATTAGTCTGTACCTCTCCCCCCGCTTCCGAATATTTTAAATCTAGCATGTTCATTAAATAACATTGAAAGTTGGTATACAGATGTGGATTTAGAGGTCCAATAAACAAATTGATGATAATTCGAAACATATTTTTTTTAAATTTTTTTTTCGGGGATAGAGGGGGGGGGGGAATTGGTAAGAAAATAATACTCATATAAACAAATACAGTAGAATATCAAAGAACAGGATATAAAATTATAGCGGAAAATGACATTTTTACTTTTCCTACCATGCATTGTAATTGATGTATAGGAAAAGTATTGGAATCGTGTCGAAAATTGCAACTCGAGTTTTCGACTCAGCTACACGTTTCGAGTACTCTAGAACCCGATAATCTATTTCTAGCGTGACGTCTGTGTGTGGGTCTGTGCAATGTATGTATCCACTCTAGTTCAAAAACTAATTGACCAAATTTAAAAAGAAAATTGGTAGATAAGTTACTTGTGGATGACCCTGGTACTGATTAAATTTTCGTACGGTTAAAAAAAAAAGAATCTGATTTTTTGCTAAATGGCCCCCAAAATCGTATGTATTAATTCAATGTTTTCTCCTAGGTAATTTTTGACGACATAATGAATAAGACCAACCCCATAACTCTAGGATTAACTGTTCGCGAGACATTTTAGTTTTTTCGCATTTTTGTAAAGTCGGTATTGAAAATACCTACGGTGCAAATTCATTGTCAATTCAAATAATTATTCGTGTTATTTTGTGCAATTAAACTCGCTTCAATGAATTATTAAATAAATAAAGAGAAAATGCATTTGAGTCATTCTCTCATCCGGAGAAAATAATGATGAAAAGAACATTAAGCCATAATGATGTGATTACTAAATTTATTAAATATTCAGCAGTAAAACAAATGATTAAAAAAGAATATAACACGTTATTACAAAATTAAAAGAAGAACGAAAGCTAATAGAAGGGAAATTGAGGCATTTTTCCGTTACATACTAGAAAATCTACGAAAACTAACACGTGAAGCCTATGAATACCGCCTGAGCTGGCGATTAAGCCTGTTTGAATGATTATATGTATTATTACACAATAAATATGAATAGATGATATGAGCATCAAGGTTAAAAAAATTAGTGTATATAGTACTTTTAAAAATTAGTATGCACCACTTGTTAAAATTCTGCACCATGATCCCCCCCCCTCCCCCCCCCCCCCCCCCCCCCCACACACACTAAATAACGCCCAAGATTAAGAATCAATGCTTAATTGCTTTTGCTCGCGATGGATTTTTGTCACTCTTAAATAAAATAATTCTTTTAAGGATGTAAAAATTTATAAACGAATAAAGTTTGCAACTTACTTTTCTAAAAGAACAGAAATGAATGAATAAATAAAGATTTGGATTTCGATTTTAAAATGTATTAGGCTTTTTCTTAATTTGCAAGAATCGAAATGAAAATGGCTTCTATCTGGCAGAAAGCACAATGGGATGTTCTACTTTCTACTTATGTACATATATATTTTTTATAGGACGATATTTTTTATGGGACAATTAGAAGATATATCCGTGTATTAGTAGAAAATTACCCTTACTACAATATATGAATTTCGAAAATCCTTGCCAAAATACAACAAAGGACGTAATAAAGTGAAAATATCAATTATCTTTAAACTTGAGGGCCGTAATTGATTTCAATATATGTCAAAATGAAAGTGCTTAAATTGTATGCGTAGAAGTATAACCGTGCTACTTATATTTTAGAAGATATACCAATGTACTAATATACCAGTAGACGATATATCCGTACTATAATGTATGAGTTTCAACCGTTTTTGCCAAAATAAAAAAAATATGACGTAATAAATTGAAAATACCAATAATCCCCAAAGTAATCTTTAAACCTGAAGGCCGTAATTGATATAACGTGATTTCAATTTATTTCATGTACATTTCTTTATTATTTAAATTGGAAAAGATTTAATACAAATCATCAGCCGCATGGACACATTGAATTTAAACTCGTTGCTAAGCGACATGATATCATTTTCTCCAGTCAAAAATGCAATTTCGATAAAATTCATTTCTTTATTATTTCAATTGGAAAAGATTTAATAAAAATAGTCTGCCGCATAAACACATTGGATTTAAACTCGTTGTTAAGCCACAGCATACATTTTTTTTTTGTCAAATAAATTTGCGGAAAAAAATATCGTCTGCAGAACGCTAAGTTTATGAAAGGTTTAACTATGCGTTTTTAATAATTATCTGGGCAATCACTGTTTCTAAAAACTCCAAACATGGACTAAATTTTAAGTGAGGCTAATCCAAAGCTACCCACAGAATTTCATGAAATTCGAAGCAGTCGTTTGTTCCTTGATGATGAAACAAACATACATACATTCAGACAGACAGAAAGAAGACAGATTTTTGATTTTATTTATATACTAGCAGCATATCCGTTCTTCGTACGGAGTATATAATATAAAGAAAATTAAAATTCACAATCATGTGCAAATTCATATAGTATACTAAATGACATTTTTAATCAAAATATTCTGTTAAAATATTTAATATAATGCTCCTAAAAAGAAGTTTAGGAATCTCTGTTCGCGCTATACAAAATTATCTTCACGGGCAGATCTGAAGAATATAACTTCCTGCCCCCTTTTGTAAGCAAATTTATATAAGAAAAAAAGGAATTGAATCAATATATGCAAAACGAAAGCATTAAAATTGTATGGGACCCGTACTACTACGAATATTAAAAGATATAACCTGTATTAGTACATTACATGTATAAATTAAAAATATCAATAAACCCGTAATTGACTCCAATATATGCCAGAATGAAAGTACTAAAATTATATGGGAATATATATATATATATATATATATATATATAGATCCCCGTACTACTTATATTGTCGCAGGTTAGAAAATATGCCAGTGTGTTAGTAGAAGATTACCCATATTACAATATGAGTCTCAAAAATCTTTGCCAAAATAAAACAGATGACGTTATAAATTGAAAATAGCAATAATCCCCGTGGTCTTTATCCCAGAAAGTCGTAGTTGATTCCAATATATGCCAATATATATCCAAATATTTGTCAATATACCTGTATTACTTATATTCTCATAAATTAGAAGATATACCCGTGCATTTGTAGAAGATTACTCGTACAACTTACAATATATGATTTTAAACAATTTTTGTCATAATAAAACAATGGCATAATATCTTAAAAATATCAATAATCCCTGAATCATTAATCCCCGAAAATATCAATAATAATAATGTTTAAACCTGAAGACCGTAATCGATATTATCCAGTCAAAAATGCAATGTCAATGAAATTTATGTTATATACATATCTCTATTATTCAAATCGGAAAAGATTTAATAAAGATCGCGTGTCTCATAACACATGGGATTTACATCCATTGCTAAACGACACGATATCATTTACTTCAAATAAATTGATGGAAATTATATCGTCTGAATAATGCTATCTCCATGGAAGGTTTGGCGACATTTTCGTTCATTTAGGGATAATTTAAAAAATCGCCAAATTTATCGCCAAGTGGGACTGTAGAACTGATAGTCCCATTTTGCGACAAATTGACGAAACATCACACAATACTATCCCCTAACAAAACACAATTAATTTCATTTATTAAACGCAATTTTATCAATTTCATGATATTTTTATGGATTTACAAGCATTTTTATCAATTTGGTGACATTTTAAAAATTCGCTAAATTAGTTACTAAGTAGGATGGATGGACTGACTGACAAATGCTACGGAAACATCATTTCAGTACTTTCTTCTAAAAAAAAAAATTTAATTTCATTGATTTGCGTCGTTTTTATCAATTTGGTGACATTTCCGTCAATTTGGCAAGGTTCAAGAAAAGTTGTCAAGTTAGCGATATTCCGCCAAATTCGTAGCTCTGAATTTGCAGATCTGAAGAATAAAACATCCAGATCCCATTTTTATATACTGAATGTAAACACTAAAATTGTATTAGAAGATATACACGTTCTACTCTTTTTCTGTTTCAACAATTGGATAAATGAATTTATTGGGTAAACACAATATATGAGTTTATTAGCTAAACACAATATATAAGCTTGAAACCTCTTTGCCGAAATAAATGAAAGTGATGTGCGCAGTCCGCAATTACTATCATTAAAAAAAAATCAAACTGTTCATTTATAAAATATATTTTTATATCCATTTATTTATTATTCAAGTCGAAAAAATAATAATAAAAATTAACAGACAGATTTAATTTAATTGAGTTTCTGAGCAACATGATACAAGATAGAATCTTCCTCATAAATCACGAAATTAAATAACCATTTTGATTTCTTTATACTTTTCACTGTTCAGTAAAAGCTTGTGAGAAATAAACCATGGAGATAGATTTCCCGTTTAAATCATGTTTCAAACAATTCATGTTTTCAGACAGTGACTAATCAGCGCAAAAAATCTCCCATCAAACTCAGAGATAAAGTTTTAATTCACTTTCAAACGATTTTCGAGCTTTTCGTTTGGATAAACCACGGCGTTACAGAGTAGAACTCCTAGGAAAAAGTTTCGTTTTTCATTAATATCTTGACAACCCCTTGTCTCAGGAACTCGAAACTTGGACTAAATTTCTGGGGGGAGGGGGGCTATTTAAGGTTATCCACAAAATTTCATTAAAGTCGGTTCAAACGTTCTCCCGTGATGATGAGAAACACAAAAGTTTGGTTTTTTACGAGAACCACTGGTGCTAGGAATTCAAAACATAGACTAAATTTTAAGTGGGGCAATTTCCAGGCTGCCCACAAAATTTCATCCAATTCGGTTTAGCCGTTCTCCCGTGATGATGGGGCAAACAAACATACAGACATACTTTCAATTTTATTTATATAGACTAGCAGCATACCCGTTCTTTGTACGAATTATATAATATAAAGGAACTTAAAATTCACAATCATGTTCAAGTTCCTATAGTATACTAAATAATATTTTTAATCAAAATATTCTGTTAAAATATTTAATTTAATGCCCTAAAGAGAAATTGAAGAATGTCTGTTCTCGCTATACAAAATGATCTTCACGGGCAAATCTGAAAGATAAAATATCCTGGCCCCATTTGTAAGAAAAATTACAAAAAATATGGAATTGAATTAATATATGCAAAATAAAATCGTTAAAATTGTATGGGACCCGTATTACTTATATAGGCGGATATATAACCTGTATTAGTAGATTACATGTATAAATTGAAAATATCAATGAACCCTTAATCTTTAAACCTGAAGACAGTAATTGATTCCAATATATGCCAAAATGAAAGTGTTAAAATTATATGGGAAGATATACCCGTACTATTTATAATGTCGTAGATTAGAAGATATGTCCAAGTGTTAGTAGAAGATTACCAGTATTACAATATGAGTCTCAAAAATCTTTGCCAAAATAAAATAGATGACGTAATAAATTGAAAATATCAATAATCCCCGTAATCTTCATACCAGAAGGCGTACTTGATTCCAATATATGCCAATATATGTCAAAACATATGTCAATACACCTGCACTATTTATTCGCGTAGATTAGAAGATATACCCGTGAATTTGTAGAAGGTTACTCTACAACGTACAATATATGAGTTTAAACACCTTTTGCCGCAATAAAACAATGGCATAACTTGAAAATATCGATAATCTTTGAATCAATAATCCCGAAAATATCAATAACAATAATGTTTGAAACTGAAGACCATAATTGATATTAGCCAGATAAAAATGCAATGGCAATGAAATATATTTTATATACATATCTTCATTATTCAAATCGGAAAAGATTTAATAAAAATCATCTGCCGCATAAAGAGATTGGATTTAAATCCATTGCTAAGCGACATGATATTATTTCCTTCGAATAAATTGGTGGAAAAATATCGTCTAAATGATATTATATCTATGGAAGGTTTGGCGCCATTTTCGTCAATTTAGCGACATTTTAAAAAGTCGTTAAATTCATCGCCAAGTGGGATTGTAGAACTGGCAGTCCCACTTGGCGACAAATTAACGAAACATCATCACAATACTATCCCCTAACAAAACATAATTCATTCCATTTATTTAGCGCATTTTTATCAATTTCAAGATATTTTTATGGAATTGAAAACATATTTATCAATTTGGTGACATTTTAAAAATTCGCTAAATGTGCTACAATAGTAACCCACTTAGCGATTAGGATGGCTAGACTGACAGACATATGCTAACGAAACATCATTTCAGTACTTTGGTCGCTTTTAACAATTTGGCGACATTTCCGCCCATTTGTGAGAAAAAGAAAAGTTGCCAAGTTAGCGATATCCCCCCAAATTCATAGCTCTGAATTTGTAGATGTGAATAAAATATCCAGATCCCGTTTGTATGTACTAAATGTAAAAACTGGAATTGTATTAGTATATATACCCTTTCTACTCTTTTTCTGTTTCAACAAACGGCTAAATGAATTTATTGGCTAAACACAATATATGAGTTTAGTAGCTAAACACAATATATAAACTTAAAAACTCTTTGGCAAAATAAAAGAAAGTGATGTATGTAGTCCGCAATTAATATAATTAGAAGAAAAATCAAACTGTTCATCTATAAGATAGTATATTTTCATATCCTTTTATTTATTATTCAAATCGAAAAAAACATTAACAAACACATTTAATTTAATTGCGTTGCCGAGCAACATGATATATCCCCATAAAATGTTAAAATTAATTAGCCATTTTGATTTCTTTATACTTTTCATTGTTGGGTAAAAGCTTGTGAAAAATAAACCATGGAGATAGATTTTCCATTTAAATTCATGTTTCAAACAATTCGTGCTTTCAGATAGTGACTAATTATCTCTGAGGTTGGTGGAAGATTTTTGTGCTAAAGTTTTAATTTACTTTCACGTTTTAAACGAACGATTTTCAACCTTTTCGTTTGGATAAACCACGGAGATAGAGAATAGAACTCCTAGGAAAAAGTTTCGTTTTTCATTAATATCTCGATAACGCCTTGTCTTAGAAACTCGAAACTTAGACTAAATTTATAGGGGACTATTTTAAGGTTACTCACAAAATTTCATTAAATTCGGTTCAGCCATTCTTCCGTGATGATGATACAAACGAAAGTTTCGTTTTTTACTAATATCTCAGGAACCACTGGCCGTAGAGACTCAAAACATGGACTAAATTTTAAGTGGGGCTATTTCAAAGCTACCCACAAAATGTTATCAAATTTGGTTCAGCCGTTCTTCCGAGATGATGGGACAAACAAACAGACAAACAGACAGACAGACAGATTTTTAATTTAATTTATATAGACTAGTAGTATACCCGTTTTTCGGAATAAACATTATAAAGAAACCTAAAATTCACAGTCATATGCAAATTTCTATAGTATACTAAATGACATTATCAATCAAAATATTTTATTAAAATATTTAATTTAATGCTCCTATAAAAGTTTCTCTCTGTTCTCGCTACACAAAATTTATCTTCCCGGGCAGATCTGAAGAATAAAGCATCCCGGGCCCGTTTGTAAACAAATTTATAAAAAAATATGAAATTGAATTAATAAATATAAAATAAAAGCGCTAAAATTGTATGGGAACCGTACTACTTATATTCGCGAATATTGTAAGATACACCCGTCTAATAGTAGACGATTACACGTACTACAATATATGAGTTTCTAAAATCAGTGCTAAAATAAAACAGATCACGTAATAAATTTAAATTACATGTAACGTAATGGATGACGTAATACATATTAATTATCCCGTAATCCTTAAATCTAAAGGCTGTAATTGATTTCAATATATACTAAAATGAAAGCGCTAAAATTGTATGGGAAGATATACCCATACCACTTATATTGTCGTAGATTAGAAGATATGCTCCTGTGTTAGTAGAAGATTACCTGTATTGCAATATGAGTTTCAAAATCTTTGTCAAAATAAAACAGATGACGTAACAAATTAAAAATATCAATAATCACCGGAATCTTTAAATCAGAAGGCCGTAATTTATTCCAACATATTTCAACATATGTCAAAATATTTATATTCTCGTAGATTAGAAGATATACCCGTGCATTTGTAGAAGATTGCCCGTACTATGTACAATATCAATAATCTCCGGAATCTTTAAATCAGAAGGCCATAATTGATTCCAATATATGCCAATATATGTCAAAATATATGCCGATATACTTGTACTATTTATTCTCGTAGATTAGAAGATATACCCGTGCATTTGTAGGAGATTATCCGTACTACGTACAATATATGAATTTCAACAATTTTTGACAAAATAAAACAATGAAGTAATAAATTGAAAATAACATTAATCCCCGAATCAATAATCCCCGAAAATATCAATAAAATAATGTTTAAACCTGATGACCGTAATAGATATAATGTAGTCAAAAATGCAATATTAGTGAAATTCATTTTATATACATATCTGTTATTTAAATAGTAAAAGATTTAATAAAAATCGTTTGCAGCATAGAAATATTGGATTTAAATCCGTTACTAAGTAACATGATATAATTTTCTTCAAATAAATTGGCGGAAGAAATATCGTCTGCATAATTCTGTCTCTATGGAAGGTTTAATTGTGCGTTTTTAATTAATATCTAGACAACCCCTGGTCCCAGAAACTCCAAACATGAACTCAATTTTAAATGAGGCTATTCCAAGGCTATCCACAAAATTTTATGAAATTCGTTTCAGCCGTTTTCCTGTGACGATGAGACAAACCTACAGAGAGACAGACAGATTATCAATTTTATTTATATAAACTAGCAGCATGTCCGTTCTTCGTACGCAGTATATAATATAAGGGCACTTATAATTCGCAATCATGTGCAAATTCTGTTAAAATATTAAATTTACTGCTCCTAAAGAGAAGTTTAAGAATATATGTTCTCACTATGCAAAATTATCTTCACGGGCAGATCTGAAGAATAAAACATCCTGGCCCCTTTTGTAAGAAAATTTACAAAAAAAAAAAAAAGGAATTGAATCAATATATGCAACCCCGTACTACTTATATTGTTTCAGAATAGAAAATATGCCAGTGTGTTAGTAGAAGATTACCCGCATTAAAATATAAGTCTCAAAAATCTTTGCCAAAATAAAAGAGATGACGTAATAAATTGAAAATATCAATAATCTTCGTACTCGTTATACCAGAAGGTCGTAATTGATTCCAATATATGCCAATATATATCAAAACATATGCCAATATATCTGTACTACTTATATTCTCGTAGATTAGAAGATATACCCGTGTATTTGTAGAAGATTACTCGTACAACGTACAATATATGAGTTTAAACAATTTTTGTCATAATAAAACAATTGCATAATAACTTGAAAATATTAATAATCCCTGAATCAATAATCCCCGAAAATATCAATAATAATAACGTTTAGACCTGAAGACCGTAAATGATATTATCCAGTCAAAAATGCTATAAGACAAATGAAATCGTTTTTTTTTTCTAATCGTTTTTGTTTTTTCGTTTTTTATATCCTTTATTTATTATTCAAATCGAAAAAATAATAATTAAAATTAACAGACAGATTTAATTTAATCGCGTTTCTGAGCAACATGAAATAAGATAGAAACTTCCTCATAAACTGCGAAATTAAATAACCCTTTTGATGTTTTTATACTTTTCATTGTTCAGTAAAAGCTTGTGAATTATAAACCATGGAGATAGATTTACTATTTAAATCATGTTTCAAACAATTCATGTTTTCAGAAAGTGACTAATTAGTGCAAAAAATCTCCCATCAAACTCAGAGATAAAGTTTTAATTCACTTTTAAACGATTTTCAAGCTTTTCGTTTGGATAAACCACGGAGTTAGAGGGTGTAACTCCTAGGAAAAAGTTTCGTTTTTCATTAATATCTCGACAACCCCTGGTCTTAGAGACTCGAAACTTGGGCTAAATTTATGGGGGCCATTTCAAGGCTATTCACAAAATTTCATCAAATTCGGTTCAGCAGTTCTTCCGTGATGATGAGACAAACGAAAATTTCGTTTTTTACAAATATCTTGAAAACCACTGATCGTAGAAACTCCAAACATAGACTAAATTTTAAGTTGGACTATTTCTACGCTACCCACAAAATTTCATTAAATTCGGTTCAGCCGTTCTCCCGTGATGACGGGACAAACAGACATTTCAATTTTATTTGTATAGATAAATGTAGATTACCCAAACTGGGGGCAATATTTTTTTTAATTAAGGATATTGAAGTGTTGCTTTTGAAGGGCGAAGTTCCAGTGATAAATATTGTCTATGCTTTTAATTGCGATACTTTACTTTTGATTGTAAAGAAGACCTCTGGTTGTATATGTTAACTTATTAGTTTATGAAGGTTTATGATTTCACTTTTTCTTCATTGATCAATGTTACTGAGTCTTTTTGTACTGTTCTATTAGTATATGGCTTTCGTGTTTTATTTAAAAAAATTGCTTCTATTTCTGGACTTCATTATAAACTTGTACCCTGAGTAAAATATTATACCATAACTACATATTTATGCATGTCTATAATGTATGTTAAGTAATATGCATATATGTATGCAGGGACAGGAGCCAATATTTCCAAAAAACAGTAAGTAAAAGAGGAGTAGGGTCGAACCCTAAAAATACAAGTGATAAACCCCTAAAAATAAATAAAAATGTTACGAACTCTATAAAATAGAGAAAATTAAAATATGGAAAATTATTAAAATCACCGGATTCATCAGAAATTTAAAACCGAGTCCCACAAGAAAAAATAAACTGGTTCCCTATACCTACTAACATTTAGGGAAAAAAACACACATTCTAATAACATTTTTAAGAGGGAAAAAAAAGATCGAAAATATTTATATTACGTCATATTAAATTAAATTTGCAAAATATTTCTTTTCCAAAATATTTAATTTTCTAAAATATGAAAATGAGCAAATTTAGATTGCATTTTTGAGTAATAATTAAAGGATGGAGACAGACGTAGTTTTCGCTTGAAATGTGAAAAATTACACAGTTTAGAAAAATATTTATTGATTTATACTCTTGTACTAGAGAAACTGTAAAACTATAAAAAACTAAAACAACAGATGGTGATACATAAAATGAGTCATTTTATATATATATATTTAATATATATATATATATATATATATATATATATATATATATATATATATATATATATATATATATATATATATATTTAAAAAATACCGTAGCAAACTTTAAAAATTATGAAAACTTTGAAATAGTTTATAGATATAATCTGTCTATTTCTTCAGCAACATATATTTTTGTGTTTGCTTCTACAAAAAACTTGGGCATGAATACGATTTTTGTGGAAGTGAACAATTCATGATTTAGGCTTAGAGCCTTGTCCACGTGTATAGCGTTTGTGCTTGATTTCGTTTGTTATTCTTTTTTCGATTCCATACCTTTGTATTTTGATACTTTTCATTGACTTGTTGATTCGATATTTATTTTATTTATTTGTTTTTTATTTTTTTCCATTTGCTTGAGGATTTGTTGATTTATACATTTATTTCGTAAGCCTGTTAGATATTTGAATTTTCGTGTTACAGATTCTCACTTTTCTTTCATTGGATCTTCAAACCTTTTTTTCTTATATATATTTAATATATATATATATATATATATATATATATATATACATTAAATATATATTAAATCCATATTAAATATAAATATTGGTTACTCAAATAAGGAACGCTTTGGGTACTTCAGGAGAGAGGTGAAAGGGGATATTTTGCTCCTTTCTTTTTTACTTTTCATTCCCCTAACGAAGTACTAATTTGAAAGCAATAGAAAAGGAAAAATAAAAGTATTATGCTGGTTTTTATTTTTTAACGAGGAGATAAATTCCATAAACCACTCATTTAAAACTTCCTTTCTGAGATCGTTAGAAAAATAGGGAAAAAGTTAGATGGAAAAATAGGAGCTCTGAGGTGTCTGTAAAAGGTTACTTTAATGGAATGAAAATGAAATTAATAGCAAATCATTTTTGTTATTTTACTTTGGAGGTGAAGGAACGTTTTTCTCTTTTTTGCGATTTCAAGTATTTTCATTGTGTCGTTCTGCTTAATATCGACGATGAAGCGCTTATTCAGCGCGTATCGAAGGAGCCTGTTTAGGGCATATTACGTCCGCGTTGTACAACTCGCATGGTTGCACATGGGAAAAATGGATTTTAGTTCAAAACAAGCTATATGGAAAATTGAGTGGTATTACCTTTGTCTGCATTATTCAAGTTGTCAGTGCTTATTTATGACTTGGACAACTTCAGATAATTCGTTCTAGTACCTAATAAATAGTTTTATAACATAAAATATTACTCTGAAATCAATATTTATTTGAAATTCCATAGTTAATATGTCCTAAAAGATTTTGGCCAATGAAGGTGCGATGTATTAGAGCGATGAGATCTCCAAAACTCATGGCAGGCTGTCATTCTTCGATCCCAATAACATGACTTAGACTGAGATAGACAAGTGAACTATTTCCAGAAAAAAAGGACCTATTGATTTCAAAATAATGCAAGTTGAACGATGTCGATCGGGCGATTAGGAAGCGAAATATTCAAAGTGTTTCTGTCTAGCTGAGTGAATGTTTTCAAATAGAACGTAAGTTGATGAACAAAGAATAAATTCCTAGATCTCGTCATAAAATGCTGCACAGGTAAAATGTTGATAGCAGACGATCGTTGCAGAAGTGCTTGAATTTCTTTCTTTCTTCAGTGCATGCAATCCCAAATTAAAAATCAACTTATACCGTAGGCAATTTTAATATTATGGTATTGTAATTTATTGGATGCAACCTCTGGCATCACTGAAATGTAAATAAAATCAATATACTACAGGGTGTCCCCAAAACATTGACCTCGGCTTTTATTCCTTAAATATTGATCTTAGAAATATATAATAAATTACAAAGTTGCGTAAATAAAGGTACAGAATTTTATAAAATCGATTAAAATTTTTAAGGGAATTAAAGTTTAAGAAATACAAAATTTAAATTTTTATACGGCCCTCATGCAAAAACATTTCCACACAGTAAAATGTGCCCCATACACTAATAAGGTGATGTACAAAATTTCAGCATTTTATCATAAAAAGTCCCAGAGATATAAAAAGACAAAAATGCTGACTTGAACCACTTTTCGATGTATCGACATGGGTTCTCAGAGGGGAAAAATCCTATCGGCAGATCGCGTTAACCGTTTAACCAGTGTTTCACAACTGTAGTATGGTGAACTGGAGATCCGCCCTGTTGAAACCATACATGTGGAAGTACTGTTAGGGGCAGTTCATCCGTACAATCAGGAATGACCGCATTCAGAATCTCATTAACACATCTGTCACCCGTCAACGTCCATCATACAGTATGGGTCCAAGCCAATGGTTTCTGAAAATACTACACCGTACATTCACAGAAAATTGCTTCTGATGATGAATATCACATACCACGAATGGATTGCGTCAGACCAGAAGTGCTCATTTTGAAGATTTATGCATCCATCTTGTTTAAAACAGCATTCGTCAGTCCAAATTACGTTTTCAAAGAAAGAGGAATTTGCGTCTTCCTGATTTGGAGCTCAATTACAAAAACGACGTTGATAATCTGTTGGCTCCTATTCTTGCACACCATGAATGTTAAACGGATGCTATTTATTCTGTCGCAGTATTCTCCACACTGTTGCACGTGGTACCTTCATTTCTGAAGCAGCAGTGCGAACACTACTATGTGGATGACTGCAAAAGTAAGCCAAAATATCAATTTCTACATCAGTTGAGTGAAGTCTGGGCCTACTTAGTCCACCTACACTATGTACCTCCTCTTCTTCTTTTACGCACTCGTTGCACCAATCGGTAAATAAATCTCCCAGAAGGATGTCGAGAATTGGGAAAAGTACGTTGATATTCCCGTGCAGCTTAGTTAGCATTGCGATTGCATAAACTGTACAGCATAAGCATTTAAAAAAGTTCTTCGTTGCGGTATTGCGACATGCTATGGGTACAGGCTAACTACACTTTCAAAATGTAGCAGAAATGTGAAATACTTAAGGGTCGCTCAGACTGCCTGGCTGCCCGCTCTACGCTTGCGTAAGCGAGGCAATTGATCAATAGCTGAGCAGAAACAACTTTCTCATGTGATGATGTGTCTGTTGTGATGATGTGTCTGTTGCGATTGTGTGACGCACCGATCAGAGGCAGGTATTTGCATATGCATACATTTCAAAGTTGTTTTAATTTTTATTTTGATTGTGCCATTTCCACGTTTTGCGCTGTAATTATTCATGTAAAATTTTAAGGTATTTTTCAGGAAACATATTTTTGAAAAATTGTAAATAAATCTAAAAGTAAGAGGCAGATATTATTTGTCTATGATGCATTTCTGCGTTGCGTCATTTGCACTTTTGCTTTAAACATTTACATTTTAATGTGTGATTAATCCCTCACCCACTTTGTTTTTAAACATATCTCTGGGACTTTTTATGATAAAATGCTGAAATCTTGTACATCATTTTATTAGTGTATGGGACACATTTTACTTATTAGAAATATTTTTGTAGGGGGGGGGGGGGGGGGGGCGTATAAAATTTTAAATTTTGTGTTTCTTAAAATTTAATTCCCTTGAAAATTTTAATCGATTTCATAAAATTCTGTACTCTGTTTTACGCAACTTTGTAATTTATTATATATGTCAAAGATCAATATTTAAAGAATAAAAGCCGAGGTCAATGTTTTTGGGACACCCTGTATAATCGAAATATTCAAAATTATCTTATAAGCTCTAAATGAAATATTTAAAAATTATTTTGATTTACTTAAAATTACATATAGTATTATAAAATATATTTACTTAAATTATCTAAAACTATTTTGTTTTTTCAAATGTATGTTATACAATGACTTGAAAGTAATAAATATTTTTAAAAGCTATAAATATTTAAAATACTTTTAATATTTAATTTGCGATTATTCAATTTATTACTTTCCTTATATACATAATGTATAAGGAAAGTATTGTGACGGGGTCGAAAATTCGAATTCGAGTCTTCGACGGGAGAGCACGTTTCAAGCATCCCTGATCACGAATCGATCATTTTTGAAGTGATGTCTGTGTGTGTATATGTGTGTGTGTGTGTGTGTGTGTGAAAGTATGTGTGTGTGTGAAAGTATGTGTGCGTGTGTGTGTCAGTGAACCTGTGGAGACGATAACTGACGAACGAATGGACAGATTCGAACAAAATTTGGTACAAAAATCGCAATCTATAAACACTGGAAGCCTATTGTTTTTATACGCAATCGAATGTTCAGAACCCCCCTAAATTTTCGAATGAAATTTTAAAAAAATCGTCAAAAAATCAAAACCGCTAATAAAGTTACGCAAATAGACATTTGTTATGTAATTTTTCATTAGAAAACGATTGACATAAATTTTAGAACGCTAACATGAACCGTTCTCCTGATATTGTACATGTTTAAAAAAAATTATCAAAAAGTCATATAAAATAAAAAAAAAATATTTCCTATTGAGAAACATGTTCACTTTTCATATGTAATACCATGCGATAAATTGGATGACATCATTCTCGTGAATCTAGCTCGTTCCATTCATGAAAAAAGATACTTTAAGTAATACTTTTGTATTTGAACGCCAATAGTCATTTATCTGTTGTAAGAATAACTTATTTCTTCGTCCATAACGCTTGGCGAGATTTTGGCGACGAATTTGGCGGAATGTCGCCAACTTGGCGATTTTTTAAATGTTGCTAAATTAAAGAAAATCTCGCCAAATGGATAAAAATGACGACTAATTATCAAAAATTCAATGTCTTGGAAAGAATATTAGTATCTACTATAAGAAAAACCTATTTTTTTACTGGAAAAGTAGTAAATTCATTACATTATATAAGGAAAGTCATGTGTTGCCCACATCAGATTTTTTTTAAATAATAGTAGCGAAAAAGATTCTAAATGTTTCAATTATCTAAAAGTAAATGAAACATGAATCAGAAGTATGGATTAGTAAAAACTAAAATTATGAATGAGTTATAAATTAAAAGGTTTTAATATTAGATATCTGTGTAACGTCCCACGAAAACTAATAACGCATGGGCAGTATATTAGCTTCAATGAGTCGAATGGCCCCATTGCATATTTTTGACAATACAGTTTATTTTGCATATTACTTTCCTTATATACATAATGTATAAGGAAAGTACTGTTACGGGGTCGAAAATTCGAATTCAAGTTTTCGACGGGAGAGCACGTTTCAAGCATTCCTGATCACGAATCAAACATTTTTGAAGTGATGTCTGTGTGTGTGTGTGTGTGCGTATGTGTGTGTGTGTGCGTGAGTGAGTCTGTGGTGACGATATCTTACGAACAAATGAAGCGATTCGAATGAAATTTGGTACAAAAGTCAGAATCCATGACTACTGGAAGCCTATTGTTTTTAAAAGCAATCGAATGTTCAGAACCCCCCTAAATTCTCGAGTGAAATTTTGAAAAAATCACCAAAAAATCAAAACCTTTAATAAAGTTACGCAAATAGACATTTCTTATGTAATTTTTCCTCAGAAAACGATTGACATAAACTTTAGAACGCTAGCATGAACCCGTTCTCGAGATACTGCACATTTTTCAAATAAATTTATCAAAAAATCCCATAAATTAAAAAAAAATATATTAACTGTTGAGAAACATGTTCACTTTTCATATGCAATATCATGCGATAAATTGGGTGACATCATTCTTGTGGATCTAGCTCGTTCCATTCATAAGAAAAGATACTTTGAGTAATACATTTGTATTTGAACGCCAATAGTCATTTATCTGCTATAAGAATAACTTATTTCTCCGTCCATAACACTTGGCGAGATTTTGGCGACAAATTTGTCGGAATGTCGCCAACTGGGCGACTTTTTAAATGTTGCCAAGTTAACGAATATCTCGCCAAATGGATAAAAATGACGCTAAATCGATGAAAATGACGACTAATTTACGAAAATTCAATATCTTGGAAAGAATATAAATATCTACTATAAGAATGACCTTTTTTTTTCTTTTTTTTTTGCTATAAAAGTAGTAAATTCATTGCATTATATAAGGAAAGTCATGTGCTGTCTACATCAGATTTTTTTAATTGTTTAGATGGAGTGTTCTGTTGTTGGAAATAAATTCAAAATGTAACAATGTCAACAATGTTTTACTGTCGATATTATAAAACCAACTTTGAACAAACGAAGCAGTTTTGATATCAGAAAGTGTATTTAAAGTTTGCTTGACTAACCGTGTCCTATAAACATATCTCTTACCTAGTTTTTTTGAGAACGATTCGATATTGGATTGAAAAATGCCTTTCACAAAGACCGAGAATTCCAGAAAGTGAGAAATCTATTTTTATACATTTTTATTCGTTTGGGTCCAAACTGTGATCACTGTTTGTTGTATCTAGAGAAATAATTACTTTATAAGCTATTGAGTAATATTACAATTATAATCTGTTATGCGAGTACTCTAAACCGGGCATTCATTCTTAAAAATAAGCACTTACAGAGGATATTGAGCAATTAAATTGTCGTATATGTTGCAATTCTAAAGGTGTTCGTTTCTAAACATAAAAAATGTTCCTAGTTTAAAAAAAAAATCGGCGGTGACTGTAGTCCAATGGAGCCGAAATAGTTTTGTGTCGTGAATAGAATTAGAACCGTCTTTCTAAAAAGGTTTAAAATGGAATAAGATCGAAATTATTACCACTCTATTTTAGAAAACTAAAGCCCTGATACAAGGTCCATTTATATCTATCCCCATAAGGTTTCCAATGGGCTGCAAATGACACCCTTACTATTTATGTAGCAAGCTGAAAATTAACCCATTTTTAAAAGCATTTGAAAATATTAAGATATCAAACTTATAAACACTTTAGTTTGAAAGCTAAAATTACGATTCAAAATCAAATTATACATCATTTTAAGACTTTTATATTGATACAAATTACGTTCTTACTTCTTAGATATTTCTTTTTGTTTTCAAGATATAAGCTTTACAAACTTAATCTCACTTGGACAAACAGTTTCTTCGAAAGAAATAATTCGGAATATTAAACTATTGAAGTAATTTATGTACTAGCCGAATACCGTTGAAAATCAACGGTTTTGCAATAAGCAACCCCTAAATAATGTTGTGGTTGAGATCCAGACCGTCTGACTTACCAGAAAGGTGTAAGATAACTGTTTGGACGGCCGGGAAGAGCCACCCAATTTAGACCGGAAACCAGTGGGGGGAGGCATCCACAGAGACCGTACCCTCCCAGTGGCGTATCTGCAGAAAATTGCGCCCATGGCAAACATTAAAATAGCGCCCCTGTTAAAACATATAACATCATTTGTTTATATAACCTTGCATTGTCAGAAATACAATTCAAGATCGTAGCTTGTTAATCATTGATTAAGCACATTATTGTATTACATGAAAATTATAATTGAACCGGCCTTGCTTTTATTGATGCAAATTGATCGATGATATACTCAAAATCAGTATTTTCGTTTTCTACACTCAACAAAGTGAGATCACATACTCTACCTTGACCCATGGAGGCCCTTAAATATGAAAGTATTAGTTTTAATTTGCTAAACGATCTCTCACAGCTAGCTATGAAAATTGCAGTGGTCAGCATTATCTGCACAGCACTAAGAAGATTGGGAAAGACGCCCGCATCTCCATATTGAACAATAAATTCAAGGAGCTCTTCAGGTCTTACTATTTTAACGTTGGTTCGACTTAATAGCAGAATCCTACAGTCCAGAATTTCTTCATATAGCTGCTGCTATCCATTAATGTCACAACTGTAAACTTCGCTCAAATGCTGGTACTTTTCCCTTAGATGGCTAACATCGTCATCATAACATAATTTCTCGACATCGAGTAGGAACCCAAACTTTGCGTTAGTGTCATTCAAACGAGTAAACCTTTTATCCATTTCACTATGAAGACTGTCAAGAGTTCCCTTCATGACCCTCCCCATTTCTTCCTTAGCTGTTAAGCCCCCCATCTCTCGAATCCTCAACATACATTCGTTTCTTTCGTCTCTGACGTCTGTGGAGTTCAACATCCCATTTCTCATAGAGGTCAAGTCCTTCGTCGAGTGCTTGACTGACCAATGCTTCTCGTTCCTCATCAAAATGGTCACGGGGTGGCCTTTCAAATCCAGTGCAACATCTTGAAAGTTCATTCTTTTGAACACGGTCTATGTGAATAAGCACTTTATTCCAAAATTCTAGCAAAGATAGAAAATCGTAGCTTCACATGCGGTTGTATTCACTTCTTGTTTCACTAGTTTCGTTTTCGTAGTCTGCCATATTCTTGAGAACTCGAAATATTTTCTCTGGGTACTTGTCGACGGCCATTACAGCTCCTGTTCTTGAATTCTACCTGGTTTCAGACTCCGACTTAAAGGACAATTGGCAATTAGTATATATAAATAGATATTCATAAATGCTATACCTATTTTAGAGAAAACAAGCATAAATTGTTTCAGTTTTTGCTTATTAGGTTTGGAGATACAAACGTCCAAAGTGTTTGTATTTTCGTAATGTTCCGATTTCAGAATGATACCTCGACGTTATTCACTCCAAAGGCTAGAAACTGGAAAATATTTCACATTGACATCACAAATCATGATGGGTTGAACTATTTTCTTAAAAGTAATGATCATAAGGAGGACACATAGGATGTACCATACATACACACACACACAGGTGCCGATAAAAATAAACGCTACAACTTAACACATTAGGTTATTTCATCCAAAATTTAACCCATTACTTTCCCTACAGACATACTATAATATATAAAGAATATATCGTTGAGGGGTCGAAAGTTCGAATTCGAGTTTTTGACGGTAAACGCGTTTTAAGCATCCTTTAACTAGAATAGAACGTTTATGAGAGGATGCTTATGTGTGTGTATGTATGCCATTTTGTGTATGTGTTAGCGTGTGTGTCCATGGAAATTTAAAAGCGATATCTAATGAACGAATTAAGAAAATAATTCTGTACGTTTATTACATTAAAAAATAATACTAGAACCCTGTTGATATTAACCGCCATCAAATGTTTTGAAGAACCCCCAATTTTCAAACGAATATTTACAGAAAAAACAGTATATATAAAATGAATGTCTGAATATAAAAATATCTGAAATAAATTTCTAAAAATTCAAAAACATCTTAAATAAAAAATCATTCTAAATGCAAAATTTCATTGGAAATCTAATGACACCTACTTTCTAACGGTAACACGAACCGCTCTCGAGATATGGAACACTTTTCAAAGTTGTACAAAATACAAACAATCAAAAACGTAGTAAGTATATATCATCAAATAGGTTCTTTTCCATATTCAGGATATGGAACGTATGGAAATATGGAACGCATATGGAAATAAAGTCACAAAAAATTACAAACAATTAGAAACGTAGTAAGTATATATAATAAAATAGGTTATTTTCCATATTCGAGATATGGAACGCATATGGAAATAAAGTCATAAAAAATTACACTTGTGAAGAAAGAACAAAATCTGTTTGTCCACCATGTCGTGCGAATCTACGGCACTTAAAGGTCTGAAGTTTTTCAAACAGTAACATCGATATCTGAACTAATGCGCCTCAAAGACCTTTTCTTAAATGTTTCATTGGATTTCTTAACGAATTTTTAAAACCTAAAATTTGGTAATCTCCAGATACCGATATGATATAACGGGAGGGGGGGGGGGGGGCGATTAGCGTGCAAAACGACGGTTGACGTCTCAATTTGAAGAAAATTGAGGAATGTTATCTGTAAATATATGTTAAGTAGCGGGCGCTTATTTACGACCCGGGCAATTTACTTCATTCAATTACTTCATTTCACTCGAACCATCTTCAATGTTGTAAAAGATAGATATAAACAGTAAATTCAGATGTTTAGTAGGAAATCCGGTTTTTAGATCCATCCATTGTTTTTGTGGTTTTCGAAGAAGTGTCTCAAGTTGAAGAATGCTGAAAATTTTCCATTTTTAAACATTGTAATGTTTATACCTCATAAACTAAATAATCTAACTATAAACATTAAGTAAATATTCTGTCGCCCTTTGAAAGGATGCATAATTCGATTTTAAATCGATTTCGTATATAGTTTTTAAGATATCAAATCAATATAGGCTTGATATTCGGTCTTGACTTAGAAACATTAGGCTGTTTCAATTATGTACCTCACTATAGTTACCACAGACCCCCTATTAGCTGTTGCAAACTAAACAAATGAGACAAAAATAATACGTATAAACATATTGAACTTTGAGTTTAATTTCACTTATTCAAGCAAAACCATTTCGAATTGGGGAAATTTATGAAAATTTAGTGAGTAACACAGTTACTCAATCGTTAATGATGTGAAACCTCCTTTTTTGCATATTTCGAAAGGGAAAAAGTTGATGGATTGTGTGTGACGATGGCACAAGCTACTACCTAGGTAAAGGTTTGGATATTTCAAATCGAAAATTTAATTTCTCCTATACTTTTTTTACCAGATGTGTTTTAGAGTACAGCTTAAAAAGTATATCCAATTATAAGATACAGTATATTTTAAATTCCCAATGGATGATCCTCAGATACTCATATCACGTCAACAACCTAACTGAGCGATGGCGAGCTCATGTATTCTATGAAAAGTTCTAGAACAGGCACTAAACTTGTGAGATTATTAATTTACTAGCAAATGTACCCGCCGTTTCCCGGGGGTCGTAGCTTAGCGCGCCCACGTAGCAGTTTATTTTTTTTTATTTTGTGTGTGTGATAAGCTGGTGTATTGATAAAGAGTTCTTCGGTTTACGAGAATGAGCGATAAGTTTCGGTGGGAGAAACTTAAAGAACGTTTTAATAATACACCAGCCTATAATACCCATAACGACGACAACAACAAAAAAATCTCAGCGAGGCACATCGTCCCGGATTCTAAGTACCAGCGTACAAAATTTCATAGCCTTACGATTACCCGCGATTAGATTTCCCGCTATAACTTGCGCATAACAGACATCTTCTTTCATGGTATATATCTGTACCGACGCAGAAAATGGCTCGTTAAGCATCTGTTGTTGTTGTTGAGACCCAGACCGTCCGACCTACCAGAAAGGTGTAAGGTAACTGTATGGACGGCCGGGAAGTGCCACCCAATTTAGACCGGAACCCAGTGGGGGAGGCATCCACAGGGACCGTACCCTCCTTCCCCTACCACCAACCTCTCGGAAGGACTTACGGACCCACATGTTTAACGTGATCGTACTCCGCATGAACACGGCGGCATTTGTGGTAGCGTGCAAATCTAGCGCGCAAACCACGGGGATACCGCACCCGAGATGGCCAACAGCACGCGGTGTTCCGAGGTGGTCACCCACAAAGTACTAACCGCGCCCGATGCTGCTTGACTTCGGTGATCTAACGAGAACCGGTGTTTTCAGCACGGTACGGCCGTTGGCCTTCGTTAAGCATCTGTGAAATTTTTAACGATGGGGCTCTGAAAATGACAATTTAATTGCCTCTAAGTTTTGCATTTCGTCTTTGGCTGAGACTTGTATCCATATTTTCTTTGGCCCGTTGAAATCTACCAGTTTTATTTCTCATTCAATAGCTTCATAAATAGTTTCATTTTATATATATACAGTTTTATTCATAATTATATGTAGAAGTGAAGCTGGATAATGGACTTTTTTTTTTTTTAACTATCTGAACGGTTATTGTAATATTTCCTTTTGCTTTGTCACGTGACTTCCATTTCTCTTTTATGTATGTATTACGGATACACACTCTGGTGAAAGAAAGTTTTAAAATTCAATTTTAAAAAATATAATTTAAATTTTAGAAAAGGCCTTCAAGGTGCATTAGTTCAGGTATATGTGCTACTTTGAGAAAACTTCACACCTATAAGTGCTGTGGATATCGCACGGCATCGCGGACAAACAAACACACAGACAGATTCTTTCTTTTGTACTAATACAGATGAACAAAATTTAAGAAGTTTCTCAAACTCGTCAAGTTGACGCTATTTTACCCAATTCTTCGCCGAAGTTATCCATTTTGGCGCCAAGTTTATGCGACCCAGACCTTCAAATTAAAACAATAGTTTTCAGTTACGCATTCGTAACAATATGATGTCACTTCCCTCTCATCTGAGTCATATTTCTTTCAAGATTTACTCAGCCCTGCTCCGTAAGACGTTTCACATCAAAAACATAACACAACACATTCTACGTCAATCTACTTAACCGTATTACTGACGGGACCACCCACATGTGTAACATGAATCAAACTCTAAATTGGCCTGTTGAGAGGAAGGAGAAGGGGTGGGGCTTTATTTTAAGATCTAACAAGACACCCGAGCGCGTGTTTTTAATGGAACGGAACGACATTTGACAAAGAAGCCGTTGAGAACGCTGGGGTGATCAAATGGTTGAGCAAATCGCTTCTAATTGAGCTAGAATAACATGTTCTCAGCTAAGCTGTGATGATGGAAAACAAGGACTTGTTTCATCAAAGGATTTGTAGGTGAACAGCAGTTTGAACACCCGCGGGAGAATTTTAAGAAATGATTATAGACATATGCGGCGCAGGCTTTCACAATTAGGGGTGCTATGCATTGGGGGGGGGGGGTCTCATAATTGGGGAGGGGGCTCATGCGAAGCATGCATAGTTTAAAAATAACAAATAGTTTACTTGTGGAACTTTAATTCATTACATTTTGTCCACCGATTTCTGCATGATATAGCCATGGTCCTAATTCGTGAAAAATACTAAATTAAAAAAAAATTGAAAACTGTGGACACGCTAGCACCACGAAGGTGAAGAATCCTTCTATCTTCATGGCTAGCACAGACGCCAATGGAATATTGCCAATGTTCTGCCAAACTTGATACGAAACGATCGTCTGTATCCACGACAGATTTCATTATTGAAGCCTTGCGCATGTGCAGTCGTTTGGAACTGGGTCTAGCCCGAAACCCTAAAAATATCTGATCTCAGATTTATAAATCCGTAAAAAAATATAAATAAAATAACGACTCAAAGAGAGAGAGGGGGGGGGGACTGCAAATTGTTGGAATAAGGACAGTTGTTAAGTAAAAAGGAGTGTTTGCGCAAGCTGTAATGGGGTGCGGAAGCCCCCCGTGGCGCTGCCTAAGCTTAGAGATTTCTCGGTCAAATCAACGTCTTTCCTCTTGCTCTAAAGAGAGAAACACTTGTTACCGTTTGGTTCTTTGATGTGTAAAGGAAGAAGACGCTAGCATGCGATGATTTTGTAGAAAATCAAAACAGTTTATTTCTTACAGAGTTTATAGGAAAGTCTTTAATCACCTCAATAACTTTGTATGGAAAGGAATATCTGTGTACGCATTACGTCTATTTCCATCCAATTGATAATGCCCGATCGAGTGATAGTAGCGCCCTCAAGCGGAAAATTTGAAATATTAGGATTTGAACTTGTTTAATGAGTAAGAATCGATACCAAGAACGACATAAATGCGTATACGAAAGGCAATAAATACCAGTCATACTTAATGGGTTCATAGATACGAAGTTGGTTCGATTCACAAGAGCATACAAATAATGCATGTTTTTAATTTTATATAAATTTACTCATAAATGTATTAAATATGTGCCTGTAAAAAACTCAAGTTTGAACTGGGATTCGAACCACAGATTTTTGAATTCGCCAGACGGCGCTCTAGTGAGTAAGATTAAATTTTTGACCTTGTCATAAAACTTTCTATGTGTGTTTATTTGACGTTACACGTAAAAATCTTATATGGCATTTCTTCAAAATTTCATATCAAAATTTAGAAGGGTTCTGAACTTTCGATTTTGTATAAAAACAATAGGCTTCCCGTGTTCACTGATTGTGAATTTTGTACCAAATTTTGTACCAACCACACACACACACACACACACACAGAGACAGCACCTCAAAACGTTTGATTCGTGTTCAGGGATGCTTGAAACGTGCTCTCCCGTCAAAAACTCGAATTCGAATTTTCGACTCCGTCACAATGCTTTCCTTATACATTATACTATGTATATAAGGAATGTAAAAATCTTACGTGAGCAGTACATGATTTTCCTTATAGAAAGCAGTTAATTAACTTCTCTCACAATGGAAAAACTATGTATATCCACGGTACAATGTAAAAACATTGTACCGTGGATATACATTGTACGTGGATTTACATTGAATTGCACACTTGGCGCTTTTTCAGATGACAACATACAAAATTATTTTGAAGCACCCATTTACCTTATATTTGGCTGAACTGGCAATTATCAATATGGATACCATTCGCAATAAGCAACAGAATTCGTATATTAATATATTTTACTAATAAATTCATCTATTTGGCGTTATTTCCGTTAATTTAGCACCATTTTAAAAATTTTAACTCTATTTTCGCCAATCTGATGCGACATATCGCTAAGTTGGCGATATGCCCATTTCGACAAGTTGGAGATATTTCACTAAATTAGCCGCAAAGTTCGCCACATTTATCGTCAAGTGTAACATATAGTTGGAGAAATATGCTTTTCTTATACAAACTGATGTTTGTACAAATTGCAACATCATGATTATCTCAACAGCAACCGGTACATCAGAGAAGTTCTGGCGCCCGAAGTCGCACCCTTCCTTCAACGCATTCCTGGAGTTGTATTTCAACAGGACAATGCCCGTCAATATGTTGGTAGGAATGTTCAAGACTTCTTTTCAACACAACAGACAGCTTCTTCATCTGATTTGTCGCCTATTGAACATGTCGGAGATTTCGTTGGTCGGCGTCTCTCTCGTGACGCTCGTCCCGTAGTTAATACAGCTGAACTTTGGGTTCGGATAGAAGCAACCTGGAATGCTCTTCCTCAGGTATAAATTCAAAATATGTTTGATTCGATGCCACGTCGTATAGAAGCATCTATTGCAGCACGTGGTGGTTTCACCAAATACTGATTTTCGATATGTAATATTGTTTTTGTCTTTTGCTTTGTAAATTTAACCGTTTATTTGTATCAATACAGGTCGTTTGTGGAATAAATTTCATTCAATTCGGATGATTCCTTCCTGGTTCTGCAATTTTTACAAACAGGCGTTTATAAATGACCATTTGCGAATGTAAATAAAAAATATTATTTCTTAAAAAGATAATTGCCCATCATCAGAATTGTTTAACTCATTTTTCTTTGATATTTTATAAAGACAACAAAACAAGCGAAGCGGACACTCTTGTGACTCATGGAGACAAAAACAAGTTTGAATTAATTTATTATGTCAGTTTTGACAATTAGGATACCCACAGAGGGAAAAGGAGAAATTTAGCCATTTTTAACATAAAACGAGAAAGTTATTAGATAGGATTCTGTTATGTAATTTTAGCTTTAGCGACATTCGAGGGATAAGTAAAGTAAAAGGAAATGGATCCAATCCGCCCACTGCTGTCACTTAACGAGCGACGAGCACTTTAGTTAATTATCTCTAAATTATCTGATGGACGGTTGTTTATAAATATCTTGAAATATACTGTTACTGGGTAATCGCAAATCTGTAATCGTAAATCTGTAATCGTGGCTGTATTTCTCCGATGCACTAATGACTTCGAATTTCTGGATAACTGCCGGCTTAATTAAATGCACGAATAATCGTAAACAAGAACAATATACAGCTATTAACTCTTCAGCTATCTTACAAAGTCACAAAGAAATTATTACAATAAATAGCAATTATATATTCAATTAATTTACAAAACAGACAATTATATTCTCAAGGCAATGGCGTATTCATAATTCACTTTAACTCGCATCACACCCACTCAGTCTAACTAAACTATGGCCCGCTTATATACCCTCTGTGGAAATATCGTGGAAAATCGTGTAACTCCTTTTATTTTTTAACACAGACAGTCTGACGTACCCGATGGTGAAAGGTAATGTGTAATTCTTGAAACCTCCAAACCAAACTACAGAATTCGAGAAGTTTCCGGAACTCGAATAAAAGTCGCTAGATTGGAGTTCGCCGAATGTATCGTTTAAGGTCCAGCAACCCGGATCTTCAAATAATAAACATGGTTGACTGTAAAAGTCGTTTTTCCTCGGGGATAGGCAATGCACCTTGAAAATATTTTAGGTATTCGTAATAATATTAAAACTTTATAAACTTAAATCTTAACCTTTTGTCTTTAAGTCTTAACGTTTTGCTTACGGGTGGGACAGCGTCTTTTTAAGAGGTTCTTCGTTTGGAATGGACGCTGTCCCACCCATAAGCAAAAGGTTAAAAAGCAATTAAAAATTATAAACTGAACTTGTCGCATGTTTAAAGATTTCCTGATGACGAACATCATGAATGAGGTGCCCATTTCTGTGTGACTGAAAAGTACATGTACGGCTATAAAATGTTATGTGCAGATATATATTATGCAAAATATAATCTCGCTTTCCTGTTACAAAAACTCGAATTTGAATTTTCGACCTCGTCACAGTACTTATCTACACTGACTTCCAAAAGTTAAGCACGGACGGTGAAATCAACAAAAATGGAAAAGGAAAGCTTTGATTCACTCAAAATTGTACATGGAGGTAGCAAATGTGCTTATTAATTAAAGAAAACAAGAATTATGTACAAAGATGAAAAAATATTTACTTTTTACTTTACTTTACGCAAACTATATGATGACGTCACATTTGGGTCGTTAACAAAATGATGCTTAAAGGCAAACAAACCAAACAAAGCTTACATTAATATGGTATGTGACCACCCCAGACCTTCACACAAACACAACGATGCCCTCACTTTCTAGGTATTCGTCAACGATGTTAGCTCAATGGGAACGGGCATTATCGTCCATAAGGAGGAAATCAGGACCAACTGCTTCGGCGTAGACTTTCACAACGGGGTTAAGGACTTCATCCCGGTACTGCGCAGCCGTCACATAACCGCAATAATCTTTAAAAAGCAGGAAATCTTTAAAACCGGCCACAGAACCGCCTCTAAATATGTGCAGCTCTGTGCGATATCCCATTGAAATTCCAGCCCACCCCATGACTCTGCCACCTCTGAATGCGTGATGTTCCATGATGTTCTTGGCCTGATTGCATATGCTTCGTCCTCTCCAGACCCTTACATGCTTATCATCTGATTCCAGAGCAAATTTGGACTCATTTGAACAGGACGTTACACCAATCTGAGACAGTTCAATTGACATGTTGACGACATCACTCTAATCTTGCCCCTCTGGCTTGGATGGTTCGTGGAACACAAAAACGTGGTACTTGAGCGTAGAGTTCTTTCACGTGGAGCTTTCGGCGCACAGTACTAACCGATATTGTGTTACGAAGTGCCGCTGCAACCATGGATGTAACAGTTGTGGATGTCGCTCGTCGATACCGCTTGGCTACTATAGCAATATACCGATCATCAGAGGGGATAGTAACCCTTGAACAACCGAGAACAGGTCTCCGGACAACTGTTTGACTTGTTTGGAATTGTTTCCATAATCGAGAAATTACCGAATGATCAACGCTAAAGAAAATAGCGACATTTTTAATTGACTGTCCTGCTTCAATGCGTCCGACAGCACGACAGCACTCACTATCTGTCATTCGTTTTCTTTCGGCAATAGAAACACGAATATCATTAAAAATAATCCTACAAAAGTTATAAACACTTCATATCAGCATTTAAATACACCTCCTCACACCCTTCAGAATGCCGGCGTCTTCAACGACTGCCTAATTAGCATATATCCGGACAGTCCATAGGGATTGGCTGTAACATACGATATTTGCCTACTGCCATCTACATTTTCAGTCACTCAAATTTAAATACGCTTTCGAAAAATGAAAACTTGCATTGCGTGCTTAACTTTTGGAAGTGAGTGTATATAATATGCACTAAATTGACTGAAAGAGTGAGTTTATTCAATCCGTCTCGTCTTCCAAGTTATTGGAAGCATCTAATATTCGGATAATTCAAATTAGGGGTGTAATGCCAAATAATATTAAAAGAATCTGATGTGGGCAGCACATGACTTTCCCTGCAGACTTATTTCCACGTTCTCTGTATTTTAATTAAATTTATTTCACTTTTAATTCAATTTTCGTTCTCATTTGGTAACTGGGCTTATTTTCATAGGTGCCGCAGAGAAAATACGAAAAAACTAAAATATCTCGAGAACGGCTAGTCCTAGTGTAATGGGGTTGGTCTTATTCTTTTCTTCGTTAAAAATTACGTATAAAACGAGCATTTATTGAATATATTTGAGCATACGTAGTTTTTATTTTAGATTTTGACGAGTTTTGCAGGCCATTTGGCAAAAAAAGGCAGGTAATTTTTTTTCGAATCGTACCAAAATCTAATCAGCACCAGACTGACCCACAAGTGACTTATCTACCGAATTTTGTGAAATACGGTCTATTAGTTTTTCAGCTAGAGTGGATACAAACTTTTGCGGGCCATTTCGTAAAAAAAGGCGGGTTCTTTTATCCCGAATTGTACCCAAAACTAATCAGCATTAGATTCGCCCACAAGTGACTTACTTACCAAATTTTATGAAATTCGGTCCATTAGTTTATTAGTTAGAGTGGATACAAAATCTGCACAGACAGGCAGACACATAGACACACACACACAGACGTCACGCTAAAAATAGATTTTTCGTATTCTAGAGGACCCGAAACGTGTAGACCCGTCGAAAACTCGAGTTGCGATTTTGAGCATGATTCCAATACTTTCCCTATACATTACCATGTATTGCAGGGAAAGTAAAATAATGCATTTCAAAAGGATTGAGCTCTTCCACTCGATTCAGAAACTCTGTTTTCGTATCATTCAATCTGTCACAGCGTCCAGATCGAACATTTCGAAAATTTAAATAAAGGATGACAATGCAAATCCATTTTCAAATAACTTACACCATTTTACTTTTCAAAAATGCGCACTATTCTATCTAAACCAGGGACCGCGCTAGGAATTTCAAACTGTTAGCCAACAAATTAGCCAAATTGAAAAATCATTAGCCAAATGACATGATTATTAGTCAAAGTTATCGTCGCCATCGGTAAAAAAATTTTTACTTTTAAGCCATAATGCAGCTAATAATATTAATTTCATTCTAAACAAGATATAAAGATAGGTAGATTTCATTTTTTTAATCATTAAACAGGCTATTAGTAAATTAAACTTGTATTTACCAATGAAAGATCACAATGAGTTACAAAAATGACAAATTTATTCTATAATTCACATAGTTTCATTATCATATAAACTAGGCCAGCATCGAATTTTGTACTATACACCAATTTTCAAAAGCTGCCTTAAAGTTAAAATCTTTCATATCTGGCCCTTCACTATTTATAAGAATCAAGTCACTGAGATTTTTTACTCTGATGTTACTACTTAATGAAATTTATGTTCTGTTTACTAAAGCCTCTTTTAACGATGGTTATTGTCATAGGACATGTGAAACCAATTCCTGTTACATCCATAATATTTTTATATGCAGTATCATCATTATATTTCTTTAAAATTAGGCACCAAAACTATCTAAGGGATAAATTTTAATGTCGGTTTTAAAATTCAGGTAGGCGTAAGGATCGTATAAAAACCACAAAGATGATGATGAAGATGAAACGAAAACAAGCCAGGCAGGCTTAAAAATTCGTAACAAAAAGATAAACTACGATTCAACTTATGACAAAAACAGCAAACCGCAAATTGGCATCTGTGATAATAATCAGTAGTTGCCTTTTTTCTATTTTATTTTTAACTAAAATTAAATGCTTTTTTATTTACCGTAATATACTCGCGTAAGTCGAGAAATTTGTGACAAAAAAAAAAAAGAGAAAAAAACGTTCAAAGTGGAGGAGGGGGGCGATTTATATGCAGAGTCTGAAAAAAAAAGAACATCGTAAGTCTAAAAGTTATTTTTTCCCGCAAGACAATCGATCCTAAAACGATGCGGTTACGCAATCGCACACTCCTAATTTCTCTGCCCTCCAGATGCTCCGGCCTACCATTGTATACGCGTCATCAAAAAATATACAACATTTTCGTTCGATGTTTATCACTTGTTTCTCTGATTACGCAATCGCACACTCCTAATTTCTCTGCCCTCCAGATGCTCCGGCCTACCATTGTATACGCGTCATCAAAAAATATACAACATTTTCGTTCGATGTTTATCACTTGTTTCTCTGATTACGCAATCGCACACTCCTAATTTCTCTGCCCTCCAGATGCTCCGGCCTACCATTGTATACGCGTCATCAAAAAATATACAACATTTTCGTTCGATGTTTATCACTTGTTTCTCTGATTACGCAATCGCACACTCCTAATTTCTCTGCCCTCCAGATGCTCCGGCCTACCATTGTATACGCGTCATCAAAAAATATACAACATTTTCGTTCGATGTTTATCACTTGTTTCTCTGATTACGCAATCGCACACTCCTAATTTCTCTGCCCTCCAGATGCTCCGGCCTACCATTGTATACGCGTCATCAAAAAATATACAACATTTTCGTTCGATGTTTATCACTTGTTTCTCTGATTACGCAATCGCACACTCCTAATTTCTCTGCCCTCCAGATGCTCCGGCCTACCATTGTATACGCGTCATCAAAAAATATACAACATTTTCGTTCGATGTTTATCACTTGTTTCTCTGATTACGCAATCGCACACTCCTAATTTCTCTGCCCTCCAGATGCTCCGGCCTACCATTGTATACGCGTCATCAAAAAATATACAACATTTTCGTTCGATGTTTATCACTTGTTTCTCTGATTACGCAATCGCACACTCCTAATTTCTCTGCCCTCCAGATGCTCCGGCCTACCATTGTATACGCGTCATCAAAAAATATACAACATTTTCGTTCGATGTTTATCACTTGTTTCTCTGATTACGCAATCGCACACTCCTAATTTCTCTGCCCTCCAGATGCTCCGGCCTACCATTGTATACGCGTCATCAAAAAATATACAACATTTTCGTTCGATGTTTATCACTTGTTTCTCTGATTACGCAATCGCACACTCCTAATTTCTCTGCCCTCCAGATGCTCCGGCCTACCATTGTATACGCGTCATCAAAAAATATACAACATTTTCGTTCGATGTTTATCACTTGTTTCTCTGATTACGCAATCGCACACTCCTAATTTCTCTGCCCTCCAGATGCTCCGGCCTACCATTGTATACGCGTCATCAAAAAATATACAACATTTTCGTTCGATGTTTATCACTTGTTTCTCTGATTACGCAATCGCACACTCCTAATTTCTCTGCCCTCCAGATGCTCCGGCCTACCACTGTATACGCGTCATCAAAAAATATACAACATTTTCGTTCGATGTTTATCACTTGTTTCTCTGATTACGCAATCGCACACTCCTAATTTCTCTGCCCTCCAGATGCTCCGGCCTACCATTGTATACGCGTCATCAAAAAATATACAACATTTTCGTTCGATGTTTATCACTTGTTTCTCTGATTACGCAATCGCACACTCCTAATTTCTCTGCCCTCCAGATGCTCCGGCCTACCATTGTATACGCGTCATCAAAAAATATACAACATTTTCGTTCGATGTTTATCACTTGTTTCTCTGATTACGCAATCGCACACTCCTAATTTCTCTGCCCTCCAGATGCTCCGGCCTACCATTGTATACGCGTCATCAAAAAATATACAACATTTTCGTTCGATGTTTATCACTTGTTTCTCTGATTACGCAATCGCACACTCCTAATTTCTCTGCCCTCCAGATGCTCCGGCCTACCATTGTATACGCGTCATCAAAAAATATACAACATTTTCGTTCGATGTTTATCACTTGTTTCTCTGATTACGCAATCGCACACTCCTAATTTCTCTGCCCTCCAGATGCTCCGGCCTACCATTGTATACGCGTCATCAAAAAATATACAACATTTTCGTTCGATGTTTATCACTTGTTTCTCTGATTACGCAATCGCACACTCCTAATTTCTCTGCCCTCCAGATGCTCCGGCCTACCATTGTATACGCGTCATCAAAAAATATACAACATTTTCGTTCGATGTTTATCACTTGTTTCTCTGATTACGCAATCGCACACTCCTAATTTCTCTGCCCTCCAGATGCTCCGGCCTACCACTGTATACGCGTCATCAAAAAATATACAACATTTTCGTTCGATGTTTATCACTTGTTTCTCTGATTACGCAATCGCACACTCCTAATTTCTCTGCCCTCCAGATGCTCCGGCCTACCATTGTATACGCGTCATCAAAAAATATACAACATTTTCGTTCGATGTTTATCACTTGTTTCTCTGATTACGCAATCGCACACTCCTAATTTCTCTGCCCTCCAGATGCTCCGGCCTACCATTGTATACGCGTCATCAAAAAATATACAACATTTTCGTTCGATGTTTATCACTTGTTTCTCTGATTACGCAATCGCACACTCCTAATTTCTCTGCCCTCCAGATGCTCCGGCCTACCATTGTATACGCGTCATCAAAAAATATACAACATTTTCGTTCGATGTTTATCACTTGTTTCTCTGATTACGCAATCGCACACTCCTAATTTCTCTGCCCTCCAGATGCTCCGGCCTACCATTGTATACGCGTCATCAAAAAATATACAACATTTTCGTTCGATGTTTATCACTTGTTTCTCTGATTACGCAATCGCACACTCCTAATTTCTCTGCCCTCCAGATGCTCCGGCCTACCATTGTATACGCGTCATCAAAAAATATACAACATTTTCGTTCGATGTTTATCACTTGTTTCTCTGATTACGCAATCGCACACTCCTAATTTCTCTGCCCTCCAGATGCTCCGGCCTACCATTGTATACGCGTCATCAAAAAATATACAACATTTTCGTTCGATGTTTATCACTTGTTTCTCTGATTACGCAATCGCACACTCCTAATTTCTCTGCCCTCCAGATGCTCCGGCCTACCATTGTATACGCGTCATCAAAAAATATACAACATTTTCGTTCGATGTTTATCACTTGTTTCTCTGATTACGCAATCGCACACTCCTAATTTCTCTGCCCTCCAGATGCTCCGGCCTACCATTGTATACGCGTCATCAAAAAATATACAACATTTTCGTTCGATGTTTATCACTTGTTTCTCTGATTACGCAATCGCACACTCCTAATTTCTCTGCCCTCCAGATGCTCCGGCCTACCATTGTATACGCGTCATCAAAAAATATACAACATTTTCGTTCGATGTTTATCACTTGTTTCTCTGATTACGCAATCGCACACTCCTAATTTCTCTGCCCTCCAGATGCTCCGGCCTACCATTGTATACGCGTCATCAAAAAATATACAACATTTTCGTTCGATGTTTATCACTTGTTTCTCTGATTACGCAATCGCACACTCCTAATTTCTCTGCCCTCCAGATGCTCCGGCCTACCATTGTATACGCGTCATCAAAAAATATACAACATTTTCGTTCGATGTTTATCACTTGTTTCTCTGATTACGGCTGATCGTTTTCGACAAAAAATGGCTCTTTTCAGAAATAATTCTGTAACGGATTGCTTAAAACTATAATGCAGGATTTTAAGTTGAAAGTGTTTTTTTGTTTTGTTTATTGGAGAGTATCTAATAACTGTGTTGGGGGTTAACGGTTGTGCGATTCGGGGTTAACGAAAAAAATCGGCTCACATAACGGACGGAATCCAGATAATGTTTTGATTGCCGCGGTGAGTCAAGGACGCTTGAGAGACAGGAATGCGCGCTGTCTGCCGTCCGTTTTGAGGAGCAGCGTGCTGGGAATTAAAGAATACTTGGAGTTTGTCACACGAGAACGAGCGTCCCCAAAACAGACGGGAGACAACGCTCGTATATCATAGGCCTACTTGTCTGGAATCGGCCTTTTATTCCAAATTAAATCGGACTTTTATTCCATATTACTTTCCAAAAAAATATTTACGAAATTTTCACAGTTTCCAAAAAATCATTCGCCATTTTTTTTCGCCAAAGTATTTTCTTTATCGCCAGTTTTGCGATCTTTTCGCATTTGGCGCGTAGGCGAATGGCTAGCGCGGACCCTGTAAACTATAGAATATAATAGTATAGAAGAAGTATTGTTTTCATGAGAAATTTCGATTTCCAACTTTTGAAGCAAATATATGTTTTAGGTCCTATTGAACACGTTTTGACTACATTTAGAGTGATGTCCGTCTATGGACGATTTCTTGTGTACACTATAGCTGCCACAAATATTAATACATTTTTACGAAACTTTATATCCGGTTTTGTTATCGAAAAATCTAGAATTAGATAGAATTTTTTAAAATTTGAGCGAAAACTTCAAAATTTTATATTTACTTAATATGGCAGCATAGGACCAAAATATGTCTTAATTATGCATAAAAGGGATTATATATGGCTCAATAATCACGGTAGCAATGTAGTGAAGATTAGCCGCTATATGATTCTTGTCTTCGTGACGTCATTAGATCCCCCAAGGGGGGTTATTCCCCGGATGTTGCATAGCCATACTTGGTATCAATCGAAATATTTTTTCGAGCCCTTTAAAATGTAGGGTAGCTATAATTGTGATCATCAATACAGATTTTTCAAAATATCTTTTGCAAAATTTACAGGGAGGGGAAAGAATTACAAGCTACCTAAAACTGGGTTCTAGTAAGAGAAAGTCAAGTTGAACCACATTCCACTTAATTATGCCTTAGCGAACACTAGTCATTGAGTTTGCACGAATCGCTATTGAAATGGTTAGTATATTACACTATGCATCTAGAGAAAGTAATAATTGCTATTTCCCCCTTAAATCATATCATATAAAAGACAAGTAAACCTCTTATAACTTTCGCCATTTTGTTAAATCTCAAGACTCATCTGAAACACATTTTCTAAACGATTCCAACATTTTATATCAAAAACTTCAAACTCCTTGCTCAAACTCTATTATCGATATTTTTTACCAAAGATGATGGAAGCAGCGCCGAACATCAGCAATATTTGTAAACGCGGAGAAATTGTCTCATTAAGAGGATGTATAAAGGGTAATTTGTCGGTTCTTCTATAAACTAGAAAAAAAGATGATGCGACGAACGAACGCATCATTAATATGCTACGGAAAAAAAAGTTCCATGAATTCAAAAACGCATAATTTAGAAGGAAGAATGGAACATTCAATATTATGGTAAATGCGAACATAAATATGTATGCCGACGGTATTCAGGGGGGAATAACTTACTGTACATATTTTTAGAGATTTAGAGAGTGCGCAATTTCTATTCTCGACTTCTTATTTTTCAAGCAGTGTCTTCCTCGGGGAAAGAAGAGTCTAAATTTAAATAGCAGCCGCGCAGATTACGGACGGTAGAGGGTTCTGGCAACCAGGTTATAAAGAGGAGATGGTGGGAGTTGGTACATGTAGCATGGCGTGTGTGGATGCAGACGATGGTAGGAAGAGTGGACCATGCACATTCTGATTTATAATTGTAAATTATGTTAATGGAGTTTTTTTTCATGATTTCTATAACTTGAAATCATGAACATTGAATAAAAATTGTTGTTTTTATCAAAATATGCCTGCGTTTTCATTCCGATACCTTTATAAGTGTTGTAACGAAATTGAACATTTCTTGATCACAAAGTGAAAGGTTTGTACAGTCATTTTAGTGAGTTCTCTACTGTGATGCCCATAAGGGGACGGCCAGCACTCGAGTGGGCAGAGTAGGCACCAGGAGAGTTGCCCGATCCCCCAGATATTTCTATTTTTGAGGGAGATGAAGAAATAAAAGATTCACAAAGAGGGAACTTAAATATGGAGGGAGGACCGTTATAAATGTTTGTAGGGTCCTCAAAATTTGTATTACCTCTATCTGGAAGTCTGGATGATGATTATTAGCATCTAAAACCTATATAATAATTGTATAGCTTGCTTATTTTTGTCTTTCCAGAACTTCCAGAAATCATTCTCACGGTGACCTAGAATGCTAAATCCTTGCACACTTATAGTATCGACCACTGGACAGAACTTTGCGGACCTTAATTTTCAATCCCTCACGGGAGGGGGCGGAAAAATAGAGTCTTCGAAGAATTTTTTTCAGACGCTCCAGACCCCTTCCACTGACCTAGAAAGCTGAATATTTGCACATTTATAGTATTGTCCAAGATTGTTCGATAGCTCAGTGGTTAAGGTACGAGAATTGTACTTTTAGAACCCGAGTTCGATTCCTGGTTCTATCCAAAACTGCCCCCGTGCTTACGCGGAGTATGGTCACGTTAAATCTGTGGATACGAATGTCCTTCCGAGAGGTTAGTGTCAGGGGGAAGAGGGTAAGGGCCCTGTATAGGTCATCCCCCTTTCCCACTAGGTTCTGGTCTAAATTGGGTTCCAATGTCCAGACCGTAATTATAAAATATTCTAAAATCACCCCATTTAGACCTTAAAATTTCACAAGTTTACAGGGGAGAAACTCCCCAAACCCAAATTTATTCGTATGTAGCATTACCTACATGTGCCGTTTAAAAGGTTCCTTAAGGGGAAAAAAATTATGCCTAAAATGTGTCAATTAGTGGGAAAACTTAAATTCCAATCATTAATCTTGTTCTAATATGTTCCTATATATAATATGATGTATTACAGGGCATGCAAAACAATTTATTCGGGTCCACCATCGTTGAAAATATTCTATATACCTCCAGTGATTTGTTCGCGTACTCTTCGTGATCCTAGCTATTATTTGTATTAAAAAAAAACATCTGATGTGAGCAGCACATGACTTTCTCAACAAACTCAAAATCATTTTCTATTTATTTCTTTAATAATTCATTAAATTGAGTTTAATTACATAAATAAAATATCTGATATGAGCAACACATGACTTTCCTTATATAATGCAATGAATTTACTACTTTTACATTAAAAAAAATAGGTTTTTCTTATAGTAGATACTTATATTTTTTCCAAGATATTGAATTTTCGACAATGACTCGTCATTTTCATTGATTTAGCGTCATTTTAATCCATTTGGCGAGATTTTCGCTAATTTGACAAATTTCAAAAAGTCGCCAAATTCGTCGCCAAAATCTCGCCAAGCTTTACTGACGGAGAAATAAATTATTCTTATAGCAGATAAATGACTACTGGCGTTCAAATACAAAAGTATTACTCGAAGTATCTTTTCTCATGAATGGAACGAGCTAGATCCACGAGAATGATGTCACCCAATTTATCGCATGATATTACATCTGAAAAGTGAACATGTTTCTCAAAAGAAATATATATTTTTTATTTTATATGACTTTTTGATAATTTTTTTGAAAAATGTGCAATATCTCGAGAACGGTTCATGTTAGCGTTCTAAAATTTATGTTAATCGTTTTCTAATGAAAAATTACATAAAAAATGTCTATTTGTGTAACTTTATTAGCGGTTTTGATTTTTTGACGATTTTTTCAAAATTTCACTCGAAAATTTAGGGGGGTTCTGAACATTCGATTACGTTTAAAAGCAGTAGGCTTCCAGTGTTTACGGATTGTAATTTTTGTACCAAACTTCGTTCGAATCGGTCCATTCGTTCGTCAGTTATCGTCTCTACAGACCTCACTGACACACACACACACACACACACTTTCACACACACACACACACACACACACATACTTTCACACATACACACACACACACACACACACACATACTTTCACACATACACACACACACATACTTTCACACATACACACACACACATACTTTCACACACACACACACCCGGCCGTCCAAATGGCTGCTCATGTCCTCAGGACGAGCCGGACGGTCTGGGTCTTCAACACACACACACACACACACACACACACACACACACACACACACACACACACATACACACACACACACACACAGACATCACTTCAAAAATGTTTGATTCGTGATCAGGGATGCTTGAAACGTGCTCTCCCGTCGAAAACTCGAATTTGAATTTTCGACCCCGTCACAATACTTTCCTTATACATTATGTATATAAGTAAAGTAAAAAACAAGCATCATTATTTTAAACGGCACTGAATTCGCAATTTCAATTCAATTTTCGTTTTCATTGGATAACTGGAGGTATTTTCAAAGACGGTGTGGCAAAAATACGATAAAACTAAAATATCTCGAGAACGGCTAGTCTTGGAGTAATGGGATTGATCTCATTCATTTTACTCTAAAAAATTACATATAAAACAAGCATTTAATCGATACACTCCAGCATACGTAGTCTTTTTTTCAAGATTAGACGATTTTTACGGGACATTTCTCAGAAAAAGGCAGGTTTCTTTTCCGAATCGTACCAAAATCTAATCACCACTAGGATAACCTACAAGTGACTTATTTACCCAATTTTGTGACATTCGGTCAGTTAGATTTTTAGCTAGAGTGGATACATGAGACTTTTGCGGTCCAAAAGACAGGTTTTTCTTTTTATCTTAAATCGTACCAAAATCTAATCAACGCCAGAACAACCCACAAGTGACTTACCGATAATAATTTATCAATTTCGGTCCATTAGTTTTTGAATTAGAGTGGATATTGCACAGATAGACTCACACACACAGACGCCACACTACAAATTTTTTTTTTTTCGTGTTTTAGAGATTTCCAATATGCGTAGATCCGTCAAAAACTCGAGATGCGATTTTTGACACTATTCCAATACTTTCCCTATACATTACATTACTATGTATTGTAAAGTAATAAAAACATATAAACTTCCACCATTTTCATTGGTATTAAGATCCATCTGAAACAAATATTCCAAAATACTAAGGTTTTCTACACCTCAGAAATTTCCAATGTTTTGCCCAAATTACAATATCGATATTAACCCATAACGAAAGATGAAAATGCAGTTGCTATCATTACGTATCGATATTTTCAACTCATCCAGGGTATCTCGTTAGAACGGCGTTTTATTGAAACAAGGTTATTTTCGGGTTCTTGAAAAGAATACCACATGATTATTAAGTGACGTGAAACGCTCCAAACTCTCAAACAAAAGAACTCAAAAATACGTTATTTAGATGCATGAACCGAATCTTAAGTAACATTGTAAAAACAAATATTAAGATGTGTAATATTTCTTCTTAGACCCAGATCGTCCGACCTATCCAAAGGTGTAAGATATCTGTTTGGCCGGCCGGGGAGTGCCACCTTATGTAGACCGGAACCCATTGTAGGGAAGCATCCATAGAAACCGTAATCTCCGCCCACTACCACCGACCTCTAAAGAGAAAACCTACGGACCCACATATTTAACGTGTACGTATTCCGCTTGAACACGGGTCAGTTTGGGCAGAGAATCAAACTCGCGTCGTTAGAGCTGTCGAACTGAGCTGTCGTACCCCATTAATATATATGTTTTAAAAAGGGAAAGGGAAATAAAAATAGAAAAAAGTTAAAAAGGATATTTTATAATATTTACATTATTTTCATCATTAGAGGGCTTAGAATCCTGTTAACTATGCTCACCAACTCACGTTTTCGATATTAAAAATTTTAAAGTAACAAAAATGTTCAATTTTCATCCTGTTTGTTTACGATTTTTGAATTGTATAGCGCTATCTTGACACTCATAATAGTTCATTTAAGGCGCAACTAGACGAAAATCAGACTTTGTATTAGCAAAAAAAAAAAAAAAAGCATCAAAATGATTTAGCCTATGCAAAAAGATTTACCCTGGTTAAGAATTTGTTCAAACGAGAAAGCTAAAATGCAAAAGTTGCTTTAACTTTTGAGTTTTATCTAATAAATACATCTATATATAAACAAGAAAGATCAATCATGTATAAAGAATTGATTATGAAACACTTTTCAACTTCAATGCAATTTTATTTAAACATCTCTAAAATGCGATACATTTCCACTATAATATTTTAAAAATTATCACAATACAACATTAATTTATTACATTTGAAAACTTAAAACTTCATCGAGAAAAATGAATTTAATTCAAATGACGGCATTGAAATATAAATTGCCTGGTTTAAACATCTCAAAAATGCGATACATTCCTCGGTAATATTTTAAAAATTTTCATAATACTACAATAATTTATTATATTTGAAAACTTCATCGAAAACAAATTAAATTTATTCAAATGACGTCACCGAAATATAACATGCCTGGCTCTATAAAAGCAGCATTTCAGTCATGAACTTTTTACCATTCATTTCATTCATCACAATGCTATAATAATTTATTTTATTTAAAAACTTAAGACCATGGAGGTATAAGGAATTAAACACTATGTTTAAAACTTCATCGAAAAAATCGTCTGCTTCTTTGTGTAAAATCAATGAATATTTCATTCATATCAGCTATATTGAAGACTCCATGAGCTAAATCATTTTGCCTGAAAGAAATGCAGCAATTCTTATACAACTCATTCCAAATCTTTTGGATTTTACGTTCTCCATAAGTGAAAATTAGGTTTCGTGGCTAAAATAATCAAAGTTAGATGATCATTTAAAAGCAAATATATTGTAATTGCGTTGTTTCAGTATGTAGATGCACAGAATTTAAGATGAAATAAAGCGATTTTAGGACGAATACAACACTTAATATGAATTAAAAAGAACTTTAAAAATCACGATTTTGACACAAGATGGATGCCATATTTTATTTTGAAGTGAGTCACGTGATCTCTTCATACAATGGTCACGTGATCTCTTCATATAAAAGGTGTAATTAGTATTTTAATTTCTATTTAAAAAACTACTGGATATATTTTGTTGAAATTTTTTTTATATATTTTGATATTTCCTAATTATTTGAATATTAGGATTAATTTGAATATTTCCTAAAACTTTCGAAGCAATTTGTGAATTTTAAATCCGCTTCAAAAATGTTTGAAAAATTAGGTCCCATAGGGTTCAATGTATTTCATTTTTGCAACCCGGGTTCAATCCAAAACTAATTGGGTGATAATATTCATTTACATTCCCATGGATCCCACAGACCGTCTAAACAGCAAAATAAAATTTCATTTTGATAAATTAATTTTTACAGCAGATATCATGCTAACGGTCAGACAGACAGACAGACAGAATGAATGAACAAAGTCATAAACACTTTTCAACTATGTTGTAAAGTGTTAAAGATGGAAAGTTTGCTTGCTTGTTTGTCTATTTCATATACAGATCAACAGTTTTGACGCATTTTTTTAACACTTTACAACATAGTTGAAAAGTGTTTATGACTTTGCTCATTCTGTTTGTCTGTCAGCACGATAACTGCCGTAAAAATGACTTTATCAAAATGAAATTTTAGTATGTTGTTCAGACGGTCTGTAGGACCTATGTGAATATAAATGAATAATATCACCCAATTAGTTTTGGATTGAACCTGAGTTGAAAAAATGAAATACATTGAACCCTATGGGACCCAATTTTTCAAACATTTTTTAAGCGAATTTAAAATTCAAAAATTGCTTCGAAAGTTTTAGAAAATATTCAAATTATTCCATAAAATATATAAAAAAAATTTCAGTAAAATATGTTAGGTAGTTTTTTAAATAAAAATTGTTTAATGTAGGGAGAAAAACAAATTCAATTAAATTCTGACTCTTGCAATATTCTCCAGAAAGGAAAAAGAGATATATTTTATAATAAATATTTTCCAAGAGTTTTATTATTTTTTATTAACACTTTGCAACAAAGTTGAAAAGTGTTTATAACTTTGTTAACATTTTACAACAAAGTTAAAAAGTGTTTATGACTTTGTTCATTCTGTCTGTCCGTTAGCAAGATAATTGCCGCAAAAATGACTTTATTACAATGAAATTTTAGTATGTTGTTCAGACGGTCTGTGGGACCTATGGGAATATAAATGTATAATATCACCTAATAAGTTTTGGATTGCACCCGGGTTGAAAAAATGAATACATTGAACCCTATGGGATCTAATTTCTCAAACATTTTTTAAGCAGATTTGAAATTCACAAATTGCTTTGAAAATTTTAGGAAATATTCAAATTATCCTATAAAATATATAAAAAAAATTTCAGCGAAATATATTCAGTAGTTTTAAATAAAAATTAAAATAATAATTACACCTTTTATATGAAGCTATCACGTGAGCATTATATGGAGAGATCACGTGACCTACTTCAAAATAAAATATGGCATCCATTTTGTGTCAAAATCGTGATTTTTAAAGATCTTTCTAATTCATATTTAGTGTTGTATCCGTCTTAAAACCGCTTTATTTTTGCTTAAATTCTGTGCATCTACATACTGAAACAACGCAATTACAATATATTTGAGTTTAAATGATCATTCAAATTTGATTATTTTTGCTTAAATTCTGTGCATCTACATACTGAAACAACGCAATTAAAATATATTTGAGTTTAAATGATCAAATTTGATTATTTCCACAACGAAGCCTAATTTTCACTTATGGAAAATATAAATACCAAAATATGTAGAATGAGTTGTATAAGAATTGCTGCATTTCTTTAAAGCAAAATTATTTAGCTCATGGAGTCTGCAATATAGATGATATGAATGAAACATTCAATTTTACACAGAGAAGGACGATTTAGTCGATAAAGTTTGAAGCATAGACTTTATTTACTTGTACCTCCATGGTCTTATGTTTTCAAGTAAAACAAATTATTATAGTACAGTGATGAATGAAATGAATGGAAAAATATTTATGAATGAAATGCTGCTTTTATAGAGAGAGCCAGGAGTGTTATATTTCGGTGACGTCATTTGAATAAATTTCATTTGTTTTCGATGAAGTTTTCAAGTATAATAAATGATTTTAGTATTATGATAATTTAAAAAATATTATCGAGAAATGCATCGCATTTTAGAGATGCTTAAAACCAGGCAATTTTTATTTCAATGCCGTCATTTGAAGGAAGTTAATTTTTTTTCGATGAAGTTTTCAAATATAATAAATTAATGTAGTATTGTGATGATTTTAAAAATATTACCGAGGAATGTATCACATTTCAGAGATATTTAGATAAAATTGCATTGCAGTTGGAAAGTGTTTCATAATCAATGCTTTATGCATGATTGATCTTTCTTGTTTTATCATGCCCATGAGTAAATTATTTTCAGAAATCATAATCAAGTAGGTCATATAGTACGAAAGATAGAATCGATACCGTTATAAGTAGAAATGGGTGAATAACACTTTTGTCGAATTCGAGGATTCTAATCAGGCTGTGAGTTTGCCGCCAATCTTAATTTGACGCAAATGAGCGCTATGTTGTAAAAATGTTCAGATATTACATAAAATAGTTCTTCACTTCTGCTGGATTGAAAAATTGTGGGCTGCAATCAGAAATAATTTTGCCATCCGCAAACCCAGCAAACTTTTAATATAAAGAGAAACTGATGTATTTTAATTTTCTAAAATTTCTGAATGAATTTCTAGCACAAATTAAAAATGTTTATGTTTAAGCGTGATTTTTGACAAGGGGAGGCGTGTTGGCATGCATTTTATTTATATAGTATTTTTATAGTTATTTTTATAGTTAGTATTTATATTTTTCAAATATTTGTAAAATGTATTTAAACTTTAAATTTTATTAAATTTATATTTAATCTACATTTTAAACGTGATTTAATATTTATTAGCTGTACAGGCTCTTTTTCAGCAACTACAAATGATATATTTCGCGGAGAGATAATATATATATATATATATTTCCTATTGAGAAACATGTTCACTTTTCATATGTAATACCGTGCGATAAATTTGTTGACATCATTCTCGTGGATCTAGCTCGTTCTACTCATGAAAAAAGATACTTTGATTAATACTTTTGTATTTGAACGCCAATAGTCATATAGTTGCTGTAAGAATAACTTACTTCTCCGTCCATAACGCTTGGCGAGATTTTGGCAACAAATTTGGTGGAATGTCGCCAACTTGGAGACTTTTTTAAATGTTGCTAAATTAACAATAAATTCGCCAAATGGATAAAAATGACGCTAAATCAATAAAAATGACGACTCATTGACGAAAATTCAATATCTTGGAAATAATATAAATATCTACTATAAAAATAATCTATTTTTTTTACTGCAAAAGTAGTAAATTCATTTCATTATATAAGGAAAGAAATGTGCTGTCCACATGAAATTTTTTTTACGTATTACCTGTTTATCTAAATTCTGAGCCAACGCAATTACAATACTTTTTATTTTAAATGATGAAATATTCAGTGATTTTACATATAGAGGCAGACGATTTATATTACAATGACGTCATTTGAATAAAGTTCATTTAGTGTAACTAGTAACTAGCATGGAGTTAGAAAAAAGGAGATTAAACTCCTATGAAAGAAATGCTTAAAAATGCCATAATGTTTTGAGAATTATATGAAGGTGTCTATAGTGCTAGTAAAGTGGCTGCTATTGCTAATTGACACAACAGAAAGGCGTAGTATTTAGTATATGTATTTTTGATTAGTTTTAAATTAAGAGTTAACTAATTATGAGTATAATTAACCAGTAATGAGTATAATTAACCAGTATAGTTAGATAGAGTACAGAATCTATGGAGATAAAAATAAATTGAAAGGTAAAATAATTTTGAATGAGTAGGAATATTCGTTATTGTTTCAGTTCTAACTTGCATTGCGTTAATTATTTATTTTTACAAAACTGACAGTTTAAAAAATATTTTAGGTCTTTAGCCATAGAAATTCATGCAATGCAGCTTATCCCAGCGCCACCTAAATTATTGTTGTTGTAGGCGTTTTCTTAATGTGAAGTTTTAACTCTTTACTTTTACCTCCATGTTTGCTGGCATTGTATTTTTTGATTGTCTTTTTTTAAGTTTTAAGTTTTCAAATATAATAAATTACTGTAATATTTTAAACAAGAAAGATCAATCATGCATAAATCATTGATTATGAAACACTTTCCAACTTCAATGCAATTTTATACAAACATCTCTAAAATGCGATATATTCCTCGGTAATATTATTAAAATTATCACACTACTACATTAATTTATTATATTTGAAAACTTCATCGAAGAAAATGAACTTCATTCAAATGACGGCATTGAAATATAAATTGCCTGGTTCAAACATCTCTAAAATGCGATACATTCCTCGGTAATATTTTTTAAATTATCATAACACTACAATAATTTATTATATTTGAAAACTTCATCGAAAACAAATGAACTTTATTCAAATGACGTCTTCAAAATATAAATCGCCTCTATATAAAAGCAGCATTTCATTCATAAACATTTTTCCAGTCGTTTCATTCATCACAATACTATAATAATTTATTTTATTTAAAAATTTGAAAAAACTATTATCTACCATATTTATTTTAAAATATGAAACCTTTCTCATATATAAAATAATTAAACTCTTGGAAAGATATTTATTATATAATATATCTCTTTTTCTCTTTCTGGAGGATATAACGAGAGTCAGAATTTAATTGAATTTGTTTTTCTCCCTATATTAAATAATTTTTATTTAAAAAACTACCTAACATATTTTACTGAATTTTTTTTTATATATTTTATGAGATAATTTGAATATTTTCTAAAATTTTCGAAGCAATTTGTGAATTTTAAATTCGCTTAAAAAATGTTTGAAACATTAGATCCCATAGGGTTCAATGTATTTCATTTTTTCAACCCGGGTTCAATAAAAAACTAATTGGGTGATATTATTCATTTATATTCCCGTAGGCCCCACAGACCGCCTGAAAAACATACTAAAATTTCATTTTGATAAAGCCATTTTTACGGCAGTTATCGTGTTAACGGACAGACAGACAGAATGAACAAAGTCATAAACACTTTCAACTATGTTGTAAAGCGTTAACAAAGTCATAAACACTTTCAAATATGTTGTAAAGTGTTAAAAAATATCAGCGCTAAATGTATCACAATTTAGAGACGCTTAAATAAAATTACTTTTCCAGTTAAAAAGTGTTTTATAATTAATGCTTTATGCATGATTGATCTTTCTTGTTTAATTTCGTATGATTATTCTCTACGTCACAGTCAATAATAACGTTTGTGTTTTGAATTTATAGGATCTGGGACTGTAGAGATATTAATAATAAACGCATAATTAAACATTCCATAGAAATAGCTTCATGCGGACGCATTTTTCCGAGTTAGCGCGCATGTGTGTTCTGGTCCTCCAGGGAGAGTATAGTCTGCAATCTTTTGAGTATATATGTATATTGTGTCGTAGTTGGATCATCATAGGTTCAGATTGAAGGTCTGTTTAGTAATAAGTTAGATTTGAAGTTTATTGTAGTATGTCTCGGGTAGAATGTGTCATGCTAGCGTTGTAAATAATTTGTATATAGGTTTGTAATATATATATGTGTGTTTTTTGAGTTCATAGCGAAGTTAGCTGTAAATAAATTTGTTTATTTGTTAAATATCGTGATTCCGTCGTCGAATTCTAATCATTAGGTTATGGAAGTATAGTTTAGAGGGAAGTAAATTGAAATGATTCATGCAAGAGTCACGATCTTGGTTTGAAGTTGGAATAGTACTTTACGCATAAATGATTATTTCTTGTCTCATGTTTCATTTGAAAACGAAAGATCTACGCTATCATGAACACTTTTTGAGATATCGTACGTTTTTAAAAATATACAAACACATTTTACAAATAAATTTATTTTAAACAAGAAAGATCAATCATGCTTAAAGCATTGATTATGAAACACTTTCCAACTTCCATGCAATTTTATTTAAACATGTCTAAAATGCAATACATTCCTCGGTAATATTTTAAAGCTTATCACAATGCTACATTAATTTATTATGTTTGAAAACTTAAACCTTCATCGAAAAAAATGAACTTCATTAAAATGATTGACATATAAATTTCCTGGTTTAAAGAACTCTAAAAAGTGATACATTCCTCGGTAATAATTTTAGAATTATCATAATACTACGATAATTTATTATATTTGAAAACTTCATCGAAAACAACTGAAATTCATTCAAATGACGTCAGAGAAAAAATAACACGCCTGGCTCTCTCTATAAAAGCAGCATTTCATTCATAAATAATTTCCCATTCATGTCATTCATCAGAATACTATAATAATTTATTTTATTTAAAAATTAAGACCATGAAGCTACACGTAATTAAACTCTATGCATAAAACTTCATCGAAAAAAATCGTCCTTCTCTTTGTAAAATCAATGAATATTTGATTCATATCAGCTATGCAGACTCCATGAACTAAATCATTTTGTGTTAAAGAAATACAGCAATTCTAATACAACTCATTCTACATATTTTGCTGTTTGCATTTTACATAGCGGAAAAATAGGCTTCGTTGCAGAAATAATCAAATTTGGATGAGCATTTAAACTCAAATATATTGTAAATGCGTTGTTTCAGTGTCTAGATGCACAGAATTTATGCAAAAATAAAGTGATTTTAGGACTGATACAACACTCAATATGAATTAAAAGGAACTTTAAAAATCACGATTTTGAGACAAGACTGATGCCATATATCATTTTGAAGTGGGTCACGCGATATTTTCATATCATGGTCACGTGATCGCTTCATATAAGAGGTGCTATTATTATTTTAATTTTTATTTAAAAAAACAACTGAATATATTTCGCTAAAATTTTTTTCATATATTTTATGGAACAATTTGAATATTACCTAAAATTTTCGAAGCAATTTGTGAATTTTAAATCCGCTTAAAAAATGTTTGATAAATTAGGTCCCATAGGGCTCAATGTATTTCATTTTTTCAACCCGGGTTCAATCCAAAACTAATTGGGTGATATTATTCATTTATATTCCCATAGGTCCTACAGACCGTCTGAACAACATACTAAAATTTCATTTTGATAAAGTCATTTTTACGGCAGTTATCGTGCTAACGGACAGACAGACAGACAGACAGAATGAACAAAGTCATAAATACTTTTCAACTTTGCTGTAAAGTGTTAAAAATTACATAAAAAACGGTATTAACTGTTGTGAAATGTATTCATTATACCTGTATATTATTATGCGAAAAATGTTATAACATCATTCCTCTCGTGGATCTAGCTCGTTCCGTTTGCGAGAAAAAGCACTTTGGATAGTAGTTTTATATTTTGCAGCATAACAATTCGCCATTCATTTATAAGAAGGCCTTTTTCTCATCATTTGTCTGTGATGTCGCCTGGCAATAAATTTAGCCTCTCACAGAGACAAGTGCGCACGCACGCGCACACACAAACACACACATCACCTCAAAGACGCTCGATTCGATTTCAGGGACGCTTCAAACGGACTCTTTCGTCAAAACCTCGAATTCAAATTCAACGTGTACACTTCAACGTTACACTTCATGTACACTTCAATATTAAACATAATTGTGCGGTGGCTCTCATAGATCATTTTTTCACTGTGAGAGAAGTCAATTCATTTCATTTTATGGGCAAAGTCGTGTCTTGCCCACATCAGACTTTCAAATTTGTTTTCAGTATCAGAGTTATTGATCGAAAGACACAAAATCGGTATTAAGTAAAGCTCCATATAGTTCATTATATTAATATATTCTGTAAAACGCAAAAAAATGAAGCAATGCATAGCATCGTTACAGAAGAGTGACAGGTATGTCTGTTTGTGAACTGTGTTACACCTGTAGCCCTAAAAGAAAATCAAATGAAGGAAATAACCTCAAAGAAGCAGCTGCTTCGGAGAAAATTTACTTCAGAGAAAGTAACAAGTAAATATAAAAACGTCGTTTTTTTGGATAAATCCTTTTATTAATAATTCGTCATGACCAGTATCACAACTGAATTTCTCTCTCTCTCTCTCTCTCTCTCTCTCTCTCTCTCTCTCTCTCTCTATATATATATATATATATATATATATATATATATAGAGAGAGAGAGAGAGAGAGAATTTTTATTTTACTTGTATTATATATACCTGAGATTGATCATTAAAAGAAAATGTTCTGTATAGCAAAAGTGAATGGAAGATAGACGGAAATGTAAATGTGATATCAAAAAGACTATACGACAAGCAGTGGAATATTTTAAAAAGAACATGATAAATAAACATTATAAATAAAGCAGGTACTAAATTAGTATAATATATATATATATATATATATATATATATATATATATATATATATATATATATATATATATATATATATATATATATATATATATATATATATATATATATATATATATATAGGCCTATGCAAAATTTCAGCTCTGTCTATCCGTTAGTTTTCTTGCTCTGTTTAAATTTTCATCATTTCGATGACTTTACCGCTTGTTTCAAAATTAAAAGACTTACTTCAAAAATTGCGTTTCAGAGAAAAGTTTGGAAACTTAATAATTTTTCTTTTTTTATACCGACTTTTAAAGATAAAAAGAAAGCATCGACGTTTTTATGTCTATAACAATAAGAAGCGGAGTTAGAATCAGTAAATAACTCATAATGAGTGCGCTCAAAATAGGACCGTATAACACGTGTTATAATGATATTTATGTACCATTCGTAGGACGTAAAGTAGTAGAGTGTTATATTTTGACAAAGAAAATAATTACCAATTTCCTTTTTAAACAATGAAAATAATGGCTAAAGAATACAAACTATTTATTTTCAAAATATCATAAAGAATTGTCCATTAAATCCAAACTTTATTTTTATAATTGAGCTATTACATGTGATTTTTATCTTGCAATTAGGATCGCACAAAAAGCTTTAAATATACAAAAACGGAAGTTTGAAAAACATTAGAAGATGTAAATTCAAACTTTCGACCCTCTCAAAAGTGAAACACAACTCAAATTAATAATCAAAACACCTTAATGTATCCGTCTGTTTGTCTATCTATCTCTGGGTAACGCTGTTACAAATTGTTGCCAAACGTGGTGCATTCAGGGATAAACACTTCAATTTAGATACTAACCCAGACCATCAGCATTTTCATAACCCTCCGCACCTGAGCACTCAATTTTCCCGATCACACATTCACCTTCCATGTTCACCGCTGCTTGAACTCAGTGTTCATATTAAAATCCGAAGCGTCCTTAGCTAATTAAATTTTTGCTTGAAAGCTATTCGTTTTTTTACTTTTCAGTGGTGTCAGCAGATTTAAATTTTAAAAAAACCAGTTTTTGACATTCAAAACAAATTTTATTTCACAAATGTGTTGGGCAATGGAAAATGAAGAGGCAAGAAAAGAAAAGAAACGTCGGTCAAACAGAGAAAGAGTAAGAAGATGGCGAGCACGTCAAAGTCAAGAATCTTTGGAAAAAATTCGAAAAGTAAAGGCCGAAGCATATAGGCTGCAAATTGAGCGGGAAACTCTACTCTACAGCGATCTCAAATCCATCGCCAAATGGATAAAAATGACGCCAAATGGGATAATTGTAATGAAATGTAATGATTTGGAAAATTTGAGTTAAGTCGTATAACAGGCATACCTTCCAGTCAATAATAATGAAAGTCAAAAGAGTATTTAAGTCATCATGACTATTGTAGCTAAATTCAGCTTTGGTTGAAAATGCTGGTATCTAGAGGGAACATTTTTAAAACTGAGTACGCGAAACTGATACTTATAATTTTTCATTTGAAAAAATAGTTGTGAAAATTATTTTGATAGAAACCTATTCAACCGCTGATTGAAACATGTCTTCATACATGTGTGTTTACTTTTGTCCTATAGATTTTAAAACTATAGTAAACCATCGTTAAAACTTTTAAACCGAAAAACTTTTCTCACAACTTTGAAATATTCAAATGTTCTTTTACAATGCGCATTTTCCTTATTTTTCTCTCATTGTAATATCACATCTTTTCTTCATGTATACATTTAAAAAATTGGAAACACGAGATCTCGTTTACACTTTTGCTTCTCAATTGAATCACATGACACTATTTACAGAGATAGGAAAAAATAATTCTGTAAAATAAAATAATGGAACTTCTATTGTATTCATTATTATTGAGTTCCCTTAGTCGACTTTCTATTGCGTAAATACCGCAGTATTTTACCCAACTTTTACATTCATTTTAGACAGCTCTTTTGACAAGAACATATAATTATTGCTTTCCATACTTTTCAAAATGAACAGTATCGTCTGCGTTCTCCTCGTTCTAAATTACAGTGTAAGATGATGTCTCTGTCAAGATAACCGAAACAAGACGGAAACCTGTCATTAAGTCTTTTATTTGGATTTTTATTAAAAAAAAACAATCCGTAAAAAAATTTAAGCCATTTTGATTCACCCCGTTACGGCGTATCTGAGAACATGTTTCCATCATTAGAATAAAACCAATAATTAATGTCACGTTTTGTTCTATATATGGGGAAAAGTTAGTTCTGGGGAAAAGCAGAATAAAATGTAACATTTCGTATTTATTTTTTAAAAGTTTCTCAATAATCGTATTATTACTTATATGGATCTTGAAGAATACATTAAGAAGCATTTGTATTCGTGACTTTATTTAAGTGTATAACATTCGATACCCCTAGCTCCCTGAGCTAAAGCTTCTTTACCATGAACCACATATATCTAATTCAAAATTACTATCTATCTGTGCGCCACATTTAAATCTGTATCTCGCCTAAAAGAGGACGTTTTGAATTTTCTCGAAAAATCGGACTTTTTGATAAAATCCCCCCCCCCCATCCCCCAAAAGAAAAAAAATATTAAAAAAAAAAAGAAAACAGTAAATTTCTTCGTTTTTTTATCGGATAACCTACATTAGCACCGAATTTCACGTTTCTATCTCATCGGGAAGTGTGTTTTATAATTAATCGACATTTCGAACGTTTTGGAGTGTAGAGAAACCGATTTCAAATGCAATATTTTGAAAAATATGATTTTTTGCCAGTTTTATCAAAACTCAAAATTTCTTTAATAGTAAATTTTATGTTTCTAACTTAATAAATGTGTGTTTCTTGTTTAATGCACTATTCAAGCAGTCATGGTGTGCAGAACCCTTTTAAAATTCATTTTTTGTATTCAATACACTTTTATTTCAAAACTACTATACGAGGTGTATCAGGAAGATTTTCCGAAAGGAACATAAAATGAATATTTGGCCGTAGAAGTTACTATTTTTCGTAACATTATATGACGAAGTTAGCTTATAGGGCTTCTGAAACTATTTAATACCTTCACATTTCTTTTTAATTTGTATTCCATTTTTACCCAGTGTTCTATCATCTAAATTGAGTGGCACTTTCTCGACCGTCAAAACAGATATCTTACACTTTCGGGTAGGTTGGACGGTCTGGGTCGAAGAAGGGGAAAGATGGCCATTGTGACTTTGGGAGAATGGCCTTGTGACTTTTTGCCTTGTGACTTTAGGAGGATGGCTTTGTAACTTTTTGCCTTGTCACTTTAGGAGTAGTGTCTCCTTTGCTGTGCGAAGCAATTTTAGTTTTTTCTCCTTTTTATATTCCTTCGTTTCGAGGAGGTCGGTGGGGTTGGATTTCTACTTACATGGTCTGCTTCTTATTGAGGGACCATTTCCCGCCTATGCATTTATACTCTCTAAACCCTTGTGGTCGAAGAAAAGAAGGCTTTTCAATATAAGCTGAAGCAGTAAATAGTTTCTTAAACTATTTTGTTGCATTTGAAATTATTTTTGATTCAATTATCTATAGCAGACGAATTTTTAAATATTACTAGTAGAATTTCGGAAAAAGAGAAGAAAAAATCAAAAACATCTTTCAAATTTATTCTCATATGATACTGTACCCCCCCCCCCCCCCGTAAATAGTTCTGGCCCCCAAAGTTTTAGTTTTCACAAAAAATTTTAGTTTCAGAAAAACTAAAATTTGGGGGTTCTTTTGCACATTTGGCTTGAGGGACTGAAATTCCTGGTAACACCGCTGTTAATACCCTTGTTTTTTTACTGTATAATGCCGTTGTATGAAAATTTTCTTCCATAATACTCTGGGTATTTTAGATACTTTTCATCTCAACCACGAATTCGAGTTCTTATTTTCCAAACTGAAAGTCCCCAAAAATGAAAAGATGAGTTTTACGTTTTCATAGTTGCAGTATTGGAATATTGCCCCTTGCGTGTGTTGAAGACCCAGACCGACCGACTAGTCAACAAGGACATGAGCAGCTATTTGGTCGGCCGGGGGTGCCCCTTGCGTGTGTGTAACAACAATGAATATCCTATCCTATAAAAGTCTGTAAGACTTGAATGCCGTCAAAGTCTTTCATTCAGTTCACTAGAGGAGCGCACAGTGCGTCGAAAAAACTTTGTGTGACACCATTATTCAGCATCCAAGGACACATTTTCAGGACATTTTGAGAATAATGATGGATGTCCGGTTTCGCAAAGTAATGATTAATGTCCTGTTACATTCTACTCGGATGTCCTAAAGAAAGAAAAGTAGAAGAATTGAGCTTTAATTTCGGGTTTTTTACTTTATATAGTTCATAAAAAATTTGTATTTCCATTTATATTCGTGTTGAATAAAATGTGAAATACTTGCAAGCTACTAAGAGCAGAAATCTCTCTCTCTCTCTATGTAACAAGAAGTCTTCGCCGCCACTGTTTGACAAATTTCGAGTTCCTCGACTTTCTCCGCTTCGTACCACAAAAAATATAGCATACAAAATTCACTCGAGAATGGCTCAACTCGACTTTCTCATACCAGAATCCATTTTTAGTAGCTTTTTTTTTATAATATAAAATTTTATAAGAGATTTCTTGAAAAATCGGCATCGTGAATCCAAATGTAACTTGTTATCATTCATTTTAAATTGCTTGAAAAAATCTTTAGATTGATACCATACTTGAGAATGTACCCCCTCCGGGAGTGGGGGGGGGGAGGTAACTTGCCCTCGATGGGGGTTAATGACGTTACGAAAAAAAAAGTTTTAAGTCTCGTGATCATTGAGAAATAAATAAACCGTCTTATGCATGGTTATGTCAAATTTTGTCCTACGCTGACATATTAAAAAAATATATAATTTCGAAGTTATAATACCATCGAATATGTAACACTTATCGAAAAATTTAGTGCCATTCACGAGAAATTTGGCGAAATACCGCCAACTTAATTACTTTTTTTATGTGGGGCAAAATGAACGGAAACGTCACCAAATTGGCAAAAATGAATGAAAGTGACCCCAAATTGATAAAATTTTAGGAGTTTTATCTCCTTCTCTCTAACTTCACGGTACTTGCATTACGTAAAGAAAGTCGCATTTGCTTCCCACACCAAATTGTGTGTTATAGTTTGACCAACATAATCAACCGCAGTCATATAGAATGTAATATACAAGGTAGGATTAAAAAGTTCGGAGACTGTGCTGATATCTCCAACCCTGATTGGAGGAGAGGGGAACTATTTTACCGTGGCGTAGAGGCACATGAGACGCGAGATGTGGAAAGGAAGAAGCAGGTCCGCAGTGCAGAGTTTTTCCAGACAATGCGTGTCAATGAACTGTAGTCTTTCGCGTTCGTCGAAAATGGAAATGATGTTTGAAGAACAATGTGCGAATATCAAATTCTATCAGCATTTGGGGAAATAGCCGACAGAAACATTGCACCTGCTACAGCAGGCACATTTTCCCGGCCCGAGATTTTGATGCTCGGCCTGTAAGGTGAGCCCTCGGGTCTGGGCTGCGGAAGTTAACTGACATGCATTGTCTGGAAAAACACCTGCTTCCTCCTTTTCACATCTCGCATCACATGTGCCTCTACGCCACGGTAAAAGAGTTCCCCTCTCCTCCAATCAGGATTGGAGATATCAGCACAGTTTCCGGGCTTTTTGATCCTACCTTGTAGACTGTAATAGATGTATAGATGTATTAGACTGTATATAAATGCAATAGAATGTAATAAAAACTCCAATGATTCGTAGCATAAATGGTATACTTTAGTGAAGAAAATTCTATGTTGATAATTCCGAAACCGGTTGTACGTTGGTGAGTTATTTTAAAACTCAATAACAAATTTATTTTAAAGAATCGCTAAATTAGAGGCGTTCCTATGTAAGTTACTATAGAAGTTCCTATGTTGGTTTGTTGGTGTCGTGTCCCTAACATATTGATTAAGGAAGAATGTGTGCACTGCTTCTGTTAGTCAAAGACCCGGGGCACCAGAAGGTAGAAGTCTGACTTCTGCCCCAATAAGACATCACAACATCCATGCCCGCAGGCGGGACTCGAACCCGCAATCTGGCAACCGAGCCATCACGAGGAAATGCCTGCCTCTTTAACCGTTCGGCCACCACATCGGCGAGTTCCTATGTAAATCGTAAACGTATTTAACAAGTGAAAAAGCAAAGATTGGTAACTGGTTATTTTTATTTTCTTACTTGTTGCCCTTGATTTTTATTAGTTAAAATAGACTTGTACTGTGTTTTCCGATATGTAACGTTTTTAAATGGGTTTCATAAGAAACGCAAAATCAGGGTTTCACTGTCATAACAAAATTACCAAATGCCATTACTGTAAGTTCATTGTAATTCAATTTTTGTATTTTATTTCATTCATAACCATGTTAAAAATCAGAGCAGAAAATTAATTTTATTTGTTAATTTCGGTCCGTAATTTGTCTCTCCAAATTATTTACTTCGCCACTGTTTCGGATGATATACCACGTTTAGAGGAAAGTTATCTATATAGATGTCTTCATGAGAAGCAGAGCCTGCTCTTATTCAATTTTTCTTCGTGTTCCCAGTTTTTAATTCTAGGGATAGAAGTTTCTTTGCTGAGAGGATTTTTAGAACTGGTCTTGAGAATCAATGTGTAGTAAATAATTTCTGTAGGCTCTACAATAGCTTGCCTTATGACTTAGATATATATTTTTTTCTTCTTTAACTATTTTTAAAAATCATTAATTGTAATTTTTGTGTCTTTATGTTTTTATATTATTTTGTTTTCTATCTGTATGGTTCGGGTTTTTACTTTGTGTATTATTTTGCCTGCTGTCACTGGGGTTCTTCCCGTACCATGCTTTTTCATAAATAAGTAAATAAATAACTGTCATACCAAAAAGAACAGATAGAGAAACTTTATTTTATCTTGTGTGGTATTCGGTTTTATCTGCTTCCTGTATCTCAAAGCACGGTGTGTTCTTATCCAATGTTGTCTTTTTTGGCCCTTAAAACAGGAAAAACTAGCGAGTCAATTGAATAAAAAAAAAGTCAAATTCTCATTTTTACGAAAGTGTCAGCCATAAAAATGATTGAGATGAGGAACTATTGCCAGGCTTATCAAACTTCATGAGTGATAAGTCACAGGACACTGTAAAGAACCTTACTGCTCCAACCAGGAATCGAACCCTGCATCTCCGAGCTGGCCAGCCGACGCTCTACCGTTGAGCTACTGGGACGAAATGGCAAGCTCTTATCGTCGAAGTGGACTTTGCAACCCCCAGCACACCGAATTTTGAACTGTGCATTTTAACAAATGTTCTCTTGAATTTCGATTTGTGTTATCCTATTTAACAGAAAAACTGAAAAATAAATAAATAAATAAATACGACATTTACGAGATTTCGAAGAGGCATTACGGTTCAAATCAAAAAGTATGGAAACACGTTTAAAATTATTGAAATATAATTACAGTGAAGACTAAATTTTCATTAGAAAGTCTTTAATAACCCATCATTTAGGACGTACAAAGGTTACAAAAATGCCAGAGCGCTTTCGGGCGTCACAAAGTCTTTCATCAGTGGTAATGCAAACAAAACATGAAAGACATGAGACTCTTATATGCAGACTGAAACCGCGAAACAAAATTTCCATATGAATGGTCGGATCATCCGATGCAAATTAAAATCGTTAAATTACAAAATAAAAATATAAAGCATATATAACTACAATCCAGAAGTACAGAAGTCAACCATTTAAACGTTTCGTTAAAAGCGCCTTATCTTTGCTTTTAATGACACATCATGTCATTAAAAAATCATAGGCGGCGCCAGGCTTTCAAAATTGGAAGTGCTATACATGGAACATAAGATCATACTTTTTCGGTACGTAGCCCGAAAAAATTTTTTTTGGAGGGAAAGGGGGGGTGGGGCAAATGGCCCAATAGGCTCTCAGCTACGTTCCTGTCATATATTATTATGATATATCATTTTGGTATGATGCCAAAAATCATCATCAATAAAGAAAAATGGTTGTTAAGTAAAAAGGAGTGTTTGCGCAATTTGTAATGGGAATGCTTAAGCACCCCTAGCACACCCGGTGGCGTCATCTATGAAAATAATGCCAATGTCATAAATACACAATGAGAAAATAATAGCTAATTCATGCTCTAGGTCAGTGATTCTGAATCAGCGGAGTACGAGAATATCTTCTTAGGGATATGTGTAGATTTACGTTCTGTATTTGTGAACTCATTAAGGTAGGAGAGCCTAACCTGGCCCAACTTTCCAATATGATCCATCGTCGTATTTTCGATTCGTTGCCATTAAATCCGAATTAGCCATAAACAAGACCTTCATGGTAATAGAGACTGAGCAATAGCAGGCCACGTAAATTACAGTTCAATAGGCGACATCGTTAACAGTTGCAGCGAGATTTTCATAAGATGAAAGGCGTTTTATTTTTTCAATGTAAATAATATTTCGTATCATTGTCTTTCATTAATATTTAATCGGATGCAAATATGGATAGTGTAGCTCTATTAACCTATTTTAAAATACCCCAGGACGACCGATCGCCTACTTATTTCTAATTAGTTTCAATGAAATCATCCATAATTCACAATACCATGACCATTAGACCTCGATATGAGATTTACTAATAACTGGTCATAGGTGTGGATTTATTTAGTCTAAATGAAATCATCCGCCAGATTGTGTCATAAACTGGCCCTTTATGACAATAGAGAATGAGCCTGGGCAGACCCGTTAAATCCGAGTTCAGTAAGTGACGCCAACGGCACTAGCAGTTGTAGTGCAATTTCCATAAAGAAAACACTATTTTTTCAATATAAGTAATAGGTCGTATCATTATTTTTTTGTTAATATTTAATCTGAAGTAAAACTTTATTGTAAATCTGTTAACCTATTTTAAGATACAATCCATGCTTATTATTTCAGTCGTCTGTTTGGGCGAAAATAAAGAAAGTCAGAAGTCTATATAAATAAAAATGAAAATCTGTCTGTCTGTCTGTTTCGTCCCGTCATCACGGGAGAACGGTTTGAACCGAATTTGGTGACATTTTGTGGGTAGCCTATAAATAGTCTCACTTAAAATTTAGTCCATGTATGGAGTTTCTACGATCAGTGGTTCTCGAGATATTAGCAAAAAACTACATTTTCGTTTGTCTCATCATCACGGGAGAACGGCTGAATCGAATTTGATGAAATTTCGTGGATAGCCTTTAAATAGCCCCCCATAAATTTAGTTCAAGTTTCGAGTATCTAAGACCAGGGGTTGTCGAGATTTTAATGAAAAACGAAACTTTTTCCTAGGAGTTCCACTCTCTAACTCCGTGGTTTATCCAAACGAAAAGCTTAAAAATAGTTTGAAAGTGAATTAAAACTGTATCTCTGAGTTTGGGGGGAGATTTTTTGCACTAATTAGTCACTTTCTGAAAACATGAATTGCTTAAAACATAATTTAAATGGGAAATCTATCTCCTTGGTTTATATTTCACAAGCTTTTACTGAACAATGAAAAGTATAAAGAAATCAAAATGGTTATTTAATTTCGCAGTTTATGAGGAAGATTCTATCTTATATCATGTTGCTCAGAAACGCAATTAAATTAAATCTGTCTGTTAATTTTAATTATCATTTTTTTGATTTGAATAATAAATAAATGGATATAAAAATATATTTTAGAAAAGAGCGATTCGATTTTTCTTATAGCATTTTTGATTGGATAATATCAATTGCGGTCTACAGGTTTAAACGTTATTATTATTGATATTTTCGGGGATTATTAATTCAGAGATTATTGATATTTTAAGGTTATTATGCAATTGTTTTATTATGACAAAAAATGTTTAAACTCATATATTGTACGTTGTACGAGTAATCTTCTACAAATACACGAGTTCTATATCTTCTAATCTACGAGAATATAAGTAGTACAGGTATATTGGCATATGTTTTGATATATATTGGCATATATTGGAATCAATTACGACCTTCTGGTATAAAGAGTACGGGGATTATTGATATTTTCAATTTATTACGTCATCTCTTTTATTTTGGCAAATATTTTTGAGACTCATATTGTAATACGGGTTATCTTCTACTAACACACTGGCATATTTTCTAATCTGCGACAATATAAGTAGTACGTGGTTGCATATATTGATTCAATTCCTTTTTTTTTGTAAATTTGCTTACAAAAGGGGCCAGGATGTTTTATTCTTCAGATCTGCCTCTAAAGATAATTTTGCATAGTGAGAACACATATTCTTAAACTTCGCATTAGGAGCAATAAATTTAATATTTTAATAGAATTTGCACATGATTGCGAATTACTAGTTTCTTTATATTATGTACTCCGTACGAAGAACGGGTATGCTGTTAGTCAGAAATATGAACAGGTTTCTTGTCCATCCACTTCAAAAGGTGTTACTTACATCAAAAGTCCAAAGGGCTATTTTATTACCTCGGATATTAAATATCGCATAATTAAACAGTTTGATTTGACCTTACCAGGTCTCATAGTGGGCCTACCTTATTTTAAAAAACGGCATATAAGATCAAAAACACGAACTATTTTTCTAAACATATTTTAAATGCATACGAAAGTTATATTTATCCATACTTTTCTATATACTAAGAACCGAAATGTGCTTCTCGTCATTTTAATTCATGTACGAAATAGAATAGATAAAAAAAAGTTATCTATGATGGTATTATGTCTCAAACAGTGCAGTGTTCTTATCTAACTTTATGCGTTTTTCCGCTACATGAAACGGAGACGACCATCAAGCAAATTGAATTACTTTGAATGTACTTATTTAACCTTGCCGCTTATTCAATTATGTTGCACTATTTTCTTAATTGGAGTTTGAATAAATAGATAGCTTAAGACAACGCACTTTGTGGCCGATTTGTTCTTTTGAAAATTAAGTATAGTAGTTAAGTATAAGATAATGACTGTTTTATTAAATACTTTTGTATTCAGTAATGGAAACTTCCAAGTGAATTACTATGCGCATGGTTTAATTTATTATTGACGCATTTAGAATTATCTACGTAGGAATGTGAGTTCCCACTCGCCTGTCTTATACGTTCATATTTAACATCGTTTAATTCTACTGGTACCACAATCATTATTAGAATTAGAAGTGAAAATGCTGATAGTATTGTGAAAAACGGGTTTATGTTTTCTTATAAAATCAAATCCAGAAGTACAGATATATAGTTGTGTACTTTTATGTTTTCTTTTAAACCAAAACCAGAAGAACAGATATGTAGTTGTGTACGTTTATGCTTATTTAAAACGTTAGAATGTAAACGAACAAATTATTGCAATATGTAATGTCTAAATACATGTCGTCATTCAACACGTATCTCCAAGATTCATTTTGAAAGAAAACAGTGATTGAGATGACAATGACACGAAATATATAATATAACTTTATATAATATCCAATAATGTCGTAAATTAAAAATATAATATGAAAATTTATTTCTACATTTTCATACTATGTAAGATAGTATGGAGAAAATATTATTTTCGCGAAAATTTTAGAATTCGAGATTTGGATGCCAACATATGTGTAGGACCGCCTGAACACATTTTGCTATTTTTGGAGTGATGTCCGTCTGTCTGCAGTCGATTTCTTGTGTAGCTACCACAAATATTAATGGATTTTCAGAAAACTTTATATCTGGCTTTACTATAAAATAATTTAGAACTAGCTAGAATTTTTTTAAATTCGAGCGAAATGGATTCAAAATTTTATATTTCCTTAACCTTTAGCTTACGGGTGGGACAACGACCATACCAAACGAAGAACCTCTCAAAAAGACAGGTATTTGACATACCCTATCCCAAACAGTTCGATCCCCCTTTGCAGACATTGGCGTCCATGGAAATCGCCGGCAGAAGCATTGCACCTACTGCAGCAAGTGCAATGCTTCAATTCGGATCGAGTTGAGCCGCAATTTCAGATTCTTTTTTAATCCCACCAAAATCACTTTTCGTTTTTCATAGAACTAAAACATCGCTTTCTTTATATCGTGTCATACGAATTTTTAGTTCAAAGTGAATGACATCATCCTTTGTTGGACTCTAAACATACATCGTTCTCAAGATAGGTTTTCGTTTTGATCTAAAATAGAAAGAAATTTTATAAAATTACATATAATCGATATTATCATATGAACACATTATTTGTGAGTACTTTTAACAAGATATAAATGTATACTATTGTTCAAAATTTATCAGAAGCCGTTTCCGAGTTATTGAAAATGTTTCTTTTCACAGAGAGATAGCTATATCCTTTAAACAAATAGAGAAAATCGAATGGAATTTGGTATTATTATTGTAATCAATACATGGCTAAGGCCTATTAAATGTTTTAAAGACTCGAATCCGAAAACACCTTCGCAATTTATCGAACATATTTTTTTTACAAAATCGAAAATAATTTATAAAAGAAACCAATATTATATTAATATTTGTCGCAAAAAAGTTGATTTTTATGTAATGTTTAATTTAGAAACGAGTGACATGATTTACAGAAAAATTACATAAGAACCATTTTTGAGATATAGCACGTTTTCTTTATTATTTGAAATGAAAAGTAATCTTAAAGAATTAAATACATGTTCATCATTATGAATGAATTGGATGAATATTTTGTACGTACTTTTAGCCAAAAATAATGAACATCAGTAGAACATCATAATGAACATCAGTAGAACATCATAATGAACATCAGTAGAACATCATAATGAACATCAGTAGCTATAGTAGTTTCCCGAACCGTTCGTTCTCAAGATATTAGAAATATTACTTTTCCACAGGCATTCCGATATCTTTCGAAATAATTAAAAGAAATACATAAAATTTGACGTGCTTATTTAAATCAGTAACATCAAAAAATTTATCAATTTTCATCGAAATGTTCTTATAAGAAAGCTCTAATCTTTGTTATCCTGTTTCTAAAATATTAACATTTGTTAAACTGCAAGGAAAAAACAGTGTTAGACACATCAGATATTCTGCTATATTAGGCTTGGAACATTTTTATAAGAACGCAACATTCAGTCTCAATAAAATCATAATAGAACATTTTAGAGACGCCAAACTTTTTATTCTTGCCAGGCAACAATGATTTCCATTTACATGATACAAAGGCAAACGCATCTTCGTTACGCCATGTCTTTTTGCTTTACTTTGAGCAGTTCCTGGCGCCAGGCGATTCCTTAGATCGAATTCAGACGGAATATTCTAATAAAAGGATTTCGCTTACTTATAAAGGAAAAGTTTTACTGACGCTTAGAAAAGTTTGGATCTTCAGGAGAGTGCCTTTATTTTATTGTAATTATCAATTCAGTTACAAGATATCATCGTTTTATTTTTCTTTTTTTCTCAAACTACTCTATAAAGGAAATATTCCTTCTCCCTCAAATTTTTATTCCGAGATTTTAACAGAAAAGCACTCTCATTAACCTCCTAAATATATTTCGATCAAGTACAGAACATAACTTACAATGTGCAGAAATATTAATAAATAAGTTAATTACGACAGAAATCTAATGATTAGGGTATATTAGGCTTGGAACATTTTTATAAGAACGCAACATTCAGTCTCAATAAAATCATAATAGAACATTTTAGAGACGCCAAACTTTTTATTCTTGCCATTGTTTCTAAAAAGTTTAATTTTACTTTTTTTTTGCGAATAAACTTAAGTTCTTAGTATCAAACGAGAATCATGTGTGGTAGTGAAACTGTATTTTTCCGTGTTGTATCATAACCATATTTAATTTGTTCCTCCGTATTATTCTACTTCTGACATATACTTCTCGTCCATTTTCTTGTTTATTATTACTGTGTTTCAGTTTTACACGTCTTTTTCCTACACTAGATGGCGCTGCCTCTGTAGGTTCCAACACTGCTGCAGTTTTGCAATTTCCTAAAGATTGGGTATACTCATTTGGTGTTAGGCTCTTGACCTTAGGCCTTGTCTTATTCAAACTGCGGAAGGAAAACGTATCTTTCCCAAAACGATAGTCTGAGCAAATTATATTTAAGCAGCAATTTACGGTTTGGGTACTTCATTTAATATTTCGACAGCTTTCGAAGATGTTTATCTATGTGTGTGGTTATATATGAAGTCTGTGTGCTTCTTTTGATAGAGAATAATATTTTTGAATTTCCTGTGTTATTTTCGTAAACACAAGGGGGTATAAATTTTCATACGATCATTTGAACAAAAAAGTTCAATTAGAAAAGTAATTAATACATAGTACAGTAATTAATATAAGGAAAAAAACTCTGTTATTAACTTCTATATTCATAAACATATTTAAGTAAAAAACTACCAAAATGAACTAAAATAGAGTAACTGGAATTAAGTTTTACTCTCCATTTTGAACCATACTGCAGGAATTGACTGTAAATTGAAATTTCTATAAAAGGATCTAAAAGGCAGCATATTATTACAATTACTATATTCGCTCACTGTTACTGAAATCACATCCTAAGCGATTGGAAAACTTTCGTAACTTGAAAATTTTTAAAAGGCGAGTGATGTTTTAAAAAATGAACGGATTTTTTTTTTTTTTTTAACCGTTGGTTATAGACATATTCTAATTGCAAAAGTGCTTTACAAAGGTAGGAAGTTTTAATAGTAATTTAAAGTTAAAATGGTAAATTAATTGAGATGCAATATTTTTGTAGAAAATTATACAGCTTTTTTTTTTTTTTTTTCGTAATTTGACGAAAAAGTCAAGTTACAAAAATGTTATCGATACAATCTATATATATATATAATTGAAAATCTGTCTGTCTGTTTGTCCCATCATCGCGAGAGAACGGCTGACCCGAATTTGATGTAATTTTGTGAGTAGCCTGAAAATAGCCCCACTTAAAATTTAGTCTATATTTGGAGTTTCTACAACCAGTGGTTCTCGAGATATTAGTAAAAAACGAAACTTTCGTTTGTCTCATCAGCACGAAAAGTACTCTTAAAACCACTCTCAGAAATTTACAAGGATTTGTTTTTAAGATATGCCGTAAGTATATCGGATTTTAGCAGGAGAGGTGCTAAATTTTAGGACGTAGCTTGAGCCACTCAAGCTTTGTTTATTAAACACTGTACGTTATATAGTAATGCATCAAATTAGCATTAATGAAACTTTTAATGATGAGACCGAATGTAATTATAATGTCAATTTGCCGCAGTGTTATGCAGTGCAGCTTTCTGGAGACTAAAACGAAGCCAAAAATCTGTAAGGATAAATAAGCAAGTTATTGAAATCTTTCAATATATAAAATAAATTATTAAAATATTATCGCAACATATAATCTGTATATATGTATATATATATATATATATATATATATATATATATACTGCTAGACAATTGCTAAGGGCGGATGACACTATCACCCATAGCAACCGCAACTGTACTATACGTTCGCAGACCTGTTGTGTGTGTCCCATTGTCCAGACTGCACCGTACCGCCCGTTTGTAATGATGTCGTGAGCATCGCAATTGGACCGACCAGGACTGGGCTTGCGTACTCTTTATTCTCAGATGAGAGTAGGTTCAGTCTGTCATCGATTTGTAGACGCCAACTGATCTGGTGTGAAAGTGGCACTGCTTTTCGTCGAGAAAATATCCAGGAAAGGGACCGATACCCGACATGCAGTATGATGGTATGGGCCGGCATCATGATCAATGGTCGCATGCCTCTACATGTGGTTGCAACTAGGACTATGACCGGCCAACGATACATGGATGAAGTTCTACTGCCTCATGTTCGCCTTTTTCGTGGTGCTGTCGGTGATAAATTTGTTTTCATAGAAGTCAACGCACCATGTCATCGAACACTCGCTGTTCAGGATTCTCTAATCAGCGAGGATATTCAATGTCTCGTATGGCCAGCACGTTCTGCAGATCTAAATCCCATTGAAAATGTTTGGGATGCTTTGGGGAAGCAAATTGCTGATCGAAAATATCCTCCAACAAGCAAGAACACTGTGCACTGATAGAGAAGTGGGATAATTTGCCTCAACAGCTGCTGGCTAATGTTGTGCAAAGCATCACACGACGTGTGGAATGTTGCATCGCAGTCCACGGTGAACATATCCCGTCTGACACATTTTTCAAAGGTGCCTGCTGTCGTTCATATGTATTTTTCCATTTCTCCGTATCAAATGAACGCTTTTTTTTCTTTCAGATGTTTTATTGTGCTGGAAAATACAGAAGGTTTTAAACCTTCTGTATTTTCCAGAACAATAAATGATTTTTATTCTAATGTCCGAACAGTGTGGCAGCACTATTTTATCCTGCTGGGCCTCCACCACTGCTTAAGGAATTCCTGCCACCGTTGCTTAAGGAATACGTTATGGAATTCCTGAGTCCTTATGTATTGACTTTCAAGGTAAATTTACAAAAAGTCATTTAACAAGATAATGCTATCCCGCATACAGATAAAGTTTCCGGAAGTGTCATATTGTCACACTTCCTAGGTCTATCTGATCTACAAATTTGTCAACCATCAATTCATCCCGATCCCCAGATTTGCCGTTCATCGTTTCCTTTAGAATCCACTGTTGACAGATAACGTTTTGTTTGATAATAGGAAGTAACAATTTTGCCAAACTGGAAGTTAACATTTAAATAAAAGTTCAATGATAAATAAAACCTGAATAAACTATTAAGAAATATTGTTTTGCACTTTGAAACGCAATTTAATAGTAGCATGCATGGACTATCATGTGCTATCTTGTATGGGATATTTTTTTCTAGAATCTCTATTCGTTAGTATTTAGGAAATGTTATTTTCCCTGCAATACATGGTAATGTATAAAGAGTGTGACGTGTGTGTGTGTGTGCGTGCATGCGTGTGTGTGCGTGCATGCGTATGTGTGTGCATGTGTATGCGTGTGTGTGTGTGTGTGTGTGTGTGTATGTATGTGAGTGTCTGTGTCTCTTTGTGCAATGCATGTATCCACTCTAACTCAAAGACTAATTGACCGAATTTCATAAAATTTTATAGATAAGTCACTTGTAGGTGATCTTGTTGCTGATTAGATTTTGGTACAATTCGGCATAAAAGAACCTGCCAATTTTTGCAAAATGGCCCGCAAAAACTGTCTGTATGCACTCTTAACTGAAAAATTAAATGACCAAATTTCACAAAATTTGGTAGATGAGTCAATTTTGGGTTACCCTGGTGCTGATTAGATCTTACTACGATTCGGAAAAACAGAACCGCTTATTTTGCAAAATGGCCCGCAAAAATCGTCAGAATCTAAAATGAAAGACTACGCATGCTCAAATTGATCCATTAAATGCTTGTTTTATACGTAATTTTTGACGATAAAAATAATAAGACCAACCCCAATACTCTAGGGCCCCATTACTCCAGTGTCCTTCTCGAGATATTTTAGTTTCTTTGCATGTCCGCTACGGCACCTTTGTAAATAAGTTCAGTTACCAAATGTGAACGAAAATTGAATTAAAAGTGCAAATTCAGTGTCATTTCAAATAATTATTTTGTGCAATAAAACTGAATTTTAATGAGTTATGGAAGAAACAAAGAGAACGTGAACATGAATGAGCAGGGAAAGTCATGTGCTGCCATAATTTTCAAATGTAAAGCTATTTCTAAAATATTTTTAATAATCCTATGGTCTTTAATTTAAAATTTTTTATAGGGTTAATATAGCAAAAACTCACCGAAATTCCTGCCAGCAGCATATTATTGCTTCATTTTGCGCTTAAAACCTAAACGCAAATATTCAGATATACAATCAATAGTCATCCACCAAGTAATTTATTAAAAAATATTCAAAGCAAGCATTGGCAGGATTGTTTGCAGCATTTAATATCGAAAACGAGAAAGCACAAAAACGAGAAAAGGAACACAAAACCACCTCGCATTTTTTGAAAAGGCTTAGATTTCAATACCCGATAAATTCTTCCGGATTTTGCCACAAAAACTAAATTATTGGATTCCCACAGAAAACAATTTCTTTCCATTCTGGTTTGTAAATGCATTTGAATGCATAGAAACAGAAGAACGTAGACGTTGAATTATTCCGGTAACTCAATCTATAATTCAGTGCTCAATAACATAGGTTTAGAAAAAGCATTATATCATTCAGTGCATTACAGTACTTTGAATATAAAGGGTGGAAAGTCCTAAACTACCAGAATAATTCTTTAACAAAAGGTTTTATAATGTTACACGCAGGTTATCACGAAGATTAAAGAGTGACACTTTTCTTTACCCTTCGTGACGACAGATATAATAAACAGTATATTCGATGACATCAATCACTGCACCCCATATGGAAAAGCAATGAAATCCACACTACTAAATCTCGAATTACGAGCGATACAAAGAAAATTTCAGTGATATAGTTGTAAACTGACATTGTTTGAAATTTGTTTTGTCATATATTGGAATTGCAATGATTTGATTGATTATTAAAAAATATTTTTTCCGTTTATGCAGCTATTTCCAATGAAAACAGTAAATACGGAAACTGTCTACTTGATTTAAAAAAATAACTTCTCAAAACTCTTAAACTTACAGTTTGGCAGAATTAATAGTTTTATTTCATTCGGTATACTATCCTATTTCACGACTAACATATGTATCAGCTTCAATATTAAAAAAAAAATTAGTAGACAATGGGTATTTTTCTATTGCGCGCAATACATAGAATATAAAATATATTTAGGTAGACTAATGTGTTAACAAAAAATTTATGGATGAACTTTCATAAAGTGTGCAAGGAGTGACATCTCCATAACCAGAAGGGGAAATCTTTAGTAAACTGCCCTATCCCTCCGGAATGCTATGTTGAATCCATATCAGTCATCATTTATGCCTATCTATAGCAAATACTGAGAAATAGATGTGTCAAGAAACATTTTTGAACCGGAACTGGTAATCTTCAGTGAATCCCATACCTCTTCCTAAATTCGATGCTGAATCCATATCAGCCATCATCTAAATTCTGTCTATAGACAATCCTGAGATTTATATGCTGCAAAGGAAATGTAAGTTATTTAATCGGAACTGGCATCTCCAGAATCAGAAACCCCTAATGAAATTCCTACCTCGTTGGAATTTGATGCTGAATCCATATTAATCATCATCTAATCTCTATGTATAGGCAATCCTGAGAAATAGATGTTACAGGAAAATTGTTTGAACCTGAAGGGGAAATCTTTAGTGAATCCCCTACCCTCTCCGAAATGAATTCGTATCAGCTACTATCTAAGCTCTATCTATAGTCATTCTTAAGAAATAGATGTTGCAAGGAAAATGTAGCTGTTTAAATTGTAACTGACATCTCAAAATTCGGAAGTTCTTACTGAGACCCTTACTCCCACTGAAATTGGATGCTGAATTCATATTAGTCATCATCTAAGCTCTATCCAATTCTGAGACATAGATGTTACAAGTAAACATTTTAAATCGGAAGTGGAATTCCTTAGTAAACTCCAAACTCCCTCCGAAATTTGATGCTGAATCCATATCAGAACTCATCTAAGCTCTAAATATATCCGATCCTGAAAAATAGATAATGTAAGGAAAATGTTAAATTTTAAATCTAAATGGCATCTTCAGAACCAGAAGTTGAAATCCTTAATGAGTCATTCTATCACCTTCAGAATTTAATGCTGAATCCATATCAATCATTATCTAAGCTCTATCTATACCCAATCTCAAGAAATAGATGTATTGAAAAAAAAATATTTTGCAAACTGGAAAAGGAAACGTAAGTTGTTGTTGTTGAGACCCAGACCGTCCGACCTACCAGAAAGGTGTAAGGTAACTGTAAGGAAACGTAAGTGTAAATTCTCAGTGAACCAAACCACCTTCTCCAGAATTTGATGCTGAATCCATATCATTTATCAGCTATCTATCGCCCATCTTTAAAAATAGATGTTTCAAGAAAACCGAACATTTATAAAAAAAAAACGAACATTTTAAAACCGTGTGAGGATTCTATTACTTATTATCATTTTATTCTAATTCTACTTTTCCTGATTTTAATTTATGTCCTAAACTTACAACTTTGATTCCGAAGAATCGCATACTCACGATTGGCCAGATCTATAAGAAGGGCAGACTTTAAAATGACGACTCTACCATTCTGCAGAGTTCGCGCGTGTGTGTGTTCTGATCTCCCATGGAAGGTAGCATTCAGAGTTTAGCCTACAATCTTGTGAGCATATGTATTGCGTCGTAGTTGGATCATCGTAGGTTCAGATTGAAAGTCAGTTGAGTAATAAGTTAGGTTTGATGTTTATTGTAGATTACTGTGTCTCGGGTAGAATTCGTAATGTTAGCTTTGTAAACAATTTGTGTATATATTTGTAATTCATAAGAGCGTTCGCACTTTATGGAAACGATTTTGTATGGAAACGATTCTCTCGGTAGTATTATGAGATAAAGATCTGGTATTTTCAATATAATCGTCTGCTACTGTTTTTTTTTATTGGAATGAAGAACAAAAGATTTATTTTGAAAATGGCTCCTCAAATTGATAGATGGCTCGAAGGTTACGTAAATGCGCTTTCAGAGGAAAAATATTCGTATAAACAAATTGTAAAGCGGTGTAAAAATTGAGGTTATTGCATTTCAAAGAAAGGTATTTTTAATATATTAAATGTGAAAGGGAAAAAGCATATAGCTGAAAGTAAAAATGAAAAAATGGCCGCAAAATCCCATCCCAATACTGTTAGAACGCGGGTAAATATCAAGAAAGTGAAGTCTCTGATCCTAAAAGGAAATCCACCAACTCAAAGATCCATTGCATCGAAACTGGGAATATCTTCTGCCACTGGAAGTAAAATTATTCATAAAGATTTGAAGTTAAAAAAAGATGTTTAAATCTAAAGTTCATCTGCTTTTGCCAAAACATATTGCGGAAAGAAAAACAAATCGTAGAAAATTATATGAAAAACGCCTAACTGCTGATAAATGGAAATTTGTGGTAACAAATGCCTCGCCGTAACACTCGATGAGGCATGGGTGTATTTAAGTGCCTGTAATAAAAACGAGCAATTTTCTATTGCTCAACTGACGAAAATGACCGTACGAAATGGTTTCGTCAATGCACAGAAAAGTTTCCGAAGGGATTCATGATATTTGCAGGATTTTTTTACGAAGGAAAATTAAAACTCAAAAAAGTCTCAAATAAAGCTAAAATTAATTCACTCTAGTATCAGCAGAATATTTTACAACTAATGTTTGAAGAAGAAATTCCAGTCTTATATGGAGAGGGCATCAATAAAGTTGAGCTTCACATGGACAAAACCTCCAGTCACACTGCTAAATATACGGCAGTTGACTTAGACAAGAAAGATTCAGAAACAGGAATAAAATGTATCCCATTTAACGAAATACCTGTAAAATCACCTGACGTTTATCCCATGGACTTTTGCGCTTCCGGTTTGTTAAAACGGCATCCAAGAACACTGAACTGACTTTGGAAAATGACCCAAGAGGAGTGGGATAAAATTGACATGATGGTATAAGAAAAAGTTTACTTTCATGTAAAATTCGAGCTAGAGCTATAATCAAAAATCGACGCTATCAGATAGAAACAACTCGCCGCAAGAAATACGCCTTTTGTGCATAAAAATTAATTAACAAAATCATTGCCATAAAGTGCAAACGTGTATATATCCCAAAAACATTGACTTCGACTTTCATTCCTTAAATATTGATTATTAGACATATATAATAAATTCTAAAGTCGCGTAATAAAAGGTACAAAATTGAAACCAAGTACAATCTTCAAGGGAATTAAATCTTAAGAAATACAAAATTTAAATTTTTATACGCCTCCGTACAAAAACATTTCCAATGAGTAAACTGTGTCCCATATACTAATAAGGTGATGTTCAAGGGAATTAAATCTGAAGAAATACAAAATTTAAATTTTTATACGCCCCCGTACAAAAACATTTCCAATGAGTAAAATGTGTCCCATATACTAATAAGGTGATGTATAAAATTTCAGCATTTTATCATAAAAAGTCCCAGAAATATGAAAAGAAAAAAATGCTGAATTAAACCACTTTTCAATGCATCGACATGGGTTCTCAGAGGGGAAAAATCATGTCAGCAGATCGCGTTTCAGGGGTCATACACAATTTACGAAAGAAAACAATGATTACATAAATAAATAATATTTGTGCTCTTTATTGGTACAAAAGTATCAACACTGTGTAGAAATAATAACTTTACACGAAGATTACAAAGCTCGTTCAAAATGTTTTCCATCCATGCCAAAGATCCATTAAAGAGAAGAGGCAGATATTATTTGCCTATGATGTATTTCTGCGTTGCGTCATTTGCACTCTTGCTGTAAACATATACATTTTTATGTATGATTAATCCCTCACCCACTTTGTTTAAACATATTTCTGGAACTTTTTATGATAAAATGCTGAAATTTTGTACATCACCTTATTAGTGGATGGGACACATTTCACTCATTGGAAATGTTTTTGTACGGGGGTTGTATAAAAATTTAAATTTTGTATTTCTTCAAATTTAATCCCCTGAAATTTTTTATAGATTTCATAATACTCTGTGCCTTTTTTGCGCAACTTTATGATTTATTATATATATCTAAGATCAATATTTAAGGTATAAAAGCCGAGGTCAACGTTTTTGGACACCCTGTATATGTGTGTGTCTGTGTTTTGAGCTCCCAGCGAAGCTAGCTGTCAATAAATTTGTTTATTTGTGAAATGTCGTGATTCCTTCGTCGAACTCTAGCCATTAGGTAATTAGAAGTTTAATTTAGAATGAAGTAAATCGTAATGGTTCATACAAGAGTCAAGATCTTGGGTTGAAGTAGAATAGTACTTTATAACCGCAAATAGAAAACAACCAAAAGTCGAAATTCGTATGTGAGTACTTTCAATCTCCAACGAAATTCCTCGTTGAATCTATATATGCTATCATCTAAGCTGTATCTATAGCAGATCCTGAGAAATAAATGCTTTAAAAAATGTTTGCTAAAAGCATAGATGGCAAATTTTATTTATTTATTTATTACCGAGCCGTCCAGATCACCCAAAGGGTTATAAGAGATGACTGGAAATAACACAAAAAACATACAGACATACATACACACACAGAAAGACAGTAAACTCATGGCAAATTCGATTGTCACCATTAAGGGTTTAGGACTTTTGTTCGTTTTTCACCTGACAATATATTTAAGTATTAGCTTTCACATACGAGTATTAGCAACAGAACTGCTCTTTTCGTCCTCAGGTGTAGCCATTAACTGTATATACTTTTTTTTATTATCAAATTCGTAAAATGTTCCTTATTTCTTTATTATATTTTCAGTTATTTGAATCTTGTTATATCTTAAGTCAATTTAGCTTCGTTTCTCATATTACCCGGATAATTAGGAGGGATAAGAGATTAGGGCCTGATATCTTATTTTTCCAAAAATCTCTTATTACCACAAAGCTTATTTTTTTCATCTTAGACCCAGACCGTCCGACCTACCCGAAGATGGAAGGTATCTCTTTGGACGGCCGGGAAATGCCACCTAATTTAGACCGGGACCTATAGTGGGGGTGGCAATCACAGGAACCATACCCTTCTTCCCTTACCGCCAAAATCTCGGAAAGATTTATGGACTCACCTGACCGTACTCCGAGTAAACACGGGGACAGTTCGGGCAGGGCCGGGAATGGAACTCGGGTCGTCCGAGTGCAATACCACCACGCTAACCCCTAGGCTGTCTCACCCGTACGAAGTTTATTTTGAACTCAAAATTAAAGCATTTCGCGTTGGTAGCAACATAAAACATACATTTAAAAGAATTTAAAATATGCAGAATAATGAATTTAGCCAAATGCATATTAATTGTATTTTTTAATTGTGCACATAACACGCTTGCTCGTCTCATTTGTATTTCGCTCTCTATACACAATGTTCAATATTTTATATTATTACAGTTTCAGTACCAGCCAAAATAAAATTCAAAATCCTAGCTATAGATATTAAATTTTTTGATATTCAAATCACGCAGTTTACCACTTTTTGAAAATCAAAATATTATACACAAATTCTTCCGAGCACCGCTTCAAAATATATAGTGTCACCAACACACTTCTTCATTCTCAAGACTTTTCTAGCTGGTTAAATGGTTTCTAGTTCCAAAACCAATATTGAGCGTTTCCTTTCGTATTGAAATAAAATAAGCCTCCCCCACTGAGAATATCGAATTTCAGACAATACCTAATGGAGAGAGGGGTGGGGGAAGCTGTTCCACAAATGCTGGGGGCACCTTTAAATTAATATCTTTAAATATTTGTTAAAAGTTGATATCCTTAAAATATTTGAATTATGCTGTTGCTAACGAAGTATTTTATTATTCTATAATTTCAATTCTTTAACTTTTGTTATTGTATTATTCTTTTTGATTTCAGATTATCACTAACATAGTATAAAATTTAAGGAAGGTATTATGATAAGGTCGACATTTTTTTCGGTGACACATTTAGACACATAGATGTGATTGATTTGATCACAAAATGTGTGACACATTTTCACACATTTTGAGAGCTCCTGAACTGGAATCGAATGTACGTGTATGTGTGTTTGTATGATCGTCTGTCTGTCTCTATCGCATCCTCTCTCTTACTCTCTTTCTCACTCTCTCTTTCCCACTCTATCTCTTTCCCTCTCTCTCTCTTTCTCACTCTCTCTCTTTCTCACCCTCTCTCTTTCTCACTCTCTCTTTCTCACTCTCTCTTTCTCTCTCTCTCTTTCTAGCTCTCTCTTTCTCACTCTCTCACTCTAACACTCTGTCTCTGCCTCTCTTACTCTATCCCTCTCTTACTCTATTCCTCTCTTACTCTATCCCTCTCTTACTCTATCCCTCTCTTACTCTATCCCTCTCTTACTCTATCCCTCTCTTACTCTATCCCTCTCTTACTTCATCCCTCTCTTACTCTATCCCTCTCCTACTCTATCCCTCTCTTTCTATCTCCCTCTTTTTCGCTCTCTCCCTCTTTATCTTTCTTCCTCTTCTTCTCTCTCCCACACGCAGTTTTCCAAAAGCAGTATTAGAAAAGGATTCAAGGGCTTCTACAGTGTGTTTAGCCGTCAAAATCTCGACTCCAAAAATCGTCCAGGAACAATAATTTCTCTGTACAGTAGTATACGAAAGTAAAAGCGATTTCTAATTACCGAAAATTTTAGAAACATATCCAGGCTATAGAATTTTGAATAGTAATTAAAGATGAATCCAAATTTTGAAAGAGCCTAATTATATAGGGTATACGGCAAAGTTGTAAGTAGGCCAAAAATGTTTAGAAAAATAGTAGCTAGTGATATCGAAGTGAGATATTGGTAAATTACAATAGCCATGCGCTCAGATGGGACTAATGGAAGCGCCTTTAGTGGCAAAATTTTGAAGTTAACATTGCTATCTGAGAAATTATGAGATATACAAGAAAAAAGTTAATTAAGAATGTGTAGATCATCCCCGAATGAGAGGATATTTTGCAGAAACGAATGGTGCGATTAGAAAGTTTGCTTTTAGTATCATATGCAAATGACGACTGGTGACGTGCAACACTGTTCCTGCGGATAGACCATGAGATAATTTGCAAACGATCGTCTATAATCAGATATCTGTACATGGATGAGCATCATGTCGAAAAAGTTCATGACAGGCTATTCAAATGAAGATTATTACTTTCCTTATATACATAGTATAATGTATGTGGAAAGTATTGTGAAAGGGTCGAAAATTCGAATTCGAGTTTTCGACGGGAGAGCACATTTCAAGTATCCATGAACACGAGTCAAACTTTTTGAGGTGATGTCTGTGTGTGTGTGTATGTCAGTGAGTTTGTGGAGACGATATCACACGAACGAATGAAGCGATTCGAACAGAAATTGATACAAAAATCACAATCAGAGAAGACTGGAGGACTATTGCTTTTACACGCAATCGAATGTTCCGAACCCACTTAAATATCGAAATGAAGTTTTGAAAAAATCATTAAAAAATTAAAACATTCAATAAAATTTAAAAAATCATTTCGTACGTAATTTTTCATTAGAAAGCAATTGACACAAACTTTAGAACGCTAGCATGAACCGTTCTCGAGATATTGCACATTTTTTCCGAGATAGTCCGCTCTACGACTCATTCAGAAAAGACGCTGTGGAAGCCGCCTGATTGTATGCCTTACGATTTCCTACTATTCTACATTCATCCATAACGCTGGAAAAGTGCAATAATAAGTCGGCATGCAAACACGTATTCTGGCAGACGGTGGGCATATTGAACATATTTACGCTAAACTGCGTGTAACGTAAATAGCGCTTTCTTATATTAAATAAAATGACGTTTCCTGCTCATTTGATAATGATCTACAACTTTCTAAACTTTTTTCTGCATCTTTCATAGTTTCTGAGCTAGAAGTGTTAACTTCCAAATTTTGTTGCTAGGGGTGCTATCGTCTATCTTATCAGGTAGTGCACGTTATTATACAGATACCTCACTTTCGTAGTTACAATCGTTCAAATTTATTTGGCTTAATCAAAACTTTACTGCGCATCCTGTGCATTGATATTAAATTTAATAGGTGAGATTTATTTTCTTTTAATATAAAAACTGGAGCTTACATGGAGCTATAAAGAAGAAGATAAAATTTCTATGGATGAAACGCTTGAAAATGCTATAATGCTTTGAGAATTATATCTAGGTGTCGTTAGTGTTATTAAAGTAGCCGCTACTGTTCGTTGACACAACAGAAAGGCGTGTATTGAGTATATGTATTTTTGAAAATTTTTAAATTAAGGGTACTCTAATTATCAGTATAATTAACCAGTAAATTTTCATAGCTGTACGATAGAGTGCAGAATATGGGGAAATAAAAATAAATTGAAAGGTAAAATAATTTTGAATACGTATGAATATTCTTTATTGTTTCAGTACCATTTTGCAGCGCGCTCATAATTTATTTTTACAAAATCGACAGTTTAAATAAATATTAAAATATTTATATGGCATTTTTCCATAGAAATGCATGCAATGCAAGACTACTTAGCTTATCCCAGCGCCACCTGAATGATTGTCTCAAACGATATGGGCATTTTCTTAATATGAAGTTTTAACTCCTTACTTTTACCTCCATGAGAGCTTACTTATACATAAATTAAATTCCGCACCTATTTAAAAGTTGCCAACTTATTCTTCTAAAACTGCTGTTCTTTGCTATGATGATTTCATAAAATGTTACTGATAGTTTCTCTTTGCGTGACTTTCGTAATTTTTCCACATTTCCAGCAAGACGATATATAGAAAAATGATTGAAGAAAAATCTTTGAAGATACCCATCTCTGCGTCTGAAGTGGGTTATTCGATACTCAGTACCAAAGATTTATATTTTTTTTTATTCTACCGTGAAAGAGGATCGTTCAGTGTGGCTTTTAAAGAAGGTGAAATGTTATTTGAAACGTTTCATTAAAATAGAAAATTGAATTTGCGTAAAGGAGAAAGTATACTGTGTTCGATAGCTCGCCATATTTGGTGCTTTAAAGAAAAAAACGGCTCCAAATAAAATTATCCAACCCCAAGTGCAATAACAAGCTTAAAGGTAAAAGTAAGGAGTTAAAACTTCATATTAAGAAAACGCCAATATCGTTTGAAACAATCACTCCGGTAGCGCTGGAATGAGATAAGTAGCTCTGTATTGTATGCATTTCAATGGCGAAAGTTCTAAAATATTTGTTTAAACTGTCAGTTTTGTAAAAATAAATTTTTAGCGCAATGCAAATTAGAACTGAAGCAATAAATAATATCCCTACGTAATCAAAATTATTTTATCTTTCAATTTATTTTTATCTCCCTATATTCTATACTCTATCCTACAACTATGAAAAAATACTGGCTAATTATACTCATCATTAGGGAACCCTTAATTTAAAAATAATCAAAAATATACTAATTACTACGTCGTCTTTTTGTTGAATCAACTAACAATAGCAGCTACCAGCTACTTCACTAACACTGGCGACACCTAGATATAATTCTCAAAGCATTATGGCAGTTTCAAACCGTTCATCCATAGGAGTTTTATCTCCATGATAAAGAGTCTATCAGCTCCCAAGTTAGTGAGATAAAACTATTTCTCTTCCAAGAATAAAATTCATTCTAGAATTATGATTAAAATGTATAAAGAACATTGAGTTTTAGAAAAAACGGGAAACTATCCATATAATCTAAAGGAATAAAGTGCAGTATTAAGAGGAGTAAAATAGTTAAAATATTTAGGTATGTGAACAAGTTTGTTGAATCAAGAATTAAACGCGAAGGGAAGTTAAGATTTCGAACCGAGTAATTATTAAAAAGAGTCGCTATAGATATAAATAAAAATATATTCATAAAGTAGAATGGTCCGAGGATTATTATAGCGGGCAAAAAGAAATATTTTGTCAAACCGAAGGGTGGAGAATTTTCATTGCGGTTTGTTTAAGAAAAAGCAGTGGAGGTGTTTTTTTTTTGTTGTTGTTGCTTATAATATTACGATAATGTTCAATAAACATTTATAACATTACGACAATGTTCACAAACCATCCGTTTTGGTGTTATCAGCATAAAACTTGCAAGTGTTATCAAGTGAGATAAGCGATAATACATTCACCTTAACCTGGTTTATAGTTCAATTTATCAGTAGGATACTACTGAAAACAAAGTAAAAATGTGGAATGGGTTACAATCTCGCCAGAAACGAGTGAAATTCGATATTCAATTCAACTAATTACCTTAACTTGATAAGTATGACAGGTTGTTGCCAAAATTAGAAATTTTACAATTTTAGAGAAATTAGCGAAATATATCTTAAAATGAAATTAAGTGGAGTGACTCAACTCGACTTTCTCATACCAGAATCCATTTTTAATACTTTAAATTTACAGGAAAATTTTTGAAAAATCGCTATCGTGGGTCCAAATGATCACAATTATGGAGTGTTACCCTTCACTTTAAAGGACTTGAAAAAAAATCTTTCGATTGATACCATACTTGACAGTATACCCTCCAGTGAGTACACCCTACCCCCCCCCCCACACACACACACACGAGGAGGGCTAATGACGTCACAAACAAAAAAATTGTATCGCGGCTATTCTTCACAACAATGATTGAGACTATCAAGTCTCTTGCTTATTGAGCCATAAATAAACCCTTTTATGCCTGATTATGTCAAATTTTTTCCAATGCCGCCATGTTAAAATATATAAAATTTCAAAGTCTAAGCACGAATTTAAAAAAAAAACTCTATTCAGTTTTAGATTTTACGATAACAAAGCGAGATATAAGGTTTCGCGAAAATCCATTAATATTTGTAACCGCTATCGTGTACACAGACACACAAACAGACATCACTCAAATAGTTAAAAATTATTCGGGAAGTCTTGAAACATATATTGGTATCTAAAACTCGCAAATTCTCCTTGAAAACAATACTCTGTCTATACTATTTTACATTGTATGAGAAATTAAAAAGTGAATTATACGAAATTCATTTGATTATTTGCTATACATACACAGACGTATAACGAAACGCATGCATTGCTACGAAACAATCATGCGAATTACAAGATTCTTGCATTAGAATTATCAGGCTATTTATTATTATTTTACTGAGTTCATGAAAGATCTAAGTCGAACGCTTTCCCTTAAACCATTTAGTATTTCTATATTCGCAACGATCAATAATAAATACATTGAATGAAAATACCTTAAAAAACATTATTTCTATTGACTTGTACAATGATAGTATTTATGAGCGACAATATTGAAGTCATTTCTAGTAAATGTCTTTCATGCACGATCTGGTGTTTTCCTTGGAAATACATTTGAGGAGATGGCGTGACAGAATCTATAATTTTTGTGCATTAACGGTCTATCAAAACCAAGATTTCCATTCTGAATAACTCATACCAGGTCTGCATATAACTGTCACAATGCATTTGATATGTATATGTAAAATATAAAGAAAAATATATATTCATACTTTTAAAATACGTAAATATTTCTCCTTTAAAGTTGTGCATCTCGTAAAATTACTTCAAAGTACACTGTATAGACGCTATGGTTGAATTTCCCATGTTTTATCTTCAAACGTCCATAAAGTGTATATAAAATTTGCCATGGAAACCAAAATCCAGCTAGATCTTTTCATTGTAACACATTCGCTTTTCAATGTCAGTTAAGAATTTATATAGATAAAATTGAAAGTCTGTTTGTTTGTTAGTCTGTTCAGTATACAAATCCACAGTTTTTGATGGATTGTTTTCACATTTATGGTATGGTTATTTCCTAATTCACCGCGGGCAACTCCGTCATGTTCCGATTTTTTAGGACCAGAGGTTGTCAAAATATTAATAAAACAAGGAAGATCAATCATGCATACAGCATTGATTATAAAACACTTTCCAACTTCAATGGAATTTTATTTAAACATCTCTAAAATGCGATATATTCCTCGGTAATATTTTTAAAATTATCAAAATACTACATTAATTTATTATATTTGAAAACTTAAAACTTCATCGAAAAAAATGAACTTTATTCAAATGACGGCATTGATATAATTTGCCTGGTTTAAACATCTCTAAAATGCGATACATTCCTCAGGAATATTTTTACAATTATCATAATACTACAATAATTTATTATATTTAAAAACTTCATAGAAAACAAATGAACTTTATTCAAATGACGTTATCGAAATATAAATTGCTTGGCTCTCAATATAAAATCAGCATTTCATTCATAAAAATTTTTCCAATTCTTTCAGTCATCACAATACTATAATAATTTATTTTATTTAAAAACTTAAAACCATGGAGGTACAAGTAATTAAAATCTATGCTTAAAACTTCATCGAAAAAATCGTCTGCTACTCTGTTCAAAACCCAGACCACACGGCAGACCCGAAGGCTCACTGCAGCTTAATGTGTGGCCGGGGCTGCTACTCTGTTTAAATTCAATGAATATTTCACTCATATCAGCTATATTGCAGACTCCATGAGCTAAGTAATTTTGCGTTAAAGAAATGCAGCAATTCTTATACAACTCATTCTACATCTTTTGGGCTTTACATTCTCCATAAGTGAAAATTAGGCTTCCTTGCAGAAATAATCAAAATTTGACGATCATTTAAACTCAAATATATTGTAATTACGTTGTTTCAGTAAGTAGATACACAGAATTTAAGCAAAAATGAAGCGGTTTTAGGACGGATACAACACTACATATGAATTAAAATGAACTTTAAAAATCATGATTTTGACACAAGATGGATGCCATATTTTATTTGAAAGTGGGTCACGCGATCTCTTCATATAAAGGGTTTAATTATGATTTTAATCTTTATTTAAAAAACTACTGAATATATTTTGCTGAATTTTTTTTTTTTTGGGGGGGGGGGGGGGGGGGAGGAGGAGATAATTTAAATATTTCCTAAAACTTGCGAAGCAATTTGTGAATTTTAAATTCGCTTAAAAAATGTTTGAAAAATTAGGTCCCATAGGGTTCAATGTATTTCACTTTTTCAACCCGGGTTCAATCCAAATCTAACTGGGTGCAGTGGCGCACCCAGAATATTCCTAAGGGGGGGGCCATTGGTGCACAAAATTTTTATGAAGGAGGATGACTCCTCGATAAATTTTCCGAGAAAAAATGATCAGAGGCCATATCAATTAACAAGGCGGTTGTCTTTTTTTGTACATTTATTTTTATCAAATTACTAACAATTCTTTAGTGCAGTGCAAGAGAATTGAATGATTAGAAGAAGTAGTAGTAGATATTTATACAAAACAACACAAATTAAGAAATAGATGAAGATAAAATTATTTGTTCTGGTCTGCTTATACTGTATACTTGTTTTCAACCACTCTCTCATGATTACATATTGTTATATTATTCAATTATGATCTATACATATTCATAAAACGAAGTCCAGCCTCCTGTTTTTCTTTGTAGCCAGAGCATTAATTATCTGGTCTGGATCAATTTCCACTTCACGGTGAATGTTCATTGACGCCAGTCCATTCAGTCTGGTTTCACTCATACTGTTTCTCAAGTAAGTTTTCAACCTCTTCATTGTGGAGAATGACCTCTCAGCACTGCTTGTTGATACTGGGAGGGTGGCATACACTTTTAAAAGTTCAAACACAGTTGGAAAAGTCCTTTGGTCACAAAAGTTAAGCAGTTCGATTGGGCTTTTAGTTTTCTTGTTCAATGCAAAGACCTTCATGTACCACAGATGTAGTTCAGCTTTTAGAGTATTATCTGATCTGGGTCCTAAATCATCTGCAAATTTCCTTGATAAGGCAACAAATCTCTCGTTTTCTTCCAGTGTCGGCTGCCTTCCATTCGGAATGACAGATGCAAAACTTTGTAGAAATTCCTTATGTTTGAGAAATTTTTCATGGAGGTGAGTGATGAAATTATCAATCCATGGAATGAAAATAGAAAGTCTGTAGTATTCTTCAGGAGTCTGTACGTTGAAATTTGATCTATAAATTTGTCTGGTGGCACGGCGTGGTAGAGTAATGTTTTCTCCATGCTGTTCCAGCTTCTTAACAGCTTGTTCAAACAGATGGTGAAACTCGTTCTCTGCGTTCTCTCGAATTATAGATATAGCTTTCAAAACGTCTTCTACGTCACTCACAGCAGTTGCCAGATCAAGGTTAACTTCCTGCAGCTTTTCACTCAGACGAACACTGTAGCTGAGTAATCTGTCAGCTGAAACAAGTGCTATGACAAACTGTGATGTTAACATTGAACATAACAAGGTATGAGCCTCTGTTGATGTCTCCTTGTCATTCCAGGTAGTAATCTCCTCCAGAGCGTCGATTACTTGATCAAACAATGAAACCATAACTGTGACGGCATCATGTCTCTCCACCCAACGAGTAGGGCATAATTTCTTCAGTTTTTTGGCACTGATTTCTGTCTCTTCCTGATTAGCTGCATTAATTTTGCTGGTGAGAACAAGGTTTCGTTTTGGTGTGTTGAAAAAACTAGAGATTTTCCCTATTATTCCAAAGCTGTTTCGGATATCCGGAACTCTAGATGAATAAGTTATGGCTAAGTTCAAACAGTGTGATGCACAATGAACGTAGGGGGCTTTGGGGTGTTGCTCATATATAATTGCTTGGGCGCCATTGTACTCTCCACTCATTGCAGAAGCTCCATCGAACCCTTGTCCACGGAGGAAAGACGTATCAATGTTGCAGTCTGCAAGGCCTTTAAGAATAGCATCTGCAATTGCTCGACCTGTAGTTTCAGTCAGGGGCACAAACTTAAGGAAGTTCTCCACTATCTTAAATTCAATTTTATACTTATCATTTGTTTCAAACCGTTTCAAATAACGAACGCAAAGTGTCATTTGCTCTACCGTTGCAATATCTGTGGTTTCGTCACATAAAACCGCAAAACATTTGGCCTCATTCACCTCAGTTGCTATGTGCTTCACAATGGAATCATTGCATGCTGAAATAATCTCATTTTGTATATTCCAACTTATGTAAGTTGCATTTTTTGCACAACCTTGTAGATGAGTTTTCAGTATTTCTTCTCCTGCATCAACTCGGAGTCGCAAAAGGGCTCTAAAATTTCCTTCGCCTTGGCATGGTTCTGACAATACGTCCAAATCCCCACAGTCTCTATGCCCTCTCATGGCCAGCCCTTGCCTTCCACAAAAAATCACTGTTTTGATAATAGGTTTAAGAATAGCCCTATTCTGCAAAACTTGTTTTTGCTTTCCTCTGTCCATTACTTGATCCACAGGAACCGTTTTTCCTTCCGTGACCCTTAAGAACTCATCGGCTTTGAGAACTGAATCCTTATGATAGAAAAATTTTTCATGTTGACTGAACTTCTCCAAGGCCTTCTTCCAATTATTAAATCCTTTTGAAACAAGTTGACCTGTAGCTTGTGTGGATCTTAAACCGACTTCATGGGGTGCAAAGAGAACACAAAATTTGCAATAGGCACTGTCCTCTGCCTTTGAGTAAGCTAGCCAGTTATGCTTACTCAGCCAAGATGAGCAGAACTTCCGAGTGTGGTGAGGTTTTCCTTGACTTGATACAGCACTAGTGACAGTAGCAGGAAAACTGTAATTTGCATATGGTTCCCAAAGATTTTTTAGCGCTGTTATCCTATCTTCATCTGTGAGGTTAGATTTCTTGACATAATTAGAAATATCTGCAGCCAGAATTTCTATTTCAACTGTGTTTGGTATTGTGTTTTGTCCTACCTTTACCTCCTCACAAGCGTTTGAAGACAGCCCGGGGTCACGGCTGTTGCTTGCTTCGACTGCAGCCTCATCAATGTAACAAGAGCTCAGGGAAACGTCGTTGGGAACGTCACTATTTTCAATCTTACTTTTTTTTTTTAAATAATTTCCCAGTGTCTGTTGGCCTAGCCCTTTTCGTTTTTCACTCATTGTCTTTTTTTTTACCTTGCTCCTCAGTTATTCAAGAACAAAATTTGCTATATAGCCGAAATACGCACATAAACACACACACTGATCGTTAAAGATGCATTTCACTGTAAGATCAGTTGAAAGTTCAGGACCATTATTAAATTCAGCTATTCACCACGCAGGCCCTCGTTCCGAAACTACCAATTCACTGTTATCACCTTGTGTCGTAACGTCGCACTTTATTTCAACTCACAGCAACACTTAATTCGCGAAGCGTTGGCACGATCTATTTATTCACTTCCACAATTTTCTCACTGGGTAAACGAAATCCTCGAGTTTTCGAGCGAACAGCCGCTTCCCCGCCGTTCACTCTTTATATAGGGCCACGGAGGCGCCTGTGACGTCACTCTACACAGCACTGGTATAGTACGACTATAGCGAGAAGGCATTTGGGTCACGTGATTTTGGACGAGTCCATTAGTTAAATTCAATCACAGGTAGAAACGTCTTAAGAAGAACGGGTTTCCAGAATTGGCGCCTTTAGTGCGAATTAATTTATAATTTGTACAGTACGATAAAGAGCTTTATATGTATAATTACATTCAGTGTAAGTGTTGGGATATGCTGGAATTGTTTTCTTCACAATGATTAAAATTATTTATTACAATAATGGTTGTAAATGTTTTTTTTTTATACTTTCTCGAAGGCAGACCTAGTTCTCCCTTGTGCTGACAGCGCCCTTCGCGTTTTGCTTTGTCAGCCCAAGGGGGGGGCCAGGGCCCCCTCGGCCCCCCCCGTGGGTGCGCCACTGACTGGGTGACATTATTCATTTATATTCCCATAGGTCCCACAGACCGTCTGAACAACATACTAAAATTTCATTTTGATAAAGTCATTTTTACGGCAGTTATTGTGTTAACGGACAGACAGACAAAATGAACAAAGTTATAAACACTTTTCAACTATGTTGTAAAGTGTTAAAACGTAAAATTAACTATCTATAGAAATAGCAATATGCAGACGATTATTTTCTGAAACTTCATTTGGAAAAAAAATTATATCATGTTGCTTAGCAACGAAATTAAATCCAAGGTATTTATACGGCAAACGATTATCGTTTATTTTATCCGATTTAAGTAATAAATGAAGTTCTAGAATTTTTAACACTTTACAACAAAGTTGAAAAGTGTTTATGACTTTGTTCATTCTGTCTGTCTGTCCGTTAGCACTATAACTGCCGTAAAAATGATCAAAATGGAATTTTAGTATGTTGCTCAGACGGTCTGTGGGACCTATGAGAATATAAATGCATAATATCACACAAGTAGTTTTGGATTGAACCCGGGTTGAAAAAATGAAATACATTGACTCCTATGGGACCTAATTTTTCAAAGATTTCTTAAGCGAATTTAAAAGTCACAAATTGCTTCGAAAATATTTGGAAAATATTCAAATTATCCCATAAAATAAATAAAAAAACTTTCAGCAAAATATATTCAGTAGTTTTTCAAGTAAAAATTAAAATAATAATTACACTTATTTTTGCTTAAATTCTGTGCATCTACATATTGAAACTACGCAATTACAATATAGTTGAGTTTACAAGATAATCCAACTTTGATTATTTCTACAACGAAGCCTACTTTTCACTTATAGAAAATGTAAACAGCAAAATATATAGAATGAGTTGCATAAGAATTGCTGCATTTCTTTAACGCAAAATGATTTAGCTCATGGAGTCTGCAATATAGCTGATATGAATGAAATATTCATTGATTTTACAGAGAGAAAGACGATTTTTTCGATGAAGTTTTAAGCATAGAGTTTAATTACTTGTACCTCCATGGTCTCAAGTTTTTAAATAAAATAAATTATTATAGTATTGAGATGAATGAAATAAATGGAAAAATGTTTATGAAAGAAATGCTGCTTTTACAGAGAGAGACGGGCGTGTTATATTTCGATGACGTCATTTGAATAAATTTCATTTGATTTCAATGAAGTTTTCAAATATAATAAATTATTGTAGTATTATGATAATTTAAAAAAATATTACCGAGGAATGTATTGCATTTTAGAGATGTTTAAACCAGGGAATTTATATTTCAATGCCGTCATTTGAATGAAATTCATTTTTTTCGATGAAGGTTTAAGTTTTCAAATATAATAAATTAATGTAGTATTGTGATAATTTTTAAAATATTATCGAGGAATGTATCGCATTTTAGAGATGTTTAAATAAAATTGCTCTGAAGTTGGAAAGTGTTTCATAATCAATGCTTTATGCATGATTGATCTTTCTTGTTTTAATTCAGTATAATGTGTTTGACTAACAGTATATACGTCATGGAGTTAGAAGAGAAAAAACTCCTATGAATGAAACGTTTGAAAATACCGTGATGCTTTGAGAATTATATTTAGGTGTCACTAATGTTAGATGACACAACATAAAGGCGTAGTATTTAGTACATGTGTTTTTTATTATTTTTAAATTAAGGGTTTCCTAATGATTATGTTGTGTCATCTAACATTAGTGACACCTAAATATAATTCTCAAAGCATCACGGTATTTTCAAACGTTTCATTCATAGGAGTTTTTTCTCTTCTAACTCCATGACGTATATACTGTTAGTCAAACACATTATACTGAATTAAAACAAGAAAGATCAATCATGCATAAAGCATTGATTATGAAACACTTTCCAACTTCAGAGCAATTTTATTTAAACATCTCTAATAAAGAACCAGTATTTTCTCACTGTTGTATAGAGTACAGAATATAGGGAGATAAAAATAAATGGAAAAGTAAAATAATTTTGAATGCGTAAGAATATTCTTTATTGCTTCATTTCTAATTTGCCTTGCGCTAATAGTTTATTTTCACAAAATTGACAGTTTAAATAAACATTTTAGGCCTTTTGCCATAGAAATGCATGCAATGCAGAACTCCTTATCTTATCCCAGCGCCAACTGAATTATTGTCTTAAACGATATTGGCATTTTCTTAATATGAAGTTTTAACTTCTTACTTTTACCTCCTTGGTGTACATAGTCTGCTATGGAAATAATCTAGAGTCTAGATGATTTCTATGGTAACACATTCGCTTTTCAATGTCAGTTAAGATTATATATATATATATATATATATATATATATATATATACATATATATATATATATATATATATATATATATAATTGAAAGTATGTGTAATTGTTAGTGTGTTCAGTATACAAATCCACAGGTTTTAACAACCAGTTTTCACATTTTTGGCGTGGTTATGCTCTAATTCACCACGTCATGTTTCGATATTTTAAAACCATAGGGTGTTGAAATATCAATAAATAAATAAGAACAAGCAAGCATTATAATTTAACCCAGATAAAGTGTATGAAATAGAGACTGCGTTGCTAATACTTTTCAAAGAACTATTCTTTCTAATTGATTTATAGATGGCTTTAAGACGAAAAGTTAGTTAGATTTATCATAATGCACGTAGAATTGCATGCAGTTTAAAACTATTGATGAAGCAATTGAAAGAAAAACACTGAGAAATGAAGTTGATAAACTTCGACAGACCGAAGAAAGTGTTGGAAATAATTTCAACCAAAGAACAAATGAAAAACTTAGTGTCAATTCAATTATTATTTTCAGAGTCCTATTGTCAAATTTTTCACAGATGCCAAGAACGCAGATGCTCTACGCGGGCACAGTTAATAATTTATTCCGACTCCAGATTTGACGCAACTTTCAGTAGGTACTTACATTACGTATCATTTCAAACAATTAAAAGAATGTACCTTATTTCAATACAAACACCAAAAGAGAGACGAACAAATTTAAATCTGCATAATGAGGCATCGGCCGTCAACATCTGAATTTGAAATATATGACTTTTATTTAAAACCATTGCTAAGTTAACCCAAATAAATTGCTAACCGAAGAGACTCTTTAAATCTAATTTTCTGATAACAATTTTGAAAGGAAAAAAGCAATTTCCGATTTGAAAGCTAAGGAAAATGAGACCTTCATGAGTTCATTTTATTTCCAATTAAGAAGAATGTTGATAAGAGTACTTGCATGGAGGTAAAAGTAAGGAGTTAAAACTTCATATTAAGGAAACCCCAATATCGTTTGAGACAATCATTCAGGTGGCGCTGGGATGAGATAAGTAGTCCTGCACTGCATGCAGTTCTATAGCGAAATGCCTAAAATATTTATTTAAACTGTCAATTTTGTAAACATAAATTATAAAAACAATCGAGCATAAACTACTACCGAACATATTATGCTGAAATTTTTTGGTGTATTTTATAGGATAATTTGAATATTTCCTAAAATTTTCGAAGCAAGTTGCGAATTTTAACTTTGCTTAAAAAATGTTTGAAAAATGAAGTCCCATAGGGCAGCATTTCACTCTTTCAACCCGGGTTCAAACCAAATCTAGTAATTGGGTGATATTGTTCATTTACATTCCCATATATCCCACAGACAGTCTCAGCAACATACTAAAATTCCATTTTGATAAAGACATTTTTACGGCAGTTATCGTGTGAACGGACAGACAGAATGCTCAAAATCATGAACACTTTTTTAACTATGTTGGTAAGTGTTAAAATAGTAAAATTATCTATCTAGAAATAGCAATATGCAGACGATTATTTTTCGAAATTACATTTGAAAAAAATTATATCATGTTGTTTAGCAACGGAATTAAATCCAATGTGTTTATACGGCAGACGATGTTAATTAATTGATCCGATTCAAATGATAAATGATTTTATAGAAATTTTTCTTTTAAATGAGCGGTTTTATACGTTTGACTAGCAGTATACCCGTTCCGTTCTTCGTCCAAAATATATGTAAAGATACTTAAAATTCACAATTTGCAATGAGATTTTAATATTTGAAGTCTTTTCTTGAAATTTTAGAATAATTCTCACGTAAAGAAAAGATGTGCGTTCTCCCGTGCTGAGATAAACAGACATAGATGCAAAACTTACAATTTTATTTATATAGATAATAACCATTTTATAATTATAAAATATCTTAGACAACGTTTCAGGACAAAAATATAGAGATAACTTTCATTTATGAACTTCGAGAGTAAAATATTTATTTTATATATAATTAGAATGGATACACGTCAATTTTAATAAACTAATAAATTAAAGACAACCCATCATAGGTTTAAAAAATCATTTAGTAAAACCAACTTTTTTTTCGACGTACATAAGTTTATAAAGCCAAAGGGCTTTCGGGCATCACCATGTCCTTCATCAGTGGCGAAATGAAAAATACAGTGCCGACAAATGCTTACATATATAGACCAGATCGGCAGGCAAAATTTACATATCATTCATTTACGTTTTTACAATAATTACATTATATTGTTTTATAACCAAGGTATAAAATATAAAATGGAAGACGGTTCATGACCAAAAAGTATGTCGTTGAAACACAAATTATATCAAAAGGTAAAGTCACTGAAAACTATGTAAAGGTTTGACGCTCACGGAGTCGAGAACGAGAGGAGTTTCAACGAGGACTTTCAACGGCATACTTTTGGCCATGAACCTTCTTCCTTATTGTATTTGTATTTAATAATTATTTAAATATTAAATACCTTGTTTATAAAATAATATAATGCAATTATTGTAAAAACGTAAATGAATGATATGTAAATTTTGCCTGCCGATTTGGCCTACATGTAAGCATTTGTTGGCACTGTAATTTTCTTTTCGCCACTGATGAAGGGCACTATGATGCCTGAAAGCGCTTTGACTTTGTAAACTTATGTACATCGAGAAAGGTGGTTTTAATAAATGACTTTTTAAACCTATGATGGGTTGTCCTTAATTAATTAGTTTAGTGGTTTGCTTTATGTTTTGTTAATTTATTCCATAGTTTCCATAATTTTAAAGTAGAGACACAAACAGCGATCGGGTCACGTTATCGGATTTTGAACTGCATTTTTTGTAACAAGGCTAAAAATACTGTTAGGTTGCTTTAGAATAAGTAAAACTGATGTTTGTGAGAATGTCCTTTTCTTACATTTCCTTAACCTTTTGCTTACGAGTGGACACAGCGTCCATTCCAAACCAATAACCTCTCAAAAAGACAAGTGTTTGATATACCCTATCTCAAACAGTTCGATCCCCCTTTGCGGACATTGGCGTCCTTGAACGCCAATGTGTTCTTGGATGCCGTTTTCCCAAGGCTCGTTTTAACAAACCGAAAACGCAAAAGTCCATGGGAGAAGCGTCAGGTGATTTTACAGGTATTTCATTAAATGGAATACATTTGATTCCTGTTTCTGATTCTTTCTTTGCTAAATATGCAGCAGTTGGCTTAGACGCGTGACTAGAGGCTTTGTTCGTATGAAACTCAACTTTATGGATGTCCTTTCCGTATAAGGCTGGAATTTCTTCTTCAAAAATTAGTTCTAAAATATTCTGCTGATAGTAGAGTGAATTAATTTTAGCTTTACTTGAAACTTTTCTGAGTTTTAATTGACCGTTGTCACAAAATCCTGCAACTATCGTGAATCCCTTTGGGAACTTTTCGGTACATTGACGAAGCCATTTCGTACGGTCATGTTCGTCAGTTGAGTAATAGGAAATTGCTCTTTTTTTATTACAGTCACTTAAATACACCCATGCCTCATCGTGTGTTACCATAAATTTCCATTTATCAGCAGCTAGGTGTTTTTCGTATAATTTTCTACAATTTGTTTTTCCTTCCGCAATATGCTTTGGCAAAAGCAGATCAACTTTAGATTTAACTATCATTTTTAACTTTAAATCTTTAGGAATGATTTTACTTACAGCGCCAGAAGACACTCCCAGTTTCAATGCAATGGATCTTTGAGTCAGTGGATTTTCTTTTAGAATCAGAGACTTCATTTTCTTGATATTTACCCGCGTTCGAACAGTCTTCAATGCAATGGATCTTTGAGTCAGTGGATTTTCTTTTAGAATCAGAGACTTCATTTTCTTGATATTTACCCGCGTTCGAACAGTCTTCAATGCAATGGATCTTTGAGTCAGTGGATTTTCTTTTAGAATCAGAGACTTCATTTTCTTGATATTTACCCGCGTTCGAACAGTCTTCAATGCAATGGATCTTTGAGTCAGTGGATTTTCTTTTAGAATCAGAGACTTCATTTTCTTGATATTTACCCGCGTTCGAACAGTCTTCAATGCAATGGATCTTTGAGTCAGTGGATTTTCTTTTAGAATCAGAGACTTCATTTTCTTGATATTTACCCGCGTTCGAACAGTCTTCAATGCAATGGATCTTTGAGTCAGTGGATTTTCTTTTAGAATCAGAGACTTCATTTTCTTGATATTTACCCGCGTTCGAACAGTCTTCAATGCAATGGATCTTTGAGTCAGTGGATTTTCTTTTAGAATCAGAGACTTCATTTTCTTGATATTTACCCGCGTTCGAACAGTCTTCAATGCAATGGATCTTTGAGTCAGTGGATTTTCTTTTAGAATCAGAGACTTCATTTTCTTGATATTTACCCGCGTTCGAACAGTCTTCAATGCAATGGATCTTTGAGTCAGTGGATTTTCTTTTAGAATCAGAGACTTCATTTTCTTGATATTTACCCGCGTTCGAACAGTCTTCAATGCAATGGATCTTTGAGTCAGTGGATTTTCTTTTAGAATCAGAGACTTCATTTTCTTGATATTTACCCGCGTTCGAACAGTCTTCAATGCAATGGATCTTTGAGTCAGTGGATTTTCTTTTAGAATCAGAGACTTCATTTTCTTGATATTTACCCGCGTTCGAACAGTCTTCAATGCAATGGATCTTTGAGTCAGTGGATTTTCTTTTAGAATCAGAGACTTCATTTTCTTGATATTTACCCGCGTTCGAACAGTCTTCAATGCAATGGATCTTTGAGTCAGTGGATTTTCTTTTAGAATCAGAGACTTCATTTTCTTGATATTTACCCGCGTTCGAACAGTCTTCAATGCAATGGATCTTTGAGTCAGTGGATTTTCTTTTAGAATCAGAGACTTCATTTTCTTGATATTTACCCGCGTTCGAACAGTCTTCAATGCAATGGATCTTTGAGTCAGTGGATTTTCTTTTAGAATCAGAGACTTCATTTTCTTGATATTTACCCGCGTTCGAACAGTCTTCAATGCAATGGATCTTTGAGTCAGTGGATTTTCTTTTAGAATCAGAGACTTCATTTTCTTGATATTTACCCGCGTTCGAACAGTCTTCAATGCAATGGATCTTTGAGTCAGTGGATTTTCTTTTAGAATCAGAGACTTCATTTTCTTGATATTTACCCGCGTTCGAACAGTCTTCAATGCAATGGATCTTTGAGTCAGTGGATTTTCTTTTAGAATCAGAGACTTCATTTTCTTGATATTTACCCGCGTTCGAACAGTCTTAGGATGCGATTTTGCGACCATTTTTTCATTTCTACTTTCAGCTAGACGCTTTTCCTCTTTCAAATTTAATATATTAAAAATACCTTTCTTTGAAATGCAATAACCTCGATTTTTACACCGCTTTACAATTTGTTGATGCGCATATTTTTCCTCGGAAAGCGCATTTACGTAACCTTCGAGCCACCCATCAATTTTAGGAGCTATTTTCAAAATAAATATTTTATTCTACATTCCAATCAAAACAAAACAGTAGCATACGATTATATTGAAAATGTCAAATCCTTATTTAAAAATGCTAACGAGAAACATAAATACAAAATCGTTTCCATAAAGTGAGAACGGCCTCTGTAGACAATTTATCGTTATAGACGAGTTCGTTATACATACATGGTACAGTAGTTACTGGGACCGCGGGCAATATATCGTTAGAGGCAGGTTTATCGTAATAGGCAATAGCGCTATAGCCAGGTTACATCGAATTATCGAATGGATACACTTTCCATACGCAATATTATGCGACAAACCAGTTAACATCATTTTTGTTTATCTACTTAGTTTCATTTATGAGAAGTTATTTTGATATGAATAATGTTGCAAACGTGTCAAATGCTATCACTGGTGTCACTTTTGAACGTCAGACGCCCGTACAGGTAACCTTTCCTATGACGTGAATCTAGGGTTAGGGTTACCAGATGCTGAACTTCGGAAGAGGGTTGCCAGATTCAGCGATTTATCGTCCATTTGGTGATATTTGGCGACTTTAAGAAGTTTCGAGAAACACCTCGAAATAACCAATATTCTATGAGATATGAGAAAATTCCAGAAGTTTCTATAGAGAGTCTATAAAATGAGTCATTACTCCGTTGGAGCAAAAATACTTTGAATCTCCGGAGCAAAAATACTTTGAATCTCCGGAGCAAAAGTACTTTGAATCTCCGGAGCAAAAATACTTTGAATCTCCGGAGCAAAAATACATTGTTTATTTACAAAGAAATGTTTTTGTGTTCATTTGGATAATAATATTGTTACGAACTGGTAAAACGCTCGAGTCTCTTTTCTCCCTCTCACTTTCACCTCTTTCGAAGACCAGTCGGAGAGAACACCCTTACAGGCAACTTTACCTATGACGTGAGCCTAGGGTTGCCAGACGCTGAAGTCGGGAGGAGGGTTGACAGATTTGGTAATTTATTGCCAATTAGGCGACATTTCGAAGGTTCGAGAAACACCTCGAAATAATCGATAGTCTACGAGATATGAGAGATTTCCAAAATTTTCTAAAGAGTTTATAAAAGTAGTCATTCCATCACACAGTTGGAGAGTAGTTGACGTGATACGAGCTACCTTGAACTGTGATATTCGTCAATGTTTTGAAAATAGTAGCTTGCTATTTTGTGAAATTAAATATGTCAACGTTTTGAGAATAGTATTGGTTGTTTTGTGAAATGAGTGGAGAATTTAAGTGCTGTTTTACTGTATATTGTTCCTGTTTACGCTGTGCTTCTGAATAAACGTGTTAGTTATCCAGAAATGTGAACTCATCCTGGTATCCTGGGCGCACACCCACGATTTTAGAGGATACGTTGGAACAATAAAATCTATGGCTGGGATTTCTCTGACTGAAAACCTGAAAAACGGAGCGTTATGAAAATTGTAAACACTTTGGACGCGTGCACCCCGAACCTAACAGATAAAAATGTAAATAATTTTCTTATTTTATCAGAAATAGGAACCAGATTATGCATATATAAAAAAAAATTGCAATATTTTAATATTTAGAACATTTTTTTTTGAAAAATCATAAAAAGATAGCTCTCTGAGCGAGTGTTCTTCTAATTTTCACTCGAAATATAAAGCAAACTCTAAAAGATAGATATAAATAGTAAACGGCAAAAATACGAACTAGAAACTTTAGTATTAATATTCATATTTGTTATTCAAAAAAGCTCTTATAGTTTTCGAGGAATCCTCTTGTCCAGTTCAAGAAGATTATACATTTTCCGTTTTTCAAGTTTGTAATGTTTATACCGTGAAAACTAGAAGTGATTGCTATAAACTATAAAAAGTAATTTGTGACCCTCCGAAAGTCCCATAAGGACATATAAATGGGTTTGGGATCGAATTATTATAGCTTTCGAAATAGTAGTTATGACTTCGACATTCTAATATTTTAAACTAGTATTTTGAAAACGTTTTATTCTATTTTCGATATTTTGCTATTTTAATCTCTTTTGAAAAGGTGGTTCAAATTTCGATATTTTAACATTTTGAGCTATTTTGTAAAGACAGTTCTAATTTCAACATTTTAATATTTTGTACTATTTTGAAAACGTGGTTCAAATTTCGATATTTTAACATTTTGAATTATTTTAAAAAGACAGTTCTAATTTCAATATTTTAATATTTTGTACTATTTTGAAAAGGTGGTTCCAATTTCGATATTTTAACATTTTGAATTATTTTAAAAAGACAGTTCTAATTTCAATATTTTAATATTTTGTACTATTTTGAAAATGTTGTACCAATTCTGACATTTTAACACTTCAAACTATTTTGAAAAGATAGTTCTAATTTTAATATTTTAACATCATGTACTATTTTGAAAAAGTGGTTCTAATTTCGATATTTAACATTTTGAACCATTTTGCAGAAGTGGTTCTAATTTCTAATATTTCAATATTTTGAACTCTTTTCAAAATATCTAAGGAAGACAAACTACCCACAAAGAATGATGTTATTCTCGCAAAACCATTTCGGCTCCATCGAACAGACGATTTTTACTTTCCTTATATACAATAATGTATATAGGAAAGTATTGTGATGGGGTCGAAAATTCGAATTCGAGTTTTCGACGAGAGAGCACGTTTCAAGCATCTCTGATCACGAATGGAACATTTTTGAAGTGATGTCTGTGTGTGTGTGTGTCAGTGAGTCTGTGGAGGTGATAACTGACGAACGAATGGATCGATTCGAACGAAATTTGGTACAAAAATTACAATCCATAAACACTGGAAGCCTATTGTTTTAATACGCAATCGAATGCTCAGAACCCCCCTACATTTTCGAGTGAAATTTTGAAAAAATTGTTAAAAAATCAAAACCTCAAATAAAGTTACGCAAATAGACATTTCTTATGCAATTTTCCATTAGAAACGATTGACATAAATTTTAGAACGCTAACATCAACCGTTCTCGAGATATTGCACATTTTTCAAAAAAATTATTAAAAAGTCATATAAAATAAAAAAAAAATATTTTCTATTGAGAAACATGTTCATTTTTCATATGTAATACCATGCGATAAGTTTGATGACATCATTCTCGTGGATCTAGCTCGTTCCATTCATAAAAAAAGATACTTTCATACTTTTGTATTTGAACGCCAATAGTCATTTATCTGCTGTAAGAATAACTTATTTCTCCGTCCATAACGCTTGGCGAGATTTTGGCGACGAATTTGGTGGAATGTCGCCAACTTGGCGACTTTTTTAAATGCTGCCAAATTAACGATAAACTCGCCAAATGGATAAAAATGACGCTAAATCAATGAAAATGACGACCCATTGACGAAAATTCAATATCTTGGAAAGAATAGAAATATCTACTATAAAAATAATTTTTTTTTTTTTTACTGTAAAAGTAGTCAATTCATTGCATTATATAAGGAAAGTCATGTGCTGCCCACATCAGATTTTTCGTATTATAGCTCACACTAAATCAGATTAAAAGTGCCTAATATCTTTGAAAGGAAAATAAATGTACTTAGGGTCTTTAATGTATTGAAGAGTTTTAAGAGCTTTCCAGCGATTAAGTACTAAATTGGCTTAAAAGTACTCGTAATTCTTCTTCAAACAACTTGCCCGAAAATATTAAGACAGCTGAATTTTGCCCGTCTATCTTCGCTATGATAGCGCACATGAGAATGTCAAGGGAATATCGTTCCTTGATCTGTGGGACAACCACTTATCTGGTAAGGGCGAGAAGACGGCTGATTCTTGGAATAGAAATAACACCATTAAGTTTCAAGCAATTAGTGTTAAAAAAGCTTATGCGTGCAGTACAGGACTTTCCCTACATAATGCAATTACTTTACATCTTTCAATGCGAAATAAGGATGATCAAGATCCACGGCATTGAACATTTTTAACATTGAAAAGTACGCCGACATTGGGTGTTTTTCTGGATACTTTGGAAATACAAAATGTACTTATATTTTGCGAAAATGTACCTTGACAATTGGAAAGATTGCTAACATCTACCAAGCAATATACGCCAATATATTAAAATACGTTAAATATAACTTCATCAATTTAGCGTCATTTTCGTAACTTTAGCATCATTTTCACCAATTTGGTGACATTTTCGTAAATTTGGTCCCACACTAAAATATTGTCAAGTTGGCGATATTTCAGAAAATGAGTCATAAATATCGCCAATTATTTCCCAAAGTGTTATATATTGTATGATATTACTGTTTCATTACTTTCCCTATATACATACATAGTATAATGTATAGGGAAAGTATTGTTACAAGGTCGAAAATTTAAATTCGAGTTGTTTTCGACGGGAAAGGATGTTTAAAGCATCCCTGAACTGAAATAGAACTTTTTCTGTATATATATATATATGTGTGTGTGTGTGTGTGTGTGTGTGAGAGAGAGAGAGAGAGAGAGAGAGAGAGAGAGAGAAAGGGAGAGAGAAAGAGATTCTGTAAAAGCGATATCTCATGAAAGAATGAAGCGTTTCGAACAAAATTTGGTACAAATATTCAAGTGTTCGGTAGATCCCCCCAAATTTTTAAGTGAAATTTCGAGAGAAATAATTAAAAATCATAAATTTTAATAGTGTTACTTAATTTATCATTTCGCATGTCATTTTCATTCGAAAATGAATGAGATGATCTTTAGAAAGCCAGTATAAACTGTTCTCAAGATATTTAGCATTTTACTAATAAGCTTATCAAAAAAAATTCATAAAATTGAAAATAGTATTTACTATCATAAAATATGTTCCCTTTTCATGCAATATTAGGAAGCAAATTTGTTATCATTCTTGTGTATCGAGAAAGTTCCATTTATGAGAGAAGATCCTTGTGCAATAGTTTTTTAATTTTACGAACAACAATTAGTCAATAATCATTTATATATAAGCACAGTTCTTCTCTTCGTCTGTGTGTAACGCTTGGCGATAAATTCAACGAACTTGGTGGCTCAATTAGCGAAATATCGCCAATTTGACGATATGTTGCTCCAAATTGACGAATATATAGTCAATATTTAAAAAATAACACAATCGATGAATTAATTATTCAAATATAGTAATATATATTTGAATAATTAATTTATTGAGCTTATTGCGGATATTATCCATACTGATCATTGTCAATTTAGAGTTGCGAGAAACATAAGTTCATTGATTACTTCGAAATAGTTTGACATGTTGTCATTCAGAGCCAAATATATAATTCAACGTTGAAAACATTGTACCATGGTTAATATATATCCTTTTTTCATCGTGAATAAAGTAAATTCAATACATTTATCAATATTAAATACTCTAAATATCACTTTACAAATGTGTTACTGTCCTTTTTCTCCATTCAAATTATGGAAATATGTGGACGATGTAATTTTTTAGCATCACTGTATCAAGTTGGTATCAAGATCGGTGTGATGTGGAAATAATCCTCACGTTTCATAAAATGGATCTCCAAAGCTAACACTCATCAGTATTTTGTAGAATAGCTTAAAAAATGATGCTCTTCGTTCTTTGCATAATAATCTGATGTGGACAGTACATCACTTTTCCTGCAGACTCAAATTCATTTTCCTCTTTTTTTCTTTAATAATTCATTAAATTGAATTTAATTACACAAAATAAGACACATCATTATTTGAAAGTACAACACTGAATTTTCACTTTTAATTTAATTTGCGTTTTCATTGTATAACTGGGCATGTTTTCAAAAGTCGCGTAGCAAAAATGCGAAAAAGTTAAAATATCTCGAGAACAGCTAGACAGATACTAAAACAGCCAGTATTGCACATTTCCGCCATTTTACCAAAAACGATTATTAATGAGATTTGGCCGGGCCTGGTGATATACTATCTTTAAGTAATCATGGGAATAGCTATAATTCGTCTATGCTTACGCAACTACTTCCTGAGACATCTATATCTTGTTTTGGCCAAATGGTGATACTAGAACCCCACAATCATAGTTGTATCAATACTAGTGCTTGCTCCACTGGCGGGATCCAGGGGGGTGGGGGTGGGAGGCATGACGAGAAAACTGCGACTGGGCAAGTCGAAACATTTGTGTGATTTTGATATGTAAATAAAATTAATAAAATAGTTCGGTTTGTGAATTTAAAATGTGATCGAAAAAATAAAATTTTGTATTATATATATTTATATTTTACGCATCGGTTTCCTGCTCCGTTTGAACTTGAACTTCAAATTAAACAATCCACTCAGAGAATAAGTCGTATACAGTGAAACCAAAAAATCCTGCAAAATTGGATAATTCTTTATTACCGGTTTAGTTGGCCATGTTCATTCATTCCTTCTTGTTCATGACTCATAGAAGGGAAACAAATATGTAAATGTGTGGAAAAGAGGGGCGGAATACGAAGGGGATCACCAAGAATTTTTGGCAAATGATTGGACAGTGTACGAGTATCAAGAAAATGATATTTGCTAGTATACTGTTGCTAATGCGCAATGTTCGGTTTGGCGCCTCCTCTTTCGCCTGTCTCGAAGGCCAGGCGAAGAAAATACAGTGCAAGACGTCAGCATGACGTGAGTCCCGGATTACCAAGATTTCCCAGTTAGGATGATTTCCAGGTTTGGCGATTTATCGCCAATTTGGCGACATTTAGCGCCTTCCCGAATGTTCCAAAAACTTCTCGATAGGACGATTATTCTTTGAGATATAGAGATTCCCAGAAGTTTCTATGGAGATACTGTAAAAAGGACTCACCACTCCGTTGCAGGAGAGTTGACAAATGGACGTGACTCGAGCTTCAGTGGACTGTGATTTTTGTCAATGTTCTGAAAATAGTAGCGGATGTTTGTGAAATTACTTTCTTCAACGTTATGTGAATAATATCACTTATTCTGTGAAATTACTTTCTTCAACGTTCTCTTAATAATATCGCTTATTTCGTGAAATGAGTGTGGCATTTAAATGTTGCTCCTGATTACTCCGTGCTTGAGAATAAATGCAAGTTATCCTCATTCTTGTATCCTGCTTGTACACCCTCGATACTAGAGTGTACGTTCGTAACAATACCTTGCGGGTTATTTCTAGTGATCTGTTGCACTAAATCAGTGTTTCCCGAACTCAGGATAGTGTATCTCTCTTGAAATTTAATCTCATAAGAGCACTCCCATCGTCCGTCGAATAATTCGAAGGAAGGTTTAATAATACAATACTGTCTGCAGATTGTAGACTAATACAATTTATTAATATATGGGATCCAGTTGTTAAGCTTTTAGAATGTCGCAATACCTAAAATAGCAGCTCTCATTGAAGACGATTTGTTTAAATTTAAATTTTGGAAAGAACCTTGCTACCCCAAAAGGTAATCGAACCCTAGATCTCCGAACTGGCCAGCCGTCGCTCTGTAGTATTAGGACGATAGTATCAATTCGTAGACCACTACCAAATTCACATAATACATTCTTCTTAATTTTATGTAATATTTTTGATAAATTAACTAGAAAACCATGCAACATCTTGAGAACGGTTCATGGTAGCCTTTTAAATTTAGTGTCACGCGTTTTCTATTAAAAATTATGCTAGAAATGATCATTATTTACGTAACATTATTGAAGGTTCTGATTTTTTAATGATAGTTCTAAAATTTTATTCTAAAATGGGGGGGGGGACCATTCAATTACGTTTAAAATCAATAAGCTTCCAGTATTCATCAATTCTAATATTTGTACCAATTTCGTTCAAACTGATCAATTCGATCCTGAGATTCGTATTCGAATTTTCAACCCCGTCACAGTACTTTTCCTATACATTATACTATGTATATAAGGAAAGTAATAAATGTAATATTGTCTGATCTGAATGCATTTATAGATTTGTATGAATAAAAACTACATGGAAACACTTTAGATTTCGGGGAAAAACGTTCTCGTTTTACGGCCAAAAAGTGATCACAACTCGAATATTAATAATTTCGGATTTTGTCACATTTGGGGGGGGGGGGGGGGGTATGTTATTATGTGACATTTTTACAGAAAAAAATGCCTTTAAAATGAGGAAATAGTTAAGATTTTCAAACGTGACAAAAATATGCCAAATACCAAACCAAATAAGAATAAGCTAAATAGTTCGAAGAAACGTCAGATTTGTAGAAATTTGGCATAAAAATGGCAATATGGCAACCCAACTCCTTCCTTGTAGCTTAAAAAAATAGGTCTATTAAAGAGCTGCTGTACGAAAGTCGGGTAGAAATCGTGTGCATTTTCTCCAGGTTTCATTTTCAATGAAATTTCTCCAGCCGTAGATAGACAGAGTTCATTCCTCCTACTGACGCTTAGAGGAAGAAAGAAAGGTGCTGCCATTGGCTCTGCGGGAGACGGAGCAAAAATACTTTGTTTATTTACACAGAAAATGTTTTTTTGTGTTCATTTCGGAAAAGATTTTGTTACGAACTTTTAAAATGCTCTGGTTTCTCTTTTCTACCCCTCGCTTTCGCCTCTTTCGAAGACCAGACGGAGAAAACACCCGTACAGGCAGCTTTACCTATGACGTGAATGTAGGGTTGCAAGATGCTGAAGTCCAGAGGAGAGTTGACAGATTTGGCAGTTTATCGCCAATTTGGCGATATTTCGAAGGTTCGAGAAACACCTCGAAATAACCGATATTCTACGAGATATGAGAGATTTCCAGAAGTTTCTATAAAAAAGGAGTCATCACATCACGCAGTTGGAGAGTAATTGACGTGATACGAGCTACATTGGACTGTGATTTTTGTCAATGTTTTGAGAATAGTAGCAGCTGTTTTGTGAAATGAAATGAAATACGTCAATGTTTTGGGATGTTTTTTGTGTAAAATTGGTGGAGCATTTAGATACTATTTTACTATTTATCGTTTCTGTTGTCGCTGTGCTTGTGAATAAACGTTTTAGTTATCCAGGAATTGGACTCATTCTTGTATCCTGAGCGCACACTCATGATTGCAGAGGATACGTTGTAACAATATATATAATTTAAATAACATTTACTGGATCGTAAATTATTTGGATAGATGCTGTCTCCCTTGTCCCCCCCCCCCCTGACATTTCGCCACTAGAAAGGATTCTTTTCTGTTTCTGTTACTTATTTATTTGTTCATTTTTGCTTTCCACGGTTGCACAGCACATTTGAGAGGATTCGAATCGAAACGAAAGAAAGAAATGATTTGGAAATTGAGTGGTGATGTCTGTAAATGTATTATTGAAGTAGTGGGCGATTTTTAGACCCGAACCATGCCGAGTCATTCGTTTTAGTATTAAATAAGCGTCCAATTGGTGAGCTCGTCGGGCGCTAAACGGCTACACCCTGATCAAATTTAAATACGCCGAAATCGGAAATGCATGCGTAAGCGCATAAGAGCATAAGAGATGAAATTAATAATGTTCGAAACATTCTGACTTTCAGTTCACTTACTGAGCTGTTACAGCTCCATTTTTATTGACATTCTGAAATAAAATAAATAAATTGTAATAAATAATAACAGCGAAACTTATGTTGACAACGACCCATTTGCAATAACCTATACACACTTGTACCTATCTGGAATTTTCACTCTACAGGGTGATTCCTGAAAGATGGGCCAAACTTTACGAGGTGGTAGTACACACCGAACCAAGCGGCCGTCCAAATAGTTGCTCTTAGTCCTCTGGACGAGTCGGACGGTCTGGGTCTTCTACACCGAACCAAGCATTTTTCGTCATAGTTTACCGGGTCGGAAATGAAATGTAAAGGCGTTATAGGGCGATGGATTGGACGAGGTGGTCCATAGCTTGGTCCCCACGAACGCCCGATCTGCCCTGAATTCTTTTTGTGAGGATATCTCAAGAGTCTCGTCTATGACTCTCCACTTGAATCTAAAGAGGCACTTGTCCCCAGAATTTCGGCCGCTGCTGTCGAAGTGCGCGACATGCCGGGTCTGTTCGAGAGAGTTCGCTAATTCCTCCATCGACGCCGTGAGACGTGCATTCAGGATGAGGGGCGCTCTTTTGAGTCATTACTGTAATTATTGTTTATTAAATATTATTTTATAACGTCTAAGTCATTCTTGTGCTTCCGCCTCACTTTATCGGTTTCGCCATTAAGGGCCCACTGGCGCCTTTACGTTTCATTTCCGATCCGGTAAACTGTGACGAAAAATACTTGGTTTGGTGTGTACTACCACTTCGTAAAGTTTGGTCCATCTTTTTTTAATAACCTTGTATATACAAAAAGGTATTACATAACTAAATTGTGAAGCCAAATCACGTGACTACATTTTGGAGTCACGTGGCTTCATCTTACGTTCAACTCGAAAACCCCCCTCTCTCCCAAACTCGACTCCTAGCACTTCCAACTTCCCAACTGACTTCCACCAGCCTTTCACCAGAACTCTACTCAGACTGAACTTCAGCTAGACCCTTACCTGACTCACTCTCTCACTCGCGATCCAAAAAGTTCTCCTGTCACCTCGCAGGACCGCAGAATGTCACTTGGCTCGTCAATGGGCCTACTTAACCGAACCAGTTAGAAGTTGTTACTATAAAGTCAAACATAAACTATAACGAAACTGAGGGAAATAGTAACCAAAAGTTATATATATCCCACGAGTTAAGTGGAAATGAATACCGCATGCCCCAATCAGGGGTACCGTAACCTAAGGAAAATTATAATTGCGACAGCGCATGCATAGATTAATTATGCAAAAATAAATATATTGCAAAGGAAATCTTACAATGTCTCGAGGCGTCAGGGGTAATCATATAGGGTGAAAAACTCATTGGAAAATAAATTTACTGAGTAAGAATAGAATAATTCTATGAGAAAGGTGTTGAAGGCCCAGACCACACGACCAACCCAGGGGTATGAGAAAGGTGTATAAAAATTTAAATACACCTTTAATATACACCTTTAATATACACCTTTAATATACCTTTAATACACCTTTAATACACCTTTAATATACACCTTTCTCATACCCAGGGGTATGAGAAAGGTGTATAAAAATTTAAATTTCAAAACTCTAGTTGCAACTAATTTATGCAATAGACAATCGCGTCTCAATATTAATTAATCCTAATTAAAATTGCGCACGCGCGCGCGCACACACACATACAGACATCTTCATTATAAGGTATTTGCAAAATTTAAAAAAACTGCGAAAAATTCACTGAAAATAAATAATGACATTACTCATAAAATTTCATTTCATCGGTGGCATCTGCATTGAATAAAGAACTATTCAAAGTTTAGACAACTTTTTATGCATAAAAATATACTCAAACCGTACGTCTATGCTGAAAGAAAACTTACAAAGTAGACACAAATCATTATTATTTTTTCTATCTTTACTCAAGAAGACTCTATATTTAGTTCTCATCACATTACCAAATGGCCCGTTCAGTCATCGCTCTCTTCAAACAACAGGAACGCAAATAATGTGCTTGAAAAGTTAATTTGTCAAACTTTTTAGGATAGATTTTCCGCATCTCACGGCTGTACTTTTCGAATATTAGATCTCGTTTAACAAGTATCGGATTTAAAAATATCCGGAGTTCAAGGCTTCTCTTTCGACATTTCTGTTCCATGGTGTTCACGTTTATTATATTTTACTAGAACGAATACTCGGCGAATTTTCTGAAACCAAAGAATGCTTTAACAATACGAACACTTTTAACAAAAAAATAAAAATTGTGTGTCAGTAATTGTACTGTTGTGAGATGAATCCATAGCTTCATGGAGTTTGCTCTACACCCGAAAGTGACCATCAGCTCGTACCAACTGGAAACGTGTATCGAACCACGCTACCTTCTTCCAATCATTTAGGGTGCATTGCATGTGTTCGCGAGCCCAGGTGATGCGCAGAAACCAATGATGTGCTGTAAGTAAAGGCACTCGAGTCGGTTTTCTGCTGCCATATCCCATCAACGCCAAATTTTGCTGCATAGATCTCACAGAGACGCTTCTAATGCGTCCCTCATTGAATGTGGTAGGCAGTGGACGCAGCGTCTGTTAGCACGGACGCTTCTGCTCAGACGTCGGTGGTCTCGATTAGTCAGCAAACGTGGCCACCCAATGCGTTGTTCCTGCTGGGAGGTAATGCCTTCCATGGGGTACTCTCGATACACCCTTGATACTGTTGAGCGAGAAATATTCAAAATCTCAGCAACTTACGAAATGCTATGCCCCATGCGTCGAGCTCCTATCATTCCATATTTAAACTCGATTAATTCCTTTCGGGTAGCCATGATCATGTTATTTAACGTTTCACAAGACATTCAAGAGTCCAACAGACAACACGGACGACCATCTGACTCCTTTCAACGCAATGCGCCGCTTGTAAATTTGCATACTGCTATCCCATGAATGATTTCACTCGAGCTATATATACAGGGTGTTCTAAAAATTGACCTCGGCTTTTATTCCTTAAATATTGATCTTAGACAAATATAATAAATTACAAAGTTGCGTAAAAAAAAGGTACAGAATGTTATGAAATCGATTAAAATTTTCAAGGGAATTAAATTTTAAGAAGTACAAAATTTGAATTTTTATACGGTCCCCGTACAAAAACATTTCCAATGAGTAAAATGTGCCCCATACACTAATAAGGTGATGTACAAAATTTCAGCATTTTATCATAAAAAGTCCCAGAGACATGAAAAGATAAAAATGCTGACTTAAACCACTTTTCGATGCATCGGCATGGGTTCATGTCGGCAGATCGCATTTCAGGGGTCATACATAAATTACGAGAGAAAACAACAGCTTGTTCAGCATGCTTTCCATCCATGCCAATACAGATCTGCATTCGCCTGATAACAAGCCTATGATGCATTTCTGCGTTGCTTTATTTGCACTCTTGCTGTAAACATTTACATTTTAATGTGTGATTAATCCCTCACCCACTTTGTTTAAACATATCTTTGGGACTTTTTATGATAAAATGATGAAATTCTGTACCTTATTAGTGTGTGGGGCACATTTTACTCCTTGGAAATGTTTTTGTACGGGGCCGTATGAAAATTTAAATTTTGTATTCCTTAAAATTTAATTCCCTGAAAATTTGTATCGATTTCATAAAATGTTGTACCTTTTTTTACGCAACTTTGTAACTTATTATATATGTCTAAGATCAATATTTAAGGAATAAAAGCCGAGGTCAATGTTTTTGGGACATCCTGTATGTATATATATATATATATATATATATATATATATATATATATATATATATATATATACTATTTACCTACTATTTTTATCTTTGGTCTATAGTTACTTATTTATAACAGATATTCTAGAGATGGGTTTTTGTACTTACCGTAGTTTATGCGTAGTTTTCGATTATAAATTTGCAATTATATATATATATATATATATATGAGGCCAGCTACTGTATTCATTGCTAGATTAATAATAAATAGTTTACGTTGAATCCTGAATCTATGCGTTTTTTCTGCAAGGAACCTGAGTCATTTAATGCAAGAGTTTGAAGTTATATCAATTTGATTTGGATAGTTAATAAAACTCCCGCTGCATACTCCAATCTGGCCATCGGAAAGAGGAGGTCAGACTTAAGAGATACTGGCACCCGGAAGATAAACGAGCTAAAGGTTTGTTTTTTACAAAGTTTTAAAATTATGTTTTATTCCTAACTCGCTTCACAGTAATCTTCGTAGAATTGTATTTCACCGTTTTAACTCTGTTCATTCGTTCTTCACTCCTTCATTCGTTCTTCACTCCTTCATTCGTTTTTCACTCCTTCATTCGTTCTTCACTCCTTCATTCGTTCTTCTTCACTTCATTCATTCGTGAGATATCGCGTCCACACACAAACATTAACATACGAACACATGCATAGATATCCCCTCAAAAACATTCGACTCTATTTCAGAGCTGCTTAAAATGCCCTCTTAACTCTAATTCCCTCACAATACTCTCCTAATACATTTTATTGCGTATATGGTGAAAGCAACAGGACACCAAAATAATGAACTCTCTAGATACCAAATTCAACGCCACCGGTATTCACCTCGATCCATATAAAATTTTACAAACTCTGTATTGTAATGACCGTAAAAATCAGAAACTCTTATGGACACTTAAATCTATTCCTTTCGAAAGCATCTCAACTAAACACACAATGTAAAATGTCAGCGAAAACACCCGATGTACTATTTATGCTTTCCTTGACGAAATAAAGTGGGCTATTTTTAAGTTCCCGCCCAAAGATAAATCCTCGGCAGCCCTGTCCGGCATCTAAATTGCTTTTTAAAACAATGTAGGGTGGGGAATAAACCGCATACCCAAGTGGAACAGCTTATCACTCTTATTTGCTCTCTTGGTTGTTGAATAGCTAATCCTTTTCTTCACTTACACAGCAGTCAAAACTGTCATTCAAGATATGTGTTTTCTTCTTATAATAAAGAGAGATGCCTGTCAGTGTGTGGGTCTGTCTGTGTGTTTATATGTATGTGTGTATGTGTGTATCAGTATGTGTATTGTATATGTCTGTACATGTGTATCTGTATGTGTGTGTGCACGTATCCGTATGTGTGTATGTCTGTACGTGTGTGTGTGTCTGAATGTGTGTGCATGTACGTGTGTCTGCATGTGTCTGTGTGCGAGTGTAATCTGTAGCGAGAAATCTAAACGTCGTACGACCATAAAATTGGGTACACAGATGCTTCAGGACCCAACTAGGTGTACCTCGTCGTTATTTATTTAAATTACGAATTCGTTTTTTAGTTATTTTATAGGCTAGACTTTCTTTTGCGACCCCTAAAAACACTACAAATCTTGTAGAGAAAATGACCGATCCAATTTCATTCGAGGCACTGCGGTAAGATCATACCTAAGCGTCTAGCTCACGAGGCCGGGAATTCCTGACAACTGCCGTTTCGGTAAAATTTAAAAATTCTGAAGTTTCAAATACAGAATTTTTTAGATAGAAATTTGATTGTTTAAATATGAGACTATAATGGCATTTTATGCATTCTCTGAAAAAATCGCGTTCCTACGATAATAACTTCTTAAGTTAGCAATTAAGATTTTAAAGGATAGTAAAACAAAGACTTTTTGATGTCTTGCGGGAAGAAGGAAGATCTTTTAAATCTTCAGCATTCTAACAAAATATTTTTATTATTCATGTACCGGGCAACGGAGGGTAGTTCGTTCTAGTATAAAATAAAACATGTTTGTCTGTGTCTGCGCATGCCATCTGTAGCGGAAAATCGAACAATGGCGGAATTTACTACAAAAGTGCTTTTGTACAAAAGGGCTTTTTACATAGGGCTCCTATTAACAGTGTGAAAAAATTGATTTTCTAGTGATCTTTAATAAAACAAAATTTTCTCGTTTAACAAAAAAAAAAAAAAAAACTAAAGCCATATGACTTTCATTGAAAATAATCGAACGTAGGAATACTGTTCAAAAACAGGATTTGATCTTTGGTAAATGAAAAAAAAATTTTCATTTAAGAAAGAAAACTAAAACCATACGACTTTCATTGAAAATAGTGGAACGTAGAAACACTTTTTAGAAACAAGATTTGATGTAGTTTCAAATAAAGAATTTTAACGATAGAAATTTGAATGTTTAAATATGAGACCATAATGGTATTTTATGCATTCTCTGAAAAAATCGCGTTCCTACGATAATAACTTCTTAAGTTAACAATTAAGATTTTAAAGGATAGTAAAACAAAGACTTTTTGATGTCTTGCCGGAAGAAGGAAGATCTTTTAAATCTTCAGCATTCTAACAAAATATTTTTTATTATTCATGGGCCGGACAACGGAGGGTAGTTCGTTCTTGTATAAAATAAAACACGTTTGTCTGTGTCTGCGCATGCCATCTGTAGCGGAAAATCGAAGCTTCGAACTTACTAATTTAGTACAAAAGTGCTTTTGATCTCCAGTCGAGAAAAGATTTCACTCCTCTTTACGACTTCTGATTTGTTGGCTCTCTTGCACTGGCGAAGGGGATACAGCGTATACGCGAAACAGCTGTATACTGCATTATTATGTTAGTTGTGTTTATATGCGTTAATCATGTTTTCCTTGTCTTTCGCACAAAGTGCACTTTTCCTATAAATAGTACACTATTGTAAAGTGGTTACATTTTGTAAGGAAAGTCATGTGCTGTCCACGCCAGGTGTTTTTAAATTCTGGTATTACATAGTTATATATTAATATTTCGATGTTTGATATGCTTTGGGAGGAACTATCTATTGACTAGGCATTCTTCTATTTCATGTTTGTCTTTTAACAGAATAGAAAGTTCTGCAGAGAAGTCATGTGCTTTATGTCTATCAACAAACTGGGCGCTCTAAAAGTTCTGCAATTTATTGAAAAAACATCACCGCCTCTTAACGACCCTGCAGCAAGAGTTATGTGGAGGTCATCACACGCTGCTAATTTTAGATATCACGTCTTTGTAGAATGAGGTTTTTTCGCATAAAACGTTTTAATTCGTTATGGGATAATATTTCACTGCAGAAACTGTTTTTGGCGGTAAATATCCGTAAAAATTCGCTAACGGCTTCAGCCGAAATTAGTTTGCATGAATAAAATCTTTCATTGTAGGTGGTATGTCTTCTTTAGATATTTTCAAAAGAGTTCAATATATTAAAACATCGAAGTTAGAACAGCCGTTTCAAGAGTTGAAAATATTAAAATATCAAAATAATAATCACTAACGTAATAATAATAATCACTAAGATATCACAAATAGTCAAAATAATTACTATTCGTAAAACTAAGAATCTGGTATGAAATCAAATTGTATATCATTACAGGGCTTTCAATAGTCTAGAAAAAAAGTTGTATAGTTAGTTCACAGCTACTCCTTAAATTTTTTTAGGTATATTTCTCAAAAGCGCAAATTAGAAAACTGAAAATTTTCAAGCTATTTGGCTTTGATAAGACGATTCCCTATAAAACTGTATTATATTTGTAAAAACAAATTATTAATTTAGAATCTGGATTTTTAACTAAACATTTTTGCCAATGAATGTTTAAATCCACCTTTTGTAATTTAGAAGACATTTCGAATTTCGAGAGGAAAACACGGTCGGGCAAAAGCTCCAGTATTTTTGAAAAAAAAATTTCAAAATATTAAAATATAATAATTATTACTATATATTCATAAAATAGAACTGACAAAAGAAATTCACATTGTTTATATTTTTATCTGTTAGGCGTTCAAAGTGTTTACATTTTTATTTTCCTTATATACATAATGTATAAGAAAAGTATTGTGAAGGGGTCGAAAATTCGAATACGAGTTTTAGACGAGAAAGCACGTTTCAAGCATCCACGATCACGAATCAAACATTTTTGAGGTGATGCCTGTGTGTGTGCGAAAGGTGTGAAAGTATGTGCGTGCGTGTGTGTGTCAGTGAGACTGTGGAGACGATATCTCACGAACGAATGGAGCAATTCGAATGGAATTTGGTACAAAAATCACAATCCGTGAATACTATAAGCCTTTTGTTTTTAAACGCAATCGAATGCTCAGATTTTCGAGTGAAATTTTGAAAAAATCATCAAAAAATCAAAACTTTTAATATAGTTACCCAAATAGACATTTCTTATGTAATATTTCCTTAGAAAACGATTGACATAAACTTTAGAACGCTAGCACGAACCGTTCTCGAGATATTGCACATTTTTCAAACAACTGTATCAAAAAATCCCATAAATTAAAAAAATATATTACTGTTGAGAAACATGTTCATCTTTCATATGTGATATCCTACGATAAATTTGGTGACATTCTCGTGGATCTAGCTCGTTCCATTCATGAGAAAAGATACTTTGAGTAATACTTTTGTATTTGAACGCCAATAGTCATTTATCTGGTATAAGAATATCTTATTTCTCCGTCCATAACGCTTGGCGAGATTTTGTCGACAAATTTGGCGAATATCGCCAGCTTGGCGATTTTTTAAATGTTGCCAAATTAACGAAAATCTCCCCAAATGGATAAAAATGACGCTAAATCAATAAAAATGGCTACTAATTGAAGAAAATTTAATATCTTGGAAATAATACAAGTATCTACTATAAGAATAACATTTTTTTAACTGTAAAAGTAGTAAATTCATTGCATTATATAAGGAAAGTCATGTGTTGCCCACATCAAATTTTTCGTAATATTCCGATTTCACCCATAGATGTTATTCCCACAAAAAATGGTTAAAAAGTAGAATAATTTTTCTGTTTTCTGATATAACTATAAGTGGACTGAAACACTATGTAATAAAAAGAAGACCAGAGCCCATTTAAAAGGGGTGGTTGGGAGACTGAAATCTTGGGTCAAAGGCTTTTTACGTAGGGCTCCTATTAACAGTGTGAAAAAATTGATTTTCTAGTGATCTTTAATAAAACAAAATTTTCTCGTTTAACAAAAAAAAAACTAAAACCATATGACTTTCATTGAAAATAATCGAACGTAGGAACACTGTTCAGAAACATGATTTGATCTTTGGTAATTGAAAAAAAAAATTTAATTTAAGAAAGAAAACTAAAACCATACGACTTTCATTGAAAATAGTGGAACGTAGAAACACTTTTCAGAAACAAGATAGTTTCAAATAAAGAATTTTAAAGATAGAAATTTGAATGTTTAAATATGAGACCATAATAGTATTTTATGCATTCTCTGAAAAAATCGTGTTCCTACGATAATAACTTCTTAAGTTAACAATTAAGATTTTAAAGGATAGTAAAACAAAGACTTTTTGATGTCTTGCCGGAAGAAGGAAGATCTTTTAAATCTTCAGCATTCTAACAAAATATTTTTTATTATTCATGGGCCATTAAACGGAGGGTAGTTCGTTCTAGTATAAAATAAAACACGTTTGTCTGTGTCTGCGTATGCCATCTGTAGCGGAAAATCGAAGCTTCGAACAGTGGCGAAATTTACTACAAAAGTGCTTTTGATCTCCAGTGGTGAAAAGATTTCACTCCTCTTTACGACTTCTGATTTGTTGGCTCTCTTGCACTGGCGAAGGGGATACAGCGTATACTCGAAACAGCTGTATACTGCATTATTATGTTATTTGTGTTTATGTACGTTAATCATGTTTTCCTTTTCCTTCGCACAAAGTGCACTTTTCCTATAAATAGTACACTGTTGTAAAGTGGTTGCATTTTGTAGGGAAAGTCATGTGCTGTCCACGCCAGGTGTTTTTAAATTCTGGTATTACACAGTTATATATTAATATTTCGATGTTTGATATGCTTTGGGAGGAACTATCTATTGACTATGCATTCTTCTATTTCATGTTTGTCTTTTAACAGAATAGAAAGTTCTGCAGAGAAGTCATGTGCTTTATGTGTATCAACAAACTGGGCGCTCTAAAAGTTCTGCAATTTATTGAAAAAACATCACCGCCTCTTAACGACCCTGCAGCAAGAGTTGTGTGGAGGTCATCACACGCTGCTAATTTTAGATATCACGTCTTTGTAAAATGAGGTTTTTTCGCATAAAACGTTTTAATTCGTTAATGGGATAATATTTCACTGCAGAAACTGTTTTAGGCGGTAAATATCCGTAAAAATTAGCTAACGGCTTCAACCGAAATTAGTTTGCATGAATAAAATCTTTCGTTGTAGGTGGTATGTCTTCTTTAGATATTTTCAAAAGAGTTCAATATATTAAAACATCGAAGTTAGAACAGCCTTTTCAAAAGAGTTGAGAAAATATTAAAATATCAAAATAATAATCACTAACTTAATAATAATCACTAACGTAGTAATAATAATCACTAACGTATCACAAATAATCAAAATAATAATCACTACTCGTAAAACTAAGAATCTGGTATGAAATCAAATTGTATATCATTACAGGGCTTTCAATAGTCCAGAAAACACATTGCATAGTTTACAGCTACTCCTTAAATTTTTTGAGGTATACGCATTTCTCAAAAGCGCAAATTAGAAAACTGAAAATTTTCAAGCTATTTGGCTTTGATAAGACGATTCCCTATATTTGTAAAAACAAATTTTTAATTTAGAATCTTGATTTTTAACTGAACATTTTTGCAAATGACTGTTTATATCCATCTTTTGTAATTTAGAAGATATTTCGAATTTCGAGACAAAAACACGGTCGGGCAAAAGCTTCAGTATTTTTGAAAAAAAAAAGTTCAAAATATTAAAATATAAAAATTATTACTATATATTTATAAAATAGAACTAACAAAAGAAATTTACATTGTTTATATTTTTATCTGTTAGGCGTCCAAAATGTTTACATTTTCCGTAATACTCCGATTTCATCCATAGATGTTATTCCCACAAAAAAGTAGAACAATTTTAAAAGTGGAACAATTTTTCTGTTTTCTGATATAACTATAAGTGGACTGAAACACTATGTAATAAAAAGAAGACCAGGGCCCATTTAAAAGGGGTGGTTGGGAGACTGCAATCTTGGGTTATTACATGGCTTTTTACATGGGGCTCCTATTAACAATGTGCAAAAAAAGATTTTCTAGTGATCTTTAGTAAAAGAAAATTCTCTTGTTTAGCAAAAAAAACTAAAATCATATGACTTTCATTGTAAATAGAGGAACGTAGGAACACTTTTCACAAACAGGATTTGACACACTACTATTAAACACTTACTACTTATAACACTTATTATTTATAACACTTACTATTGTAATTTTGTAATTGATTAATCTTCAATAGCATATTTATATTATCATTATTCCATAGCTGATTTATGCAAATATGTCAGCCGATCTGGTCTACATATAAGCCTGTTTCCACGGTAATTTTTCATATAGCCACTAATGAGATAAAAGGTGAGCTTGTTTTAAGCCTCTAATAATTATGCTATTATTTGTAAAAAATTTTATATTCAATTTCTGTTAGATTATTTACAAAATAATAGTATTTTTAAACATGATTTACATTCCATCAATAGAATTAAATTGAAAATTATCAATATGTATAGTGATTTAAATAATAAGTATAAATATCTTAAATTTCCTTATATAGTGCTTATTCCAAAATTTCATAAAAATCCTATTAAATTTAGAACAGTAACTAGTGGCCATAATACTTACTCTACTACTGCGAGTAAATTATCACTAAAATCTTTAAATCTAATAAATAATAGTTTATGCCAGACTAGCAATTTTATATATATAATTACCTTATCTATATAAATAAAATTGAAAATCTGTCTGTCTGTCTGTCTGTCTGTCTGTCTGTCTGTCTGTCTGTTTGTCCCATCATCACGGGAGAACGGCTGAACCGAATTTGATGAAATTTTGTGGGTTGCCTAGAAAGAGCCCCACTTAAAATTTAGTCCGTGTTTTGAGTTTCTACGACCAGTGGTTCTCGAGATATTAGTAAAAAACGAAATTTTCGTTTGTCTCATCATCACGGGAAAACGGCTAAACTTAATTTAATGAAATTTTTTGGATAGCCTTGAAATAGCCCCCCATAAATTTTGTCCAAGTTTCGAGTTCCTAATACCAGGGGTTGTCGAGATATTAATGAAAAACGGAACTTTTTCTTAGGAGATCTACTCTCCAACTCCGTGGTTTATCCAAACGGAAAGGATGAAAATCGTTTGTTTTAAACGCCAAAATGAAATAAAACTTTATTTCCGAGTTTGGTGCAGGATTTTTGCATTAATTAGTCACTATAGGAGAACATAAATTGTTTGAAGCATGAATTTAAATGGAAATATCTACCTCCATGGTTCATCTCTCAGAAGCTATTACTCAACGATGAAAAGTATAAAGAAATCAAAATGGCTATTTAATTTCGCATTTTATGAGGAAGATTCTATCTTATATCATGTTGCTCGGCAACGGAATGAAATTAAATGTGTTGTTAATATCAATTATTATTTTTTTTATTTGTATAATAAATAAATGGATGTAAAAATATATTTTGTAAATGAACGGTTCGATTGTTCTTTTAATTATACATATTGCGGACTGCGTACATCACTTTCATTTATTTTAGCAAAGAGGTTTCAAGCTCATATATTGTGTTTAGCTAATAAACTCATATATTGTGTTTACCCAATAAATTCATTTAGCCGACTGTTGAAGCAGAAAAAGAGTAGAACGGGTGTATGTATCTTCTAATACAATTTTACTGTTTTTATTTAGAACTAGCAGCATACCCGTTCTTCGTACGGAGTATATAATATAAAGAAACTTGAAATTCATAATCAAGCCCAAATTCTTATTGTATACTAAATGACATGTTTAATCAAAATATTCTGTTAAAATATTTAATATAATGCTCCTAAAAAGAAGTTTAAGAATCTCTGTTCTCGCTATATAAAATTATCTTCATGGACATATCTGAAGAATAAAACATCTTGGACCCCTTATGTAAGTAAATATAAAAAAAAAAAATATGGAATTGAATCAATATATGCAAAATAAAAGCGTTAAAATTGTATGGGACCCGTACTAATTATATACGCGAATATTAGAAAATATAACCTGTATTAGTAGATTACATGTATAAATTGAAAATACCAATAAACCCGTAATCTTTAAATCTGAAGACAGTCATTTATTCCAATATATGTCAAAATTAAAGTGCTAAAATTATATGGGAAGATATACACGTACTACTTATAATGTCCGATTATTAGTAGAAGATCACCCGTTTTGCAATATGAGTCACAAATGTTTTTTGGTAAAATACAACAGACGACGTAATAAATTGAATATATAATTAATCCCCTTAATCTTCATACCAGAATCCCCTTAATCTTCATACCATATGTCAAAATATATGTCAATATACCTGTACTACTTATATTCCTAGAAGATTACTCGTACAACGTACAATATGCGTGTGTCAGCAATTTTTGCCGCAATAAAACAATGGCGTAATAACTTAAAAATATCAATAATCCCTGAATCAATAATTCCGGAAAATATCAATAATAATAATGTTTAAACCTGAAGAGTATAATTGATATTATCCAGTCCAAAATGAAATGGCAATGAAATTTATTTTATATACATATCTTCATTATTCAAATCGGAAAGAATTTAATAAAAATCGTCTGCCGCATAAACACATTGGATTTAAATCCGTTGCTAAACGACATGATATCATTTGCTTCAAATAAATTGGTAGAAAAAATATCGTCTAAATAGTTATATTTCTATGGAACATTTGGCGACAGTTTCGTCAAATTAGCGACATTTTAAAAAATCGCCTAATTTATCGCCAAGTGGGACTGTAGAACTGACAGTTCCACTTTGCGACAAATTGACGAAATATCATCACAATACTATCCCCTAACAAAAACAATTAATATCATTTATGTAGCGCAATTTTATCAATTTCAAGATATTTTTATAGATTTGAAAACATTTTTATCAATTTGGTGACATTTTAAAAATTCGCTAAATGTATTACTAAGTAGGATGGTTGGTCTGACAGATAAATGCTAACCAAACATCATTTCAGTACTCTCTTCTAACAAAAAAAAAAAAAAATTCATTGATATGTAGAAGACCCAAGCCCGAATTTGATAAAATTTTGTGGGTAGCCCAGAAATAGCCCCACTTAAAATTATATCCGTGTTTTGAGTTTCTACGACCAGTGGTTCTCGAGATATTAGTAAAAAACGAAATTTTCGTTTGTCTCATCATCACGGAAAAACGGCTGAACCGAATTTAATGAAATTTGGTGAATAGCCTTGAAATATCCCCCCATAAATTTTGTCCAAGTTTCGAGTTTCTAAGACCTGGGGTTGTCGAGATATTAATGAAAAACGGAACTTTTTCCTAGGAGTTCTACTCCCTAACTCCGTGGTTTATCCAAACGAAAAGCTTGAAAATCGTTTGAAAGTGAATTAAAATTTAATCTCTGAGTTTGATGGGAGATTTTTTGCGTTAATTAGTCACTTTCTGAAAACATGAATTGTTTGAAACATGATTTAAAGGGGAAATCTATCTCCATGGTTCATGGTTTATTTAAAACACGCTTTTACGGAACAATAAGAAGTATAGAGAAATCAAAATCGTTATTTAATTTCGCAGTTTATGTTATAAGACATGACATATTTAACATGTTATAAGATTCTATCTTATATCATGTTACTCAGAAACGCAATTAAATTAAATCTGTCTGTTAATTTTAATAATTATTTTTTCGATTTGAATAATAAATAAATGGATATAAAAATATATTTTAGAAAAGAACGATTTGATTTTTCTTATAGCATTTTTGACTGGATAATATCAATTACGGTCTTCAGGTTTAAAAATTATTATTATTGATATTTTCGGGGATTATTGATTCAAGGATTATTGATATTATCAAGTTATTTTGCAATTTTTTTATTATGACAAAAATTGTTTAAACTCATATATTGTATGTTGTACGAATCTTCTACAAATACACGTGTATATCTTTTAATCTACGAGAATATAAGTAGTACAGGTATATTGACATATGTTTTGATATATATTGGCATATATTGGAATCAATTACGACCTTCTGGTATAAAGAGTACGGATATTATTGATGTTTTCAATTTATTACGTCATCTCTTTTATTTTGGCAAATATTTTTGAGACGCATATTGTAATACGGGTAATCTTCTACTAACACATTGGCATATTTTCTGATCTGCGACAATATAATTAGTACGGGGTTGCATATATTAATTTAATTCCTATTTTTTCTTCTGTAAATTTGCTTACAAAAGGGGGCAGGATGTTTTATTCTTCAGATCTGATCGTGAAGATAATTTTGCATAGTGAGAACATATATTCTTAAACTTCTCTTTAGGAGCAATAAATTTAATATTTTAACAGAATTTGCACATGATTGCGAACTATAAGTTTCTTTAAATTATACACTCCGTACGAATAACGGGTGTGCTGTTAGTGGTTAATAAATTTTAACATTTTAGGAGGATATATCATGTTGCTCGGCATCGCAATTAAATTAAATGTGTTTGTTAATGTTTTTATTATTTTTTTTCGATTTAAATAATAAATAAATGGATAAATGGATATAAAAGTATATCTTATGAATGGGCGGTTTGATTTTTCTTTTAATTATATTAATTGCTGACTGCGTACATCAATTGCATTTATTTTGGCAAAGAGTTTTCAAGCTTATATCGTATTTAGCTACTAAACTCATATATTGTGTTTAGCCAATAAATTCATATAGCCGATTGTTGAAACAGAAAAAGAGTAGAGCGGGTATATCTTCTAATACAATTGTAGTGTTTTCATTTAGTATATTGAAACGGGATAAGAATGTTTCATTCAAATCTGCAAATTCAAAGCTACGAATTTGGAGGGATATCGCTAATTTGACAACTTTTCTTAAACTTTGCCAAATTGACGGAAATGTCGCCAAATTGATATAAACGACACACAAACAGCTGCCATAAACCTTCGGGTTGGTCGTGTGGCTTGGGTCTTCTACATATCAATGAAATTTTTTTTGTTTTGTTAGAAGAGAGTACTGAAATGCTGTTTGGTTAGCATTTATCTGTCAGACCAACCATCCTACTTAGTAATACATTTAGCGAATTTTTAAAATGTCACCAAATTGATAAAAATGTTTTCAAATCTATAAAAATATCTTGAAATTGATAAAATTGCGCTACATAAATGATATTAATTGTTTTTTGTTAGGGGATAGTATTGTGATGATATTTCGTCAATTTGTCGCAAAGTGGAACTGCCAGTTCTACAGTCCCACTTGGCGATAAACTTGGCGATTTTTTAAAATGTCGCTAATTTGACGAAACTGTCGCCAAATGTTCCATAGAAATATAACTATTTAGACGATATTTTTTCTACCAATTTATTTGAAGCAAATGATATCATGTCGCTTAGCAACGGATTTAAATCCAATGTGTTTATGCGGCAGACGATTTTTATTAAATCCTTTCCGATTTGAATAATGAAGATATGTATATAAAATAAATTTCATTGCCATTTCATTTTGGACTGGATAATATCAATTATACTCTTCAGGTTTAAACATTATTATTATTGATATTTTCTGGAATTATTGATTCAGGGATTATTGATATTTTTAAGTTATTACGCCATTGTTTTATTGCGGCAAAAATTGCTGACACACGCATATTGTACGTTGTACGAGTAATCTTCTAGGAATGCACGGGTATATCTTCTAACCTACGAGAATATAAGTAGTACAGGTATATTGGCATATATTTTGACATATATTGGCATATATATTGGAATCAAGTACAGTCTTCTGGTATGAAGATTAAGGGGATTAATTATATATTCAATTTATTACGTCGTCTGTTGTATTTTACCAAAAAACATTTGTGACTCATATTGCAAAACGGGTAATCTTCTACTAATAATCGGACATTATAAGTAGTACGTGTATATCTTCCCATATAATTTTAGCACTTTCATTTTGACATATATTGGAATAAATGACTGTCTTCAGATTTAAAGATTACGGGTTTATTGGTATTTTCAATTTATACATGTAATCTACTAATACAGGTTATATTTTCTAATATTCGCGTATATAATTAGTACGGGTCCCATACTATTTTAACGCTTTTATTTTGCATATATTGATTCAATTCCATATTTTTTTTTTATATTTTCTTACATAAGGGGTCCAAGATGTTTTATTCTTCAGATATGTCCATGAAGATAATTTTATATAGCGAGAACAGAGATTCTTAAACTTCTTTTTAGGAGCATTATATTAAATATTTTAACAGAATATTTTGATTAAACATGTCATTTAGTATACTATAAGAATTTGGGCATGATTATGAATTTCAAGTTTCTTTATATTATATACTCCGTACGAAGAACGGGTATGCTGCTAGTCTATATATATAAAATTGAAAATCTGTCTGTCTGTCTGTTTGTCCCATCATCACGGGAGAACGGCTGAACCGAATTTGATGAAATTTTGTGGGTAGCCTGGAAATAGCCCCACTTAAAATTTAGTCTTTGTTTGGAGTTTTTACAATCAGTGGTTCTCGAGATATTAGTAAAAAACGAAATTTCCGTTTGTCTCCCCATCACGGGAGAACGGCTGAACCGAATTTGATGAAATTTTGTGGATAGCCTTGAAATAGCCCATAAATTTGGCCTATGTTTCGAGTATCTAAGACCAGGGGTTGTCGAGATATTAATGAAAAACGGAACTTTTTCCTAGGAGTTCTACTCTCTAACTCCGTGGTTTATCCAAACGAAATACTTGAAAATCGTTTGAAAGTGAATTAAAATTTAATCTCTGTGTTTGATGGGAGATTTTTTGCGCTAATTAGTCACTTTCTAAAAACATGAATTGTTTGAAACATGATTTAAAGGGGAAATCTATCTCCATGGTTTATTTAAAACAAGCTTTTATGGAACAATGAGAAGTATAAAGAAATCAAAATGGTTATTTAATTTCGCAGTTTATGATATAAGACATGACATATTTAACATGATATAAGATTCTATCTTATATCATGTTACTCAGAAACGCAATTAAATTAAATCTGTCTGTTAATTTTAATAATTATTTTTTCGATTTGAATAATAAATAAATGGATATAAAAATATATTTTAGAAAAGAACGATTTGATTTTCCTTATAGCATTTTTGACTGGATAATATCAATTACGGTCTTCAGGTTTAAAAATTATTATTATTGATATTTTCGGGGATTATTGATTCAGGGATTATTGATATTTTCAACTTATTATGCAATTATTTTATTATGACAAAAATTGTTTAAACTCATATATTGTATGTTGTACGGGTAATCTTGAAAATACACGTGTATATCTTTTAATCTACGAGAATATAAGTAGTACAGGTATATTGACATATGTTTTGATATATGTTGGCATATATTGGAATCAATTACGACCTTCTGGTATAAAGAGTACGGATATTATTGATATTTTCAATTTATTACGTCATCTCTTTTATTTTGGCAAATATTTTTTAGACTTATATTGTAATATGGGTAATCTTCTACTAACACATTGGTATATTTTCTAATCTGCGACAATATAAGTAGTACGGGAGTTGCATATATTGATTCAATTCCTTTTTATTTCTGTAAATTTGCTTACAAAAGGGGCCAGGATGTTTTATTCTTCAGATCTGCCCGTGGAGATAATTTTGCATAGTGAGAACATATATTCTTAAACTTCTCTTTAGGAGCAATAAATTTAATATTTTAACAGAATTTGCATATGATTGCGAACTATATGTTTCTTTACATTATATACTCCGTGCGAAGAACGCGTATGCTGTTAGTGGTTAATAAATTTTAACATTTTATGAGGATATATCATGTGGCTCGGCATCGCAATTAAATTAAATGTGTTTGTTAATGTTTTTATTATTTTTTTTTCGATTTGAATAATAAATAAATGGATAAATGGCTATAAAAGTATATCTCATGAATGGACGGTTTGATTTTTCTTTGATTGCTGACTGCGTGCATCAATTTCATTTATTTTGACAAAGAGTTTTCAAGCTTATATCGTATTTAGGTACTAAACTCATATATTGTGTTTAGCCAATAAATTCATTTAGCCGATTGTTGAAACAGAAAAAGAGTAGCGGGTATATCTTCTAATACAATTGTAGTGTTTTCATGTAGTATATTGAAACGGAATAAGGATGTTTCATTCAGATCTGCAAATTTAGAGCTACGAATTTGGCGAAATATCGCTAATTTGACAACTTTTCTTAAACTTTGTCAAATTGACGGAAATGTCGCCAAATTGATAAAAACGACGCATATCAATGAAATTAATTTTGTTTTGTTAGAAGAGAGTACTGAAATGATGTTTGGTTAGCATTTATCTGTCAGAATTTTTAAAATGACACCAAATTGATAAAAATGTTTTCAAATCTATAAAAATATCTTGAAATTAATAAAATTGCGCTAAATAAATGAAATTAATTGCGTTTTGTTAGGGGATAGTATTGTGATGATATTTCGTCAATTTGTTGCCAAGAGGGACTGTCAGTTCTACAGTCCCACTTGGCGATAAATTTGGCGATTTTTTTAAAATGTCGCTAATTTGACGAAAATGTCGCCAAATGTTCCATAGAAATATAATTATTTAGACGATATTTTTTCTACCAATTTATTTGAAGCAAATGATATCATGTCGCTCAGCAACGGATTTAAATCCAATGTGTTTATGCGGCAGACGATTTTTATTAAATCCTTTCCGATTTGAATAATGAAGATATGTATATAAAATAAATTTCATTGCCATTTCATTTTGGACTGGATAATATCAATTATACTCTTCAGGTTTAAACATTATTATTATTGATATTTTCTGGAATTATTGATTCAGTGATTATTGATATTTTTAAGTTATTACGCCATTGTTTTATTGCGGCAAAAATTGCTGACACTCGCATATTGTACGTTGTACGAGTAATCTTCTAGGAATGCACGGGTATATCTTCTAACCTACGAGAATATTAGTAGTACAGGTATATTGACATATATTTTGACATATATTTACATATATATTGGAATCAAGTACAGCCTTCTGGTATGAAGATTAAGGGGATTAATGATATTTTCAATTTATTACGTCGTCTGCTGTATTTTGCCAAAAACATTTGAGACTCATATTGTAATACGGGTAATCTTCTACCAATAATCGGACATTATAAGTAGTACGTGTATATCTTCCCATATAATTTTAGCACTTTCATTTTGACATATATTGGAATAAATGACTGTCTTCAGATTTAAAGATTACGGGTTTATTGGTATTTTCAATTTATACATGTAATCTACTAATACAGGTTATATTTTCTAATATTCGCGTATATAATTAGTACAGGTCCCATAGAATTTTAACGCTTTTATTTTGCATATATTGATTCAATTCCATATTTTTTTTTATATTTGCTTACATAAGGGGTCCAGGATGTTTTATTCTTCAGATATGTCCATGAAGATAATTTTATATAGCGAGAATAGAGATTCTTAAACTTCTTTTTAGGAGCATTATATTAAATATTTTAACAGAATATTTTGATTAAAAATGTCATTTAGTATACTCTAAGAATTTGCTCATGATTGTGAATTTCAAGTTTCTTTATATTATATACTCCGTACAAAGAACGGGTATACTGCTAGTTCTAAATAATAGCATAGAATTAAAGAATAAATTAACATCTCTTAGAAAAATAATAGGATTTCAAACTTTTGATTTTAAAGATCTTTTTAATAATATTAGGATGTCTGATCTATATGATGTAATTTTAGATCTATATAATTCTTATATTACTAATCTTTAAAATCAAATTAATTTTATAAATTTTCCTAAATTTCTTCACTTTGTTATTTTCAATAATTATATTTTTCAAGGAAATAAATTATACTTACAAGTCTCAGGAGTTCCACAAGATGGCTGCAATAGCAGTATGTTAGCTAATTTATACCTTTATCATTATGAAAAGTCTTTTACTTCAATTGATTATACTTTTTACAGATATGTTGATGATCTGATTTGCTTAGTACATACAGAAAATTATCTCATAAATATAGATTTCTATCCAAACAATTTGGAATTAATTCCTAATGAAGCTACTATTAGTAATAATGTTAATTTTTTGGATTTAAATCTTTTTATTGATCCTTCTAATAGAATTGTTACAAATTTATATGATAAAAAAGACTATTATAATTTTAATATTAATAAAATCTTAATTTAATTCCTGTAACTCGATTCAATTGTTTAGAAATATTATACTTAATCAGCTTTTTAGAATTTATAGATTATCTGATAAAAAATTTCATGCTATGAATATAAATAATCTCAAAATTACCAGCAATTTATATAAATATCCCTCTTATTTAGTAAATGGTATTGTTAAAAAATTTAGAATAGCTGTATTTTTATAATTCTTTTCATAGTATCATATAATTCTATTCATAGTATCTTATATTAGCCAGACATCTCCATTCTCTTGTATTTTTAATACTTTTTTTACATCCTCTTCCACTTCAGCATTACTATAATTAGCCCCTCCTTTTAGTAGCTCTTTTTGTATATTATTACATTTTCTTATCATTTCGCTTAACTGTTTTTCAATTCTTATGAATGGCAATAGTAGATCGTTTTTTATTTTTTCATTGCGAATGGCAACACTGGTCTCTTCAATGAGAGTTCCCGGTTTCGACTCTTTTGTACATATGCTGTGCATTTTCCAGGTATTCATTTTTTTCTTTTTTATTCCTTCTTTATGTATGTCGTCCAAGTAGAACTAGTTTATAGATATAATCTATCTATTTCTTCAGAAACATACATATTTTGTGTCTGCTTTGTCAAAATACTTGGACTCGAGAACGAATTTTACGAAGTGAACATTTCCTTTTGTTTAGGCTTAGCCCTTTTTCCACGTGTATAGCGATATAGCTTGATTTATTAAGTTTTTCTTTATTCGTTTCCATACCTTTGAATTTTGTTGATTTTCTGTTGATTTTCTGTTTGTATTTTTTTCCATTTGATTGATGATTTGCTGTTTTATATTTTATTTTGTGGGTGTTTTAGAAAGTTAGGTTTATCGTGTTGCATCTTCGTACTTTTCGTTCAAGTGATTTTCAAACTACTATTATATATATATATATATATATATATATATATATATATATATATATATATAATAATGCATATATTATATATCGATATGTTGACGACTTAATTTGTATTATCATTAATGATTCCTATCCCACTAATATTAATTTTTATTCCTCTAACCTTGAATTAATCCCTAATGAGCCTAGTGTTAGTCAAAGTGTAAATTATTTAGACCTATAAATTTAGATACCCTCAATAATCATGTTATCACCAACCTATATGATAAAAAAGATTCTTTTAACTTCACTATTATTAAGCAGCTACCATATCGATCTTGTAATTCTATTCAATTGTTTAGAAACATAATTTTTAACCAGCTATTTTTCGAATACATCGACTTTCTGATCCTCAGTTTCACTTTCTCCACATCAATAATCTTAAACGCGTTTGTCAAAATTACCACTATCCGGAAGTATTTGTAAATAATATTATTAATAATTTTAAATTCACCTAATAATTATTTTACATGCATTCTTTATCCTTGATTGGATATTTTTTTTTTTGTGAATTTCACTTGTTCTTATCACCTGCTTACCACTTGGACTGAGTCTGATACTGCTTACTATTTTTGAAAAACTACTTTCCACTTGTCCTGAGTCCTATACTGCTTACTATTTTTGAAAATCTTCATACACATTATTTTTCGTTCACGTGTCCACTCGCTTAGACGAAGAGATGTGAAATGCTCTGTCGCATGTTCTCGTGCGAACGTGTAAACTGCCACGTGGTGACTGTGCCTGTGAGTTAATATTTCTGTTTTTTATATTTATGGTATATAATTCACTTAGTTTTTATTATTTGTCCTTCCACTATTCAGTAGACAGTTTCAATGGTGTCCATAGGTAAATACTATCGCCATTGTCAGAAACTGGTTATTCTTTAATTCGAATTGTATGGCTGTTCTGACGAGAATGCAATTTCGAACTAAACGTCGTTTTTCGTGTATTTTCAGTTGATTGTTCTCCATGTCTCGATCTTCAATCTTGAGTTTTTATTATTGCCTTTCCTTATTTTTGCTTTGTTTGCTTTTTATTTTATTTTATTTTATATATCTTTATATATATATATACCTTTTTAATCCTGAGTTTTGTATACTCATCTTCCCCTCCCCCCCCCTTTTTATTATAGTGATAAGTTACCTTCCATCTTTATCCTTAGTCTTGGTCTATAGTTGCTTATTTGTAACAGTTATGCTAGAGATGGGATTTTTTGTACTTACCGTAGTTTACGCATAGTTTTCGTTTAAATAATTTCAATTTATATATATATATATATATATATATATATATATATATAATAGTTTGAAATGTCAATGATATAATAGAGAGAAGTTGCAGCTTAAAAAACCCCAACATTAAAAAAATGCCTAACAAATAGAAAAGTATCAAACATAGAATCATCAATCAAGTGGAAAATAAAAATGCAAACCTCTGGTGATCAAGCTGAAGACAAACAACAAACATCAATGGAAAGGAATCGAAAATAGAAAATCAAATAAATTCAAGCATTACGGCTTTACACGTGGACAAGCCCTAGACCTAAACAAATGAATTGTTCATTTCGATAAAACTGTTCTTCAAGTCCAAGTATTTTATCAAAATGAACACAAAATACATGTTTCTGATATCAGTGATAGATTATATCTATAAACAGTGGTAACTTGAACTACATGCATAAAGATTGAAAAATTATAAGAAACAAGAATACCTGAAAAAACACTGCATATGTCTGATCCATTGGAGTCTTGAATAAAAAGACCAATGTTGCCAATCGCAAAAAAATAAAAAGTTGAGAACTGATGTTGCCAATCGCAAAAAAAAAATAAAAAGTTGAGAACTGATGTTGCCAATCGTGAGAAATAAATAACAGTAATACGGTAAAGGCGATACAAGGTGATATTCAACAGTAAGAGCTACAAAATAATGGAGCAGATGATAATAGAAAACAAAGAGGCTAAATTATAAGGGGATGTAAATACATGTTAATGCGTATTCAAGAGAAAGTGGATGTCTGGCTAATATAAGATACTAAGAAAATAATTTAAGTATATTCAACCATTCCAAACTTTTAACGATACCATTTATTAAATATACTGGATATTTATATAATTTGCTGGTAATTTTTAGCTTATTAATATGCAAAACATGAAATTTTTTATCTGATAATCTATAAATTCTAAAAAGTTGATTAAGTATAATATTTCTGAACAATTGAATCGAGTTACAGGAATTAAATGGTAATATTTTATTAATGTTAAAGTTAAAATTGTCTTTTTAATCATATAAATTATTAACTATCCTATTAGTAGGTTCAATAATTAGATTTAAATCAAAAAATTATTCTTATTACTAATAGTGGCTTCATTAGGAATGAGTTCCAAATTATCCGGATTGAAATCTATATCTATGACACAGTTGCCTGTAAAACCCAAACGAACCAGGTCATCAACATACCTGTAAATTTTATAATATGTTGACGTAAAAGAGTTTTCATAATGACATAGGTATAAATTAGCTAATATACTGCTACTACAGTCACTTGTGGAACCCCTGAGACATGTAAGTATAATGTATTACCTTAAAATATACAATTATTGAAAAGAACAAAGTGAAGAAATTTAGGAAAATTTAGGTAAATTTAGTATGAGTAGAATGATTAGTAATATAAGCATTAGAGCTAAAATTACTACATAAAGATCAGAGACCTTAATAATATTAAAAAGATCTTTAAAATCAAAAGTTTGAAATCCAATTAGTTTGCCATTCTTTAATTTTTTACTATGATTTAGAATAAAGTAGTTATTGCTAAGAAAACGTAAACATTTAAATAATTTAGTAGTAATTTACATGCAGTAGTAGAGTAAGTATCATGACCACTAGTTACTGTTCTGAATTTAATAGGATTTTTATGAAATTTAGGAATAAGCACTCTATATGGAAATTTGGGAAATTTGTAATCAATATTTAAATCACTATACATATTGATAATTTTCAGTTTGATACTATTAATGGAGTGTGAATCTAGTTTAAGTAAACTATTTTTCTTTAAATAATCTATATCAGAAATTGTATATAGAATTTTTTACACATAATAGCATAATTATTAGAGGCTTTCTCAACATAAGTAATAACAAAAGATCTTTGTAAATCATTAATGAAATGTTTAAATTATGAATGTAATAGATCTAGACAATTTAATACTACAAATAGTATTTTTAATAAATTTTAATAAAGTGAATTTCCACATGTTATATGCCTCTAAAGGTAGAACATATTTAGAAACTAATTTATAAATATATTTATCAAGGTCAAGATTTATTGACTTTAAAAGAGTTATTACAAGATGATAACCTGAATTTTGTACCAAATGACGTAATGGTTCTTAACGTTTCGTCTTTAACTATTGCTAAGTCTCCTGTAACTACATGGCCCAAGTGTGGATTTATATATTCAGCATATTCGTCTACGTTGCAAATACAATCATTATCTACATTTGACATGGAATCTTTATCTATAGAGAGGGATTGTGAAATTTCATTGTAATTAAAAATAGATCTACCAATCGGCTTGTTGCATTTAAAAGTCTTAGTAATATTCAAATCCTTAATAGGCAATAAGTGTTTGAATTTGTTAAATATAGACCCAAAATTTATAGAATTATAAATTGGACGTTTAAAAGATATCACACAATAAGAATTAGTAGAAGTATTATTATCATGAAATTGATTAAGTTTTACTTTTAAATACTTTGATCTAGTAATGAGCAAATCATAGAAAATGTAGTTAAATGTTCATTAGTTAGATTTAATTTTAAGAAAGTGGCATAAACATTATTTAAATGTTTTTCCTTAACCGCAAATACCCAAGATTTTATTAATTTCCATTGCTAGTGCTGTTAAATTGATGGTGTAAACATTTAATCTCAGCTTTATAATCATGAAGTATAGAGCTTCCTTTGCCTCATTTAAATCTTTTGAGATTATCTGAGTTTCTATTATTTAAATGGGGTTTCAAAAAAAAATGATTAAAAATAGAATATTGATTATCTACAAAGTTATTTTTTACAATATTACCATTTAGAAATAATTGATTTAATCCATATGGAAAAAAGTACAATTTGATTTAATGTAGAAGTTTTCGAAAAAAAGTCTATGAGCTGTATTAGTTTTTATATCTAAAATATGCATAGTAATATTTTCAAAACCATGTTTAGCAAAATGTTTATATTTGATATTATTAGATGTTGGAAGAAAATTATTATTGAGGATATATTTTTTAGCATGATCTCTGTGAACATTATATATATATATATATATATTAGGATATTATGTCTATGCATTTTATGTCTGCCAACAAAAATGTCGACCATAATTTAGACGCTTTCACATTCATTGTTAGTTTTTTTTGTTTCAGGAAATTCCAGACGTCTGAAACTGGACTGCGATCTTGTATAGTGGTCTACAGTATCCGGGATCCAGAATACTTGTTCTACAGTTGCGTGACAAGCATGACCTTGAAGTTTATGGCCAGAAAATAATTTGAAAATATAGCTTGTGGGGTTCAGTTTTAATACTTTGCTACCATAAATTTGAGGGAGTAAAAATTGCAAACGATAGTATGTATTAGGTCAATACAGGTAGAGATTTGAATTTCTTAACTTAAAATTGTACTATTAAAATCTTGATATGCTTTTGATATGCTCTGAATAAGCTCCTGGGATACGCAGTAAATAATTTCCTTTGATACGCCCTAAATAAGCTCCTTCGAAAGCTAAACTTGCTAAAATTCAACAGAACGTTTTCAAAATGAAAGAATACTTGCAATCCTAAAAATTGCCTGGGCGTCGCTTTAAATTATTTTTACCGTAAAATTACCTTCAGCTCACTTCATTTCAAACGCATGTCAAACGTTGTAGATTTTGTGACGCCACGTTCACCTGTATATATTCCCCATGCTAAGTATCCTCACTCTACAAATGACACAGATTACCAGTATGGAGCGAGGGAGAATAAATAGTTCAAGAAGAAAAAGTTTCTATCCTCACTTCAGCTATCACAACTTTGAAAATTTATCAAATGTTTCACATTAAAATTCACAGGAAAGTCAGTAATTAAAACAAAAAAAATTATTAGAATTCGAAGATTTCACATAATATTTATGTCAAAAATTGGAATTGTGCGACCCCTATATATACACTGTAAGACAAAAAAATTGACGCACCAAGAAAGAATTATCCAAATGAGAAAAAATTTAAAACATGCAATGTGGATGTACAGAAAAAGAAATGATTAGAATTTCAGAACAATTGGACGATTTATTGCACCGAAAGATCTACAGAAAGTGAGCATGTCAATGTGGCGTTGGTCCACCTCTGGCCTTGATACAAGTTGTTCCCCGATGTGGCATTGATGTATAAAGTCGCCGGATGGTGTTCAGAGGGATGTCGTTACAAATGGCCTCCAATTGACGAGCTAATTCGTCTACATTCTGGCATGGTCGCAGGCGAAGCCCCATCTCAGCCCAAATGTGCTCAATAGGCGAGAGATCTGGGGATCTGGCTGGCCAAGGAAGTGTGTCGTAAGCACGCAGACAATCAATAGAGAGGCGTGCCGTGTGTGACCTATCATGTGGCCTATGATAGCCCGGGATGTCGCAAAAGGAACGGCAATACAACGGGTTGTAGAATGCCGGCAACGCACCGCTGTGCTGTGATGGTGCCACGGAGGACTATCAAAGGGGTCCGGCTATCAAACGAAATGGCACCCCAGAACATAACTCCCTGTTGTCAGGCCGTGTGGCGTGTGACAGTAAGAGCAGAATCCTGGCTATGTCCGGGCTGTCTCTAGACACGTCTGCGCTGGTCGTCGGGACTCAGTTCGAAACGGGGCTCATCACTGAAGACAATTCGTTCCCAATCCGAACAATTCCATGTTGATCGGGCCCGGCACCATTGCAATCGTTGTTGACGGGGCATACTGGTCAGTGGTAAGCTGTGTAATGGGCGCCGCGAGTATAGATTCCGCTCCCGTAATCTTCTATTAATGGTTCGGGTGGTCACTTCCGTGTTTGTCACACGTTGGATGCTTGATAACGACGGATCTCGTACTGTCACAGCTGCTCTGACAATCGCTCTATCTTCCCGTTCTGTCGTCGCTCTAGGCACTCCGCTGCCAGCTTGCCGATGAAATCTGCCATTCCGGACCCATTCTGGCCAACATCGTCTACCCAAATCGCTCCTACCCAAATACCGAGCAATTCGTCGGTGTGCCGATCCAGCCTCATGCAGTCCGACCGCACACCCTCTTTCAAGCGCCTTCATATGCTCGTAGCGGCCGCGAATTCGCCTGCGAGGCATTGCTACAATCAAGGTACGGAAACGCAATCGAAATCCACCGCACGTTTTGTACCTGAAAGGGGGTTCGTTCCTCGCATACACCACCCCGGTGCTCAATTTCATTGCGCTGTAGTTCCGACTATTCATTCATGGGCTGCGAATTTTTGATCATTTGCATATTTGGTCGAAAGGTGTTTACATGTAAAGTTTCATTACTATCGGATCATTTTGAGGTGAGCGTCGATTTTTTTGTCTTAGAGTTCTATGAAATATCAAACTTTTCATAAATCCATAATTTTCACTTTTTTCTCTTTTGCTAAAATAATAGGAAATTGATACTTTAAAAATAAAGACAACCAAAAGATTGGTCATTTATTAAAATCTCCTTTAACGACGTACTAAAATGGCACGGCCATAGTGCTTTCGGGCATTATGCATTTCATCAGTGGCGAAGTTTAAATAAGTGGCGAACATGTGCTTAAATACAGGCCATAATCGCCAGACAAAATTTTATATATAAATCATCTTACATTTTTAAATACGAGACATTTAAGATATAATTTAATTATAAAATACAAAATACATTAAAGGGAAAATGGTTCACAAATTAAATGGTAACCAATAGGAATGTCATCAAAAAACGAAATAAAGCAACTACTCAATATTCAGAAAATTATATAAAGGTTTAACACGTAGTGACTCGAGAACGAGACGCTAAGCATAACTAAGTGTCTGAACGGGATCAAAACTGCAAATAGATTCATGGTAAAAATAAATAAAAAAGGGATTCATAAAAATAAAATATTACGGTGTTATTGCAGCTCATTAAAAGAAAAGTTTTACCAAACATAGGATAAAATGTATCGTTAATAACATACTGGGCTAGAACCGTGGACAGTTTACCATTTTTAACATTACGAGCATGTTCAGCTAAACGAATACCGACAGTACATTTAGTACTACCCATGTAGAATTTAAAGTTATTTTTGGGAAATAAAAGGGGAACAACGTCAGGGGCGGCTCGTGCATAGGCACTGCGGAAGCGACAGTGCTCTCTCTCCCTCGCAGCCTCGAGTGCAGCTTCCTATGTGTGTCTTCCTATGTTTTTTATACATACGCACAACTGTCAAATACCACGCTTCACAGTTCCAGCGGCGTGGTGTTTGACTGGTGTGCGCATGCGCAAATAGGAAGCTGCAAGCGAGGCTGCAAAGGCGAGAGTGCACTGTGGCTCCCGCCGTGCCTATGCGCGAACCGCGCTTGGACAACGTGCACCCCAGCCTGACACATTAAGTTATTTTTATCCTTAAATTCATCTGAACGAATACGATTAAATAACGTAGTAATGGTAGAACGGGCGGGTTTAAACTTGAATTCGTGGCAAAAATTAATAAAAGGACAAAACATCGCTAAGTGATACGGAAGACTTGATTTATACGACATAAGATCGAAGCAGGAACAAGGTTAGTGTTAGGCTGAATAAAATTTTAGCGAATATGGGAAAATATTTTATAAATAAACTCGAAAGACTAAGAAACCTTGTGGCCAAAGTTAAAGATAAAGTCAATTTCAATAACTAACGTCTAAATAGATGAACAAAGTTAAATATACGATTAAAATAAGCGTTAAAAGAGGTTTTTTTGGCAAAAGTTAAAGTCAATTTCAATAACTAACGTCTAAATAGATAAAGAAAGTTAAATATACGATTAAAATAAGCGTTAAAAGAGGTTTTTTTGGCCAAAGTGAAAGTCAATTTCAATAACTAACGTCTAAATAGATGAACAAAGTTAAATATACGATTAAAATAAGCGTTAAAAGAGGTTTTTTTGGCCAAAGTTAAAGTCAATTTCAATAACTAACGTCTAAATAGATAAACAAAGTTAAATATACGATTAAAATAAGCGTTAAAAGAGGTTTTTTTGGCCAAAGTGAAAGTTAATTTCAATAACTAACGTCTAAATAGATGAACAAAGTTAAATATACGATTAAAATAAGCGTTAAAAGAGGTTTTTTTTAAGGAAAAAATCCGTTGAGAGGAGTTAGCGGTCATACGAGAATTAATGAAAGTAGGTTTACTAAAAACAGAAGTCAAAAAACCAAGAGAGTTACGGGAAACAAGAACATCCAGAAATGGTAAAGAAAAATTAGATTCATGGTCAACGGTAAAATTAATAGAGGGGTAAAAATCATTGACATTATCTGAAAGATTAAGGAGGTCACTCAAAGTATGGGTCCAAATAATAAATACATCATGTACATAACGGCATTAAAGAATAGGTTTAAGGGATCAAAAAGGCAAAATCTCGTACTCGAGCTCCTGTAACACAGCCTCACAGCCAAAATGCCAGATAAGGGGCTACCCATAGGGGCGCCCGTTGTTTTGACACAGAAGTTTTTTGGCAATAATATTAATAGCAGTAGAAACGGGAATATTAGGAAACAGGGACACAACGTCAAAATTATGAAAAGTGCAATTTGGAACAAAATTAGTATTAAAGAAATGTTTACTGAAATTTTCATTAGAGCCTATAGAATGTACATGGTTATTAAGAAATGTTTTAAGAAAATTAGCTAACGCTTTTCCTAAAAATTAGGTAGAACCATTACACTTAGACACAATAGGACGCATGGGATGGTTAATTTTATGGAGTTAATTAGAATTAAATAATTAGACTGAAAATTTGGGGTAATTGATGAGAAGTACGGAAAACAGCAGATTTAATAGTGGCAGGAAGATCCGAGGATTTTTTAAATTTAGCAATCCTGGAATTTATAGCAGCAATAGGGAATTTTTTAACGTGAATGCAAGCCATCTTGGCAATACACTTCTGCATGGAATCGACATAATCATCACTATTGGCCAGGACAAACCGTTTAGTTTTATCGGCATATAAAATAACTGATCAGATTTAAGTTTATTAAGCTCAGCGATTTCAACATGAAAAGACAAATTAAGTTTATTTTTAAATTTATTATCATTATTAAAATTAGACATTGAACGACACATAACAAATCTACCTCTCTCCTTATGGGCTTGAGCCACATAAATCAAAGCATCCTTCACAGGGGGAATTAAATTAACAGAAATGAAGTTAGCAGGGGATAAGCAAACTTAGGGCCTCTCTCAAGGGCAGTATGCTAAATAGAGGAAATAACATGGGAAGTGCAATTAACAAATGGAAAAGGTTTAGGAGATTTAAGCTGAGAAAATGAAATACATTTAGTAAGAAGGTCGAAATACATTGAGAAAATGAAATACATTTAGTAAGAAGGCGAGAATATTTAACAAGAAAGATCAATCATGCATAAGCATTGATTATGAAACACTTTCCAACTGAAACGCAATTTCATTTAAAAATCTCTAAAATGTGATACATTCAGTGGTGATATCTTTTACATTATCACAGTACTACAGTAATTTATTATAATTAAATATTTAAAACTCTATCGAAATATAAATCATCTTATTCTCTATGCAAAATCAATGATTATTTCATTCTTATAACTTGTATTCCAGACTCTAGAGCTAAATAATTTTGTGTGAAAAAAATTCAGCAATTCTTATGTAACTCACCTTACAATCGCTTGAGATATTTGCATTCTGCATAAGTTAAAATTAGGCTTCGTTGAAGAAATAATAAAAGTTTAGGGATCATTTAAAGTCACAACTATTGTAATTGCGTAGGCACGAAATTTAGATACACAGATAATATATGTGTGTGTATGCATTCAAAGTATTGGAATCGTGCCGAAGATCAGAATTCGAATTTTCGAAGGATCTGCACGTTTTGGGACTTCTAGAACACGAAAAAGCTATTTTTAGGAAGACGTCTGTGTGTGTAAGGGTGTATCTGTGTATGTTCTGAGTGTCTGTGAGGATATTGCATCCACTCTAACTGAAAAACTAACTAATGGACCGAATTTCATAAAATTTGGTAGGTATGTTCTTTGTGGGAAATCCTGATGTTCATTAGATTATAGTAGGATTCGTAATAAAAGAATCTGCCTTCTTTGCGAAATAGCCGGCAGAAATTGCCTTTATCCACTCTAGCTAAAAACCAATGGAACAAATTTAACAAAATTTGGTGTATAATATTTCAATAACTTACAAGTGATTTATATAACAAATTTAACAAAATTTGGTATATAAATAATTTGTAGGTTATTCAAGTATGATTCGGGAAAAAGGAACGGGCTATTTTTGCGAAATGGTCCTCAAAAATCGTTAAATATAAAAATAAAAGACTACGTGTGCTCAATTGTATCAATAAAATTCCTATTTTATACGTGATTTTTGACAAAAAAAAGAGTAAGACTAACCCCATTACTCTAGGTCTAGCCGTTCTTGAGATATTCTAGTTTTTTCGCGTTTTCGCTACGCCACCTTTGACAATATGTTCAGCTATCAAATGAGAACCAAATTTAAGTTTAACGTGCAAATTCAATGTTATTTAAAATATTTATGGCTGTTATTTTGTGCAGATAAACTCAAATTATTATTGAAGAAACAAAGAGAACGTGAATATGAGTCTGCAGAGAAAGTCATGTGCTGCCCACATCAGAATTTTTAACAATATTACAACAATGATTTATAGAAGTGAACGGGGATTATTTGCAGGCCATTTCGAAAAAAATGTATGATCTATATTTAAAGATCCACCAAATTATTATAGAATAAAATGTTCAACAAATTTAAACTGTTTACCAAATATTAACTCTCTAGGACGTAGGAAAGTGCATTAAAAATGCTTTCAAATAAGTATATCATGAAGAGTTATATAAAAAAAATTAAAAAAAAAATTGAAAATTTTTTATCTACCAAATTTATTTTAGAATGTAAAGGCTTTCTTATATACAAAATGATCAAACCCTTGGAAAGATATTTATTATATAATATACCTCTTTTTTCTTTCTGGAGGATATCCCAAAGTCAGAATTTAATTAAATTTGTTTTTTTCACTATATTAAATAATTTTTAATTAAAAAACTACTTAATATATTTTACTGAAATTTTTTATATATATTTTATGGGATAATGTGAATATTTCCTAAAAATTTCGAAGCAATTTGTGAATTTTAAGTTTGCTTAAAAAATGTTTGAAGAATTAGGTCCCATAGGGTGAACCCCATGGGACCTAATATTATGTATTTCATTTTTTCAACACGGGTTCAATAAAAAACTAATTGGATGATATTATTTATTTATACTCCCATAGGTCCCACAGGCCGTCTGAAAAACATACTAAAATTTCATTTTGATAAAGTCAATTTTACGGCAATTATCGTGCTAACGGACAGACAGACAGAATGAACAAAGTCATAAACATTTTTCAACTACGTTGTAAAGTGTTAAAAAAATTAATATCAATTTCTTTATTATTTAAATCGTATAAATTAAATAACAAGAAAGATCAATCATGCTTAAAGCATTGATTATGAAACACTTTCCAACTTCAATGCAATTTTATTTAAACAAGTCTAAAATGCAATACATTCCTCGGTAATATTTTGAAACTTATCACAATACTGCATTAATTTATTATATTTGAAAACTTAAACCTTCATCGAAAAAAATGAACTTCATTCAAATGACGGCATTGAAATATAAATTGCCTGGTTTAAACATCTCTAAAATGTTATACATTCCTAAGTTATAGTTTTAGAATTATCATAATACTACGATAATTTATTATATTTGAAAACTTCATCGAAAACAACTGAAATTAATTCAAATGACGTCATAGAAAAAATAACACGCCTGGATCTCTCTATAAACACAGAATTTCATTCATAACTTTCTCCCATTCATTTCATTCATCACAATACTATAATAATTTATTTTATTTAAACATTTTATTTAAGACCATGGAGCTACAAATAATTAAACTCTATGCTTAAAACTTCATCGAAAAAAATCGTCCTTCCCTTTATAAAATCAATTACTATTTCATTCGTATCAGCCATGCAGACTCCATGGACTAAATTATTTTGTGTTAAAAAAATACAGGAATTCTAATACAACTCATTCTACATATTTTGCTGTTTACATTTTACATAGGTGAAAAATAGGCTTAGTTGTAGAAATAATCAAATTTAGATGAGCATTTAAACTCAAATATATTGTCATTGCGTTGTTTCAGTATGTAGATGCACAGAGTTTAAGCAAAAATAAAGTAGTTTTAGGACGGATACAACACTCAATATGAATTAAAAGGAACTTAAAAAAAATCACGACTTTGAAACAAGATGGATGCCATATATCATTTTGAAGTGAGTCATGTGATTATTTCATATCATGGTCACGTGATCGTTTCATATAAGAGGTGTAATTATTATTTTAATTTTTATTTAAAAAACTACTGAATATATTTCGCTGAATTTTTTTTTTATATATTTTATGGAACAATTTGAATATTACCTAAAATTTTCGAAGTAATTTGTGAATTTTAAATCCGCTTAAAAAATGTTTGAAAAATTAGTTCCCATAGGGCTCAATGTATTTCATTTTTTCAATCCGGGTTCAACCCAAAACTAATTGGGTGATATTATTCATTTGTATTCCCATAGGTCCTACAGACCGTCTAAACAACATACTAAAATTTCATTTTGATTAAGTCATTTTTACGGCAGTTATCGTGCTAACGGACAGACAGACAGACAGACAGACAGAATGAACAAAGTCATAAACACTTTTCAACTTTGTTGTAAAGTGTTAAAAATGGGATGGCAAGATGAAGCAAGAACTTTATCAAAGGCAACAAGATCAAAATTAGGAGTACGTTTTGAACTCGGAAAATAAGATACAGTAATATTAATGTTTTGAATTTTATTTTCGATAAAAAAAAATTGTAACTTTAGCCAGTTTGATACTACGATACGAGCGCCCTTATAGTGGTGTATAGTGGCATTCTCGTTTATCCATTTCTTCTTTGAATCACTCGTTTAGTAAGAATTTTCACCAATGTTTCATGTTTATATTCTGTTTCACTTATATGGGTAATTGTCCTGTCTCCGGCTCTGACTCACTAGGCGGGTCTGGGAGGATCGCTGTGAACGTATGTTCTGCCTCCTAGGTTGTATTTCCTCATGTTCATTCCGGTGTTTCTCGATATTTTTCATACTGTTGTGGTTGATCGGAATTACACGTGGTGAAAGAAGAAGGGTTCCGGCCTCATGGTAATAATAGATTTCTTAATTTTTCTCATCTTCAATTTTTCATTTTTTGGTGCCGGTAGTCTGAGTTTGGGTATTTATAGTAATGTACTATTGCCCAATCTGAAACAGGTATTTGTTTGCGTTAATTAGAATTAAATACTCAGACCTGAAGATGAATTTAATTCTGATTAATTTTCGAATTTGGGCCGGTGCTGTCCTTTTCTATTATCGGCATTATGGTCGTGGTTTTGCATCTATGGTGATGTTAATATTTCACGATTACTTGAATTGATTATTTTTATTATTACATTTTTCTAATTATATATATATATATATATATATATATATATATATATATATACAGGGTGTCCCAAAGAGATTGAAACTCGCTTTAATTCTTTACCTGTTGGAGATAAGTGGCCAATGTAAATTGAAAAAGTGTTGAAAGTAAGGTAGGATATAAGACTACATTAACGAAATAGTCTTCCCATTCATTTTCAAAAAGTTACACTTTTTAAATTTTTATACGACCCCCTTAGACAAATTGGGTCAATCAGAAAATTTGTATTTTTAATGCAACAAGATCATTACAAAAACCCGCATATCTGTATCTTTAAAATTGAGCGAGTTATATTTAATTGAAAATTGAACTTTGTGAATGGGGACCCTATATCAAATTAGAAATGTAAATTTGTGACATATCACAAAAAAGATGAAACTGGGTGATATAGGATACCCAACCGCGTATTGAGTACCACTGCTTTATATGATCTCTGTCTGTGTAATGCTTTATTTAGATGCAGTTGTGATAAAAAACTTTGACACATATTAAAGTATTTTTGATTTAAACAATTTCCATCGTCAATTTGTTTATGATCCCTAATTTCACTGATGATACAGCTTGTCACATGGTATGGAAAAGTGGCATAAGTCAGATTTTTTCCTTTATCACAATTCAGTTGATTTTAAAGATACAGATATGCTGTTTTTTTAATGATCTTGTTGCATTAAAAATAAAAATTTTCTGATTGACCCAATTTGCCTAAGGGGGTCGTATAAAAATTTAAAAGTGTAACTTTTTGAAAATTAAGGGGGGGGACTATTTCTTTAACGTAGTCTTATTTCCTACCTTACTTTCAACATTTTTGCAATTTACATTGACCACTTATTTCCAACAGGTAGAGAATTAAAGCGCGTCTCAATCTTTTTCGGCCACCCTGTAGATATATACATACATATATATATAGATATATATAGATAGATAGTTTTTGCTTTTAGATAGCCTTTTAAGTAATGGGGAATTGTCCTACGGACTCAATTTAGAGGTGGTTAAAAAGATTGTTCTTCGATCTCTCCGATGGTGCCAAAATGGGAACTCTGTGGTAATATGTCCTATTGGTAAAGGAACCGGTTGTTGCAAAAATCGCTCGCAATGGAGCTTTAAATTTTAATAACTGAAAAACTAATTCGAATCTAGGCCTAAATTGTACCAAATTTCATGCGTAGCTGTGAATCACAGACAACAAACCAACAGACAGACAAACGGACCAACGGACATACAAACAGGTTTTTTTTTTTTTTTTGGTTTTGAAGATAGCTAGAATACCGTGATTCAAGAATAGCTTTTTTCAGCTGCCCTTATTTATGAAATGACAGCCATTTTCATAAACTTTCCAATCTAGCATATACCAAAATTTCTCTAATATTTAGCTCAGGTGACTTTGCTAGTCGAGATTCGGGTCAAAAATCCCATCCTTCACTCGTGAGAGAAAGCTCGGCTAATGGAAAGATCTCTCACGAATGAAAGTCCCGCTTCTTGTGTGTCGTGACGAAGAAGGCTACTTGCCTTCGAAACCTGTCAGTACTATTAATTTTACATTGCATGCTGATTTTAACAAAGTTATTTTAGTTGCAAAATAAAAGATGTTTGTGTTCGTCTCTGTCTTTCTTTCTTTGTCGTCTAGTAGAAAATCGAAGGCTTCGAACAATAGTGAAATGGGGTGTAGATCCCCACACGATACGGTTTGGCGAGATTTTTTTAAAATTCGAATTAGATTGAAATTTATGAATTTTTAAATCCGAAAATGAATAATTTCCCACCATTTCGTTAAATCTGATTTGATCTAAGTAAATCAATACCTTGATTTTGGGGCGTAGTCTTGGTCTTCTATGAGTCGTGTCGCCATGCTGGAGATGATATTGTCTTTATTTTGTAATTTTGTTAAAAAAAAATAAAAAAATTAAATTTTAAATAAAAGCCCGTTCCGGCAAGGGTGTTATTCCTCCTTCTTTCAAGATATTTAGAAAGACCACTTGTTTCTGCTCTAAACTCACTGGTGATTAAGGTATTACTAAGGTATACTAGTTGTGCACAGAAAATCTATTAGCTTCTTCAGAATTTTAATATTTTATATGCTTTTTATTCGATTTTAAATTTCTAATTATTTCCCAATTTAAATTGATATTTTTGACTATTTTGACATTTTTCTCAATCTTTGTGTATGTACCTGTGAAACTATATGTCTACATATGCTGGCTATGTCTATGTCACTATTATTTGTTAATTCTCCTATTAATTCTTCTGTGTCTCAAAATTATGTGTTTCTATATTTAGTTTATGTTTCTTTGGCTGTTACATGTGTTGTTATTTCTGCGGGTTTTTTTTTTCGGCCGGACGTTGTCACTGCTCTACACTCCTTGTGTGAGTTGGACAACTGGGGTAATTAAGAAAGAATTTCTATTTATTAAGACGTTTGTAGCCGAATGCCAGCAATTTTCGTTCTCAGATGTTCTGCGGAAAATATCTCAGACTTTCGGGCTTGACGTCGAGTGCGATAAATTTTGAGATTTTCTCATTTGGTGAATTTAAAAGATAATTATTTTGTATATAAAATTATTTCTATAACTGTGCTTTGAAAATTTGACATAACTTGGATTGAAACTTGTTGAGATAGCAATTAACTCTCTGAATTTTATTTCTGGGGTAAAGTAACTTTTTTTTTTCTTCTTGCGACTTCAAGTATTTTCATTTATTTGCGTTTCATTTAAGCAATCCATAAGTCTAATTTCCTTAATATAGATTTTCTAACTTCGCGAATTTAAGAGATATACCGTAAAAGAATTTCTACCAACGCTCAGGGGCTTATTACGCCTACGTACAACTGGCATGTTTGCGCATGGAAAAAACGAGTGGTATTATCTGTATTATTAAGGTATCGAGCGCTTTTTTAGTTCCCAAAAGAAGTCAGATAATTCGTTCTACTTTATCCATAAAATGAAATAAAAGTGGCATTCCTGTGGTGTAAGAATAAAAAAGAGCACACCGTTGGAGTTTAACTCCTTTATGAATAATAAATGATTTTTGAATTGAATTAAATTATTCTTAATTATTATTTCTCGTGAATCGTATATGCGTACATTGCATCTTTGCCGCATTAATTCCACCATTAATTCTTTGTACGAGTTCCTAAAATATAATTATTAATTAACATAATTGAATTTCACAAATTTAACTTTAAAAAATATCTGATGTGGGCGACATATGACTTTTCTTATATAATGCAATGCATTAACTACTTTTACAGTAAAAACAAAATAGGTTATTCTTATAGTAGATACTTATATTCTTTCCAAGATATTGAATTTTCGTCAGTGAGTCGTCATTTTCATTGATTTAGCGTCATTTTTATCCATTTGGCGAGATTTTCGTTAATTTGGCAATATTAAAAAAAGTCGCTAAGTTGGCGACATTCCGCCAAATTCGTCGCCAAAATCTCAATAAGCGTTATGGGGGGAGAAATAAGTTAATCTTATAGCAGATAAATGACTATTGGCTTTCAAATGCAAAAGTATTATTCAAAGTACCTTTTCTCATGAATAGAACGAGCTAGATCCACGAGAATGATGTCACCCAATTCATCGCATTATATTACGTATGAAAAGTGAACATGTTTTTCAACAGTTAATATTTTTTTTCAATTTATGGGATTTTTTGATAAATTTATTTGAAAAATGTGTAATATCTTGAGAACGGCTCATGCTAGCGTTCAAAAGTTTATGTCAATCGTTATCTAAGGAGAAATTACATGAGAAATGTCTGCGTAACGTGACTAAAGGTTTTAAGTTTTTGATGATTTTTTCAAAATTTCACTCGAAAATTTTGGAGGGTTCTAAACATTCGATTGTATTTAAGAACAATAGGCTTCCAGTATTCACGGATTGTAATTTTTGTACCAAATGTCATTCGAATCGCACCATTCGTTCGTGAGATATCGTATCCACAGACTCACTGACACACACACACACACACACACACACACAGACATCACTTCAAAAATGTTCGATTCATGATCAGGGGTGCTTGAAACGTGCTCTCCCGTCGAAAACTCGAATTCGAATTTTCGATCCCGTCACAATACTTTCCTTATACATTATGTATATACTATGTATATAAGGAAAGTAATAAACATTATTTATTACACATATTATGATTAGAGTTAAACTTACATTAATTTTATATACACTCTTAAAGAGAAGCACGCGTGAGATCAGGAGTTTTAATACTTTTCCAAAATCATATTATTGACCTATTGTATATTGAAGATTTGCACATACCTCTGTTTGTCGTCTTAAATATTTTGGACTCCAATTGACTCTGAAAGCACACTCTTGGACTGGCATTGCCTCCAATTTTTATAACACATACTCTTGAACATTTTGGACTGCCCTGCCATTCCAATCACAGCGCTGTCGAACGGTCATTTCCTGAATTCAGACTGAAAAACACTACACCTTCTAATACAACATAGCCTCCAATTTCTTAACACAACGCTGTTCGACGTTCATTCTCCATAAAAAGAAATAAAAGCGGCATTCCATATCATTCAAATTTTCTCTAAGAAGGGCGAGTGGGACTTTGTGCGCTAAATATATTTCAAGGGATTGTTTCATGGAACTTCGCAAATATCCAACCCATTCGGCATCTGAAATATGATAGATTGTTCCGGCCATCGAGTGCAGGGCCCCCATCCATCTTTGGGGTGTCAACCCATGCCGAATCACTGTAACGGCCATATTTCTCAGGTCCAGTCATACTACTGAAAACTTCGACCCAAGGGCGACTGCCTTCTACAGAAGATGGATGACGGGTGTGACGAAAATGACAAGAAAGTAACTTTCCCTTCGCGAAATTTTTTTGCATGTAAAACTTATTTTTTTGGTATATACATAAGCAGACCGTCCATTACGATTCCGATATAATAATCGATGGGCTAAAAGAATAGATGCTAGTATATTTCAAATTTTCTAGGTAATACATTCTGTTTATTCTATGCCACTTTTATCTTACACAGCAGAAAACGATGTACGTCTGTGTGAGTGTCTGTATCGCACATCGCGAAAAATCCAAATTACCGATAGCCGTAGTATTTGGTTTGGTACAGGGGCAACTAAACTCTCGGGGACATACGTCTCGGCAATTTTTTTTATAATTTAAATGAGTTAGTTATTTTAAGTTAAAGCTTAATTATTTTAAGCGATTTTCACTAAAATTGGGCCTTTTGAGGGATCAAAAATATTCTCACAGTATTTTCCACCGTAAAACCATCGGAAACGCCATAGATGGCTCTTTCCAATGAGTTTTGTATCGAATCCGTAGAATATATATATATATATATATATATATATATATATATATATATATATATATATATATATTATGCTATATATAAGGATATAAATAAGAAGAAAAAATAAGCGAGAACAGGAGTGACCATATGATTTGCATAGAATGGCAGGGGTGGATTGCGACACCCCTTTCCCGCTTAAAGCAGCTTTTACGACCCGGGCAACGCTCACGGCACCAATGTAACTCAATGGTCAATCTCCCACATGTGCAAAGACAGAAGCACCCGAACGGACACAAAAGCAAAGATGGAACCAAGCATGGAAGAGATACACCCTACAATCCAGCTTGAAAACACAACATTTTATAAGGGAAAGTCGCACATGCGCGATAAGACTTCATGATGATAGGATCGCAGATATGAAAATATATATGATTAAGAATACTCATTTAGAATCAAACAATGCACAATTTCTTTCTTTGAAAAAGGAATAGTAATAATGTTGTAAAAAATATCTAGGGTATTTTCTTTTTAATGCATCATTTATTATTTTATTACATTCATAAATGCAGTCTTTTTTAAAAGTACTGTAGTTTCTGTTTCTTCTGAAGTACCCGACAATAATATTTCTGAATATATTTTTAGTGAGGTTTGAATTCCAATCAATAATGTTATTAATTTTGATATTGTATGAATTTCTCTTGTCGTGTATGGTTGTATAAATTCCATACTGTTGGTGTTTTCTTATTGACAAGTCCAGGAAGTCTGTCGATCCATCCTCATTGATCGGGTTTTCAATTAAGTCTAATTCCCTTGGGTAGAATGCAAAATCTATGTCAGGGGTGTTTGCATAACCCCCTAATATCACATCGTCAACATAACGGAAATAAGGTATTTCCGATAATATATGGGTTCCTCTTTCATATTTGGATAGATAAATATCCGCCAATATTGATGAGCATGCACCACCCATGGGTATGCCTTTGACCTGTTTGTAGTAATGCGTACCGTCATATAGTATGTTTTCTTTCAATACCAACTCAATCAAATCCAAATATCTTCTGAGAGTTATATATGGTTTTAAATTATATTCCTCATGTAATTCTTTCAAGATCATTTGTAGGTTTGTTAAATCGATGTTATTAAACAGATCCCGGAAATCGTAGCTTCTGAAGTTCAAATCTTTATGGCAAAATTTCAGTCGGTCTATCAATTCCTGTCCGTTTTTTAACATTATGGAGTTTTGCTTCTTAATATCAGTTATAACATATTGGAGTAATTTCAGAAGTTTTTTATTTGCTTGTTCCAGGTACGATCCGCATCCCACTGTTACAGTACGGAACTTGACTGGTTTTTTGTGTAACTTGGGAATAAGGATCAAGTATGGAAATTTTACTGATTTAATATCCATACCAATTCTTTTATACAGTGCTTTTATTCTACTAGTGATGATTGATTCGTTGCTAGGAATTAAGGTATACATGGCACTATCCTTATAGCATTGTGTTAAAGTATCGACATAGAATTTTTTACACGTGAATGCAAAATTCGATACGATTTTGTCGGTGTATGTCATTACGAATTCTTGATTAAAATGTTTGATTGAAGACGGAAATCGAGAACTTCCTGAATCCTTGTTTCTTCTCGGGTAGAATTAGCAAAAAGCACTGTAAAAGGCATATTTCCATGCGTTAAAAGTTTGTACAGGTATACTGTGTTTGACTGCCATCTTGTATATGAAGGTTTCCAGATCGTAATTAAATTCATTATAAATATTATTAAATTCTTGTATTCGGTACTTAGTACCAAGTTGTAATAAGTTTTTGAGTTTATTATCTTTTATAAAATCTAAGTTTCCAGTAATTATATGCTTGTGGTAGGGATCACAATGTATATTTTTATGACATTGACAGGATTCAATATTAAATGAAGACACGGTTTTACATAATTTATTGTAGTTGAATAATCTTCTTCCGTTAGTTCTTACAAAGCGATAGGATATCTTAATATTTAGATTAGGCAAAGGAAGGCGTTCTTCTATATTATGTAATATATGGTTGAATGGAATATTTTCGAACATTTTATTCTTAAATGTTGTGATAAAAAATTCTTTTGATTTGTTAATTTGATATTTTGGTTCAAGTGCTACATTATATTTTGCGGCTCTGAGTTTAATTAAATCCAGAATGATGTCTATATTAGTGTTTTTATCTTCTGTATTGCAGTTATTTTCACTTAAATTGAAATTTATAATAAAATTCCATATACGTTGTAAGTATTTGATCTTGATACTGTTGGCTATATTCTTGATCCATCCGAATTTCACCGTTATTTCTGTTTTTATGAAGTCTGAGATTTTTTCTTCTGTTTTGATGTAATTAAATTGTTGCTTTTTATTTCCTCTTTGGTGTCTATAAGTTTTCTTAGGTATTGAATTAGGTATTGTCGCAATCCACCCCTGCCATTCTATGCAAATCATATGGTCACTCCTGTTCTCGCTTATTTTTTCTTCTTGTTTATATCCTTATATGCCACTCTGGATGCAGAGCTGCTAAGCTCTGTAAGGTTTCTGTTTTCTCCTTTACTTAAATAGGAGTTCCGTTCGTGATATACTTATTTTTATATGTATTTATGCTATATATATATATATATATAGCATAATATATATGTATATTTCAGATATGTTGATGATCTGATATGTTTAGGTTTTACTGACAACTATGTCATATAGATTTCTATATCCTTGTCGGATTCTTTGCCATATATATAAACTTCTTCACTTGCTCTTTTCAATAATTATATATCTCAAGGTAATACATTATACTTACAAATCTCAGGGGCTCCACAAGGTGGCTGTAGTAGCAGTATATTAGCTAATTTATACCTATATCATTATGAAAAATCTTTTACGTCAACATATTATAAAATTTACAGATATGTTGATGATCTGATTCGTTTAGTTTTTACAGACAACTGTGTCATAGATATATATTTCTCTCCGGATAATTTTGAATTAATTCCCAATGAAGCCACTATTAGTAATAATATTTATTTTTTGGACTTAAATCTAATTACTGAACCTACTAAAGGGATAATTACTAATTTATGTGATGAAAAAAACTATTTTAACTTTAACATTAATAAAATATTACCAATTAATTCCTGTAACTCGATTCAATTGTTCAGAAATATTATATATAATCAACTTTTTAGAATTTATAGATTATCAGATAAAAAATGTCATGCTATGCATATTAATAATCTAAAAATTACCGGCAAATTATATAAATATCCAGCATATTTAGTCAATGGTATAGTTAAAAAGTTTGGATTAGCTGCATATTCTTAAATTATCTCTTTAGCATCTTATATTATCCAGACATCAACTACCTCTTGAATAAGTATTAAATTGTACACATCCCCACTTACTTTAACCTATATGATTTCTATTATATTATACACCCCAATATTTTGTAGCTCTTACTGTAGAATATCAATTTTATTGCCTTTTCGCATTACTGTTATTTATTTCTCACGATTGGCAACAGTAGTCCTCTACTTTTGTCTTTTGCGATTGGCAACATTGGTCTCTTCATTCAAGGCTCCAATAGATAGGTCATGTGCAATGTTTATGTCAGGTATTCTTGCTTCCTATATCATTTTTCAATCTTTCTGCATGTAGTCCAAGTAATTAGAGTTTTTAGATAAAATCTATCTCTAGTTTCAGAAACATGCATTTTGTGTTCATTTTGATTAAATAATTGGACTTGACAAAGAGTTTATTCGAAATGAACAATTCATTTAGGCCTAGTGCTTATCCACGTGTATAGCTTTAAAGCTTGGATTTTATTTGATTTTCTATTATCGAATCCACTCCTTTGATATTTGTTGATTATTTTTTGCTTGATGACTAGAACTTTGCATTTTATTTTCCACATGATTGATGATTCTCTATATAATACTTATTTTCCTTATGTAGACATAATGTAACGTTAGGGTTTTTTACGTTGCAACTTCTCTGTAATCTATCATTGGATTTTCAAATTATTTTTAATATTGAAATCATTTTTTTATTAGCTGCATTACACCCATATTATATGAAGAAATCACGTGACCCACTTCAAAATAAAATATGGCATCCATCTTGTGTCAAAATCATGATTTTTAAAGTTCTTTTTAATTTATATTTCTTGTTGTATCCGTCCTAAAACCGCTTTATTTTTGCTTAATTTCTGTGCATCTATATTCTAAAACAACGAAATTACAATATATTTGAGTTTAAATGATCAATGCCATTCATCTTGTGTCAAAATCGTGATTTTTAAAGTTCTTTTTAATTTATATTTATTGTCGTATCTGTCGTAAAACCCTTTATTTTTGCTTAATTTCTGTGCATCTACATTCTGAAACAACGCAATTACAATATATTTGAGTTTAAATGATCACCAAACTTTGATTATTTCTACAACGAAGCCTAATGTTCACTTATGGAGAATGTAAATACATAAAGATGTAGGATGAGTTGTATAAGAATTGCTGAATTTCTTTAACGCAAAATTATTTAGCCCTGGAGTCTGCAATATAGCTGATATGAATGAAATATTCATTGATTTTATATAGAGAAGCAGGCGATTTTATAGAAGACTTTTTCGATGAAGTTTTAAGCATAGAGTTAAATTACTTTTACCTCCAGGGTTTTAAGTTTTTAAATAAATTATTGTAGTATTGTGATTAATGAAAGGAATGGAATAAAAATGTATGAATGAAATATTTACAGCTTTTATATAGAGAGTCAGGGAATTTATATTTCAAAGACGTCATTTGAATAAAGTTCATTTTTTTTTCGATGAAGTTTTAAGTTTTCAAATATAATAAATTATTGTTGTATTGTGATAATTTAAAAAATCTATCGTATTTTAGAGATGTTTAAATAAAATTGCATTGCAGTTGGAAAGTGTTTCATAATCAATGCTTTATGCATGATTGATCTTTCCTGTTATTTTGTTGCATCGCAAAATTAAAGATTTGCATGATTTTAATTTTTGGTAGCTACAGAAGACACTCACGCACAGATAGTAGATAGACAGATGACTTCGTTTACTATATGAAAAGATGAATGTATGAGAAAGTCGAGTGGAACTTAATACTATTATTTAATTTCTATCTTCGTTGATAAACACTTATGGTCATGCCACCATTCACTAGTGTTCAGAGCAACACGGTTTATGAAACACTACGTTAGATTTTCGCCAACAAAATTGAAGTGAAGCGCCGATTGGCATTTCATTTGAAGGAAATAAAATTATTTATCTGATTCTCTATTGGGATGAAACAGAAAGCAGTCGTTCTAATTATAACCTAAATGTTACCCGTGGGAAAAACTGATCCTTCTGCATCATTAAGTAACGTTTTAAATCGCTATTCGTATTTACGCTCCAATGTATTCCTTTCTTCAATTGAACGACGACTTAATAAACAGTACAGCTGCATATAATGAAGAAACTTTGAGAAAAGCATTCAAATAGAATTAAAATATTTGCGCTGTGTAAATGATTTTAGAGTATGATCCCAAAAAGTATAATGTGGGCAGCACATGACTTTCGCTACAGATTCAAATTCATTTTCTCTTCATTTGATGAATAATTCATTAAATTGATTTAAATAATAAAGAAATGACAAATCATTAGATTTTAAATGTCATTTTATTAAAACATCCCTCAGACGTATATATAATATAAAAGACAGAGCGCTTTCGGGTATCATCATACCCTTCCTCAGTGGCGTTAAATAAAAATTCATGCCAACATGCTTAAATACTATCCACTATCGGCAAGGTGAATTTGCATATTACAAAATTGGCATCACTACTAAACACGTTTAATACATCCACACAAAATCACCAGAAACAAATTTAAAAATTACAAAATCTGTTTTTGGTGATTTTGTGTGGATGTATTAAACGTATTTAGTAGTGATGCCAATTTTGTAATATGCAAATTCAACTTGCCTAGTGGATATTATTTAAGCATGTTGGCATGAATTTTTATTTAACGCCACTGAGGAAGGGTATGATGATACCCGAAAGCGCTCTGGCTTTTTAATTATACGTACGTCTGATGGGTGTTTTAGTAAAATGACGTTTAAAATCTAATGATTTGTCATTTATTTATTATTTAAATCGATTTGAAGATATGGCGCGCCACCGCCATTAGTATCATTAAATTGAGTTTAATTGCCCAAAATAACACGCATCATTATTTGAAAGAACACGGAATTTCTAGTTTTAATTCAATTTTCGTTTTCATTTAGTAACGGGGCGTATTTTCAAAGGCGGTGTATCAAAATTGCGAAAAAAATAAAATAAATCATCAAAAATTACGTATAAAGCAAACATTTAATAGATACATTTGAGCATACGTAGTCGATTTATATAAATTTTAACTATTTTTCCGGAGCATTTCACAAAAAATGAAGGTGCTTTTTACCCGAACCGTACCAAAATCTAATCAGTACCAGAGTAACCCACAAGTAACTTATCTTATAAATTCTTTGAAATTGGACCATTTAGATTTTAAACTAGAGTGGATACATACGATTTTTGCGGACCTTTCCGCAAAAATAGGCGGGTTCTTTTATCCCGAATCGTACCCAAGTAAAATCAGCACCAACGTAACTTACAAGTAACTTACCAATAAAATTTTATTAAATTTGATCAAATAATTTTTTAATTAGAGTGGATACATACATTGCACAAACACACACACACACAGTCGTCATGCTAAAAATAGTTTTTCCGTATTCTAGAGGTCTCAAAAGTTGTAAATCCATTGAAAATTCGAATTACGATTTTTAATGATTTTGGTTCCAATATTTTTCCTATATATTACAATGTATTATAGGGAAAGTAAAAATATGGTGTGGGCAACTCTTGATTTTCCGTACATAATGCGATGAATTTATTTCTTATTCGACGAAATAATATATAAGATATACTGAACATTATTTTTGGCACTAAACTAACATAAAGTAAATTGAAATTGAGTTATGGGCAACTTATGAGACCAAACAATTTGATTGATTTATATACTCACGTGCAAAATCTTCATCAAAATGTGATTAACAGTTACTCTATATCCTACGAAATAAAAGGACTATTGGCGAATTTTTTGGCGTCAAAATACAAAATTGTT